>CM055870.1:12517331-13219831 GCA_029582165.1 Portulaca oleracea
TCCAGAAGTTAAGACTGAACTCCACAGCCGCAACTCCTCCTTCCTCCGTCTTAACTTCTGGACAAAATTAGTCAATCCAGAAACATACGATTCTAACAGACACATTGACTAACCAGAAAGATAACCCACGAATATCCATCTTTCCTCCCAAGTTTGCTTAGAATCGTACCCAGAGACGTGTAAAAAGAAGAAAAAAAAAAGCGAATTTTTATATGCCTAAAACTTGCGAATGTTGAAATCCAATCCTCTCAACCATCTTGACTATGGGAAATGGTAGCAAGGATAAGAGGAGGAAGAAATAAAAGAATGGGTCTTTTCTTGCAGCAGTGGCGAGGGAGAAGAGAATGATTTTTTGCCATAGATGATGAATTCGGTCAAATGCTTTTGATTTGCATTCTCATTCGACTTGTAGTGGTGGCCATTTGTCCCCCTCTACTCTAGTTCAGAGGTTTGGTAAAAATGGAGTAAATTTCTTCTTTCATTGGATAAGGATTATTATTCTGTTTCTAACTCTAATAGCAATAGCAGGCAATTTTTAGTTTAATGGAGTATGTTTCTTCTTTCACAGGGCTTATCAAAATGGAGTAATTTGCTTGTAAATATTTTTTGTCTTCTTTCTATTTAATTGGCGAATTGTAAGGCCCTATTATTTTGTTAAGTTATTTTCAGGTTTGGATGGATAAGTTGGGACAAATTAAGATATGTTGGGATAAATTTGAATAAGTTATGATATTTTTTTGAGTAATTGTGTTTTTAGAGTGGATATTTTTTAGGGAATTGTATTAGGTTTGTATATATATTTGGATAAGTTTGGATAAATTGGGAGAGTTGTATTCAACCTAACCAAAGAATATAGCCAAAATGTTTAAAAATATTTTTCAGATAAGACTGACTATATTTTTATGTATGCCCGGTGGAATGACAAACTTTCTCTTTGTGGTGCATTATTGAGTTTAGAAGAGCCACATATTGCATCAATTTCATTGGAAATAAAAATTAGTTTTCGCATGTACACATTGACTAAATTCTTAAATATCGTTATGTTAATGTATTTTTTTGAAAGGACCCCAATTTACAAACCGATATGCTAGATTGGCAAGGGCCCCCAAAATGTCAGGACCAGGCATGGGTCCAACAAAACCGTAAACCCCCTATTTATATGAGCGTCGAGGAGAAGCGAGAATATTAAAAAGGGACTTTTAAGGAAAACAATTTAAGAGTATTAAATTTCTTAATTATAGTTAAAATTTATCGGAGAATTCAAGCTTCACTTGCCATGTAAAATGGAAAAATAGGCCAATAGATCGGTATACTACTACCCAACAATAAAACTTGGTATATTAACGTGCAATACCCCGCAATTGTTAACATATTTCGATCCAAAAATCCTACAATAAACATAAGCTTTTCAAGGTTTTGTCTAGATAGGGGCGTTAGGGGCGGCGTCGTCGATGACTCAGGCGGTTGCGACGCCGGCGGTGCTTGGTAGACCGAAGTCGACGGACAGCAAAACAAAGAGAAATAGACAAATTGGGTGACACAAAAGCAGAGAGAGAAGAGCACGGTGGCCTTTCGGTGTGCATCGGTGGCGGCGAATGTAGGCGAGCAACAGGGAAGGGTATAGGGTGAGGTGTGTGGGAGAGGAGTGAGGGGTTTCTGAGGAATGATTCTTTCCAATTTCAAACGTATGAATCAAACGGAAAGGGAAAGAATACTGAGGGAGTTGACTTGGGTTGTAGTATAAAAGGCCCAAACCAACATACTAAAATTACTAACTGTTCTCTACTTATTAAGACTATTTTCTCAGTAAATCCAATATTATTAATTTATGGTCTCAGGATAACATTTCAGAAAATTAAGATAATTCGAGAAATGGTTGAAACAAAATGGGGAGGTGAAATAAATTAAAATTTAGGTAAAGTAAGAAATGAAAAGGTATGATAACAATAATATTATTATTCTTAACAATGTCGACAAATCATTCGACTTGATAAAATTTGGTCAGGTAAGTAACCCGAATGTTCCGAGAATAATTTAAGTAGCCGAAATTGTCACATAAATAATTTATATCACATACTAGGATGACGTATGACGATCGTTGCTCTGTTCGAGTCCTACAAAAAACACTAGCAGTTAACTTGAAATGAATGCGCGATTTAGTAAAAATATTAAATTTGTAGAATATAAAATATAAAATCAATAACTAAATTAATAAAAATTCAAAAATTAATAAAGTAAATAAATTTTAAATTTTGAGTTTTAAAAATTAATAGTGTGTACAATAATAAAATTCTAAAACAAACAAACAATTATACAAAAAATGAAAAAATTAAACAAAAAATGAAAAATTAAACATTGAAAACTATGAATATTGAAAATTAAAATATGAAAATTGTAAATTATAATAATTAAAAACTAAAAATTAACATTAGAAACCAAAAAAGTTTTAAAAACATAAAATTTATATTTTAAAAATTTTAAAATAAAAAATAAAAAAGGAACCCTAAATATTAAATTCATTGATATAATTTTCACGTTGGAATTATCAAAAGTTGTAAGAAAATATTATTAAAATTATTATTGTATAACATATAATTTACTTTGGGGGGAAATTTGATAACAAATTTGTAAATTTTTGAAAATATAAAATTAATTATTAGGTTTTCTACCAAAATTACATTTATTTAGGTAAAACAATGTGAATGCAATTGACAACTCTACTATCATTATAGATAATAAATAATTAAATATCAATTAAACACGACTCTTATCCAAATAACTGAAAAATATTAATTTCCATTGATATGGTTAGAGATTTATAAAAAGCCTTACAAAAATATGACTAAAGTCATTATTATATAACATATGATGGAATTTAGTGAAAATAGGACAAAAAATGTCACTGAACTTTTCAAAATAGTAAAAAATTCCACTGATTTTTATAAACTATTATTATTGCCACTCAACTTTACAAAATAGTCAAAAATACCACTGAAACCTACTATAATAGGTTGTCAACCGGTTAAAAGATTGTTTGGACAAAAATATCATTCAACATTCCAAAAAAGTCAAAAATATCACTCAACTTTCCTGAAAAATAAAAAACGTCACTACCATCCATTAACATAAAAAATATTGTTGGGATTCACCCATGAATAAAAATGTCCCACATCGGGAAAATAATGAGAAAGGACATGATATATATGTCAAGTGGGCTACTCCTCTTACCACCAATTGGTTTTAAGATGGAACCTTGCTTAACTTGTGTACCATGAGTCTTGGTTGAAGTGAGCTACCCCCTTGGATCTCCCCAACAAGTGGTATCAGAGCCGATGGTTCGTTCGGCTGGGCGCGTGCAAGGTGCGGGAAGATCACCGTGGACATGAGCAGAGACCATATCGCGTGCGCAGGCTGGGTCTCCTGAATGTTCAGAGTGGTGGCATAAGACTCGGGTGTTATGCCACCACTCTGAACATTCAAAAGTTCGTATTATTTAGAGCAACATGAGGCTAAAGTTCGTATTATTTATCACCAAATCAAAAGTTCGTATTATTTAGTCATATATGGCCAAAAGTTCATATTAATAGAATCCAATTTCCCTTATTATTATCATTATTATTATGTAATTTAATAATCAGTTACAAAAAGTAAATAAAGATGATTGTTCAAATTCCATACTTAATTATAGTTATCAGTTGCTCAAAATTTTTATAAAGACTATGACATACACAATCCTGCATGTGATTAGTCATATGCCATATGACAATCCCTAATTACTAGCATTGTTAGATATTCTACCATTCGTCCATTCCCCTATATATACGAACGGTTCAGCACCTCTTAGTTTTTACAAAGTTTACAAAACACCATCATAAGGAAAGTTCTTATTACTTTAAATTAATTTCTTTTAATTCATTTCCAACCTAATACAGTACATGTATAATTCTTAATTTTAATACCACCGTATTAGTTATGACAGCCAAGACTTCCAACCGTAGATTTGCAGCTATACAAATTCCTAATTTCATCTTTCCTAGGTAATATATTCTTCTCTCTCTTTTTTTTTCATAACTTCTATGGTTCCTTTTCTATAAATGGAAAAACAAAGAGAGCCCATGAAATAACACTCAAACAATTGTTGTGGATATGTTATTTATTTGATTTTTTAGACACTATTCCAATAAGAAAAAGAACTTAAAATCACATTTATATAGTTTTACCATATGCATTCCTAATTCTTTACTCAAATATTTCCTCTGTTCTATATTATTTCTCATAACCAATCATCAAGTGAGGTATGGATGTGTCCAATGTAACAGTCTTACCCCTGAATTTTACAATTTAGAAATACTAATTCGAATTGATGTAATATTTACAAATAATTTGCTACATATTACTCTACGTAAAAGAAATAAAGTAGGTTTAATAATACATTTTACCATAGTTAATTACAATTAAAGTTGGAAAACTAATTTTTTTTCTCACCTATCCAGATTATGTACATGAAAATATAGATTGATTTTCAAATTTGGATGATGAATATTATAGAATGCTATAATGCATGTCACTTTTAAATCACGGAACATTTCTAAAATGTGTTTTGCAAAAAAAAGGGAAGGACTTGCAAATTTTGTATCACTCATTTAATCAAATATTTAACAAAGAAATGAAAAAAAAATCAGAAAAAAATATAAAAACAACAAATAAGACAGAATAACCCATGCATTGCGCGAGTACAAAGATTATTATTAACCATTCGTACCATTATTTTCATAGTTATTGTTCCGTGAACAATAATTAACCATTCTTACCATTCATTTACCTTCACTTATAATTCAAATAAAATAGAAATATGTCATTTCTCTTTTCCTTTCCTCCCTCCCCTCCCCTCCCCTCCCCTTTAATACCCTCCCTCCCCCTCTAATAATCAAAATATACTGTTAGATTCCTTTTCTTTCGGTTTGAATTTTAGGCACTATTCTTTTGTGCGTTAACGCAACTAACCGCAACGTAAATTACCGCAACCTATCGCAACATACCGCAAATTATCATTACATTTTAACTATTTCTACTGCAACTTACCGCAATCTAGCGCAACTAACTGCAACGCAACGCAACGCAATGCAAATGAAACACACAAAAGAACGGTGCCTAGTTGATAACAAATCTGACATGGATTGAGTAGTAACTTAACCTTTAGGCCCCGTTTTTTTATGCGGTGAATTTGTGGTGCGGTAAGTTGCGGTGAGTTGTGGTGGATTGTGGCAAGTTGTGTTAGAAATAATAAATGGATATTGAAATATTTTTATTTGGAAATATATTAAATAATAGATGAGTTGCGGTGGAAATAATTTTGTGGATTTTAAATAATTTTGTAGATTTTGTGGAAATATATTAAACAAAAAGGTAAATGGTAATTTGTGGTGAGTTTCGGTAGGTTGCAGTAAGTTGTGGTGCGGTAAATAACTTGCGATATCGCATGGAGAATAAAGAAACAATATCCTAGTATTTAAAGAAAATAAATTTTTTTATTGGGAAGATTCTTCTTCTAGAGATATAGAGAAAATCTTACTTTTTTTTTTTACAATAGTAAGCGGTCCTGCCCACTGGGCCTCTATCTCAGAGTCTAACCCAGCGGACTTTTATTGGACTGGGGGACGGGGTGTCAATTCCTTTAATCAAGGTCCAACCTTCTTGCACACAGCACTCCCGTACACTGGTAAGCCAGGAATGCTCCACCAAGATTCGAATCAAATCAATAATGACCGGTCAATTAGAATCTTGCTCGATTTTATTTCCAATCCAAATAAGGTTTTTCATTTTTGGTTTTCTCTTCATGCATTTGTAAATGACACCTAGTCTATAAAAGTGGGTTTATCTGGTTACCAGTTTTCTTCCTCAGATGTAAACCTTTTACTTTTCTCAACAATATTGTACAATGAAGGCTTCACACCAATCACTTGTTATCATGCTACTACTTTTGATCATTTCTCACGGTAATTTATCTCTCTCTCTCTTTGTTTTTTTTTTCCATTCCTTCTCTAAGATTTTTAGTGGTGAATCAAAGAAGCTATATGTGATGGTGCCATATTTTTGTAACATTTTTCGTTCGAGCCAATTATTTTAAAATCTACAAATCATTTTGAAAAAAGATTAAGTACTATTAGACCTGTCAATTCGGGCGAGCGGGCAAGTTACGGGTCAGTAGTATATCGGGTTCAGGTAAATACGAATCGAGTGTATTTCGAGTCTGGGTAAATACGGGCGGTGTATTTTGTTTTTGAGTCGACCCAACGGGTTATGACTACGACATTTTTCCGCTTTTTCTTTTAAAAAATTTATCTCTAAATATTATTTTTGGTACAATATATATAATAAAATATGATTATCTTCTAATAACGATAGATTATTGTAAATGTGTCAACTTAAATTAGAGAAATAACATATGAATAAGTTGCAGTTATAGTTTAAGAGTCATGAATTCTAACGAAAAGACATAAATTTTAATAGATTTTAACGTAAAAAGTAAAGTTTTTGGGTCAAACGTGCGGAGCGGGTTTGACCCGCTAATTTACGTCCTTTCGAGTTCGGTTTATTTCAGGTTCGAGTCGAAAAAATCTTGTTCAAACCCCAGAATTTCAGTTTGGGTCTCGGATCGGGTCAAAGATTGACAGGTCTAAGTATTATATATTAGAGGAGTGAAAATAGCAATTAAACAAGATTTAATTTTCTAATAAATTACTGAGAATATGACTCAAAATATATCAAGCTAATTAGATTAAGTTTCTAAACTAATCAATTGTGTATCGTTACTTAGGCTCCTTTTTATTTTAGTTTTTTTTTGGGTGGTTAATTGATATAACATTCTCTCTTTTAGGTTTTGCTCTTTGATAAAGAGTGTTAAAAGTATACATTTTTTTTTATAGGAGGAGCACTTTGCTTTGTTGTCTCCTTATTAAGATGTCTTTCATGCTTTGGATCATTTTCTCAAAACATATTGTGCCTATTTGGAATCAATCTTTTCCTAAGATATAGTGTCTATAAATAAGATGGCTCACATTTTATTATCTGATATAGTGTCTATAAATTTGACTTTCCCAAATTTATCTGATAGGACATATGGAAAGTTGTTATTATCTTAAACTCAATAGTAATGTGAGACATCATTGATATATATGTATATGTGTTCCCCACTGTTAAAATATATATATATATATATATATATATATATATATATATATATGCCTTTTCTGAGTGAATATTGTACATTCATCTGACTCAATTCATTCGTCGTAGTAAAGGTAAAGGAAAGAAGAAAAGACCTTGTATTCCTTACCTTTGAATGGCATATATATAGTAAAGGTAAAGGAAAAAGGAAAAGACCTTGTATTCCTTACCTTTGAATGGCATATATATATATATATATATATATATATATATATATATATATAGAGAGAGAGAGAGAGAGAGAGAGAGAATGAATCCAATAGGAAGAACGCTTTGGTAGGAACGTGGGCAGCACAAACCACAGCCCTTGATTTTACATCTAACAGTATGTGGTCATGGATATGAGGGACTGTGGTCATGGATTTTAAGGAGTGTGACCATGGATTTAAGATATTGTGGTCATGAAATCCATGACCACAGTCCTTGATATCCATGAACGCACACCATAAGATGTAAAATTAAGAGCTGTGATTTGCTATTCCCACCTTTCTACTTAAACTTTCTTTCTACTGGATCCGTTCCCATATATATATATATATATATATATATATATATACATACATACATACATATACATATACATACATGTATGTATGTATGTATGAAAATTTAATGAGCGAGATGTTTCAGGTATTGATGCAACAAAAATGGGATGGATGGAAGCTTCTCCATCCCCAGCGAACCATGATGAGTGTGTATTACTTCGTTTTAGGTGTACTCCAACGGCATGTAGCATAATTTGTGAGGAACACTCTAAAAGTCCAGGATATTGTGATACTGTGTTTTGTTGTTGTATTATGCAATAAAAATTGCTGAAACTGCCATCGTACTTTATAAATAAATTTATTACAAATAATTGTGTCTATTTCTTTATGGTGAATAGTTGTCAATTCTAATCATGATGATGAACATAATACAAACTGATATATATTTTAGGTCATAATTAACAACAACGACAACAATATCTAGTGTAGTCCCACCAACACATTGTCTGAGGGGATCCTAATATAGGTAGTCTTCTTCTATGCACGAGTGTGAATGAAGAGGTTAAATTTTGTAGACTAAATAAAACCTTTGGACAAATTGAAAAACAAAACCATTTCAAAAAACTATCAGAAAACCGCTTGAGAAAACAAGAGAACGAAAGAAATAGAGAGAAAAATAACTTTATACATGTGTGTTCCAAACAATGAGTAAATAAGCAAGTGAACTAGACGTACTTGGAAAACACAAACACAAGGATCACACAAGAAAATACATAGAAATGACAAAACAAGGCATCCTACCGACAACCTATCACCCCCTCACCATACTATCTTAATCTTAACCGGCCAAACACTTGTATCAATTGCCATGTTTTCATTAAACCTCCGTACTTCAAATCTCCTTTAATCACCTATCTTACACAATTTCTAGGACTCACACACCTATGGTGAAATGGTTGGAGAATAATTTTTCACCTCTTCAAATGGGAGCATCCTTACTCCTATTTTGAACATGATCAAACCATCTTAGTTGATCACCATCTCGCAGCTTATCCTCGATAGAAGCCACCCTTAACTTATCTGGGCACACATTATTTCCTAATTCTATCCAACTTGGTAAACCCACCATATCTACCAAACCATCCTCATTTGTGTCACATTCAACCTTTGATAATGCAACCTCTTTGCAGCCTAACACATCAAACAACATAACACTACTGGTCTAATTACCACATGATACACCTTATTTAAGTTTAAGCAATATCCTTTTACTAATTAATGAAGACATATGTTGGAAAGGTCTTGCTAAGCCAAAATTTTTACTTTTGTTTTTGTGTATGGTAAAAAGAAGTAGCAACGATCAACTTAGACAACCCTATTCACAATAATGTTCCAATTTAAGTTACTCAAACAATGACTAGGTGTGAAACGAAATGTCTTTGATACGATTGTATTTTCCAACATCCGGTTTTCAAAACTTTAGGTTTGGGTAATTTTAGGTCTAGAAAATCGGTCACCGTAAATAAAGTTAGTGTCTGATATGCAAATTTTCCGAGCATTTTTCGGGCTGGAAAATTTAGACAAGCCTAAATTCGGGTCAATATCATATTCAATTTATAGGAAAATGGAAAATATTGTATCCAAAGTTCCGATCAAATCGCCCTAAGTTAAAATTCAAACGAAAATATGTGGTCATACCTTGTTTTTCTTCGGATAGGGTTGAACTAGGTATCTGAATCAAATAATTTTTTGACAACCTTAATAGTACATAATCAACTTGTTAGCGATTTTTTTTTCTTTTGGTTAATGTAAGCTCGATAGGCTGAAAAGATTACAAAATTAGGCACAAAGCCTTTAAGCTCCCTTAATGGATTAAACGTTGTAAAACAGAAAACAAAATTCATCCATGTGTTTAGATTTGCAAAAACAACTATTTAAAGTTTGCCCCCCGGTTATCAACACCTCCCATCAGCACAATTTTTTTTGCCGATTATTGACAACCAAAGAAAACTAAAAGTTTGCATCAGAATTGTTACAAAGAGTTGCAAAAACAGCAAAAGATAGACAACAAACAAAGTTTGCATGTAGAGCAAGCTACACAACAACTTATATTGGTACAAACAAGTACCCAACATAAGATCACAACATGAAAAGGCACCAGACTACTCAAAGGTGGATCAAACATTAACAATTATTTTTCCTTTTCTCGTTCCGCTTGAACTGTTTCACTATTGTAATATGATCACCAATGATTCGCAAACCTCTACCATTGTCAAATATTAAATCTCTATGAGCAATCTCCGTATGGATATCTTTAATTTCTTTGACTCCTCCAGGGACTTCTGTAATCTTCCTCCACTTAGTTTGTAACAAGGCCTTCTCCCTCTTCTCTCTCTCTAGGTATGTGCTTTAGAACCTTTTGAGAGGGATTTTTTGAGATCAACATAAATGTCAGCTTCACATTGAACCCACATGGAATCGGTGTCCTCGTCATCATCCTAATGAATATAATATTTGAATGCAGACCTTGATACCTTCTAGAGCGAGGACAACTAAAACCATTAGGATCATGGGCATCACTAACATACGTACGATAACTCATAACAGCATAGATATGCTTTGAGATGGTTCTATCAAAATTCCCTTATTTAGTAGAATCACCATGAGGAGGGATAGTGTTGGGAAAAACTGCTATTTTTCCCACCCAGCCAATATCAGTTTCAAGTAGAAAATAACAAGAAAATTTATAGAGAATAATAACATAAGATTTAACGTGGAAAAACTCTTCAATTGGGATAAAAACCACGGACCACCAGAAAAATATTCACTATATGGAAATTATTACACCATACAATATTTTTCTCACACTCTCATTCCTCTCATACTATCACTAGCGAGATCTCCAAGACAACATCTAAATCTCTCTAGTAGTATAAAGAATAAGTGTTTTGTGTTGTGTTAAACAAAGGAGGAGGAAGGCTTTATTTATAGCCTCCAATTCCCCTCCACTTCACAAACCCACCAATGTAGGACTTGAAAAGGGGAGCCAAAAAACCAACAAATCTCCACCTTGGCTCAACTTCAAGTCCCACCAAATACAAATCTTCATTTTTTAAAAAGAAGAAAAATACAATATGTTGATCATTTATGGTTGTCCAGCTACACATAACAGAATCAATTCTCCACCTGACTCAAAACTCGATCAACCATGCACAACTGCAACTTTCACATTGTCTGCTACTGACAATCATAATTCTTAGTTCAAGAATTATCATACTCTCACCATAAAGAGTATCTCCACCTAGATTGAATTCCATCAATCCAGGAATTTTCACTTGAAATCACTTCCTATTTCAAGAATTTCAGTTTCGGCACATGTCGAAAAACCTGCTAATAATTTATGGTGCAACTCTTTTGTTAACTTCTTGAGAGTTCATTAGCCATCGACATACTTTCCACCACATATCTTGCATCACTTGTTAACCAATGCCCATGTGCAAACCTGTGGACCAGCTACCAATTAACATCCTCTTCCATGGCAATCTAAAGGGTAGCATTCATGCCATGAGGATTTTCATATTTCTTTACAAAGAATATCATCCCCCTCTCCCAGGGAGACAACATTGGCAGCAATTTCTTTGGAGCTTCTAGCCGAACTAGCCCCATTATTTGGACATTTAGATTTAGGATGTCCTGGTTGACCACAAATCCAGTAGATGATCTTTTTCTTAGAGCTTTTATTTTCCTTCCATTTGCCTTTAACAACAAGAGCTGAATCTTCTTGAGATTTTTCATCTCCATTCTTCAACCTCTTTTCCTCAGAAATCAATTTGCTTGTCACTTCTGAGAAAACCACAGTATCCTTCCCATACATTAAAATGGGTTGCATGTGCTTGTAGGAAGATGGAAGAGACCAGATGAGTCAAAGTGCCTTGTCTTCATCATCAATCTTCACTTTAATAGACTCCAGATCAGAAACAATCCCATTCAAAACACTCAGATGGTCAGAAATAGTTGTACCTTCCTCCATTTGCAATTTATGAAATTGCTCCTTCAAATATAACCTATTTGAAATACTTTTAGTTTGGTACAACTTTTCAAGTTTCTCCCACAACTCCTTAGTTGTAGATAATCCAATCACATTAGCAAGAACATTTTTAGCCAAACACAAGCGAATCTGGCTTGCCGCTCTCATGTCTAGCTCTTCCCATTCTTCATCACTAATTTTGGATTTTCCAGAGTCTTCATCGCTCTCAGATTCACTGGTTGGTCTACCTTTCAATGCCTTGTATAATCCAAATTGGATTAACACATCTTTGACTTGCACTTGCCACAAGCCAAAATTAATTCTCCCATCAAATTTCTCAATCTCAAATTTTGTCCTCATATTGTTTATCAGTAATCAAATGGACAAAATAGTTATCAAAAAAATACCCACTAAATTAGTTCTCAGAAAAGAGATGGATCACAATAGAACCAAATCTTTCTTTAACCAGAACCTCTTTAGATCGTATTTCTTCACTATTTCCAAATACACAAGTACCTCAAAACAATTCTACTAGAATAGCAAACTCCACCGGAATTAGACTCCACTTGCTACTCCACTGAGACAGAACTTCTACTTAATAATAATTCTTATTCAGAAATTTTTTCTGATGTGGAAGATCAGACAAAGTGCAACCACAGAGCATACTAAAATTTCAAAAGAATTATTCTACAGCCTTGGCTTCAACACAGCGAAAGAACTTTTTTTTATTTTTTATGTGGAAGATCAGATTAAACTGCAACCACAGAGCATACTTAGACAGAACCTTGGCTCTGATACCACTTGTTGGGAAAAACTGCTATTTTTCCCACCCTGCCAAGATCACTTTCAAGCAGAAAATAACAAGAAAATTTATAGAGAATAACAACACAAGATTTAACGTAGAAAAACTCCCCAATTGGGAAAAAAACCACGGACCACCAGAAAAATATTCACTATATGGAAATTATTACACCATGCAATATTTTTCTCACTCTCATTCCTCTCATACTATCACTAGCGAGATCTCCAAGACAACATCTAAATCTCTCTAGTAGTATAAAGAATAAGTGTTTTGTGTTGTGTTAAATAAAGGAGGAGGAAGACTTTATTTATAGCCTCCAATTCCCCTCTACTTCACAAACCCACCGATGTGGGACTTGAAAAAGGGAGCCAAAAAACCAACAGATAGCTGATGCAATAGCATTCATGTTGCGATGTGATTTCGCAACGCTGTCAGTCACCACCTTAATGGACATAACACTCTTATTATTGGAGGATTCGACCTCCACTTATGAAGCTTTAGAAAATAGAAACCCAAACTCGGTTGAAAGTGATGCTCCTTGAATAGGGTTTGTCACTAAAATTTGCCTAGGAGAGAATCAAGGTAGACCCATTGAACAACCTACCGTTAAGGGCTTTAATTAATTGCATTGGAACCCGCATCATTATCCTTGAATTTAATAAAACCAAATCTTTTACCATTTCTTCCCAATTTGTGAAGGATGTATGTATCACTAATATCACCAAATTCAGCAAAACGATTCCTTCAACTAAAATTATCTATCCTAACAGCAAAATTCTCCACAAACAAAGAGAAGGACCGATGTTCCCTTCCATTGTACCTCTTTCTCTCCTCTCCCATCATAGCTCGTATTGGTCATAGAACAATTCACAAACTTGACTAGACATATTACATGGCAAGTAAGAATGGGCTAAAGACAAGCCCAAATGATCAAACCTGACATAAATTGGGCCATTAACTTAAACTTATGGGAAGTAGGAAACTACATCTTGTTATTTTTTTTAAAAAAAAAACCTTTTATTTGTAAATATACTTGTTTTTCTTGAGATATGGAAAAATCTTACGTGATAGCAAATCAATCATGACTAGTCAATTAGAATCTAGGGTGATTTTATTTCCAAAGAAAACAAGTTTTTCCTTTTTTTTTGTTTTTAACTTCACACATTTGTAAAGAACTAATTAGGTTTTTACCCCTTGACGTTTTGCAAAAGTAGGATTTTATCCTCCAGGTTTTGGAAATTAGGTTTACCCTCCTTCAAGTTTAAACTCATAATTATTTTATCCCTGTTCCCGTGGAAGACAAAACTACCCCTATAGAAGGGTGTAAAAAGGCTGAGATGACCCTAATTAAAAGTAACAAAAGACATATTCACCCCTCCCAAAAAGAATAATAAAGTGTTGTCTCTCCTTTCATCGTCGTTAAGGTAGTCCTGCTCAAAATACCGGATGAATCATAGAATGTAAACTCATATATTGAGCGAAGGTGAGGAAGGGTGGGTTGGGTTTAATTTGTCTCGTGGGCAAATGGATTTTTAAATGGAGGACATTTGGTCAATTCACATTAATGTAAACACTAAATTCATCTGAGAAGTATGTATTTAATTTTTAATATAAAGGTAAGGTGGAAATTTATTATTTAGTTTAAAGTTGAGGTAGGGTCAACCTAATTTCCGAAACTTGAGGGGTAAAATCCTATTTTCTCAAAACTTAAAAGGGTAAAAACCTAATTAGTTCCATTTGTAAATGGCACCTGGTATATAACAAGTGAGTTTACCATCGTACTATTTTCTTAAACACAAACCCTTACTTTTCTCAACAATATTGTACGATGAAGACTTCACACAGATCACTCATTCTCATGCTATTATTTTTGTTCATTTCTCATGGTAATTACTCTCCTTTTTTCACTATCTTTTTAATAAAAGAAATTGCATGTGCTACTCCCCTATTTTTGTATTTTTTTTGTTTGATTACTGCCAATTATTATTTTAAAATCTACAAACAACATTGAAAAAAATTAAAAACTGTCATAGAACTTTGTAATCATTTTAAAATCAACATTGAGAAAATGCGTAGATGTTCTAGTACTTTTGTGAAATTAATCAAATGATCACAGTTCCTAACTGCAAGAATAAGGTACGGGAGTAGAAAATTTGTAATTGAACCCAATTTGATTTTTCTCTCTAAATTAGCGAGAACATGGCTAAAAATACAAGATTAATGTTATTAATAATGACTAGTTTGTAGGAGTGAAACAAAAAATGAGGTCTTAGACAATACGAGAACGGAAGGAGGACTTAACCTCATTTCTCGATCCCAATTTTGATTCCCGAATGTGTGTGTATATATATATATATGTATGTGTGTGTGCGCGCGCGCGTGTGTGTGGGGATTTGAGGGTTTTTTGCATTTTGGACCCCGAAGTATAGAGGTATTTATTTTCTGGTCCCACGGTTTTCATTATTTATTATCTCTCGATTAGCGTCAAACTTCAAGAGTAAGGTCAAAACTGATATTGAAGTCACAATACACCTCTCTTATTCATGTCGGAACGAATTAGACCCTAAAGTATCCAGGGTCTAAGTAGTTCTGACATGAATAAGAGATATGTATTACAACTTTAATATTAGTTTTAATCTTAGTCCAGAAGTTTGGCGCTAATCGATAGATAAATTCAAACATAGGAAGAAAAAGAAAAATAGTACAGGGGCCTTTTTTTCAACTTACAAAATTTAAGGTCCTTTTTTTATTCAATCCATAAATTTTAAGGTCCAAAAAATAAACAATGAAAACCTTAGGACCAGAAAATAAATACCTCTATACTTCGGGGTCCAAAATGCAAAAAACTGTGTGTGTGTGTATGTGTGTGTTACACATATATTAAAATTTAATGGGGGAAACATTTCAGGTTCTAATGCGACAGAAATGGTGTGGCAAGAAGCTTCTCCTTCCCAAGTTAACCGTGATGAGTGTGTATTAGTTCGTTTCAGGTGTACTGCGCATATATGTAGCAAAATTTGTCAGGAATACTCTAAAAGTCCTGGATATTGTGATACTGTGTTTTGTTGTTGTATTATGAAGTAAGAAGTGCTCAAATTCCATGGCACTTTATAAATAAATTGGTTACTAATCATTCTATCCTTTCTTGATAGTGAATCGTATTTAATCATAATCTATTATCTATTATATATATTAAAGCAAAACTTTCTAATGAGAGCTTTTGCCATGTGTAATTGTCAAAAGTTTTTAAATAAAGAAAAAATAAAAATCATAATTAATAAGCTTATTTCTTTTTGAATCAATTAAAAACTTTACTAGTTATTACACATATGAGCATAAATATTTATTACACAATTAAAACAATATCCATTAACTTTTACACATGTTGATTTTACGAAGGAACCAACATGTAAAAGTGTTTTTTAATTATTTAATCAAGATTTAGATTATTCCATTTTAATAAATTTAACACGTATAATTTTCAACTAACATTCTTGTGCGGATGCACGGGATATATACAGCGCTAGTTATTATATTAAAACAAGACCTCCTAAGGAAACCCCAAACCTAAGAGTGTAACTCCTCCATATTCATCATGATCACCAGATTATCAGTAATCTACTAGTTAATAGTAGCAAAATGAAGTTGACTGTATTGAGAATGAATTTGGGAGTTTTGACTAATGTATACCGTCAGATGAAATTGATAAACGATCTCAACCTTTGTCATTAAACATGGAAAAAATTGCTGAAAATAATGGATGACACAAGCGGTAATTCAAAAACGGAAGTCTGGCAATGGGGGTAGTTTATGCACGTCCTTCATTTCTTTCTTAATTCAATCAACTATGACACTCACCTAGCCCATAATCCCAATCAACTCATTGTTATGATTATTTTAGTTGACACTCACCTGACAAGAGGGGTCAGTCAATCAACTCATGTTATGACACTCACCTGACCAATAATCTCAATCAGCAGATACAGTTATAACTATTTTACTTGAGCCTTAGCCTTGGGGGGAGGGGTGATTTAGGTTTGTCTAGAGGAAAATAATGAATTGGTTCATTCATTTCTTCCTATAATAGTTCATTCATTTTTTCCTATAATAGTACAGGATGGTCCCTCTCTCATTCAGATTAAAATTAAAATTCACTTTATTAAATAAATAAATATATAAATAAAATTTGCTACAAATATCTATGTAAGGGTATTGATAACTATATTTGAGAGAGTAAAATTATATTATCTGCTTCAAATTATGTAGGCATTAAAAATGTAAAATTCGTTTTTCTTTTATCATGATATTCTTTGAAACAATGATAATTATACATTATGAGAGTAAAATATGTTATAAGCATCGAAATATGTTATAATGCACGACAGAGTAAATTTCCCCACTAGATGTTGCAATTACAACTATAGTTTATATATGTAGATGTTTATTCAATTCTCATGTTAGTTATGTAATTTATTTTAGTGATAAATTAAAATCTATCTAAATTATGTGTTCTATAGTAATCTTTTTGCATGAAAAAAAATATGACCCCTCTTTTTATAATATATATTAACTTGAGTATCATATAATAGTTCTTTTTGGCACAAAAAAAAACCAATTTAATCGCTCATTTTGACTAATTTATTTTTGTATCAAAAAAATAATATACTTACTCCTTCCAACCAAGGTTGTTAAAATCGAGATCCTAACTCAAATCCATGGGGTAGTTAGGATCGAAATTAACCCATATAAGATCGTGAATCGTGTGTAAATAGTAGAATCGTATCGAGAGTTTTGGATCATAAAATCGTAGGATCATAGATCATGATCGGGATTTTAATAGCTATATATGCTTCCAACCACCATGAGGCACATGTAACTAATATGTAAAAGTTTTGACTATTAACCTCACTATATGTACAATAATCTAAGAGCACCCGCAATGGTGAGCATGAGTTATACTCAATGGATGAGGTGGAAGCACTATGACCCACCAAAAAAGTTAGAGTTAGACTCTCCATGTTAACTTGCTTTCCAATAGTGAGTGCGAGTTTGATTAAAATAAGTAAAAAAAATATGTATGCTCCATATTTGATAGTTTAAATACACTATAACAAATTTTGTGTATTTTGGTGAAAGATAGACTACCTATATTGAATAGCTTTCATAAAAAAAATGATGGATGTTATTTTCATTGTGTATTAATAGTACAAGTTTTGATTTTTGTGTTGTTAAATTTATTTTGCGTGTATGGGTTTCATAAACAATATCCTTAATATTAGTTCAACCCCGGTTTAAGATGAATATTGTCTAACTCGTGCGATTAACATTATCTTTTTGCAGCTTTTTTTCAAAATTACATTAAAAACATGAAGCAATTTTGCGAATGAGGCGAAGACCGCCTACACTTGGATCCCGTCAAACCTTGCATCAGCGGGACTATATTGAGGACCGTTATTGTCGTTGTTGTACATAAATAAAAAAAAGACAAAATTGAAATTAATCCTTTGATGAAAATTGAATGTTTTATGCAAAAAAAAAAAAAAAACAATTGACACTTGACATTATTGATTTTGCTTAAAAATAAAAATCCACAATAATAATTTGACTTTGGCTCATGATGGATGTTGGCAAGTCAATGCAGTTAAAGTTATCTTCTTTGCAGTTGTTTCTCTAAATAATTAGTTAAATATGTTTAAGATAAATTTGCAAAACAACTCTTTCAAATGAATTCAAATAAGATCAAACAACTAAGTTCAGGTTTGGTTCAGTATAATAAGTTTAAAATAAGTTTAGATAAGTTCAACTTGTAATAAGCTCAGTCAAAATAAGGGGTTTTTTGCATTTTGGAGCCCGAATTTTAGGGGTATTTATATTCTGAACCCTTGGTTTTCAACATTAACTTTTTAGACCCTAATGTTTGTAGGCTGAATAAAAAAGGACCTTAAAGTTTGTGGGCTGAAGAAAAAGGCCCCTGTCTCATTCTTTATTTTCCCCCCATGTTTGAATCTATCTCCCAATGGACGTCAAACTTTAGGACTATAGTTAAAACTAATATTGAAGCTATAATACACCTCTCTAATTCATGTCGGGGCTACTTAGACCCCTGAGTACATGGTTTTAAATAACTCCAACATGAATAAAAGAGGTTTATTATAACTTTAATATCGGTTTTAACCTTAGTCTTGAAGTTTGATGTCAATCGGAAGATAAATTCAAACATAGAAAGAAAAAGAAAAACGGGAAACGAGATTTTTTTTCACCTCACAAATTTTAGTGTCCTTTTTTTCAGCCTACAAACTTTAGGGTCCAAAAAGTTAAAGTTGAAAATCAAGGGTTCAGAATATAAATACCCCTAAAATTCGGGGTCCAAAATGCAAAAAGCCCCAGAATAAGTAGGAACGAACATGTTCAAAATAAAAATAGAGTGAGGTAGAAGCAATATTTTTAATTATTGTTTGTTTATTCTCAGTATGAACAATTATGCATTATAGATATTATCTTCCTCATGATTGTTTTTTTTAATTTTATAATATTTTAATTTCTTTGGGGAAAATATTATCGAATACCTTAATGAATCATTACATTTCTATTATTTATTTGTGTCATTGGATTTATCGATTGTTAAAAGAATGCAATTATGCAACTTAGAATAAAAATATGATAAAACAAATATTTCTTAATTAATCAAGAATCTTACCTTATAATACAACATAACACATAAGAAATTTTCCCAAAACTAAATAAAGGAACAAAAAGATTATCGGTGATACTCTAACTCTGATATGTAACGATAATCTTTAAATCCAATAAAAAAATCTATAAATTGTATCATGTACATACTTTTTAAATAATTTTGACTTAAAATATATTTGTATACTAAATAAAATTCTGACATATTTGTCTCTCTCCATCTCTCTATGATACACACATACATGCATGATTTAATTTAAGACCAATCAACATATTAGGTAGATTTTATGATTTTTCTCATTTTCGTTAATGATAGAAAAATGTATAAATGTATGATTTAATTTATTCAACACCAATCAACATATTAACATATTAGGCATATTTTATGATTTTTCTTACTTTCATAAGATAATATGAAGTAAACTACTACGATTCCATTGTGAAAGATGGAAGTAGAGAATATATATGAAAATGGTACTAACTAAAAATATGATAGTTTAGTGGTATAGAATTTGGATGGTTTTCCTTTGCATTTGAGGTTCAAATCTTCGTGGTAACAATTTCTTTGATAACTATTTTGGTGCAAATAAAAAATATTGTAATTACTATTCTATCCTTATGATTTATCAATGGTGAGGGGTAAAATGGGCAATGTGAAATTTGCGTACCATAAACCCCTTTGGCTTTATATATTACATACATAGATACTAATATTTTTCTATTAATAGTTTTGTATAAGTAATTAACTAAGGAGATTAAAATATTTTTTATGATAATATTATAGGTTTGACACAATCTCAGCCAAAAAAATCAGTTTATATTACTTTCAGTCATTCGCCTCTAACCTCGGATTATTTAGAGCCAAAAACCCCTTTTTATGAAGTTACAGTTTATGTATTTGGTGATGATCATACTTATAGTTTATTCACTATTTTTCCTAATAAGTAACAATATTCCTGTTGTTGTCAATGAGCATATAATGATCTCAAATTTTCAATCTTTTATCTTATTCAGTGAGATAAATTTTGTCACTTTGTATCTTAATTTCATTTGATGCCTATATCATTAAATTAATTATTAATTTATATTCTTTGATCGTAATGTTAATTACAATTTTATTTTCTTTCTACAATTATTAAAGAAGACATAGAACAATAACATATGTTTTTGTATAAGAGTTTTACCCTTTAATGTCTCCTAAAATTTAGTTTAATCTATTTTTCATATTGAGATTGATATATTATAATAGTAAATTTAATGAAAGAAAGACTAACTAATGAATATTTATTATATATAAAAAGCCAATGAATATTATTTTAATTGTGTATTAATATTAGTAACCTACATGTATGAGTTTTTTTTTTCCTTTTAAGTTGACATTTATTTCTCCAAAGAAGCAGTAATTAAGTGGTAATCATCCTAAATTTTTAAGCAAAATATTTTCTAAAACATTTATTCATAAATTTGGAGTTTGGTTTGGAAAAACCAAACCTATCAAAATCATTCTCTTTGTAATAATCCGACCCTAACCCAACATAATTAAGTTAATTAATGATCAGATTAATTAACCAAAATCACGCATTTCAATTGAGTTAACTGTTTGTGTTTCTGCAGGACTCGAGAGGGAGGAATGTGTGCATGTCATTTTTAGTACCAAAATGGTGATTAATTAGTGATTTTGCTGCTGAGTTGATGGTATAATTGCCCTGAAAATTATATATGAAAGGCATAGAGGGATTAATGGCACAAAAACACCAAGAAAAAGGTCTTAACTAGCCACTTGGGGTCGTCAAGTGAGAAATCTGAATTTTTCCAAGACAGTTAGAGCTCCCCTTGTTCAAAATTATGTTGTGAAATGATAGCCTTAAGTAATAGCTTTCATATGGTTTTGGAATTTGGGGATTCCGACGAGTATAACCCAAGTTATGGTGTTTTTAACCGGGGTGCCCTGGGTATATCCGAGTTTGGAGGCAGTAGATTCAGGGGCATTTTTAAGTATCAAGAAGGTCTTATTGGCCTAATTGTTCAACATAGAATTTATAGTACGATCCACAAGCTTTCCGGAATGGGGTCTTATGCGTTAATCGGATGTCGGAGTGAAAAGTTATGACTGGTCAAAATTCCCTTCCAGAACTGAAATTTATGCAGGCCATCCCTCTTCTTTGGCCATTTTCAAGCCTTTACAATTATTTTTCGCCTTAACTCTTAACTGGAGAGTTGTAGAACTGATTTTTAGCTTTCCGAAAAGTCCTCTTATGAAATTTTTGGAGGTCTATAGAGGAAGTTATACCTTCCACAAATTTACTGCATTAATGTCCCAAAATTCTCCAACCTTTTAATTAAAATTAACTTTTATTAAGTTAAGTAGGAGACTCCTTCCTTACCAAGTACCCAACTTAATTCGTTTTATTGTTCCTATCTCAAGTATGATCCAAGAGGTCGTTGTTACTCCTTGTTCGAGTCCAGTCAAGGTTTCAAGTCGCTTTAATTGTGAGTTCAAGTTTAAGGTACGCATATTGTCTGTACTTTACCAAAGTTCTTTTATTTGAATTCAAGTAATCAAGTTTAATAAATGTAATGAGAATAAGTAAAATTTATTGCTTTTATCACGTAATTATGGCCCCGACCAATGTTATTTGTGCCATGGAGCACTACCATAGTGAATACATGACCTAGTGTCAACCTATCCGGATCTCCCGATCGGTCCGGGTATGTGCATACTGAGGCTTAGACCGATGATCGCAAAGCAGGGGACCATTAAAGATAATAATACGGCAAGCATGCTTATTGTTGTCCATTGTTGTTTATTGTTTTATGGTTTTACTGTTTTATTGTTTGCAAAATGAATTGAAATGCGCGAAATAAAATGAATTGCTTAAATTTATTTACTGTATAGGGGTATGCGTATTGAGTTTCGACTCATTTGCGAATTGTTTTATATTTTGTTTTAGGCGGTGCCTCTAAAATTAAGGCGAATAAGGCAAGCTCCGTTAAAGAAGTCAGTTAAGCAATAAAGGGGATATGGTTGACATACTTATTTATGAGGGTTTGAGGTGGAAGTGATTCCTCTATTTGCTTGTGTAAATTATAAGTGATTTAAGATTTTGTATGGAAGGTTAATGTTATGTATGTTGTTCAAAACTCCTTTTTGGGATTGTTGTGTATTGTTAGAGTCATACATATATGATTGGTGTTTAGTTGTGAGTGTTAAGCCTTGTCCATATTTGTGGACGGCGGTAATACCTTTGGATTATTTTTCCGCTGCACTAATCATTGGGTTATGAGGTAACTAGCAAATACCCGGGCGTTGCCCCGATTTAAAAAATAAATACCCGAGCGTTCATATATAAATACCCTGCGCCTTCAATGTAAAAATACCTGAGCATGGCTTGGTATGAATATAATCATACATCAAGATAAAATTTAAAAGACTTAGCTAAAGAGAAGCAATTGTTTGAGCAAGTGAAACAAAACTACAATAAAAACATAAGTTCAATAATATTTAAGATATGCATGAATAAAAAAAATTTTTAAGAACAAAAGAGATAGTGTAAATGAGACGCAAAATGATTGGATGACGATTCTTCGATCATTTATTACCCAAAAGTGGAATTCGGATGACGCTAAACCATGCAGCACGATAGAAGCCCCCTCATTTGACCTGACATTCACTCTCATTTCTCACTATCAATATTAACTCATTTCACCACTTTTTTAACATTCCAAGTTGACTTAGAAGTATTGACACTAATTAAATAAACTCAATTACCTCCATCTTCTACCTATAGCCCTCGCATCTATGCCACTTTAAGTGATTGAAAATTAAGGTTAGAATGCTCATTCTGTTTATTTGTGTTCCAATGTATAAAGATGTTCATGCCTATATTAAATGTCCCTATACTTTGTTTCTTTTATTTTTCTCATTTCCATTCCATTAATTTGCATGTTCTAGATAATAACAATCGGAAAAGAAATAATAAGTTTCTCATTTTACTCTTTCCTTTAGTTTAAATTGATCTAGTAGAGTCTATTGGTGAATCCAAAATATTTTATTTTTATTTTCGTAACCTTACCCCTGAATCTAAATCATACAGTTTGCGATTTCGGAGTTTTGTTCTTCGGATTTATTAATTCTCTTTAAAAATTAATTGACAACTCCCTTTCCTCTTCCTTATTTTTCGTTGGTTTGATTTGTTAATCGCATAACATCATTTTCATTTTGAGACCTATAGTTTGGAAATGAAACTCATTAGAAATAAACTAAATAAATGTATCCCACACAACCATGCCACACAATATCCCAGTGGCATGGGTACTACCTGTTCAAGGTAGGATTTGGACTGGCCAAAGACACTGATCGAATTGGCGACATGCCACGTGACAACCATGCCAATCAATGGCTCGAGTGAGTCCTGAGACTACTCATTTTGGCTTTGAGTTTTTTAAATTTTTTTTTATTGGTTTCATTTATTTTAGTCCCAGGTGGAAATATTGATTATGGGTTACTCAAACAATTAACGAAAATAAAGATACAGGATAAAAAAATGACATCAAATCCCTTAAAAAATAAGCAATCTCTTTTGAGTCGTCACTCGTACAGACACTTGGATGGTTTCCTTTAGGATTTTCATGAGTACTAAAGGAAAATTATATTTTTATCAAATTATACTCTCATGCAAATCTAATAGTGTCTGTGCAAGTTTCATACATTAGACCATCCGCAACGGCGAGTTTGAGATTGAAATAACGCTGATGTGGCGTGTGCGAGGACGAGAAAGACAGTGCAGCAGCGAGGACGAGTGTCGGTGGTGAGAAAAACTCGAACTCGCGCTCGCCGCGCGAGAACGAGGACGAGATTCTCGACATATTTTTTCATTTTTTTTAATTATAATATATCAATCATAATATAAAAAATAGATAAAAGTAAAATCTAAGAGATATTAAAGTGTAACACTTCCATTAAAAAAACCTATATTATTGTTCTTTGTTTTCTTTAATAATTGTAAAAAGAAGAAAAAATTTATTAATATGACAATAAGATAATGTAAATTAATCCCTCTTTGCTATAAAAGAAAAAGTAATCCAACTTTGTTTTGATTGATTTTGTGATTGTTGATATATGCTTAAATTTCAGAATTAATTATTATATTCAAATTTGTGATTATTATTGTTTACTACTGCATAATAATTGTTTATAGTTTCTCTAACCTCTTTTTTATTTTAATTATTTTTGTAAAATTTATATAATGAAAATAATTTTGCTATAACATTATATTTATAACGTATACGTATAGTTTCTATTATCTTCATCATTTATTCCGATGTTTACGATTAAAGTTTACTATTAAACAATGACTACATTCATTATTATATGTAATCAAGACAATATTGAAAGTAAATGTAGATTTGAGTATCCTTCGATATTATCTAAATTAATTTTAAAGACAATTTGTACAAAGAGAACAAAAAGGATGATAGTACGTACAATTGTCATATAATTTTCCTTATTAATTGCAAATTAATATTTGAATTGATAATTGATATAAAATTATTCCAAAAAATAAACCTAAATGTAAATACTGAAAATTTTCCTGTCCATAGCATCGCACCAGATATACAATGCTAGTTATAAGGATGAAAAGAATACAAGTTACGATATATATTCTTGGTCATAATTAATTGCTAATATGGTCAAAATTAAAGTAGCCTATCAGGCTACATATTGATAATCATAATAACAATAATTCCTAATAGGTAGTCCCTATAACATAATGTCTGAGGGGATTTAAATATTGGCAGCGTTTACCTTTATATGAGAGTGCATGAAGAGGTTGATTCTAGTCATGTTAGTAAAATACGGTGCGAGAGTTAACGCATAAAATACGGTACATGTTTTATTTGGAAACATTAAGTAAAAATACGGTCAATAATTTGTCAATAAACGTTGACTTTTATTAAACTTTGGCACATGAAAAAAAAACCGTGTTTTATGCAGTAACTTTTTATTCGGAAACACTGATAAATTCTTATTATTATATTGATTTTGTGTCAATAATTCTTATTTTTCCCCTTTTAAAATGAATAGTTCGTGTCTTAAATGTATATTAAACGTTATAATTCGACAAGTTCAAAACAACGCCCTTATTATTTGGCGGCCTCCATAGATGGCGGTTTTTAAATGCTTAATCATCTATACGCATTTTATACGCTTATTATATGCATTTTAACTAATAGAGGATTCTAGCATACTTAAGAAAACCTTTCTGGAGATTGAAAAACAGAACTATTTCGAAAATCAATTTAAAACCTGCTTAAGAAAACAAGAGAACAAGAGAAATAGAGAGAAAGATAATTCATGCATATTTATTCCAAACAATGAGTAGATAAGTTGGTGAACTAGACATGCCTGAAAAACACAAACATAAGGATAATAATTAAAAAAAACTCACAAAAAGGGAAAAATAAGGCATCTTACCGATAACCTTTAACTCCTTCACTTGACTACGTACATTAATCCTAACCCACATAACACTTGTATCAAATGTCATGTCTTCCATTAAACCTACATATTTCAAATCACCTCAAATCACCTCTCTCATTGAACTTTTATGTCTCCCGCGGCCATGATGAAATGCTAGGAGGGTAATCTTTTCACATCTTCAAATTGGAGCATTCACACTCTTCTTTTGCACATTACCAAACCATCATAGCAAATTCTTTTGCAGTTTATCCTCAACGGAGGCTACCACGTAACTTATTAGGAGAGACATCGTTTCTAATCTCATCCGTCTCGATGAGCCCATTAAATCTATTAAATCATCCTCCTTTTTACCACATGTAACCTTTGACAATGTGATCTCTTTGTAGATCAACATTTCAAACCACCTAATACCACTAGTCTGATTAGCACACAATGCATCTTACCGTTTTGTTTAAGTATGATATTCTCATAATTAACAAGTGCATATTTTGGAAAGGTGTTGCTAAACCAAGGCTGTTTATTTTCGTTTTTGTGTATAGGAAAAGGAAGTAGTAGTAATCAAAGTAGCCATCAGAGAATGATTTTGACTCAACATTGCCGGGACAACAATCAGTGAGAGATTTTATTTCCTTACTAAAGTCAGTCATTTAATTTACTGACAAAGTTATTAGTAATAATGTTGGGGAATCAAGATGATGCCAGAACTGTTAGTTATAAAATGTCATCACCCACTTTATATGAGAAACATCCAAAATATGACTAAAATTAAAAGGACTCGATATTTTGATGTAATTATTTTAAGGGTCTTGTATTTTGACAAATAATTGTGAGGTGACATTATTTTTGCTGTAATTATTTATGGGAGACATTTCGACCTATATTTCGGCGAACAAAGCATTAATTGCACAATTTATTATTGATTAGGATTATGTACCTTTGACTAACACTAAACGTTAAGGTTTGAAATAATATTAACTTCAATTAAACAAGGTTATTGATATTCGTCGCCCCCAGTTCTTGGTTCATTTTAACTCCCACTCCTCTCTCTCATTCTCTCATAATTCACCAAAATGTTTACCATTTATGAAATTTAACCTAAAACTCAATGTAAGGCGGTAGATCATCGGACGACGAGGATATTAGTTTGTAAATTTTAAATTTTGAAAATTTGGTACAAAAAAATTGAACAATTGCCAATCAGAATCCCAGCCAATCGCCATTTGCGGCGGAGTCATGGCCAGCGCCACACGCCACCGTGGCCAGCGCCACGATAGGCTTCTGGTCCAGCCATAGCCTACGCCGCGATCGGCGTGCGACTCTACCTGTGGCTGGACCGTATGCCGACCGCGGCGATGGCCGTGGCTTCGCCGCAAATGGCGCGCGACTGGGGTTTTGATTGGCTTTTTTCCAATTTTTTGCACCAAATTTCAAATTTTAAAATTTACAAACTGACCTCTTGAATTGAGTTTTTAGGTTGAATTTCAAAAACCGTAATTAATTTGGGAAATTATGAGAGAACGAGAGAGATGAGAGAGAATGAGAGAGAGTTAAAATGAACCAGGGGGTGACGATAGTAAAAGGGGGGCGACGAATTGTAATAATTACAGTAAAGATAATGTCACCTCACAATTATTTCCCGTGTTTTTTGTCAGAAAAAAGGTCGGAATGTTTCTAATTAATAATTACAGCAAAGATAATGTCACCTCACGATTATTTTTCAAAATATAGGACCTTTAATAATTACATCAAAATATGGGGACTTTTTAGCCATTTTTTGAGAAATATCTAAGAAAGTTTAGATAAAAGATAATTATAGTTAGAGAAAAATCAAGATATACGAAGTAACATCTAGATATTTGCCTGGAGTGATATTTAGATATTTGGCTAGATAATTCTAATAACCAAAACCATTATCTAAGATATTACTAGAAGTATCTAGATGATCATTAGGGTAATGACATGTGGCTCAATATCCACTATATGTTGAGGAGATAGAGCAACCATAAATATAAGTTTAGGCTATTAATGTAAGCATACAAGACATAAGAAGTGAGAGACACCACCTTTAAGAGATCCAAAGAGGTGTCTAAGAGAGTGTACGAGAGATCATCAAATAAAAGCTGAGTGAGTGTGTGTCTTTAAATAGTGTACAATAGTCTTGCCATATTGTTGTGCAAAGAGAAGTATAATTTCTAGTACATCACTTTCTCGTGACTTCTCTACAAGTGGTATCAGAGCGGGGTTTTAGGAGTCTTGTTGAGCTAGCATTCATTGTGTGTGAACGGTCTGGGACTGAAGCACAAACGAGATTCTGCCAGCACAAAAAGGGACTGTGATAGTTGTTGGAGTTGGTATGGGACCACAAAAGTCTTGGTTAAGTGTAGGGTGCTTACCAAGTTCATGATAGATTTCTCGGGATCGGCTAGCTCGCTTGAGAAGCTCAATGGGATCAACTATAGTACTTGGGGTACATGCATGAAGTACTACTTGTAGGGGCAAGACTTATGAGAGATCTCTGATGACAAAGAGAAGATGACACCAATCGACCTAGATGAGAAGAAGAAATGGGAGATCAAGGTAGGAAAAACAATGTATGTTCTCTTTATCACTATGGAAGATGAGTATCTATATCGGATTAAAGATTGTGAGACACCCGAGAAAGTGGGGAATACTTTGGCTACGTTGTTCACCAAGAAGAATGAAGCCAAGTTGCAGTAGTTGAAAAACGAGCTTATGTTTATCAAGCAGGGAGACATGACGGTGAGTTAATACTTTCCAAAAGTTAAATCTTAATGTGTGGAAATTGCAAAATAGATCCCAAAAGTGCAATAAGTGAGTCAAGGATGAGGCGAATAATTATTCATGACTTAAGCCCCAAGTATGGTGGCTTTGTGGCGGCAACTAGGGGTTGGGCTATACAACCCTCTCTAACAAAATTTGAGAGTCTTTTGGTGAATCAAGAAGACCTAGACAAACAAATGTCTCAGGTCTCGATAAAGGAGGAAGACCAAACTCTCTTTACTAAAAGGAGAACACCTAAGAGCAAAGGTAGGGCCACATGGAGATACAATGGTGATGGAGAGCAATCGGAAAGAAGACCAGGGAGATGGCAACAAGGACAACATGGACATTGTCAATGTCAAGGGGGAGCACATCAACCATGTGGTGATGATGCTAATGAAGAAGAAGAAATAAAGTATCAACGTCGAGACAATCGATGATACAACTGTGGCAAGAAAGGTCATTTTACTCAAGATTGTAGGTCACATCAATTGGAAGGTAACAAAGTAACCTTCAAAGATTATGATAGTGAAGAAGAATGGGATCTTCAAGCATAGTTGGCAATGGAAGATTTTATCCATGCATTCGAGGTCGATGAGATTATTCAAGCATCCAAGGTAGAGCTAGCTGGGTCATGTGTGGATGAGGCTAAAGAAGAAGACGTTCCCTCCATGAGGAATGACATACACACTTGTCACCAAGCAGTGGTCCTTTCAAAATCTAAGGAGATCAAGGAATGCATAGAGCAAGGACTTGAAGAACCAACATCAAATGGCGAGCAAGACTTAAGTCAAGAGAAAGTATATAAAGATGAAAGCATAGAAGGAGAAGAAGATAAAGGAGAAGTTTAAGAGCAGCAAAGAATGATAGAGTGGGCACAAAAGTGGAATCCTAAATATCCAGGTATATCCATATTGGAGGAATTATTTCACACAAAGAAAAACGTTAAGAGGAGATACCAACGTGTGGACAGAAGATTAAGATGAAGATACCGATGCAAAAGAGTCTAAGTTGCGTGGAGCTCAAACAGGTTCAGGAAAACATGGTGAAGATGACTTTGAAGGAAAGTGGGTGCTGACGGGGAGCATTAGATATAGAATATCATCACCTACTTTATATGAGAAATATGTAAGAAAGTTCTAGATAAAAGATAAATATAATTACAGAAAAATAATCTAGATCTGTAAAGTAATATCTAGATAATTTCCTAGAGTGATATCTATATATATATTTGGCTAGATAATTCTAGTAACTAAAGTAATTATCTAAGATATTAGTATAAGTATCAACTATTAGGATAATTACATGTGGCTTGATATCCACCATATATTGAGGAGGTGAAGCAATATAAATATATGTTTAGGCTACTAACGTAAACATACAAGACATAAGAAGCGAGAGACACCACCTTCAAGAGATCTAGAGAGGTGTCTAAGAGAGTGTATGAGAGATCTTCCAGTAAAAGTTGAGTGAGTGTGTGTTTCTAAGTGGTGTACAATAGTCTTTCCATATTGTTGCGCAATAAGAAGTGTAATTTCTAGTATACCACTTGCTCCCGACTTCTCTACAGGAACCTGTATCCATCCGTTTCACATTAAAATCATTAATACCTAATCACACTACGTACTCATCAGAAGTATTGAATAGAAACTTTTAAGCTCAAATGGAAACTCGAACTACAAAACTGTCAACTCTACAAGAACTCCTTCACATCACCAGATTAAAATACTCATTCCACAACAATGTTTCTATCACAAATAGATAAATTTAGAGATCCACTGTCGATGTCTTGTTCCTAGTCAAGGATAGATAAGCCTCTATACAAATTGAAGTAGAGGGGGGAAAAATGGGATGAAAAATATGAACATTAACATTAATCCGCCGTTTAACACAAGGGTAGATAGGCCACTTCAGAATATTTCATATTTTTGCCCAAAAAGTCACCTAAAAGCACTTTATGAAAAAGTGTGTCATCCCACGATATATTTTCAAAAACTTAGAAACATCTCTTCTTTCTCTAAAAATAGTAGTCACCTCCCAATAAATGATATAGTAGGGTACTTTTCATCTCTATTTTAGTTTTCCTTTTTTTCTATCGATTTCAATTTTAATTTTCTTACTCAAAACATAAATCCTTTCATTTCTCAATATTGTATCACAGAGGCTTCACGCTTATCACTCATTATTGAGCTATTAATTTGGTATACATTCCATTGAAGTGCTCTCAACTGTCATTTAATTTGCAACAAACTAGAGCTCATAATCATGGACAAATATGCTTAACTGATAAAGTATCTCTTGTTTAGGATCTAAGATAATAGCAGAAAACATTTTAACTAACTTAATTACAAGCATTGCACTTCTTAACAGACTAATTAGCTACTGTTCACAGTAGCATAATATTCATCTATCCAATTGCGAATGATGTCCCTTTCCTTCTTCCTTATGTCTATCAACCATTGTGGATCATCACCCTCTTGCCTGCTAACATCCTGGCAATGCGATCCTAGGTAAAAGCAACAAGATTTGTGTTATCCTACATAAGATGGTAACTAGGAAATGTTCTGCTCCCTCACCTCCACGTCATCTTTTCCTGGTGTTGGCCTGTTGGGTGCCTTTGTTGTAGTTAAATTGGTTTATTTTTCCTTTTTCCTGTCTTTCCTTTTTCTCTTTTTTTTTGTGTTTATTTCTAATTATAATTTTGCTCAATGTTTTAGTAAGTAATTATTTTTTATTTATTCAAACACTATTCTTTAGTCAGGTTAGGTTCAAGTTAGGTTAGGAGAGGAAAGGAAAGAAAAGGAAATGAAAGGAAAGAATATAATAAAAAATGATATGATTAACTTTTACAAGCTTACTATTTATTAATATTAACTTTTACAAGCCTACTATATATTGATGGGAAAAGTATTGTAATTTACTAATTTCGTTATACTCCCTCCGTTATTTTTTATTTGTTCACTTAACTAATTTTTTTGTCTTTATTATTTGTCACATTTACATTTTCAATCATTGATGTTATTTTATCATGTAATTTATTTCAACCTAAATTTTTTACATTGCATGATTTCTTCATTTTCTTTCAAAATAACAGATAAAAAATATTTAAAAAAATAATTGATAAATATAATTTTAAAAACACAAAATAAATGCCTCGTCCGTTGGACAGGTAATTTAGCTACTAACGATATAATGGAGACCATTAAACCTTTTTTTTTAAGTAAAAAAAATAATTAGTGGTACTAGCATATTTAATTCATCAGGTAATAAGTGTCAAGAACGTAACAAAGCACTGGCCAAAAACAATAAAAAAAAAAAAGGCACAGTCACGGACTAAAACCCCACAAAGTCAAAATTATGAAAACCAAAAGCACAGTCTAACACTTAAGAAATGCCAGCAACACAGTTGCATGCCCAATTTACTATATACAACTCAATTATTAGTCTAGTTCTTTGATATATTTATACCTACTACTAGTAAGAAGAAAGTGCGCGGTAAGTATATTATATGATAAATCATTATTAGAGAAAGGATATAAAGAAAAAGAAAGTATTCTTATATGAACTTCAATTTAAAAAGGAAAATTGGAAAAAAATAATCCAAACTTTGGGGGTACTGGGAAAATAATAATCCGAACTTACAACTTTGTCATGGATGAACTGAACTTTAACCCTTATTATTTTTATCATCCACCACCTAGTTAAAATCATCTACAAAGTGACGTGCTTGTGCTGAAATTATACGTGGAACTTTTTGCAGTTCAAAAACAAGTGAAAAGTATGTTTTGCATGTAATATCGTGACTATCACGACACTTTTCGGACGAGTTTAACTAGATAGTGGATACTAAAAATAATAACGGTTAAAGTTCAGCTCATTCATAACAAAATTGTAAGTTCAGATTATTTTTTTCCAATACCCTCAAAGTATGGGTTATTTTTTTCCAATTTCCCATTTAAAAATGTGATTTTTTAAAAAAAAATTGTCTAATTTTGGTAATGTGTTATACGAGTATTTATTATATGTTTTGAATAATTTTCAAAATTTACACCTCTTCCCAACACAATGCCAACTAATATTTACGGAAAAAAAAAACTTACCTAACCTAAATCAACCATCCAAAGAACAAAGTAAATAAAATAATAAAACTATAGAATAAGCGTTTAAGTGAGTAAAGTCATTAATTAAATGCCATATGAACAATACCAACAACACTTAAAGCAAAGTAAATGCAAAGTTCTAGCATACCTAAGCAATTAAAATGAAGGATAAATAAATAAAATATCTAAGCAATAAAATAAACTCCAAATTTGATAATATTTGCTAAAATATCATTTGAATAATAGTATTCTTTGTATTTTGAATACTAAAAGTATATGTAATCTAACACAATGATATTTAAGTTGTAAAAAAAGGGTCCATGTCACTTGATATCCAGCCAATTCAACAAATTCTAACAGATTAATTTTGTCACACAAACCTTAGCTACGTACATAATAAATCAAAGGGAAAATTCAAACACCCTTGAATATTTATTTAAGAAAGAAAAGGCAAATAAAAACAGACAGCATACTATTGTAGGTTGAAGCTATATAAAGTTATTTGAAACATTTGTAACAAAGCGATCTAACCAATAGTAAGAAGAGCCACCCTCTTGTAGAGCATTCATACCTTTGTTGCTCATTTCCTTTACTTTCTCCCTCATTCCCTCCTCCATACTCATTAGCTTCTTCACCCCATTCTCTATCTCCTCCGCCGTGACCACGAAATTCGACCGTTGGACTCTCCAATCCTTCCGATGATCAATCCTTATCTCTACGGCAAGCCCTAGCTCGTGCACCAGCTCAAATGCATTCAGTTGTTGCTCTGCGTACATTGGCCATGCGGCCATTGGGACCCCGAACCACATGCTCTCTAGAACCGAGTTCCACCCACAGTGAGACACAAATCCCCCGATGGCCGGGTGGGCCAAGACGGCCGCTTGCGGGGCCCACCCAACAATCTTCCCTCGAGGGGAGGTCCTTTCTAAAAACCCCTCGGGGAGGGCTTCTAGAAAGGTCTCTTGTGGACTTGGCATCGCAAACTCGCCCTGAGGGGGCGGTTTGCGTAAGGACCACAAGAATCGATGACCAGATCGATATAGGCCATTGGCTATCTCCTTGACCTGGTCCTCGTCGAAGCTTCCCTTACTTCCGAAGCACAAGAACACCACCGACGAGGACGGCTGTTGGTCTAACCACTCCATCACAGAGTGGTCGAATTCCTCCTGGTGGGGCCCACCACTGCGACTTTTGTTATCAAGGTCCAGGATGGGCCCCACAGGATATACGGCTGGCATCTTATGAATGCCTTCCCCCTTAGCCGCTGCCAGCTTTAGCAAGGCTTGCGTAGGGTAGGGTTCCAACTCCTCGTACGTATTTACGAGGATGCCATCGGATTCCCTAAACCTCCTAGCATGGTTTGTGAAAAATTTCGACGCGCCGCTTTCCTTGTCAAGTAACCCCATGGGGAAGACCTTTTTCGGCACCCTGTTCCTGAACCCTGGGACCTCGATTTCCTCATATGACTCATCGAACAGGTTCCTGACATCATTGACCTCGCCACCATCGACCATGGATTGAACATGGAAATTGACATTCAGAAGCGAGGCTCCCGAGGTGTAGAAGATATAAGAACCCACGCCAAGCTCAGCGGCGACGTCCATCATAGGAGTGCAAAACATGTCGAGGACAAACCCGACAGGCTTGTGGGAACCGGAGTCAACACGGTCAACAACAATCAGTTTGACAATGGGCTTGTGGCGGTCAATGAAGTCGGAGAAGAAGGATTTGGAAGACGGGTCAGGTGGGTTCGGTAGGGCAGGTAGGGACACGAACGTGAGGCGGCCAGAACTAGATTCAGCCACCTCACGTGACTTGGAGTCGATGTAGTTTCGGATCATACTGGTGTATGACTTGTCTTGGTCAAGGTTGAAGATGAAAATGGCGGCTGAGATATGGCGGTGACGGTGGATGATGAGTTTGGCCACCTCTACAGCCGCCAGTAAGTGGCCCATCGCGGGGGTTGGGACAAACACTAGCTCTCTTTTTTGCTCGATTTTTCTTACTACGTGGTTGATTTTTACGCTTGCGCTACAAGATAAAGAAAATAAGGTTGTAGCTATATCAATGATTCGAATTTGTCCTATACTCCTATATAGGAGGAATTTACTAAAGAAAAGGGATCCAAGTTGTAGTTTGATTGACGTAAGGAGTGAGGTGGGATGCGGGAATATACACAAGGGAAATTGGTGAGGGGTTCAATCCCTTTGGGTGCGGACAAACGGTGCAAACTTTAAAAAGCAGCCTATCCATTTTAAAATATTGTTACCCTTTAACTTTTTTAGTATTTCAACCGCAAAAATTTTGTAGAAATCGTTCTCTGATGATATTATTTTTTAAGCTTAAGTATTGGGTTTATGGTTGATATTGGACAGTTAAAGAAGATATACTATTAGAAATTGAATGTACGTTGTAGAGATTAGGATGACATGATTCGGTAGATTTGTTGTTATATCATGTTGGATATGATGAGAAATGTTGTATGTAGAGTTAAATTAGAGATAGTACCTATTAAGGAAAAGTTGAAAGAGGCTAGACTGAGATAGTTCAGACACACATCTTTAGGAGGAACGAGAATGTCATAAAGCGATTGGGATTTCTCTTGGTTGACGAGGGTAGGAGATCTAAAAACTACATGAGAAAAGGGATAAAAGCATACATAAAGCACCTAATTTAGCAGAGGAGGTATACCTTACTTTGAGATGATTTATTTTCTTTTGGCCACTACGTACTTGTTTTCAAAGTACAGCTATGTTCTAGCTTTGCGTTAGAGCATATGCAATGCGGAACTTTATCAGTAGAATTCTTACACTCTCTCTCCCAATTGTCACCCTCTCTCTCCTGTTTTTTCTTCATTCCACTGAGTTCTGGAACACTGCAGAGTTCCAGAACTCAGTGGAATGAAGAAAAAGCAGGAGAGAGAGGGTGACAACTGGGAGAAATGTTAGGTGTGTGGAGACCAAGTTAGTGGGTAGGTGATTCAAAAACACTACTCATCTAGAGGGAGTAAGTGGGTAGGTGTTCAACACTAGCAAGATAGTGGTAGGTGTGTAGAAACCAACCAAGTGGGTAGGTGTGACTCACAACCAAGTTAGTGGGTAGGTGAAGCAAATTATGGATGCTCTATAAATTGATTGTTTGTAAGCAAATTTGAATTAGAGTGAAGTGTGTGTAAGGCACTTGTGAAGAGAAAGCAAGAGTGAGTCCTTCACCAAAAACACAACCATTGTAAATTGTAATCCTCATATTACTAGTGCATCGATTCCGTGGTGTTTTTCCCGCTTTGGGTTTTTTCCACGTTAAATCTCTGGTGTCAAATTTCTTATTTCTTTTCCGCTCTTATCTTACATTGTTTGTGGTTGCTTGAGTGCTCTCAGATCATAACAACTGGTATCAGAGCTTTCAGGGCTGGTGAAAGAGAACCCGCTTTCAAAACAATGGCAGGAGATAAGTATGAAATAGAGAAGTTTGATGGTTCTGACTTCACTTACTGGAGGTTGCAGATTGAAGATTTGTTGTACGCAAAGTTGCTGCATGTTCCATTGCTGGACAAGCCAGATGAGATGAAGCAGGCTGAATACGATCTGTTGGATCGACAGGCGATGTCCCTAATCAGGATGTCATTAGCTCGGAACGTCAGGTTTAACGTCATGGAGAAAAAGACAATGAAGGAATTGCTTAAAGCGCTGGAGAATATGTATGAAAAGCCTAGTGCAGCAAATTAGGTATATTTGTTCACTAAATTAACCAGCTGTAAGATGCCTGAAGGTGGGGATGTGGCTGATCATATTAATGAGATTACTAAAATCTTATCACAACTTGCTTCAGTAGAGATGTCTTTTGCTGAGAATGTTAGAGCTTGCGTATTATTGTCTTCTATGCCTGAGTCTTGGAGAACCCTTGTAACTGCTGTCAGTAGTGCTAAGGATACTGACGAGTTGAAGTTTGATGATGTCAAGTCTGTATTGCTTAATGAGGGTCTTCGCAGGAAGAATTCTGGTGAGGAATCTTCGGGAATTGCGTTAAGTGTCAGGGGTAGGAAGAACAATAGGAATTCGAATAATTCCAGCGGAGGCAAGCCTAGGGACATGAGCAATGTTGTGGGTTATGGTTGTGGGGATAAGGGTCACTTTAAGAGGGATTGCCCTAGACATGGGAAAGGGAAGGGTAATGATGATCGGGACTCTGTCAACTCTGCGGAAGATCTTTGTGAAGCCCTGGTCTTGAGTGTGTCTAGCCCTGAAGAGTCATGGATAGCTGACTCGGGTGCATCCTTTCATGTTTCCTCCGATAAGGAGTTATTTCATAATTTTAGGAGTGGGAAGTTTGACAATGTGTATCTTGCCAATGACATGTGTTATGAGATAACAAGTACAAGAGACATGACGATTAAGACTGCGAATGGTGGTCTTTGGAAGTTGGAGGATGTGAGGTATATTCCTGGAATTAAAAGGAATTTAATTTCAGTGAGTCAACTAGATGAGATGGGCTACACTATAGGGTTCGGAGATGGAAGATAGAAGATCATGAAGGGTGCTATGGTAGTGGTGAAGGGATTAAAGTCCGGTACTTTGTACTCCACTGGGGATAACACTAACATGATTTCTTATGCTTCTTGTTCTAGCTTGTTGTAGGCACGGTGAAAGAAGACATGACAAATGGATCCTCCCATTGACTCGTAAATGGAGATTGGGTATACAAATCAACGAAAGGAGGCAATACAACACATTTCTGAACATGCTCATGCGAAGACTTGGATGCAAACAATGGTTCAAACTCAATTTCCATGCAATTTTCATCAATCACAAATTCCAAATCACCACTCTCATCCAAATAATCAATACAATCGTCAATAGGTGATAAGGAAAACAGAGGATTAGACCACATCACAACACTCCCAACATCACACACAAGCACATCTTCATCTTCATCAATATCAGACTCACTAGAAGAACTATCAACATCAAAAGACAAAGGTGCATCATCCAAAGCAACATCAAAAGTGAAAGTGGAAGGTTCAGGGTCATAACTCATCGTAAATGTCTCATAAAGCATGTCATCATCAAAAGCGTCATTGTCAACAACCAAGTTCAAACAATCATGATCATTCCCCAAAGAATTATGCTCATCATCACAGGTATGCACATAAATGGACCCACATACAAGGGTAGCTAATGCCTCACTAATGCAATGATCCTCAATGAAAGTGAACAAATCGTTATCAAGCACACATTCAATCACAACAGATTCAATTTCACTCTCAACAAGATCATGCTCAATTACATCATGGCATTCACTAAACTCAATCTTTTCTTCACATAAAGGCATGGACAAGGGTGTTGACAATAGTTCATCATCTAGCATGTTTTCAACTAATTCTACATCATCGCACACAAAATCATCATGTTCCTCATGCTCATTAGGTGAAATGAGCTAAGGAATTACTAAGTAGTCCAAGGCATGGTCGGTTATAATAGTCATCATCCTCATCATACACAGCAGAATCAACATGTATTTCAGGACTCAAAGACGATGAATGACCTATTTCAACATTCGAATCAACCATTTGTGAATAAGGAGTTACTACCCTTTGATTACTTTCATGGACAAATTCACGCATATACTCATTCATGTTCGCACATAATTTTTCTACTTCTGCCTTGAAGGAAACCACTGTAGCTTGCAAACAAGAAATTGAACTATGACACGGCGAATCACACAAGGAGCACACGAAAGGAGACTCATCGGCACTTTGGGAAAGTTCATAACAGTTTTCCACATATCCCCCATCATAAGATTGATCATCAACATACACGGGGTATTCACATGATTGTTCAGTTTCGGTCCCAAAGGGAGGTGCATAAGGAGGTTGGAAGCTAGGACTAACATTTTGTTGTTCAAACTCATAGGAATCCCTAGACAACCATTCAAGTAACTCCCATGCTGGTTCTTCTCCTAAACTAGAAAACCCGTAATAATCTAAAAGGTTTCGGGTCTCATAATTCACACCCTCACTAACAATTCCCAACAAATTCAATGTATCATAAAAAATGCCATACAATTTACATTGAGCACGATAATCATGTAATCTAGCAAAATACCTCCAAAATATTTCATACTCAAATTGAGGGAATTGGGGACTATCCATAACTCTCTTTTTTCTATTTTTCTAATTTTCTATTTTTTTTCTTTTCTTTTCTCACTTTTTTTTTTGATATTCAAGTTTTTCTTCGCTACATTTTTTCTAGCATAATCGAGAAAGCAATAAACTATGTACACACAAACCAATAGCCTAATCTACCAAATAACGCCATCCCCGGCAACGGCGTCATTGTTCGGTTGTAATTTTTGTGGTTTTATAAGTAAGGATTGTCGATCTCAGGGATGGGTGTTAGGCTTGATTAAGGTAAATCGGTTTGTGTAAATGGGTTTTTCTCAAGTGCGGAAAGCGATAAATTATGTAAAGAAAGCAATTAAATCTAACCTAGACATGATAATAATAAAGAAAGCAATTAAAAGAAAGTAATAAAGAAAGCACTTAAAGATGAAAGCAATTAAAAGGCATGAATGAAGACAATGAATGAACAATGAAATTGGGAACGAGAAATTATACGTTTGATGACTAATCTTCAATAAACCTTCAATCTACACTTGAATTTCCCTCGAACAAACAAGAAATTTAATTTGGATTACCAAGAATCCCCCAAATTCTCACTAGTAAGTAGAATTGGAGTTCCTTGACCCTCCTCCCCACTAAAAATGGAGTTGATTGTGGCTAACACTATAAAGCTTGGAAAATAAATCAACAATGGAGATTAGAGAGGAGAGAGAGAGAGAGAGAGAGAGAGAGAGAGAGAGAAAACTTGTAAAACACTTCAATGGAAACTTGCTTGAATTGAGAAAGCTTGAGAAAGTTTGAATACAAATGCTAGAAATCAATGAAAGCTTGAAGAACAATGAAGAACAATTGAAAACTTGATGAACAATTAAGAAAGATTAAAGCAAATAAAGGAAAGCAATTAAATCTAATTCTACTCCTAAACTACCTAGGCTAATTCATAATTTAGATTAATATAAGTGGGTATTTATAGAAGAAGGAAAAATACAACCCAAAACCCTAGGACAAATCGCAGCACGCGCGTCTGCAGACAGAGTGGCTCGGGCGAGCCACCCTCTGGCTCGGGCGAGCCAGCGTTCTGGGCAGTTTTTCCCCTGCCGACTTCAAACGCGCATAACTTCTTCATCCGAACTTCGTTTTAGGCCCGTAAGATATCGATGGAAAGCTCTTGGTGTGTACTTTAAGCTCCCAAAATTTTAGAGCTATCGGAGTTGTAACGAAGGAGTTATGACCCAAAGGGTGAAGGCACACGTATTTCAAACCTTTAAGTTTGTACCGTTCCCCTGTTTTGCGCCAATCTTGATATGGAATTTCCGACTTCGGTTTTTCCTCGGCTCTCGGCTCGGGTTGACTTGGTTTGACTCGGATCTCGGCTCGGGTTGACTTGGTTTGACTCGGGAAATAGCTCGGGATTCCCTAAAAACCTTCAATTAAGCCCAAACTTCTTATAACTCCTTATTTTCCTACAAAACACCAAATCATTATATCTAATATATAAATAGGGGTTAAAACAAGTAAATATACCCTATAAAAGAGAAGAAATTCGGCTCGAAACGAGGCCGAACAATTCTTTTGTAATACCAATTCTCATGATCTCAAAACCTTGATTATAGCATTATCCAAATGACATGGATAATCCTCGTAATGGTTATAAAGACATAACTATAACTATAACCTTGTCCAAGATGTTGGACTACTTGTATATATAGTTATCTTGAGAGAAATGCTTTATATAACTATAGCCTTGCCCAAGTACTTTGGGCTACTTGCATAGTTACCTTGAGAGCTAGGAATGCTTGCAATATCAAAATTTCTTTTCCATTCTCTTCCTTATGACTATTATCTTTTTCCAAGCACCTAAGATTATATAGTCACAACTTATACTTTAGAACAACCTTATAAATGTTGAATTACCGGATCAAGAAGGGTTCTTGATTTCGATAAATACATGAAACACGTGTAACCAAACAACAGAAGGGGGGGATGGTTCACGAGATTAGGGAGAGAGAAGGCGAAGGTTCTCGTGAATTAGGGTTCTTTGTGGATGATGTTTTGCCGAGAGGGCTTTTGTGGTTTCAAGATTCAAGAAAGATTGAATCTTGAACAGGAAGGGGATGAATGAGAGGAATCTTGTATGGAGGTTAGGAGGGGATTGACGTTGGGATGGGGAAGAGAGAGGGAGGTTAGCGTGAGATAAGAAGAGGGGAGAGAGAGAAAGTTGGCGTTTGATGTGAGAGAGAGTGTGAGGTTGTTAGGTTGTTGGAGGAGAGAGAAGGTTGTTATGGAGAGAGAGAGGGAAAAGAGGGGTGGCGTTGGAGAGAGGAAGGTGACGATTTGTGGGGGTTTGAGGAGGTGGAGGTGGCGTTGGGATGAGGGGGGAGGATAGAGGGTTGAATGTGACTTAACTGTATTGACAGAAAGCTCACAATGTAATTACCTTAACTATATTGATAGAAAGGTAAGAACGGATAGATCTAGGTTTCCTAATTGAATCCACAAAAAGGACAACCTAGGGCTAACTTGATCTAGACCGCAACCTAGGATCAAGCTCTTCCTAACCACTTGGGTGCCAGACCAAGATACAATAGAAGAAAAGGGGTGAGAGTTTATCGAAACACTCGAGGGAAAGCTAAAAGCTTAAGGGGTTTCATATTTCTGAATTGAATTGAATGATTGCCTTGAGAGACTACATCCCTATTTATACTATGAGAGTCCTAAAGGGACTAAAACTTTCCAACTTGGCGTGCAAGCCAAAGAGTTCTACTACTAGTTGTCTAATCTATTCTACTCCTCCTTGGATTAGAATTCCTTATCCTAGGGGGAGATGGTTTGTAACAAACTTTATCCTAATAACAAACCTTATCCTAATCATCTTGGCTTTCCTAATCCGAATTGGATTAGTTACAAAATTAGCCAATTCCTAACTAGGAATTAAATCATACGACTATTCTAGCCTAATTAAAATAAACACACCAAAAACTGATTAAGCTAAAATAATTAAATTACATCCAAAATCAAGATCATAAAATCTAGCTTGCATTCTTGACTTGGACGTTCCCTTGGGCTTGGCGTGTGACTTGGCCCAACTCTAAGATGTTTGGACATCCTCTTGAAATAAGAAGCACACCATGTGAACAGGCCTTTGAATCTCCACCTTGTATCCTTCCTTCTTAGCCCATCTTACCTCCATGTAAAAGAACTGAATCTTCTTTGTTGGGCCTGTGTAGAATTGAGTCTTTTCATGAAGGATCCCATCTTTAACTTGACGTTTCAATTGGACTTCCTTGATTGGGCTTGGGGGACTTAGTGTGGGCTGATTTACATCAATAAATCAAACTAACATTTGATTTTCCATGTTCTTCGCATAACTATATCCAAATAACTTTTGGATTTCATAGTTAAAACTTATCGTCTTAGAACCTTGTAAATCATTTGATTTTTATGTTCTTTGAATAACTATACCCAAATAACTTTGAATTTCATAGTTATAGCCTTTGTATAAATCAAAATGGTATTTGATTTTCCATGGAAGAAGCCTCTTCTAACTTAAACTTGAACAAACACTTAAGTTTCATGGAAATTAGATTCCATCTTATGTGTAACTTAAACCATTACACTTTCAACCATTTGCTACAAAGCTTGAGTATCATAAACTTGAATAACATATGTAATGAAACTTATTACATATCTTAACATTGGCTAGGCGAGAAAGAACCTCAATCGATCTTGAATGATTATGTTATAGATATATGACCTTTACTTATATGACCAAACGTCATTCTAATTAGGGTCATGTTTCCTTATACATGATTAGATCCACTTCTTAAATATTGAAAATGTGGAACTCATAATCATTCGTCCCGTATGCCGGTCTTTCTTATAAATCCATAACCCCCTTAAGGATGGATCAAACAAATGTATATGAGAGTCATATGCATTTCCCTTTGTAGCAAACTTGATTGAATTCTACATATCAAACATGTAAACTTGATTAATAGACTATTAACAAATGAAGCAATGATCATCCAATTTTATAACACATGAACTTAGGTAAACATCATGCGTTCAAAATAAATGATCATGCATACATTATGCAACTTATCTTATAGTAGATACATACTACTTACATTCATACATGATGAACACTTATAATCTCATAAAATGGCGGTAGGGCCAAATACATGTATTCAACTTAAACACATGAATACATTGAGTTATGATTATCCTTACATCTTACATAATCATATATTTAACAAGCCTTAACCATATGCCTTAATATGTAAACCATACATATTAGCATACAAACCATACAAAGTATGAACCTTCTCATAAACATTTACTTTATCTCATGAAGAAACATCATATATGACAAAGTAAACACTTAACAAATAAATCATCTTGATAATAACAAGATCATTAAGCATGAGAAGTTTGCACTTATAAATAAATTTGTGTCTATGTTACTTATGACACACCCATAGCCCATATGCTTATAATAATCACATAAACCGTCATTATTTCTTATTAGGCTATGCTAAACTTATTGGAACAATATTATGCGTGAGAACTTTAATCACTACCATGACAAACAAGAAATATACATTTCTACTTGTCTTCATATGAACAAAAATACATTATTCATATCTTGAAAAATAAGAAAACATGTCATGGTTTAACTTATTCACACAATGTAATCATATGAATTAACTTGATCTTATACTTTTAACAAAGTTAGCACAAGTACTTAATTAACATCATATAATTACTCTTAAACTTGTCATGCCTCAAACATAAATAAAAGGTATATATAACATGATTGATTGACAACTTGACATGCATACTAGCATACTTGAAACTTGAATCAATCAAGACATTTTATCAAGGCAAACTTGCATAAGTGCTAATCAAAATATATAATGACATATATATTTAAACAACTTATAATCATGAATACTTGTCAAGCACTTATAAATATATGATTGTCAAAACTTTAAGCATAATAAAATCACATTAGACAATCAACTTGAACTTTGAGAGAAACATGCAAAGACTTAAAACATATGAGCAAACATATAAACCTTCTTTGCATAATCAAATAAATAAGAATTAATCACATGAATTCATCTTGAAGCAAATTACCACAAATCCATATTTTCACAACTTATAAATTTTCATGTCAAACTCATACATTTCATGAACACTTGCATTTTTATTCATATTATGTATGCTTAACAAGACATGAACCATACTAAACAAGACAACACAAGTATATATCTTAAAATCATATATACAAGAACTTTCATGAATAAGCATTGTCTTAACTCAAGCATGCTTTTATCTCTAGCGGAGAATAACACTAGTCATGTACATAAACTTAACCGTGTGAATCATATAGATTGTCATACATACTTGAACATGTACAAACTTGAAAAATTAAACATTCATGCTTATCATTTCATAAACCAATAACATGGTAAACTCATGTACTCAAAATATAAACAATCATGATAAATTTAATTAAACAATTATCATGCTTTATATTTACAAGGCATCTCATATATGAACACCACATGCCATAAAACTCATAAACTCACTTAACAATGGCACTTTGTGATTTACTTGACAAATAATAAAATCACACTTAAAAGACTTGGCAAAAATAAACATGTACTCACAAACACCTTAACACACCACTTTCTTGAAAACTTATAAATGGTGACTTAACAAGGTGTATAAATTAAATCTCAACATGTTTCTAATTATTCGAATTAATCCAATTCAAATCAAGAAAACTTATGCCACTTTAGTCAAATAAAAACCAACTTAATGAAAATAAAGAACTTATCTCGATATGAAGGCAATCACATCATACTCCTTGAACTTCTTGAGTATAACCATCAATCACCATTGCCACAACCGATCGAGATCTCAACTACATCAATCAAATGAATCACAATTGATTAATAATCTTGATAATTAAAAATAATAAACTTGAATAAACAAGAACTTATATAAAGCAACATAAACTTATCTTTTGATTCCATAGCATCTTGATCTTGAAATTCCATCCCTCAAACTCGATCATCCATGGTGACGATAAGCCTTAAGATTGTTGGAAAAAACAATGAGATGGATAAACACGGTCACATGGAAGATGGGGGATCACTTGGGTGGCTAGGAGTCGACGGTTACACCGGCTCCCCTTAAGACTTATTCACTAGATCGTGAAAAGACTCAAGGGTAAAACCTAACTTCTTGTAAACAAAGTTCAAGATTTCTCATGGACTCTCAAAGAATGTTGTTGCAGTCAACACCTCAAAGAGTGTGTTGAAGCTCTCTAGAAAGAATTATAGAAGAAGTGTTGAGGTGAGGATGAATGGAGAATTCATCCTCCTTTTATAATGATCCATGGAGTAGACAACTCATTCAAACTTTACATAATAGGAGGCATTATCCAAGGGATATGTCTTTGAATCATTAATGGGGATTGCTTGACTGATTTCTCAGTCAAAGATTATCCCTATTAATGATCAATCGAGATTAATCTCGAGGCTTAATTTAAGGGATTTCAAAAATCAATCCCGACTGGGTCCAGCACGGTCCGTGTTGGATCAACACGGTCCGTGTTGATCCCAACACGGTCCGTGTTATAACAACACGGTCCGTGTTGACCCAGTGCATAAAAATAGTGCTCTCTGGACGCTAACACGGGTCGTGTCACACCAAACACGATCCGTGTTGGCCCCCTGACCTTTTCCTTATTAAGCTTATTTTCGACCTCTCAGTCAATCATATGCTTATAACTTATACTTTTATGCCTCTTAACTCTTGAAATACTCCAACACTGGTGAATGAATTTTGTGCACCCTTCTGAATACAAATTTCTTTCTATGAATGAGTGAGGTTTACACCCCTTTACCTCTCTTAACCCTTATTTTTTTAACACCCCAATTTGGGGTGTAAGGAAGAGTTCAAATAAGTTATAATATACCTACAATGGGAAATGACCATAATACCCTTAACTCTAATTGAATTACATATAATGTGAAAGGGTAAATATGTCAATTAACATTTTACTCTTATGAACTCTCCAAATTGTTCTCCCAAGCACGGATAAGTAGTTTACCATAATGAACCCTCCCATACTCTCACCCTCATTTACTCTTATGAAATCCTACTCTCCATTTTTAACTCCCCTTCCAAGCAGAGCATTAATATTGAGTATAATAGAGGTAAGATCAATCATGCCCGTTATCTGATTAGAGTCGAAGACACATTTGGAGGCTATCTTACGAAAGAAGAATGGTTTCCGGAAAGAAGAGAAAAACTAATTCATCTTTCAAAGGCAAGAGTAGCTGGATTTTACAAATTAATTAATGCATCATCTATGGTTGGATATTGATAGAGGATATAGTGTTATCCATTGTGGTAACACTACCTTCACCTATCCGAAGAAGTTTGACCATCTAGTTGATCTTTATGGAGCTAAATCTGAAGATGTGTATGAATATCTGTAAAACCCCGAAAAATTCAAAAGTGTTGACCGTGACGTCGTTAGTATATTATGTTTGACTTCGTGTTTTATTATTCGTTTGTGTTTATTTATGCTAACGCTTGAGCTCGTAGGACCGTTGAGGGACTAACAAGGGTAGAATAGTATTCTTGTAGGTTAATATTTTGGTGTTATTATAATTACGTGAATATTATTTGGTATATGTTATTATTAATATAAATATTATTGGTGTTTTACTTTACCTATATTATAATTATTAATAAATTGGTTTCCAAAAGAAAACCTGTTTTAGTTGTTAAATGGGCTGAGTTAGGATTAGTTGGGTTAATTTGGGCCTAATTATGGGTAGTATATAAACCCTCTTTCTTCCCCTCTCAAACCCTAAACACTAATCCCTCTCTCAAACCCTAGCCACTCCCCTCTCCTTCCTCTCTCCCTCTCTCGGCCAGACGGCCACCACCAAAGACTGCCGCCACGCGGGAACCACCACCGCGACCTTTTCCTTCCTCTCTCCTCCTCGCTCGCTTTCTCTTTCTTCCTTCCTCCGCTTCGCCCGCCACCACCGGAACCACCACCGTCACCACCGCCGCCGTCGCTCCCAACCACCGCAGTACCACCGCGAATCCTGTCGCCGTGAACCGCCATTCCTTCTTCTTTCCTTCTTTCTTTTTCTCTCTTCTCTCCTTGCGCTAACCGATTGTCTCTTATCATCACGGCCACCGCGACCCTTGTGTCGCTGCCGCCGCTCGACCACCAGACACCACCCGCCCGCCACCCTAACGTCGCCGAGCCTCCATTGAAGGAAAGCATTCGACCACCACCATCGGTTGTTGCTCGAAAACCGACGTCGACCACCCCCTCCGACGAGCCAAGAATGACGCCTACCGCTCGCGACCCGACGCACTTCTCCGATCACGCCCACGACGCCACCGTAAACCGCCCCTCTGCTTAACCTACGTAAACCCTAACCCTAACCCTAATACGTCTTATATTCTTCTTTTTCCTTTTCTTTTTCTTTTTCTTTTTCTGTTTTATTATTACAATCTGAAATTATATTTATAATTTTTATGTTTATAATTTCTGTAATTTTGTAATTAGGGAAAATTATTCGTAATTGTAATTCTTGTTGTAATTAGGTGTAATTTATTAATTGTTATGTGTAAATTCTTAATTGTTATGTGTAATTTTATGTTATAAATTGTAATTAGATTTAGGTTGTAATAGTTGGTTATTAGGTTTGAAAGTGGTTCTTTAATATTCTTTATATTCTTTATATGAATCTTTTAGACCACAATATTATTGTATGTACGAAATTGGAAATTTATTACCTAGGTTAAATTCTTGAATGTTTAGTTATTAAATCGTTATGTTCTTTATTGTTTCTTAAAAATAAATCTTGTTAAGTTTGTTAAATAAATTAGGTTGGTTTCTTGTTAATAAAACCTTAAATTCTTGATTGGTAGTCTTAATGTTTTTAAGTTCTTTATGTTCTTTTACTTGTAACCTAAGTCCTTCTTGATTCTTGATTAAAGAAACCGCGAGTTTAACCACCTTTGTTTTACTTTGTGAAATTTTTGTTGTTATGTTATAATCTATAACTAATTCATGTTTTAAAATCTTTAAAGCCTTGTTTACGCGTTTTATGTTCAAAGTAATTTTATTTCATTGTACGACTTAAGTTTAATTAAAGTATTATTAAGGTGTTCTCGTTTTATTAAGTTTACTTCTACAAGTTTGATTGTTGAACCTAAGCTAGAGTTGGACTTTATATCTTAGACCCTAAGTATCGTTTTAGGCCCAAGTTAGAACCCCAAGACCTTTTGGTAAAGGTTAGAACCGAAATAACAAATTTGTTAATAACCGTTATCGGGACAGTTTCGTTAGCGTCTAAAGATCGGGTTTCCACGGTTAGTGTAGTTGTATTTTGATCAAACCCTTTGGACTGGAGGTTTCCTTAGATGTTAGGAACCATAGGAATTTTACGGATCGAACGTTTGATTTGTATAGCCCGAGTTATAACCGTTTTACCAGAACCTGTCAGAACTGGACCAATTGTGAAGATGAGTATTTTTAGAGTCCTTCGGGACTGATTTGGGCTTAGCCATCAACATAGAAGTTTTAGTAGACATCCCGAGGTTTCCGAAAAGTCCAAAACCAGACCCGTAGGATGTCGGGAAGTCGAGTTGTGACCCGTTTTATGTGAACGTTATAATCTGTCCTCTGTTTGCTTTTATTTCTAAGGAATTGTTGAGAGAAAATAATATGTGATCTTGTTATGTGTTTTCTTGGAGGTGTTAAGTGTAATTTCATAAATGATAGGAACCTAAGTGTTCCTAGGGGATGAGTTAGGTAGTTAATAGTTAATACTAACTTCGTTAGAACGCGTTTTGATTAGATAATTATTTCTATTCTAGGCCCGAGTTAGTGCGTGACGTTAGGGAGCTCAAGTGTGTTCTCCTTTTTGTTGTGCTATGAAGTATATCAGGTAATGTCTATGCTCTAATCCCCACCGGGATGCTCTTTAAATGTGTTTTAATGTTTTCTAATCTTTTTTGATAATTGCATCCCGAAAGGGGACTTTTGTGGAATTATGACCATCTGTTTTGGATAACTGTTTGTAATTGTTGTACCTTGTTTTATGAGTGGAGAAATTGAGATGGTCTTTTATAAGTGGTTTTATTATTGGTTTTGATAACCTGGGTTGGGTTTCACTTGAGAGTTGTGAGTTAAATTTTTGCATAAGACATTAATAATTCAAAGTGGAAACATTAAGCGGGTTGTTATTTTGATGCCTTTGACAGGCTAATATTCATGCGGGTGATAACCCCGAGACCAGGATTCGATGCCTGTATGGGTTATGTGCCAGGAGATCATGGTTTCATCCCTGATATAGGATAGATGTTATGATACACTTGGTGGGTGACTGTTTGATGCCTTTGAGAGGCTAATATTTATGCGGGTGATAACCCTGAGACCAGGATTCGATGCTTGTATGGGTTATGTGCCAGGAGATCAGGGTTTCATCCCTGATATAGGATAGTTGTTATGATGCCTTTGGTAGGCGATGTTCTTTTGGTGATTTGATATCCCACCCGCAAATTAAAATATGGATTGGATGGGTTGAGGAAAACAGTTAAGGGTTAAAGGTTTGTAAAACGTTTGATTTGATCCCTCTCCCTAAAATGAACTGAAATGAACTTGAACTGTTTTAAACGTTAGGGGTAGACATTATTGAGATTTCCCCCTCATTTTTGAAATGTTTTGTTTTCAGGTGAAGATCTAAATGCTGGGGACGGGAATTAGAAGTGAGGACGACGAGTCTAGAAGTCCTTGAAACTTTTTACTTTGTTTTCGTTATGATGTCGTAAAGTTTTGTTTTGAGTTGTCAGTAGTTACCGTTAGCAGACAGTTGTGTTTTCCTTTCTCGCCTTGTGTTCCTTCGGGGATATGACAATGACGCCCAAACTGAATTTGAAGTCTTCCGCTAAGTTTTGTCTGTTAACGTTAGTTTGACTTTGACTTTATATAATTGAATTTCCGGGGCGTTACAATATCTGTTACAAATTGGAGCTGGAGAATTCTTATATGAAGAAGGAAAATCTTATCTTCAAGAGCTCTTTGATAAATTGAAAATTCTACCATAGTTGAATGTATTTTCAACTATGGTAGCTGAAAATTTTATATCATCCATTTATCAAAAATAAATCATATTTTTTAAAAATATTTTTATCCTCCTAAACATGATTAATTATTGTAACAAATTATTTTCATCAACCTACATTGATTTTGAATTTTTATGGTAAAATTAATGGTATTTTCACTTTTCAACTACGATAGTTGAAAAAAAGTCAATTATGGTCAAATTCTTTTAAAAAAAATCAATTTTGTAAAAAATCACAATTTAACATATAGATTTACTTATTGTAACAAGTCCTATGGTGAATATAGATTAATTTTTTTAATGTTAAAATTAAGGGTAATTATATTTTTCAACTACCATAATTGAAAAAAATTTCAACTATGGTAGAATCTCCCTAAATAAATACAATCCAGCGGAGCAAGATAAAAGAGAAGATTTCAATTTATACAACTTGAGATCATAAAACATATTTCGCAGCCGCACAAGCATTATGATCTGCAAGCTATTGTACGTGGTACCACTAATAAGTTTGTACTATTGAGTCTGTAAGAATCATGTGTTTGTACTGTAGTTGTCTGTATCTGTAATAATAATACTGAAGCCACTAGAGCATCCGAGATGTGTGGAACTCCTCTATAAAAGGGGAAGTAAGTGTATGTTGAGGGCACGGTCATTTGAGCATTCTTAAGCATAGAGAGAAATTGGGAGTTACCATTTCTCCATGAGCAAGCATATGTGATGATCTTATAGGTCTAGTTCTCATTAAGTATCTGTATTTTCATTGTAATATTTCCATTTTCAAAGCTTTCTTTCAATAAAAGAATTTTTTTAGTAGGGAACGTTATCCAATCGAACCTTATGTTTTAAATATTATAATTTCTTGAGTAAAGTTTCACTATCCTTTAAAAACTAAATAAACCGAATTAGTGACTACGATCTAAGGTAGGAAATGAAACAGATATATGTTGTGTTTAATCTAAGGTTGGCGGGGTTGAGATTAGCCATCTTTTCAAATAAACTGGAAGTTGGAGAACGCCAAAGATCCAACGCAACTAAGTATAGGTAACGGTCGAAACTCTCTTAAGTTTAATTTATTTTGCTAAGCATGGTGGCCCTATAACCACATAAAATGTAATATCTGAGGTATAAATAGTAGATTGTGATAATTAGTACCATTAAAATCATTATAAACAATTAAGAGTGTTTATTTGAACTTGTTTGCATAAAAACTTCAAAAAATCATATTATTGTAAAAAGGTCCCTACTTAAGGTCATTCTTTATAAATATAAATTTTTTTTTTGTACCTTTTAGTTAGTTTCTGCTAAAAAGGAATGCCCTAATAAATATTACTGCGAAATAAAAGACATTTGAAAATAATTTATGAAAATAAGATCCTTTGAGTCTTTATTTGTATATATATTTTTGAACAATTAAAAACTTTGTTACCAATCCGAGGGGAGAGAGAGAGGGGGCAATAAAGTTATATTTTTGAACAATTAAAAACTTTGTCACCAATCTGAGCATTCTACGTGACATGCAAATTGGAATTACACAAGTGATTTACGCTTCGCACCGGCCATGCAAGTTGCAATTTATTAAGCGCTCTTGGAGCATGTGCTTCTACAATTATTTATCTGTATGTATTAGATAGTTTAATTTATTCTGATTATTATGATTGTTCACTCAAATTCACATAATTGTTAACTCGCAAATATCTGAAGCACATTCTCCAGGTACATCTAATATATCTTGCAAGCAAATATATAAAATGCCACGGACTAGCAAAGTCGTTCAGATTTACTTTGTTTACTTATATTTCTGAATCACCCAACTGTGCACTGCCTAGGCTGTCTCTGCAATCTAGTTAATCGTTGTACCTTACATGCAAATTGAAGTTATATATAAAAGTTATCTTATATAAATTAATGCATCAGGAATAAAATAGAATGACTATTTGACTTATATATTAATGCAATAACGCATCAAGAATAAAATAGAATGACTATTTGACTTTTAAAGTCGCGTCGATATACTTTCGTTTGCTATATTTCTTAATCACCCAATTGCCTATATTTTCTCTGCCTCTATAAACGTTCAACGTTGTACTACTGGTTATTTAATATATTTTCCTTTAACAGTAGTTTATATAATTTTAATACAAATTACGTTGAAGCAAACAAATGATAATGACAAAATTACAGTACGACAATTATCTTGGTTAAGATCAGAAATATTTGTTTACCTAAACCAGAAAAAATATCTTACCGATATTTTCTCGAACTCAAAAAATATCCGACTGTATTTACCGAAATCATAAATACATCTAATTAGTGTTTTTAATTTCAAGTTTATCCAAACCCGAAATATATCTTACTCGTATTTACACTGTCTAGATATACAATTGACCTATATTTAACTCACCTCCCGAATCGATAAGTCTATTAACTTAATTTCATTTGATGATAGGCTTATTGGTTATTACATTCAAGGCTCGGGCAACATGATAAATTCATATGTGTAAACAAGGTAAAAGACAATCTGCTAATTGTACTTGAAGGTAAAGAATAAATTCGCATGTGACCACAAATGTGAGACAAGTTGCTAATTAATTATTATATTTCCCTATTTAAAAATAAAAGAATAAATTTGTTTATGAAACCAAGTTAGCTAGCATACACGTTTCACAATAACTACAAAAACTCTACATTTTTCTATAAAATGTTTTACATGTGACACGATCAGTAAAGTTACAAATGTATACAAAATTTCTAAATAGCTGACGTCCAAAGGTCACGAGTTCGATGCTCGCGTCCTCATCTCTTCTGCCTTATTTTGTATCAGAGGCGTCCGGAGGTCACAGGTTCGACGCCTGCTTCTTCCGTTCCTTAGTTTTGTCTCTTTGATACTTCAACGACTGCTAGGATGCCACGCCTCACAGGGTTTATGTTTTATTTTGTTCGAATATTTATAATTTAAATTATCTAGATTATTTGTTTGATTGATTACAAATCAAAATATTGCTATAGGATCATGATTGTATTATTGTTAATTGTTGATTTCTAATACTCAAATATGAATATGCTTTAGAGGAAGCTCTGAATTTGTAAAATTAATTCATTTTTAAATTGTTTGTCATTTTCAAAATTTTTTAGTAAAAGCTAAGGGTGAAAATATCATATAGTTCAAGTCGTGATACAAAATTCTTCGTTACCTCAAAAAAATTTTAAATGATCTTGTTGATAAGGCGACCAACAAGGAAATCATGTTTTACTAATAATATGACTACTCGTTGAAGACAACTTTATATTTAAGGTATGTATGTTTATTTTCAAAACTAATGTTAAACTTTGTGTTACTTGAATATGTTAAATTTTCGGAATTCGTTCATATAGAATCTATATTTTTTTTTAAAAATTATTTTGACCCCCGGCCTCGCCACTGGACACGATATAATATGATATAGGATACATGACAATAATCAAATTGTCGTCAAACAAAGTAATATATATTTTGTTCAAGATACTTCTTAAATTAGCCATTTGATCTTAAATTGTCTTTTCCTTCAAGGAGCTGGAGGAAGAAGGTGTACAATTCAATATTTTAAAAGAAAAACCAAAAATCCAACAAAACCCCTTCAGTTACTCAACGGCCTTGTCCCAACTTGTCTTGTGGTTCACATTATAAAGCATTATGCAAAATGAATAATATTTTGATTAAAGATGGTTAATCATCTTAAATTTTATTTAAATTACTTAAAAATTAAATATAAATGATTATAAATGCATGTTTCATTACTTAAGGGTTATTATGACTTAGGACGATCAAAAATACAAGTTATGATAATTTTGAGTCTGGACGAATCAAACATTAGACAAAAAGCTGATTTCTGATATCCATATTTTTTTGAGTTTTTTCAAGTTGGAATATTGAGACAAGTCTGAATTCATGTCAATATCGGGTTCGGTCAATAGAAAAATGAAAAATATCGTGTCCGAATTTTCGGTAAAATTGGTCGAAGTTAAAATTTGAACAAAAAATTTATGACGTACCCAATTTTTTCTGAGTTGGACTAAACCAGATTTTTGTATCGGTTAATTTTATTCAAAAATATAAAACAATGCATAAAATATGCAATTCTCTGCTATAGCTAATGTAATTTGGTTATCATATATGTTTGTTGACCTAGCTAATAAGTAATATACTCTTATAATTGATGAATCTATAATTAATAGAAAAATTATTATTATAAATTACAAAAATAGTAAATTATAACCTTGTTAATTCAAGATATTCATTAAAAAAAATAACGTGCGTCAAATATGCAAAGTATCTAATACGTGACTTATAAATTACAAATATAACGTGCGTCAAACATATAATCCCAGCAATTTTTTAAAGGAAATGGAAATAATCCCAACAATTGATGAGCCTATATAAAGGTAGTAATTGCTGTTCAATATCTTCATCTCCTGGCTCGAGTTGTGAGCAAATAATTGCATACCATTCATTGCAATTTCAGGATAATTATACATAATTATTTGCTTCCACCAAGCTATAATGTCGGATAACTCAATAGTACCATCTGAAGCCAAAAGGTATGTTCCTCATGATCTTGAAGCTAAAGCTTAATCCTCTTTGCTTTCCCAACGTCACTTAAACATTTTATAATGTTGCAAATGGAGGTAGGGATGGCAATGGGGCAGGGAATTCCCGAATCTGCTGGGGGCCCCGCCCCGCTCTAGGGAAAAATCCCCACCTTTATTGGGGATGGGGACGAGGACATGGACGATTTTTCAAAATCCGCTCGGGGACGGGGCGGGGATGGGGACAAAGTTTTCCCCATCCCCATCCCTATTTTCCCCGCTGAGAAAAATTCCCCGTCGCCATCCCTGAATCTCCGTCCCCGAAAATTTTAAATTAGCAAATAACCTTTATTTTAATTCAATATATATATTAATAGCAAGGATAAAGTAGTAATTTTCGAATTTTAAGTCAGAAACCCTAACACTTGTTGATGTATTATTGTTTGATTTTGATGTATTATTGCTTGAGTAAGTTAAATACGTTGTAATTTTGTATTTTGAACAGGTTAAAAATCGGGTCCGATTAAAAATCGTGTCCGATTAAAATTTGGTTAAATTTTGAATAGCTTTAAAAAAAATCGCTGTTGGATCCCCGTCGGGGATGGATGGGGCAAGAATCATTCCCCGAAGTGGAGATAGGGACGGGGATGAGGACGAGTTTTGGGAGCGGGGATGGAGACGAGGATATACTCCCCATCCCCGATCCGCCCCGTTGTCATCCCTAAACGAAGGCCTCTTCTTGAGACGAACAAATGTTGGCAAAGAAGGCGAAAAAATTACTAAAACTTGTTATTGTTATTGTTAATCATGAAGTATGCTTGTTTATGTAGAAATTAGCCTCTTCATGAACTATGTTTTATACGATAAAGGTTGCTTAGGTCTGAGCTCTCAAACTGCTCGATTTTAAATATATATTTCCAAGAATTTATTGTTGCGGTTGTTAAATTAGGGTCAGGATTTTTTGAATATATACTACTTGAAGTTTGGGGTATTAATATTTTTTACCCAATCTTTCGAATTTGATATTTCTACTATCTGAAGTTTAAGTAACGTAACTCTGAAGGCAAACTTTTGTGGATTTGATCCTCAATTGTGATCACCTGGCACATGCCAAACTCAATATGTTATAGTAGTCCTATTTCTTTCATTGGTAAGTAGAAGTCAGGTAAATACAGTGATGTAGTTCAGGTAACATACTTTCGGTAGTTATAGGTAGAATTTATAGATGATGTTATGTAAAATGTCATTTTTATATTTTTTATACTTACATTTTTAATATTTTTTTAAAAAATATAAAATTATGCATAACATGTGCATACTCTATTATAATTTATATGATCAATTAAGGTATGATTTGTATTTTTTAACATATCAATAAATATTATGCTGTCATCATTGGTTGTTTTGGTGTAGATATTCTCATAGCTACGTCGATAAATATACTTAGTTATCATAGAAAATATCACTTAAAATTTTAAAAATATGAATTACTCGCAATTCAAGATGGTTAATAACTATCTTGATTGTTGTCCATATGTAAATTGTGTAATTATTTTGGGGATGACATATATAGGTTGGAAGGCAAGGTGGCATTGATAACTGGTGGAGCTAAGGGAATTGGGGAGCACACAGCAAGAGTGTTTAGCAAACATGGTGCCAAGATAGTCATTGCTGACATTGATGTCGAAAGTGGGAGCTCCGTTTGCAGGGATATCGGAGATTCATCCATGGCTGTTTTTGCTCACTGCGATGTCTCCAAAGAATCTGATGTCAAAGCTGCTGTTGACATGGCTGTCGACCAGTTTGGGAAGCTTGATATTATGATTAACAATGCTGCAATTATTGATGATGCCAACCTTAGCATCGTTGACAATGATGTTGCTGATTTTGAAAGAGTCATTATTGTTAATCTCACAGGTACATGCATGCGCTTACAATTCTGTTAAAGTCATTGAGATTAAGTCATCCAAATTGGGACATAATAAGCAAACATAGACTTGGCAATTTATGATTCGACTTGATAATTCGACCCAAACCCGTCTGAAATTTCTCGGTTTTGAACACAATTTTTTCGACGAAACACGAAATACACCAAATCCGAAAAATTTGTGACTTTTCATTGAAATTTTTAATTATTAAAGTATAAGCGCAACTCATTTATTTGTTATTTATTTAATTTAAGTTAAAATAGTTACAATAATAGATTATTACTAAAAGATAATCCTATTTTATTATGTATATTGTAAAAAATTAGTATTAGACAATTTTTTTAAAAGAAAAAATGGAAAAAGGTTGCAATCATAACCCGTTGGATTGACCCAAAACCGAAATATACCGCCCGTATTTACCCGAATTCGGAATACATCCGACCCGTATTGACCCGAACCCAATATACGACCGACCCTCAACCCTCTCGTCCGACCGAATTGACGGTTCTAATCAAACATATATGTATTAATGTAGGAGTATTTTTGGGATCAAAGCATGCAGCAAGAGTAATGACCCCAAGAGGGCAAGGAAGTATAATAAGCGTAGGCAGTGTAGCTGGGACCATAGGAGGAGCAGCATCTCACGCCTACACGAGCTCGAAGCATGCCATCATCGGGCTAACAAAGAACCTAGCCGTCGAGCTTGGTCCATACGGTGTTCGTGTCAACTGTGTCTCCCCATATTTTATCCCTACCGATTTAACCATTGATTTCTTCAAATTCAAGGAGAGTGATTATCACTCAATCTACTCGTATCTTCGCGGAAAGTATCTGCAAACCAAGGATGTGGCGGCGGCTCTGCTCTTCTTTGCCAGTGATGAGTCCAAGTATATAAGTGGACATAATCTGGCTGTTGATGGTGGTTTCAGTATCACTAATCCTGCCTTTGGTATCTTTGCACGAGCTACTCCTCTGTGATTATCGATCTAGCTCCTCCAGCTACATACTTAAGTTTCAAATGAATGTTTTCTTTGTTGCATCTAAGTTGTTGCAGTTTTAAAAATAAAAGAGGCCCAGTTGTTCATTTAAAAAAAGTGACAACTAAGTGTAGTATGGAATGAAGTAATTTTCATTGGTTTTCTTTTCTCCTCAAGTCTACCCTTGTTTATAGATCATTATATGTCTCTTGGTTATTACTATCTAATGTCTGAATAGAATTTATATCTCACTTGTCAAAGTATTGAACATATATTTCAACCAAGACACATGGTAACAAGTTTTAAGCCATTACATTTTTCAAGTGCTCAGATAAAAATGCTACTGAGCCAACCACCATAGCCTTTGTCACTTAATTTCTCAAACTCTTTCTCTAAAAACTACCCAACCACTATAGCCTCTAGTCCTCTACCACTTAATTTTGCAGGCCAATGCCGGTGACTGCTGATCAAAGGTTGTCACCGACACCACCGTTCTCCGATATATTTAGTAATACCCTTAATTTCCCGCTTCTCCTTGGTTTTTCGGTTGTTTATCCATCATGTTGTGTCCTGTGTGTGTCAACTAGCTGGCTCGTAGGTGGTGGCTGTTTGGGCGTGACCGAAAAGGTGTCCGCGGGAGTTGCGAGTCAGTGGCCAGGTGGCCTGGCTTGTTACCTCTTTTTGCCATATCTATTCCTAGCTTTTACTTCTGTTTAGTTAGTCTTGTTATTGGGTTTTTCACATCTAGTTGCCTAGGTTTGGGAGGTTTTTAATCTAGGTTTAGTGGTTCTGTTTGATTCTAGTTTTTGATGGATGATGTTGGCTGGTATTAGTTTCTTTTGATGATGTTGGATGATGTTGGCTGGTATTAGTTTCTTTTGATGATGTTGGATGATAGGTTGTAATCTATGGTGCTAGTACTAGAGGAAAGGTTTGGAGTCGATTCTTGGTTGTGGTGTTGTGGCTTGGAACTTGTCGGATTGTTGTAGTTTTTTATCGGATCTTTTTCAATAATGGGGATTTGGTGTGTTAAGGTTCAACTTATTCCAACTACCACGGAGGAAATTAAGATTGAATAGGTTCACACATAAATTCTTTTTTGCCTTTTACTTGTTTCTTAAACTTTCATATTTTTATTGGTGTGCTTTCAAAATACATGGTGTCCATCTAGATAAATAGACCTCAGATTACTTATAATCCCTTGTTGCTATACAATTTGACATTAACAATGAGGTAATACTCTAGATAAACTAGAAGTTGCTTAACAATGCCTTGTTGCTATAACAATTTTCCCTAGACATTGAAGAACTAAATTGTAAGAAATTGAGTAAAGCAGCAAGCCTAACTATAGTCTTTAGAGTAATCTGAATGGAATTCATTATTTCAAGTGGCTATAATTAAAGTGTAGAACTAGGAATAATTATTTTTATCAAGTGATTGATCAATGGATCAATTGTACAAATGTATCATACTATTATCCACCATCCACCCATTTATTCTACAATAGTTTAAAACGTCAAAATTATGAGTTCATTCCCCACAACAACAATCCAAATTGCTACAATGTCCTGGTTGTCTAGATCTAAGTTGGCAATGAAAATCGCATGCTTCTGAGACACACCCAAATGGATTCGGAAAACATTGTTCAACCGGCGTTGGAGCTGGAGCTTCAAACGGTAGTGGTGCTAGCGATGGAGATTTGGACGAAGATTCCATTAACCACATTTCTCGTGCGTTGCCTATTTTATTTTATTTTTTCACATAAAATTTTGCAAATGTTAGTGAGCCAAATATATATAAAGAAAAAATGGATTATCAAAACCTAAAAGAAAGAGACAAATAGAGAAATAGAGCGGAATAACTTTATGATGTATTTTTAACCAATATCTTTGGATTCTTAATGAATATAAAAGGTATTGAGCAAGTTAACAAAACAAACCCACACAGGGGAGACTAGAGGAAAACATTTATGGTTTGACAATTTATAGACCCAAGTTTATGACAATTTCTAATATATTTTTTTATTTTAACATATGTAATAGTCCAACCCATCGGGCCCTCTTTTAGGGGTAAAAACCAACAGACTTTTATAACGAACCGAGACGAGGGATGCCAATGACCCAAAGATAGGCCCAACTCCAACCCATAACACTCTCCGAAATGGTACGAGAGAAATGTCGTCCCCCTAGGATTCGAACTCTGGACAGCTGGGGTAGTAGCATGGTTGTTAAAATCGCGATCCGGATCGTAGGATGGTATGATCCTACGATCCAAAAGTGACCAAACAATCCAACTCGTTTCTGGATCGCAACCTTGTTAGGATCGTACCAGGATCGGACTAAGATCGGTCAGGATCGATAAGGATCGGCCAGGATCGGTAGGATCGACTCGATCCTAACTATAACCTATTTTTGTTAGAATGGTCACAATCTCCCTAGAATCAGTTAGGATCGTGCCAGACTCGGTTATGATCGTTTAGGATCGTATTAGGATCGGTGAAAATCATGGCTTTTTGTACATTTTTTGAAAAACAATATTATTTCTAGGGAAACTTCAAGTTACTTATAACAATTTTTCTTTATTTGTAGAATCTTACGATCCTCGATCCGATCCTACTATCCTGATTCTAAGGACCCCTATTGATCCTAACTAGAATTCTGATCCTGACAAACTTAGGTAGTAGGTGGACCTCTTATCAGTCAGACAAGAGGTGATTGTCAACATAATTTCTAATAAAAATATCGAAGAATAAATGTAAATCGGATGAGGAGAGGAAATTACCATTATAAATGAAAAGAAATGAAAAGAAACAGTAGCACAATACTAAGGAGACAGATGTACGTATGACGCCTTCATACTCAAGCAATGTTGTTGACAAAATTAAAACTCTATTTTTGTGAGTAAATTACATTTACCCTGTATGATATTTGTGGTAATAATTTTTACACACCCGACATTTGTAAAATAATTTTTATCTTACTTGACATTAAGTGTTCATATATTTAAACCTCTTAAAATATTCTATGATTGATTTTTGTTGGATTTTCCAGCGAACATTAAAAAGATAAATATGAATTGATTTTTTTACTCTTAATATTAATTCATACAGCATTTAAACCCTAACCTTTTCTCTACTCTATTTCTTCGAAAACTCAACCCCTCCCCATTCTGAAAATGAAAAGGTCATATAGTCATATAGGGACATTCTGGTATTTTTCACATTTCCAATAAGAAGTAACCGGATTCCGCCACTAAAAATTATTTTCACTTAATGTCAGGTAAGGTAAAAACTATTTCACGAATGTCGGGTGTGTAAAAATTATTACCACAAATGTCAGATAGGGTAAATGTAATTTAGTCCTCTTTTTGTTGAAGAAAATTGTGATGCACCCATGCCTCCGTTATAGTAGAAGGAGATACAGTGAAAATGGAATCATATTGAGTAACCTTCCACTTTTAGAAAATGCATCCTTCTATTTGTGATTTGTCATAATCAATTTAGATTTTATGTATTTACAAAAATCTTATCTTATGTGATATTGTAAGTAGAAACATTCCATTTATCATTCTAAATGATTATATATTTAGTAAGTTTTAAATAATGATTCAAATTTTTTATTTATTTCCTTTTTTTCTCAAAAAGGGAAAGAGAAAATAAAAGTGATTTACTTTATAATTATTTCTATCCTTATATTTTTGTTCTCTAAATTTATTACAAAGTGTTAGACCTGGCAACACTAAATCGAAACCCGAAACCCAAACCGAAAATCGAACTCGAACCCAAATCGACGTCTGAATGGATGATTCGATCTTGATCTGAACCTGAAGGAAACTGAACCGCAACCGAAAAAGTGACCTGATTAAGATCCACACCCAAATGATCCCAAATTAATCCATAACCCAATCGAGAGGAACCTCACCAGAACCACCGATATCAAATCGAACCGATTTTCAACCAACCCGAACTCAAAGTGATTTTCCTGACTGCCAGGTCTATGTAGTGAATTAAATGATATTTTCTTAAATGTTTTTATTTTTAAGACATGGGTATCATTTTGGGGTAGAAGGTATAATTAAGAATTGTTATCTAGATGTGTAGACTTTTTTTTTGAGAAACTAGATGTGTAGACTTAATCTGCAATAGCCTTGCATCAAAAAAATTAATTAATTAAAAAAATAATCAGCAATAGCCCAAGATAATAAGCCCAAACAGTTCAACAAGTTCAGATAGGGCAGCCCGTCACTATGAAAATATGTAGAAGCTTTTGTCATTAATAGATTATCACCGATGAAATAATATTATTCTTCTTATTCTCTCTCACTCACATGGTATCAGACATCCACGATTATGACCAGCAGATAGAATTATTCGTTATTTCTAACATATCTTGATTATATATTAGCATACACCGTTTTTTGTCATGATTTTTTTATAATTATCTTGTACCATTTTATTTTATTTTGTTTTATTTTCTAGATTAAATTAGAACTCGAGCCAATTAATCATGTGATAGCACATACCACCGCCATAACATCTCATTTGCGTCCCATTTTCATCCTGTCACAAAAAGCCTCAAAAGCCTTCATTTTGTACCATTCCCACATACATGGGCTCACTTTTTCAAACACCATAAATTCCACAGATCTTCGATGTCCCTGAGATCGTGGAGCTTAAAGCACACTTCATAAATTTTCCAAAGCCTCTTGAATCAGGTCAATCAGAGGTAGGGCAAAGGAGATATGATCGCTTTAAGTTGAGCGGCCAACCCAGTTTCCCCCTTCAGGAACTGACCGGTTTCCTTATTAGGAAGGCAACCCAAATACCTTTTTCAGTCAGTATAAATCACAGCTAGACTGACAGGTCTCCAACTTGGGCTTGTGGGCCTATCCAGTTTGCAAATCCAATGAAATGCTTCTCCATCTGCGAATTAATAAGCTTGCTTTGATCGATAGAGTAGATCGACTGGTCTGCCTATGATGCCATAAGGGCCGACCCAGCATGATTATTACGCGAAAACTAGTCGACCACTATACAAACCGATAAATCAGCCATGCAAAACATAAACAAAACTCTAGTTCCTCACCACTATAAATACAGCCCTTCAGCTTCATTATTCCTCACTCACAGAATTCCCAAGAGTATGCACTGAGAAATTCGTCTAACTTTGTCCCTCTATTTCTTAATGTGTGCTTATTGCCTTTTTATTGATTCAAGTTTAGGTTTAGTTTTATTTCGTTCTTTTTTTTAATTAGTATTCGTCATGTATCCCCTAAACTACTCTCAGGTTTTAATGGCAAGGGAGTACTAAAGGGATGACACATAAGTTCTTTCCCTCTTTACTGTTCTCGGGATAAAGACATTCATTACTTGGATAGAGAAGTCCATACCCCAAGCCTTTGGTGACATTTTCACCCTCATGCAACACCCTAAGATTTTCATTGGAAATTAAAGGGCACCACCGAACATACCTTTGTCAATGAACTTAACATAACAAAGGTGCCCCTAAATGATGAGCATGAGGTATAGTGAACTCTGTAGGTATCCATGTATTTTTGTGTTCGTTTTCATTGATTTCGTTTCTTCCCTGATTTTGTATAGTGTTGTCGTCTGTGAGTTACTTCCAATCAACAACCTGCAAGAATCACTTTGAATTTTATTTTAGTTGGTGATATGAGCTAAGTTTCATGAATATATATGAATAGAATCGGTAAATTTGAATTGGATTAAATGGGTAAAATTTAGATATTTGCACTTAAATGAACACACTATATATGTATAGTGTTGGTGTGATTTCAACTACCCAACTTCTCTAAAGTGGCCATCAACATTGTACAAATTGGTGGATATTTAGATTAGTGTCATGGTTCTTTGTCTTTTATGAGCAATCTCAGAGTCCATTGTGTGTTTGTTGCTCTAGTTTGAAGTTTAATTTGAACAGTAATGTTTTATCTATCTCATGCACATGCTTCTCAGTTTGGATCATTACTTGTTGAATTATGTTTTTTTTATTATTAGCGGTCAATAGACCCTTTCATTAAAAAGGCAAGTTGCGCCATTAAATCAGACAGAGAGCAGAGTGAGAGAACACACCACCTCACTCAAACTGAAAATCCTTTACAACCAGAGCCAAACTAAGAAAAGTATACCAGAATGAAACCTAAGACAGTATAAGACAGAACTCTTAGTCTGAATGAATTCTAACCATCTGAATGACTCATGAAAGAACCAACAAATGACATAATTCAGAGATAGCTCCTGGTGAATCACTTGGAGATCAGCTGATAGAAATTCCAAACTCTTGCAATGAAGTCAGCAACCCACGCATAGACATAGACAAAGCACTGAAACAGTAATTGGAGCCAAGCATCGAGACCTCTCCTGTGAAGACACTTGTTGTTGCACTTTCACCCATGAATTGGTACAATCAACTTATGAATGACAATTTAATTTGCAGCATGTGCAAACAGAAGAAGTTCCAACTGTCAAGCCAACCCACTTTCATGAATAGCTACCAACCCCACCTAGCTCTAATTAAAACTTTTCCAAAGGCTACCAACTTGAAGTAAAATCAAACCAAACAATTTACCAGAACAGGACTACTCAACCTTGTCAAAACTCATTCTCAGTAGCAGATGAAACACCATTGGGAAAAACTACCCAATTACGCACAGGACCCAACACAAACAAACACACCAAACAACAACACTTAGAATCAAACACACCCTATGAACTTATTCGTCCAATTAACCGAGAACATCCTACTGGAGAATTGCATCTCCACACAAAGATGAAGAGCTTGCCTCAGCTAATTTCCTTCTTCTACACTCCCTGAGTTTCTTCTTCTTCCTAGAAGAGAATTTACCCTCACAATATTTCTTTGTGAAAGAATTTTTTTGGGTCTCATAAAACCACTATCTCTTCCAAACTTTAACATCTTCTCATCTATTAATGCTCTAGCATTGATAATGGAATCGCTGTTAGAAGATAAAGAGCAATTATTACCAACTTCTTGAACCTGGATAGATTTATTTTGAGATTTAGGAGATGTATGTTCAACAGTCGCAACTTCATTGGGGAGACCAGAACCATTAATAGCTTCAACCGATTTTTTAATACCAAGATTAGAGACATTTCCTAAGACTTCAACTACATTAATAAGCTCTGGATTATTAATCACATGCATAATTGCCAGTGAGGTCTCGATAACTTGCTCTGAATCATTCACCTCCTCATGCCTAATCAATTCATCATTATGAATCTCAACCACTTCATTCCAAGCCTCAACTCCAAGAGCCTTGATTAACTCATCTTTCAAAGCATTGGTTTTCTCATGAAGTCTATTCACTTCCAGGAAAAAAAAAAAAAAAAAACATTACTTGAAAGTTGATTTATTAGACTGATCGAGTCAGCCCTACGATTGCCACCATTAATGCTCAGAAGATGATTCGACATTTTTCCTGTACGCTTATCCAGGGAGTTGCCAATGAGAAATGGTGATTCTAGAACAATGCCATTATTTCCTTGATCACCAGTTTCAAAATCTAGATTATAATCTTCACTTCCACTAGAAGAATCTGATGTCTCCAACCTGTCATTGCCATAATCATGACTCATAGTTGGGGGAATGAGATGAGAACTAACCTCTCTAATGAAGATTTTGAAAGCACAATTTTGAATATCTAAAAGAATTTCTCCATCAATTCTCCTAAAGACATTAGTTTATATTAGAGCACGCATGACTTCGAATTGATTGGTTGAAGAAATGCATCTGGATAATGATAGCAATTTCCCCAAGGTTAAGTACACTTATGGAAGTTCTCCCACATCCACCCGTTAGGAGGGACACCTAAGATGTCCACCCAAACTCTCCTCGAGTCTGTTGAATCGTACCTTGACCAGGGCTTAATATCGGAGAACCAATCCATAAGCTCCATCGGATTAGCTAAAGCTTCATTCATATCTTGAATAGTTGCAAAAGTGAGAAGGAACTTCACCCGACTAAACGCCGAGATTTTCGACGACGGGCCAAAGTTCTCTTTAATCAGGTAAGCTAAGGCGTCAAGGTTTCTTGGATATGGAGACGTGCACACAAGACTTCTATCAAGCCAACCCAAGAATTCTTTATTAACAGCACCATTTGCTCTGAAATTCGTTTGCTCTGTTATGCCAGATTTGGAAGGCTTTGGCACCCAGACAACCTTGTTCTTCGTGTTGCTTTGATTATTCTTAGCCCAGTCTACAATGATGTTCTTCCCTCTGATGACAGTCTGATGAAGTTGATTGATACACCTTCTAGCCTCATGACTTCTCCATATCTCAATGAACCCAAAGTTTGAATTGGCGTTCCACCGGTTGATGATTGTGGTCGATTTAATTTCTGCAAACTTTCTGAAGATACCACACAAGCCAAACTTATCAAGACTCTTTGGTAGATTGCCGATGAAAAGTTTTGAGGGGAATAACTGTTGGGAATGTCCCAACAATGTTCGATATACACGGAGATTAAACCAAAGTAATATAGTAATTATATGCTTGCTAGAGACCTCTATAATTAGTAATTAAATATGTTTAATTACAACTATATTATTTGGTCCTACTGGGTCACACAAGTCAGTGTCTTTGAACAATGTACGTAACCTAAGTGATATTGTATTACGTTTAGAAAAGTTGGGAACTGATTTCTGTGAGAAATCAGCCCAGCACAGACCGAATTGGGTTCAACACGGTCCGTGTTGACCCAACACGGTCCGTGTTGGGACACCATGATCCGTGGTATCCATGGGCCGAGTTAATGGACATTCTGGAGTCCAACACGGATCGTGTTGTTTTCAACACGGACCATGTTGGGCTTGAGAAGCGCACCGTTGCATTAAGTCGGCCCTTTAAGGTTTTGAACCCTTTCCCTAGGTTTTCTAAACACTATATAAAGGGGTCTCTGGGAGAGATTAATATACACCAACTGCCTGAGACTCTTAGAGAGATATCAGGGTGATTTCCTGTGTTCCTCTCTCTTTTAGTTTGCAGTTCCTGTTTCGGGAAACATTCCATGTTTCGTGAAACATTCACATATACCAAATACATACATCTGTCTCGATCGGGTCGATCTAGCAGTCGAGTTCCCGGAGTGCTGCGTGGACTTTCAGTAGAGGATTTCAGCATTGGAATCTCAAAGGTCGACCTCTTCATCAGCCGGATTAGCGATCAGGTATAATTACTAAAGCTTCTGCAATTGTTGTGATTAATTGTTTTATAATCGTTATGAATATTCCGCCAATTAATCTGTATCTGTTTTGGAAATAGATAACCTAAAAACCTAACAATAACACCCTGTCTCTAAACTCATATTCACCCTCCTCATTTTGTCTTCCCATCTCCTCCTCTCTCTCTCAAGCATTTATGTTAAAATATTTTTTTTTGATAAGTACGGGCACTGGCCCATTTTATTGAAAACGCAAAAGCGCATGCAAAGCCCACAGAGGGAAACAAGAGGCCTATTAAGGAAGCCCTATCCAAAAACAAAAAGGAACAAGAGGCCCAGTAGCAGGCCCTATCCGAAACAAAAGGGAATAATATGCATCAAATTTCTCAGATTACAACCCTATCTAATATCAAGCATCTGCATCCATTTTTTCCTGTCAGTTGCAACCGAGTATTCCTTGTCCTCACTTCACCTTCTTTTCCAGATCTAGTTTAGCAAAGTAGGTATTTCATTGAATTGCCTTGTTAGCTCTTTCACAAAATATGGAATACCACCTTTCCAAAGAGAAGCCCAAAGAATCGCCCTTCTGTGTACTAATTCTTTCACAAGTTCTCCATCAATGGTCATCTCCCTAAACACCACCTCATTCCTGTGTTTCCAGATTGTCCACACTACTGCAAAGAATGTTGCCATCCATATCTTCTTCCTCAGCCTGTTTCTGAAACTCACATCCATCCATCTCTTAAACCAATCAGATACTTCTCCTGTGCTTGTCATTCTATAACCCAAATCCTCCATGACTGATTCCCAGACATGGCTAGCAAAGCTACATGTTAATAGAATATGATTCACAGTTTCCCCATTTTCTCCACACATTGGGCAGATATCCATCTGTTGTGGCAATATCCCTCTTTTGCTTAATTGAGATCTTGTATTCAGCTTTCCCAAAAGAGCCATCCACACCATTAATTCTACCCTTGGTGGAGCCAGTTTCTTCCAAGCCTGTCCAACAATTGAGTCATTCTTCACATGGCCTCGAGCTGTCTCCTCAACCTTGCTTATAAAGGATTTGATATAGTATTCATTAGTTGCCCTCCACTTGATGGAGTCCTCCTCATTAGCTTTAGGATGATGTTCCTGCAGTTTTGCTTTTAACGCCTGTTCCTGTTGCATTTCCTGCAAAGTTAGCTCCCTACTCCACGACAACCCCCATCTCCAACAAGCCCCTTCAAACCATCCCGCATCACTAACATAGCTTCTCTTCTGTGTTGAGATTTTGTACAGATCCGGGAATAAATCTCTCAAGGGCGTATGATTCAACCAATTATCATCCCACGGTCGAGTCTTACTCCCATCCCCTAATTTAATGTCAATATTCTGAATAAAGCTCCTTTGTACGACACCACTCTCTCTGCCCATCTTCTTGACACCCCTCCAAACTCCAGATTCCTTCAACCTGAAAGCATTTGGCAATTTCCCATTATCCGCATCATGTATAGAATTAATAACACGTCTCCACAAGGCTCCTTCTTCCGTCCCATATCGCCACCACCATTTAAATAATAAGCCCGCATTCCGTATTAGAATGTCTCCAACTCCCAGCCCCCCCTTAGATTTTGGCATCTGTATAATTTCCCATCTTACTGATGCATTGACGCGAGCCCCTCCTTTTCCACCCCAAAAGAATCGTCATTGGATACTTATTATCTCCTTGCCGATTGATTTTGGCATCTTGAACATAGAAAGGTAGTAGCTTGGCAGGCTGTTAAGCACAGACTTGATCTGAACCAACCTCCCAGCTCTAGAGAGACAGTTTGTCCTCCAACTTTTTAGTCTGTTCTGCACTTTCTGCACAACTGGCTTCCACGCATCTTTCCTTTTCATATTCGCCCCAAGGGGAAACCCGAGGTACGTTATGGGTAATTGAGCAACTTCACATTCCAACAGTTAGGCCATCAGCTGGCTCCATTCTTCATCTTTTCCAAATACCACCATGTTGGATTTTGAGAAGTTTATTTTGAGCCCGGTGACCTTCTCAAACAACTGTAGGATGGCTTTGATATTGATCAGTTCTTCCTCGTCAGCTTTTGCAAAAATAAGGGTGTCATCAGCAAATTGTAAATGGGACACCCTTATGCTTCTCTTGCCAACTTGAATGCCTTCAACCTGTCCTCTCTCAATCGCCATTTACATCATTACATTCAAAACCTCTCCCACCAGCACATATAGAAGAGGGGATAACGGATCTCCTTGCCGAAGTCCACGCTCCATTTTGAACAGTTTAGTGGGCGCCCCATTGACAATTACTGAAACCGATGCACTTCTAACACACGCTCTTATCCACTTCATCCATTTCTAGCCAAAACCCATGTGCACCATTATTATTTCTAATGTTTCCCAGTCTACAGAGTCATATGCCTTCTCAAAATCCAGCTTCAACATGACTCCTTCCTTCTTCTTTCGCTTCAGCCATCCGACAATCTCCGTAGCGATCATTGCCCCATCAAGGATCTGCCTTCCACTTACGAACGCAGTCTGTGTTTCACCAACTAAGCTCGGGAGAACTTGTCTTAAGCGGTTACTTAGCACCTTGGAGATGATCTTGTAGATACATCCGATCATACTAATCGGCCTAAAGTCCCTTATATCCTCCACCTTCTTCTTTTTCGGAATAAATGTAATCAGCGTGGTGTTGAGTACCTTCGGAAAATGGCCTCCCGTGAAGAATGCTGGAACTGCAGCACTGATGTCACCACCAACTATGGGCCACAACTTTTGTATCGCCTTCATGTTAAAACCGTCATAGCCCGGCGCTTTATCCGGGTGACAGTTCCGCATTGCCATGTAAATCTCCTCCTGAGATATCGGTGCCTCCAAACTCGGAAAAGTTGAATTATGTTATGTGGTAGAAATCAAGCATTTAAAATGGGTCAACATTGTGATTTGGTTATTAAACATGTTGAATGTTCAAGTTCATTTTCAAATAGCGTGAGCTTGTTTGAACTTAGATTTGGCTAAGAAGCCCATCAATACATGCTCGGTCAAAATTCATGTACGGATTAAGATTTCGTTTGTGTTCAAAGGCATTTTTATTCGGGTGAATAAAGTTGGCTAAGAGGCCTCAAATTATTAAAAAAAAGAAAAAGAAAAAGCTCATCAAGACCTGCTTGTTGGGGAAAATTATCAAGTAGATTACCTAGATAAATCCAACACACATAAATTCTTCTTTGCCTTAATTTTTTAATTAAACTTCCATATTGTTATTTGAGTGATTTATAAAAGTTGTACATGGTGTTTTTCTAGATATCTCTATCTAGATAGATAGACCTCAGATTACTTATAATCTCATGTCTATACAATTTGACTTTGACAATGAAGTAATACTCTAGATAAACTAGAAGCTACTTAATATTGCCTTATTGTTATAACAATTTTCCCTGGACATTGAAGAACTAAATTGTAAGAAAGTGAGTAAAGTAGCAAGCCTAATTATAGTCTTTGGAGTAATCTAAATGGAATTAATTACTTCATGTAGCTAAAATTAAATTGTAGAACTAGGATCGATTGTCGTCAAGACTCTTTCGATTTTATTTTTATCAAGTGATTGATCAATGGATCAATTGTACAAACGTATCATACTATTATCCACCATCCATATCAAGTGATTGATCAATGGATCAATTGTACAAACGTATCATACTATTATCCACCATCCACCCATTTATTCTACGATAGTTCAAAACATCAAAATTATGAGTTCACTCCCCACAACAACAATCCAAATTGCTACAATGTCCTGGTTGTCCAGATCTAAGATGGTAATGAAAATCGCATGCTTCCGAGACACACCTAAATGGCTCTGGAACTGTAAAACATTGTTCAGCTGGCGTTGGAGATGGAGCTGGAGCTTCAAACGGTAGTGGTGCTGGCAATGGAGATTCAGATGATGATTCCATTAACCACATTTCTCGTGCATTGCCTATTTTATTTTATTTTTTCACATAAAACTTTTGAAATTTAGTGAGCCAAATATATAGAAAGAAAAATGGATTATCAAAACAAAAAAGAAAGAAAAAGATAGAGAAAGAGTGCGGAATAATTTTATGATGTGTTTTTGTTTTTGACCAATGTCTTTGGATTTTTAATGAATATAAAAGGTGGGATTTTTAGACCTCAATAATACCATCTTTTGAGGTATTGGATACTAATAATACAAACTATTTTCTTGAACACTGGTAGTACCAACTATCGACTTATTTTCCTCCAGCGGTACACCGCCAAATTGTTATGGTTTTAACTCGTCGGAAAGATGGTGTGACTTCATAATGTGTGACGTGGAAGGTGGATTATTGTCCTCGTCAACATTTTCTACGCAAGTTCTATATTCCACGTCACACATTATGGACCCACGTCATCTTTCCATGAGTTAAAATCATACCAAATCGGGGGTGTATTGTTGCTGGAAAATAAGTCGATTGTTGTTACTGCCAATATCCAAGAAAATAATATGTATTATTAGTGTCAAATATCTTCAAAGTTTGTATTATTGACTTTCAATAAAAGGTATTGAGCAAGTTAAAAAACAAACCCACACAGGGGAGACTAGAAGAAAACATTTATGGTTTTACGATTTACAGACATAATTTCTAATATAAATATCGAAGAATAAATGGAGATCGGATGAGGAGAGGAAATTACCATGAGAAATGAAAAGAAACAGTAGCACAATACCAAGGAAACAGATGTATGACGCCTTCATACTTGAACAATGTTGTTGACAAAATTAAAACTCTCTTTTTGTTTGTGAAAATTGTCATGCACCTATGCCTCAATTTATAGTAGAATGAGATATAGTGAAAATGGAATCATATTGAGTAACCTTTCACATTTAGAAAATGGCATCCTTCTATTTGTGATTTGCCATAATCAATTTAGATTTTATGTATTTACAAAAATCTTATCTTATGTGATATGGTAACTAGAAACATTCCATTAATCATTCTAAATGATTATATATTTAGTAAGTCATAAATAATGATTATATATTTAGGTTGTGTTCGGCAATAGTGTTTAGGGTCGGGTTTAGCGTCTTGACCAAGTCAAAACTTTAATTGCATAAATATTAGCGTTCGGTAAGCTAGTGTTTTGAGGAACGTTTAGTGTTTTATAAAGCGTTTTGTGAAATGCTAATAGTTAACGTTTAGCGTTTAGAGTAGCGTTTCATATTTTTCGGTCAAAAAATACCTTATAAATTTTATCTTTGGAAATCATTGATACCTTTTTATGTCAATTCACATTAATCTGTTAATTGAATCGCTAAATTTACCGAACACAATTCTCATTTGAACAGTCATCCGCTATCCGCAACTTAAACCGTTATCCGTTGCTTACACCGTTATACGCTACATAAACCGCTATCCGTTATTTAAAACACTAATTTTGCCGAACAGGACCTTAGTAAGGGTGCGTCAAATTCATAAGTGAAAAATAGTTAGATAAAAGTTAAATTTTTTGTAATTTTTGGTAATTTTTGAAAAATTTACGCTAATATATCAAAATTATTTTTTTTATTTTTAACTTGGGTAATTTTGGTAATTTTTGGTAAATTTAGGTAAAAACTCATAAATCTTGATAAATTGAAGTTACCCATGAATTTAACAGGACCTAAGTCTTAAATAATAATATATTTAGTAAGTCTTAAATAATTATATATTTAGTATGCTATAGTGCTGCGACAGGTTGCTCTCTACGATCGCCTCGCCTTCAGCCATCCTCGCCGGCGACCCACCATTCCCGTTGGTTGGCCGCCACTGCCACCAAGCACCGCCCCCCATATTGTTAATTTACCACACAATTTACCAGATTCTATAAATGAAAGCAATCCTTAAATTGAGATATGTTATTTTGTAAGATATTATGATTAATTTATTACCTTTTGCTTTCAAAAGGAAAAGTTATAAACTTTGGTTAAATCCGTATTGAATAATTAGTAAATGTGCTAATCTAGTGATGAAATCATAATTTATGAATAGAATGATTAGGGTTTTTGGTTTTAATTTGTTCAAATACTCATAATTCAAATTATCTAAATTATTTGTTTCATTGATTGATTTCAAATTAAAATATTGTTGTAAGGTAGTGATTGCATTATTGTTAATTGTTGATTCTACTAATAAAAAATGAATATGCTTTAATAGAAGTTTTGTGATTTATTAAGTTATAGCTTTTTTAATTGTTTGTCAATTTCAAACTGAAAAATTTTTCAGTAAGAGGGCGAAGGCATCACATAGTTGAAGTTCTGAGACACAAAATACTTCATTTTCTCAAGAAAGTACACAAAATTTTAGTATGTAATTTTATTTTCATAACTAATATCGATCGTGAAACTTTGTATTAGTTGAATATGTTAAATTCTCATAATTCATTCATACACAATTTATTTTCTTTATTAAATTTGATTTTGACATCCCCTGAGGTTGAATTCTGACTTCGCCACTGACCCTACTCCACCCTATCCCACCTCACCCTCTCCCCAAGCAACAGTAAGAAGAAGTAAGACCTTTACTCACCCTCCCTAACCCCTCCTTACCCCACCTCCCAAGTAGTCTGAAGCAGACCCTTAATTGCATTCAAGCTAGCTTCATTTTGGTCAACGGTAGTCGATAGATCACTTAAAGTCCACAAGCAATGACGTTGTCCTATGAAGACTCATTTTCACTACAATTTTATGATGGGATTCACCCATGAGTAAGATATCCCACATCGAGAAAAACAAAGGGAAAGCACATGGTATATAAGTTAAGTGGACTACTCCTCTTAACACCAATTGATTTTAAGATGGAACCTCACTTAACTTGTGTACCATGGGCCTTGGTTGAAGTGGGTTCCCCCCTTAGATCTCCCCAACATTTTAGAGGGTTCAATTAACCAAGCAATTTCCTATGAGTAGTTGCTAAAATCTTCAATAGGCATATGCCTATTTTTGAATTAGTAATCATTGTGCGAACTGAGCCACACTAGTCAACAATGAAAGAAATTTCAATCCGAAATTCCTTCAATTGTTAACATGAGAATGATCAAAGGCAAGTAAGTGTCACACTACCATTGATACCTAAGGTATCATCAATTGAATAGCAAAGCAATTGATACAAATAGGAAATTGACATACCGTGAGGCATAAATGCACATGGTTTATTGTAGCATATACTAGGTCGCATCTTCAAGGAGTTATTTGACAATACATCAAACTAGCCCTCGACTCAATTGATAAGTAAATTTGATACTAGATTTGTTTGCTTAATTATTTACTTCTTACTTACTAAGTAAAATGATAAGTTCTCATATTAATTGAAATACTTAAGAGTGTGTGGCAAATAGGTCAAAATTGAGCAATAAAATTGAATCAGAGCATTTTGAATATGCAATTTCACTAATATGATGTATTCTAGAATCAACAATCGCATGCAGAACTCATAATTTTCTTTTGTAATCAAAGTGAATTGGCCAAACATAAATTAATCATATATTTCCATTGTATGCTGCCTCCAAATGCCAACACAATCCATGTTGCTCTTAACATTGCCGTATTAACAGTAAATTTGCTAAAATGTAAATATTGATTGTGTGGTAGCTTGTGGGAGATCTTTAACTCTTCACTTGTGGATATCTTTCCACTCTCATTAAAAACTAAGAGCTTCCTAGCACATTATTTCCAACTTTATATATAGCAAATATATAATTTTATGCATTTACTGGAAATTTACTTGGCTTGAAGATTGTCTAGAGCAATGAAGTATGGTCAAAAGTATTGTTGAATATAGCCAAAAAGCAAGGTGCGGTAACAAGAAAACAAGGAATTTTGGTTTGATTTAGCATCATTTGAGTGGATTTTAGTCAGCTCACTTTTCGAGTTATACTAAGCAAATCATGGAGTTTCTCCTAGGATTTCCTGAGTGAGAGGTTTTAGTCCTAGGTATCTAGGGTTTGTCGACAGGTGGTTCCTGCGGTCTTGGGTCCGGCGCCGGCTGGCTGTTAGTGGTTTCCCAGTCAACCGTTGTCACTCGTTTTTTCGAGGATGAGCAAAGAACTGGGGGAGGGGTCGATAGGGAGGGAGAAGAAGGCGGTTTTATGGGCGGATGAAGTCTCTGATGAAGAAGAATCTCAATTATCCCTTTGTTTGTTAGGAAAGGTGTGGACTTTGAAGAAATTCAATGTGTTCGCCTTCATGACTACTATAGAGAAGATTTGGAGCCTTTCGCATGGAGTGGAGATAAAAGAAATAGGTGATAATATGTTCCTTTTCCAATTCTTTCATTGGAAGGATAAAGCGAAAGTCCTTGAAGGGGAACCATGGACTTTCGATAGGGCAGTGGTGTGTATGAAAGAGATATCCGAAGACACACAACCATCAAAAGAAGCGGAATCCTTAACACACACCCCTTTTTGGGTTAGGGTTTATGACCCACCCTTTAAGGGACGAAATGAATGCAATATTGCGGCATTAGCGGATCACATATGGGTTTTAATGGAGATCGACAAATCAAGATTTGAGGGATGGGAGAGATCTTTGAGGTTTAGGGTTCTGATGGACTTGAGGAAGCCTTTCCCACAAGAAATACCGATCGAGACCATGAAAGGAGAACGTATCAATCTTCGGATCAAGTATGAGCGGCTTCCCCTAATATGCTACTTCTGTGGTAGGTTGGGACACAACGAACGCGATTGTAGAGAAAGGGGTGAGGAGAAGGGAGAGGTGAATTACAAGTATGGGGAGTGGATGAAGGCATCGCCGTGGAATGCTCGTAAACGGGTAAACACGGCTGAACAACACACAAACCCAGGAGCAGCGAGGAGACTAACTTTCCAAGCGAAGAGACAAGATCAAACAAAGTCCACACCTTTAATAGATGAGGTGGTGCACAGATGGAGAAGATTAGGGTAGAGGAAAAGGATAAGGAACCGGAGAATCGGGCAAGGGAAGAAACATTGGAAAATGAGTCTGTTACAGAACCACCGAATATCGGGAAGGAGAATGAAGAAGGAAGCAAGGAGGAGGGTGAACTCTCAGCAAACTGGCAGATGGATAGAAGTAGTGGTGGGAAATGGAGAAGAATAATACGAGATCAAACCATAGAGGAAAGAAAAACACATGAGGCTAGCTTTTCTGGGAGTAAAAGAGGAACAGTAGAGGAGGAAGGGTAGGAGACTGTTAGTAGCAAAAAGCATCGGAGTGGAAACCATGGGGAAAACTGTGCGAACACCTTACCAGTAGTGGAGGCTGAAACACAACCCCGCGAACAACAATGAAAATCCTTCCATGGAATTATCGTGGGCTCGGGAACCCACGCGCAGTTAGGGGCTTGAAACGCCTCTTAATTGATGAACGTCCCGAGGTAGTTTTCCTTAGCGAGACCAAATTGAAAGAGTGGGAGTTTGCGGAGATGCCGAGAAGACTGAACATGGAGAACGGAATTTTTGTAAATTGTGAAGGTCAGGGGAGGGACAGAAGGGGTGGACTAGCAATGCTTTGGAACCAAGATATCAACCTGGAATCGCGATCAAGATCTCAAAACCACATTGATATGGTTTGCATGAAGGAAAATAATGAAGAATGGTGGCGGTTTACTGGGATTTATGGTCACTCAAGAGAAGAAGAGAGAGAGAATTGACGTGGAGATTGTTAAGAAATGTGAAAATGATTAGTGACTTGCTATGGTTGTGTGGGGGTGATTTCAATAATATTATGTGCCATGGGGAGAAACAAGGAGGGAACCAAAAAGCTGAAAGTCTTTTGGAGGGTTTTGGGGAAGCGGTAACTGACTGTGGACTAAATGACTTGGGATGGGAGGGACATATTTTCACCTGGAACAATGGGAGAGAAGGAGAGGAAAATGTGCAAGAACGGCTCGATAGATTCATGGGGAACAATGCATGGGGGGAAACCTTCGCATGGAATCGAGTCAACCACCTCCACAAGAGGCGATCTAACCACCTCCCAGTGCTTCTTGAGTGTACTACCAACATGATGAGCTTGAGGAGAATGACCAATAGGAGAGCCCCATGTCGGTTTGAAAAAAAAGTGGATGGAGGAAGGGGAGTGTGAGAAGGTGGTAGAAGAGGCATGGGATGAAGGCCAGGCACAGAACATCTCGAAAAGGCTTTCAAGCTGCTGCTTGAAAACAAAAAAGGTCGGGGCCAAAGTGCAAACAAACTTAAAGAGGAAGCCCAAAAATTGAAGCAGGCTCTGAAGGAAGCGCAGGGAGAATACCCCACAAGGGATAATTTGAACAAAATTCGTTGTTGGGTGAAGGAGCTCAAGGAGATGGAAGCGAAGGAGGAGATGTACTGGGCGCAGCGGAGTAGGCAAAACTGGTTAAAACACGGTGATAAAAATACCAGTTTTTTCCATGAAAAGGCTTCCCAAAGAAAAATACGAAATAAAATAGCTAGAATCATGGATGAGGATGGGAGGTGGAGGGATAAGGAGAAGGAAATTGAGGATGTGTTTGTTAGCTACTTTGAACATATTTTCCATAGCCAGGAGGCGACGGACACGGACCCGGTGACAACCCTAGTTAAACCTCTAGTTACGGAGGACATGAACCAGCAACTCCGGAAGCCATACACGGGAGACGAAGTTCTTGTTGCCCTCCACCAAATGCACCCATCGAAGGCCCCTGGGCCTGACGGTATGCCTGCTCTCTTTTTTAAACATTATTGACATATTGTTGGTCATGATGTGATTGATTATGTGCTTGGTGTTCTAAATGATGGCCGCTCCCCAATAGAAGTAAATGAAATCTTTATAGCTTTGATTCCCAAAGTTAAAACACCAACTTCTACCAAAGAGTTCCAACCCATCAGTCTTTGTAATGTAATTTATAAGCTTATTTCTAAGACCATTACTAATAGACTGAAAGGCATCCTTGCCCATGTCATACATGAATCCCATAGTGCTTTCGTCCCGGGTAGAATGATAACTGATAATATTCTTGTGGCTTTTAAGCACTTCCATTTTCTGAAGAAGCGCCCGAAGCATATCAAAAAGGGGCATATGGCTCTTAAACTGGACATGAGTAAAGCTTATGATAGGGTTAAATGGTGCTTTGTTGAGAAAATGCTTTATGCTATGGGGTTCGAAACTCATTTTGTGGATCTTATTGTAAGGTGCATTTCTTCTGTAAGTTACAAAGTGTTTGTTAACGTTAAGCCCTCAAGAGAAATAACCCCTCATAGGGGCCTCCGCCAGGGTGACCCGTTATCACCTTACCTTTTTCTAGTCTGTGCAGAGGGCCTTTCGACGCTGATTAGACACCGGGAGGAGGCACACTTAATTCATGGCGTCAAGGTTGCTAGAGATGCCCTCGTAGTGACTTACCTTTTTTTCGCAGATGACAGTCTCCTTTTTGTGAGAGCAACGGAGGAGGAAGCAGTCCAAGTTTTAGACTTATTGAAAATCTACAAAAGAGCGTCGGGCCAGACGATTAATGTAGATAAATCGGAGGTCTCTTATGGCCGAAACGTGAGTGAACAAATGAAACAAACGCTCCAAGGGAGGCTTGGATTTAAGGCGGTGGAGACTCACGATCGATATCTGGGAATGCCGACTTTCATTGGTAGATCGAAGAAGGCTGTCTTCCAATACGCGCAAGATAGAGTCTGGAAAAAATTAAAAGGGTGGAAAGAAAGACATTTGTCTCGAGCCGGTAAGGAGATACTTATTAAGGCGGTAGCCCAGTCTATTCCAACTTACGTCATGTAGTGCTTTGATCTCCCTGAGGCTGTTTGTAAAGCTTTAGAGAGCTACTGTAGGGAGTTTTGGTGAGGGAGAAATGGGGAGGAAAAGGGGATTAAATGGCTGGCATGGGATAAGATGTGCATGACTAAGGAGATGGGGGGATGGGTTTTAGACGCTTCTCAAGTTTTTAATAAGGCACTGCTCGCTAAGCAGGCATGGAGGCTTATCCACGAGCCCTCATCATTGGCTGCAAGGGTTTTAAAGGCTCGGTACTACCCGAGAGGAGAATTCCTACAAGCGGGGAAGGGGTACCGAGTTTTACTTGGCGAAGCATACAAGGGGCAAAGGATTTAATTAAGAAATGCTCACAATGGTGCATTGGAGATGGAAGCCAAGTAAGAATTTGGCATGATAAGTGGGTCCCAAATGCTAATGGGGGCAGAATCAGGTTAGGGCCGACGCTCCTAGATAGTGAAGCCAAAGTCCAAGAGCTTATCGATCACGAAAGGGGGAGATGGAGAGAGGATGTTCTAAATCTGTGTTTTGATGAGAACACACAGAGAGCCATTCGGTCGATTCCCTTGACTACAAGCCCAACAAAGGATAAGCTAATCTGGTCCCCAACTTACAGTGGAGAATTCACGGTTCGCTCGGCTTATAGACTCATCCGGGAGATGGAAACTCAAGTTGGTGAGGGTACCTCCTATTCGATTGACCAACGAAGGAAAGCAAAATTAATCTGGTCAACCGAGGCGCCGCCGAGGGCAATACATTGTCTTTGGCAGATTTGGAGGGATATCCTTCCAACAAAAGTAAATCCGGTGAAACGCAAGGTTGATGTCGATCCGATTTGTTCGATGTGTGGGGAGGGATATGAGTCGAACAATCACCTTTTTGTGGATTGTGAATGGACTCGTAGAGTATGGCGATGCAGCGTCTTCCGACTTGATACAGCAACTAGAGAAATTGAGGATGTAGGGGAATGGATCGAGGCAAGGCTTGAAGAGATGGAAATCCAGGAGAGAGGCTTATTCACCACTATTCTTTGGAGTATATGGAGGGCAAGAAACTGCAGAATTTTTGATGGCATTAGAAGTGACCCAATGGTGGTAGCTACAAAGGCGCTTGACTACCATCATATGTACACAAAAGCGCAAAGGAAGGAGCACTGCGAACGTGAGGAGAATGTTGTGATGGGCAGATGGAGGAAGCCGGAGAGAGGATGGTACAAGGTTAATACTGACACAGCTGTGAAACGACAAGGAAATGGGGGCTGGGGAGTTGTCATCAGGGATGAGAGGGGGGAGGTGCTATGGGTGGAGACACACTACAAGGAAGTGGCATGGAAGGTGGAGGCGATGGAAGCGGGAGCCATCTGGGGAGGTCTGTTAGCGGCAAAAACGAGAGGCTTGCAGAAGATCATCATTGAATCTGATTGTCAAGCCGTCATCAATGCTCTCCAGGGTGGAAGGATGACAGCCCCAAATACTCGAAAAATCCTCCAGGCTTGCTCAGATATCTTACCTTCTTTCATGTCTGTGGTTTCCGTTTTCACTCGTAGAAATTGTAATAGAGTAGCACATGAGTTAGCAGACTTAGCAGTTGCATTTCGTAGTTCGAATGTGTGTGGCATGATTGTTGCCCCTTGGAAGTAAACAATTTGATTGCTGTCGAGGCACATGAATAAATTGCTCTTTTCCGGGTTTCAAAAAAAGAAAAAAAAAGGCAAATCATGGTGGATTTGGTGACCAATTAGCATAGGTTTCTATTTGCATTGGTGGAGAAAATAGATGCAAGTGGCTTTTTTGAAAATTATTCTCGACCTTAACAGTAGATTCAAAAATATATATTATGAAATGCACACTTTTAGAACTCTAATTGTAGAAATGTAGGGGCTTTAAACCCCCAAATACACCTTTTCACATTAAAACCTACAACCAACAAATGCAAATTTCTCCTACACTATATCAGAACCTTAATACCCCCCACAATTTCCCTATTTTTTTACACAACCATCCTCAACTATATACCACCAAAAAAACACACACAAAATTTATATCTAGCAAGCTAATTGATCTTTAAAGTTTGATATTTGTTCAAAAATGGGGAGTCGTCGTGGTCTAATTGGGGCCCAATGGGCCCCAAGCTGCTCAAGCCCATCAACAAAGTCATCGTCCAAATGAAAGCCCATAAAGTTGGATAGAACAGGAGGGGGCTGCCTTGACTCTAACTCCAACAACAATTCTTCGGCCCGGTTTCGAGCCCGGATATCATCCGAACCCGGGACCCGACCCCTTAGCACTTCCTCTAGAACCGTCCTGGCATCTTCATATCGGGCCTGCTTTATCAAACACAGGCCCAAGTTGCACGCCTTGTTTGCATCCGGGTCGATCATTTGGGCCTTTCTGTAGACCACCTCTGCGGCCATGTAGTTGGTTTTTTGCATGTAGGCCCAGCCCAAATTCCCCTGTGATTTTCATCATAAGCATGGTTTATAAGTGAGCAAAAAAATTAAATATGAAGTGCTTAAGCAGGCCAATAAATAACACAATGTTGATCTTCTTTTTACCAATGTAAGACTCATTAAGCTGATTAAATTTTCAACTAGAGAGCGTTTGATTGATCAAAAAATCTCGAGGAAATTGCCAAATTTTCAACTAGAGAGCGTTTGATTGTATTTCGACCTTGGGAAAAAATTTGCAAGGGCCCACAATTTCCTACCCCACTTAGGAAAGTTTCCCTTAGGAGTTAGGAGAGGGTAAGCAAAATTTTTACCGGGAAAGTTTTCCCAGGTAAAATTTTCCGTAGGTTGTTACCCAAAGCTCTCGTAATCATTCGTGAATGTTGGTTTCTACTTTTGAAAGGACCAACACTTAAATAAGCACCGATTTCACAGTACTCTAGCACATGTTACCCCTCAAACTCTCACCAAACAAAACTAGAAATTTCACAATCGATAATGACTCATGATCAATCATACAAAAACACAATGAAATACACATACAAACAAATAATATACTGTTTACATAAACATGAGGAAGGAGTAGTAATTATTAAGAAGAAAGGAATGCATGAAATGGTTACCAGTACTCTAGATGTCTCTTGTTTGATGGACACTTGAAACTTCTTGCCATGAGACCTTGCTGTCTTTGTTGGCTTTCCATTGAAAGCTTCCCCTTGATATATCATCCTTAACTTCTGCCTTAGTAGCTCTATTTGCTCATCTACTCTTCCACATTTCTATATTGTCAACACATGCTTAATTAGTATAACTCCCAATAAAACACCCCGACTTCATCACTGCATATAAAGTTATGGTGCGGTTTGTATGGAAAACTAAATTGACAAATTTTTCCATGTTTGATTGAACTTAGAAGATGGAAAACTTTTGATGTGAAACCCATCATTTCACTGTCGCGTTCAGTAAATTTTTCTTCAAGAGCATGTTAAGAGAAGGTGTTTCCCGGAAAAATCTTTCTTCGGATTCTGTCAAACCCTTTATTAACCCCTTTATTAACCCAAGCTAATCGACCCGTGTCTAAGAATTCTCCGGTAAGGCAATATTGAAGACAGGCAAACATCAGTCAGCTAACCCTAGTTGGAGTGCTAAAGTAGTATTTCCCTCCTGTTTGTTATCAAAGAAGAAAGCAATTAGGGAGCGTTTGGTTCCAAAACATTCCCGACAAACTTTCCCATGTTTTGTTGTGGGAAAATATATGTGAAAGTTTTAGTATGGGCTCATTATTTTACTATCCAACTAATTAAACAGTTTCACAAGGAGACCCTAGGGAAATCTTTCCTCTGAGATCGAGTTTTTCTCAGGAAAGTCTTTCCCAGGAAACTATAAAAGCACCGTTAAACAAAAGACATAATAGTCCAAAAGGGTGATTAACTGGTAGTAATGAATTAGCAATATACCTTGTACAAATCAATAAGGACATTGTCAAGAGATTCTTGGGCAGTTTTAGAGCAAAGAGCCCTAAAAGACTTGATGGCTTCAATGGCTTCTTCAGTCCTATCAAGTTGCTTCATAACAACAGCCATGTCTTTGAGGGCACTATCTACTCTATCTCCTGCGTTTATTGCCTTCCAAAACCACACTATTGCTGCTTCTGGGTCCTTCTCTACCAACTGATATATACAACCATAAACACATACCATCATCAACAACTAATCCTACTTAATCTCACCACATCCATCTATTTATGATAACTAATATGCATGATAAACTCAATTTAAATCCTAATCTATGCATTATGATTGAGGTATGGTGGCCATTAACTCTTTGTTTAGGTGCTATAATTTGACCCTAGTCTTCAACAAAAAGTAATTCAGGGAGTATTTGGTAGGAACCCAATGGGAAAATTTTCTATAAGAAAATGTAGGAGATGACAACTCCACCATAAAACTTTTCCCAAATTCAACCTACATACAAATATGGAAAATAAATCATAACAATTTCTTGAGATTTTGACCAACCAAACGCATCCTAAGTAAAAAAAAAAAAAAAAAAAAAAAAAAAGAGAATGGAAGTACAACTATGTAATTAGGTCAAAACCTAATCATATCCACTTTGCTACCTAATTGAACAGAATGTTTCAAACGTATACATATCTACCACACGATTTAAAGAGAAAAAAGTTTCAGGAAGAATTAACTTTTTTCAGAAAAAGGAAACAATGATCAAAGCTACATTCCAATCATTCAATCTAAATAATAATTGAACTCCCAAATAGATACAATTTTGACAGCCGAATTCGTAAATTTATGTAAAATATTCTACAATTCAAACATGAACAAAATATATTGAAGAAAAAGGAGAAAAAAAAATTACCTGGGCATGTTTGGCACGAACATAAGGACCATCTCCAGAAGGAACTTTGTGAATAACATGAAACGTCTCTCTTTCTCCTCCATTGTTGCTAATCACCATTTTCTTTGATGGGCTTTTGCTAATCTCCATTAATTACCGCTAATTAATCCTCTCTCTCTCTATCTCTACCTCTCAGTGTTCACTCTTTCTTATCTGAATTTAGAGGGTTTGTTTGGGAAGTCGGAAACAAAAACAGGGGAGGAGAGAGAAAGAGAGTGAACAACTTATAGATCAGGGAAGGAAAAGGAAAGGGAGAAGGGGAAATTGTGAGCTTGAACTTGGACGCTTTTTGGGGCTTTGTTCTTTTTTCTCTTTTTCTCTTTTCTTTTTTGTTGGATCAGATCTTTTGTTTTTTTATTTTTTATTTTTTATTTTATTCCTTGTTTCTGGCCTCAACCAACCTAATAAAACTACAAAAGGTAGAGTCAACCCCAACTAATTTTCCACCTTTACTTAGAAAAGAAATTAAAATTAATTTGGAACATTGATGGTCGACACGTGTCGGTCTCTTGTGCTACTTGTCTCTAGTTTTCCCCTTTTTATCTCTAGATTTCTTAACCAAGTTAAAAAAACATAAGAAATTTCTTTTAAAATCACGTCTTTAAAAACGTATACCCCGTTTCATATTATTTATCACATTAAAATTTGTATAAGACGCTATTTTGACCATCAATTTGTGACACAGTCCATAATAAAACACCCAGTAAGATGATATATTGATTTTAATTCGAACACAAGTTAAACTTCACTCGAGCACAATTCCGATCACAGCAAGGATCAACTTAGCTCCATCATATATTTTCATTTAGTTTATGGATAATGATATACTCATATACATCTTGATTCAAGATGGTGGAAAACCATTTTAAATTTTCCCTAATTCATATTTTCATGATTTTAAAAGCTAGACATTCTCTAGCAATTATAAATATTATTTATCAATTATAAGAGTATGATATTAATTAGTTATGTCAAAAAATATAAATGATTGCCTAGCTAACATATCAACCATAATGGAAAATATACATTTTATTCATTTTCAATATATTTATGAAAATATAAATAAATAATTATTTTATATGATATATGGGTAGTAAGATGCATTTATAATGATTTAAATATACTTATATATGCTGCCTAGAGTGATTTAAGTGAAATTCAAAATGGTTAATAATCATCTTGATTCAAGATGTTTATCCTTTTCATATCTTTTTAGATGTGTTTAGTAATTTATTAAATTTTTTTTTAGAAATTTTTTTTCAAAAAAGACATTCTTTAATCTCCTTAAAAGTCTAATTACTGAGCTTATAAGTGAAATAATGACTCCATGTTATAACTTTCTCATCGCAAAAGCTATTATTATGAATTTCCTTACATCACAAAAAGTTATGAATTTTCTTAAGATCAAGCTAGACAATGTAACACACTAAGGCCCTCTTCTTTTATGCGGTATTTTGCGGAATGGCGTGGTGAGGTGTGGTGGAATTGTGATGGGGTGTGGTGGAATTGTGGTAGGTTATTGGTATGTGGGGTAGGTGAGGAGAGAAAATGTAAAAAGTAGAGGAGAAAAGTGAGGAGAGAGAAAAGTAATGATTTGCGGTAAAATGTGGTGGGTTGTGTAAAATTGCGGTAGGTTGTACCACCACAGTTTACCAACCGCAGAAAAGAACAGGGCCTAACGCCTACTGAATCTAGACACGAATATATGATTGATTAATTGAAAGCAAGTTTGAAAAAGAAAGAAGATAGTATTGGCATAGACATATATAATTGTATGATTGATTAAGTGCAACCAATTTTGAAAAAGAAAGAAGATGGTATTGGCTTGTGCTGGTATTTAACTCAGCATATGATATTAATCGATTAATTTGATCTCGACTGAAAAGAGTCCACATTCATACTGTCTAAATTGATAAAAAGTTTTCGTAAGATACAGAAAAAAATAAGTTACATACCTATATTACGTAATGCATGCTTCTATATATGGACGGCATCTACAAGCACTAAGGAATGCAGAGAGTGAATTCCGAAAATTTATAATAGTTGTTAATTATGACCAATATTACAATGAAAATAATATTTATTTATAAATGCGTCAAATTTTATCGTTGTTATTAATCTTTTTTTATTTAGTATAACATTAAAAATATGTTTTCTTAATTAAAATTTCTTTTTATGAAATTTCTTAAAATTTATATATCTTAACTCTAAGTTTTTGCCTAGTAAACAAGCATATTTTGAAAAATATTTATTTTAAAATTTTTTAAAATAAACTAAAATTTTAAAAAATTACAATTTATATTAAATAAGAAGGCTAATGGTAAAGATAAAATTTGACACATGTACGAGTAAGATTTATTTTACTCAAAAAAAAGATTTATTTTACTCAAGATGATTGTCTCAATTTACAACCATTATTAGTGGATCCAATATTGAAATACATTAAATTAGATTCTAGAACACAGAAATCTCCTTGTACATCATTCATCACGCAACCTCGTAACTAGAAAATTCAGTTACCCTTAAATTTAGGTATTTCAGTCAATCTTAGATAAATGGAGAGTGAAATTTTTCAAAGGAGGTATAATATACTAATTTCTAGTAATTTCAGGGCAGTTCTTAGATGGTAGTCCCGCGGGACTACACATTTTGTCTGTACTGCCGCTGCCCAAATCCACACATGAGACCGGCCCATTAAAAAGAAGTGGCTCTCTGATTAAGCATTTGTTTAGTATAGTTTAATGAAGAAAAGTATTATAATGTTAACTTGGCCAAGTGGCTTTACTGTACATGTGTTTTTTATATATTTTATTTTTTTACGTTGTAATTTTTTATTAAATTAATGTGTTTCTATCTACTGAAAATTTAGATCCTTTTGTTTTTCTCAATATTTTATTTTATTATTCTTATTTTTTTTGTCTATTTTATTCTTTCTTCTTTTTTATTTTTTCCTTTATTAATGAAAGATTAATTTGTGGATAAACTCATTTGTACACTAAGTTTTATAGGATAAACTCTTTTGTACCCTAGAGCAAACTCCTATGCACACTAACACAGAATCATTTGCACACTAATTTTTTGTGCGATAGACTCATTTGCACACTAATTTTTTGTGCGACATACTCATTTGCACACTAACACATACTTCTTTGCACACTAACATAGACTCCCTTGCATACTAAGTTTTTGTAGGATAGACTATTAAACTCTTTTGCACACTAATATTTTTGTGGGATAAACTCATTTGCACTAATACATACTCCTTATACACTGACATAGACTAATTTGCACACTAATTTTTTGTTCGATAGACTCATTTGCACACTAACACAGACTTCTTTACACACTAACTTAGACTCTCTTGCATACTAAATTTTTGTAGGATAGACTATTAAACTCTTTTGCACACTAATATTTTGTGGGATAAACTCATTTGCACTAATACAGATTCCTTTACAGACTAACATAGACTAATTTGCACACTGATTTTTTGTGCGATCGACTCATTTGCACACTAACACAGACTTCTTTGCACACTAACATAGACTCCCTTGCATACTAAATTTTTATAGGATATGCTCTTTTGCATGCTTATTAGTGTGTAATAACATATTAATTAATTTACATAAGTATTATACTTAATGTGCAATGATATATTAATTAGTTTGCATACATAGTGTGTAATATATAATAATTAATTAATGTGTGTATAAGTATTATATTTAGTGTGTAATAATGTAGATATTTGCACACCAAGTGTTATATTGTTGTACACCGATTATAACATTTATGCACACTATACATATGATTCATTTGGTGTGCAATAAACTAAAATGATACCAAAAAATAGGACACAAAATTTAAAACGATGAGTAAAGGCATTGTGGAGATAAATATGGAGAAAACTTGAAACAAAGGGGAAAAAATAAAATAGAATGAAATAATAAATAAAGCTTGATATACTAGTGTTCGTGTTTCCATAAGTTCTTTTGTTAGTGTACAACAATACAATATTTGATGTGTAAATGTGTTATATTTAGTGTGTAATAATACGATATTTGGTGTGTAGAGGTATTTTATTCTTAAAAAGGTATATTTTAATTTTATTTAATATATATTGTTAGTATTTATAGATTTTATAAAAAGCATCACGAAAATATACAAGCATAAATAAATGGCGTATAAAAGAAAGATTAGAATGAAATTAGGTGAACAATAATGGAAATTATCAAGATTTGAACACATGACCTCTCCCCCTAATTCTCCCTTAACCCCAGGCAACCACTGAGCTATATCCATCGTCTTGTTTTTCATTGTAAACAAATGTTATAAAGAAAAATTTGAAACGCGAAATACAAAGCAAAAAGCTGACATCATGCTGATGCATAGCAGAAGGAGGGGGAGGATCTGTGCTCCCGCGGGAGGAGGTAATAATTTTCGTGGTCACGATAGAATATGTGATTTTGTCAGATTTGGACTTCACAAAAATAAATTAGGAGAAATATTTTAATAGGGAGTGCAGAATAAAACTACAATATCTCCAATAAAAAAAAAAAAGGCTACAATATCATTGCATCATACAAGTATATGCAACCATTTCTATGATACTGTCTTCTCTTTATTCTTAAAATAGTCGTTTAGAGGTGAAGAGATACTAAAAAGTAGGGCAATTGAAGATAGATTTACATCAACAAAGTCAACCCTGTAGTAGTGATTTGCGTTGGAAATAATAGAAGTAATTATTTATAAGGGAAAATATATTTTTAAAAATAATAAATATTACATAAAAAAATATTGTAATAGGTATTGTGAAATTTACAAAAACAAGGTTACTCAAAACAAAAATTATTGTAAAATAGGAGGGAGTAGCAATTTATCATGCTCCTTTCTTTTGTCAATCTTTTTTTTTTTTTTGAGGGCAAAGCGGAGACCAATTATATTGCAGATAAGATAACTCCCGAGGCATCAGTGGCAACCAAATCTGCTACCACCGATGGACAAGAGGAAACCCAAAAGAAAGAAGACAAAGTTTCTACAGCAAAAAAAGCAAGTCTATGAGCTACCTTATTGAGGTTTCTCCTACAAAACGAAAACTTTACTAAATCAAAAAAAGGAATTAAATCATGACAATCCTTAATTAGATCTTCAGCTCCCGGTTCGATTCTTTGACCATTGTGAACAGCTTCAAAAACGTTGAGGCAGTCAGTCTCTAACACAATCCGATTCAACCCAAAATCCCTAGCCATAATCAAGCCTTGTCGAAGAGCACCGGCTTCCATGGCTTCCACCGACCATGGTACTTCCCTGTATACCACCTGCGCCCCTATCACCACTCCATTGTGATCTCTAGCAATTGCACCCCAAGCCCCCACCTCTTTTCCCCTAACTGTTGCATCCACATTGACTTTCTACCATCCCACTTCAGGTTTCTGCCATTGTCCCTGTTGTTCACTAGTGGTCGGTTTCTTCACATCAGTACTTCTGGCTTGATGATACCTTTCAAACAAACTCACAGCTCCATTCGCAACCTCCATTGGGTCTAGCCTAACTCCTTCAAGTCTTTGTTTATTTCGTGCCCCCCAGATGAACCAGAGGATGGTGGAGACTAGCCCCCCTCTATGAGCATCCATTTTTTCCAACAACACATTCAATCCATTTTCCTGTGTCAGTGAAATCTCTTTTATGCACATCTAATCTAAGAACCGACAGCTTCCACACCACTTGAGACCAACAACAATCCAGAAAGATATGGTCGTTGGTTTCATAAGCATCTCTACACATTCCACAGACAGGGTCGACTTCCATACCTCGTTTGTAGAGATTCACCTTAGTGGGTAAAGCATCTCTCCAAGCTCTCCATGTTAAATGTCTCGCCTTAGGGACAGCTTCAGTCTGCCATATGGGCCACGCCCCTTCTTCATTGCTCTTGGAGCTCGAACTCACCTGTCCATTCAAGCTGTCCAGCATACGTGCTTGCCAGTAAGCAGACTTCACAGTGAAAACTCCATTCTTTGTCAAACTCCAAACCATCAAATCCTTCTCCCCTCTTCGGTTCAACGGGATTGACATGATTTCCCTTCGGATATGCACTGGAAAGCATAAACTCAGCAAATCACCTCTCCACTCTCTGTTATCCGCATCAATGAGCAAGTCTACTGTCGCATCCGCAGGCAAGAAATTGATATCCGACGTTACTCGGCCACCAGTTATCCCAGAAATCCAGCAGTCCTCCCATATCTTAATGGATCTTCCATTACCCACTTTCCATCTCATTCCCGATTTTAGGTTGGCCCTCGCACCCAAGATGCTCCTCCAAGAGTAGCTAGGTTGAAACCCTAGCTGTGATGTCCAAAAGTCTCCATTTGGGAAGTAACGAGCCTTAAAGACTCTAGCTGCTAAGGAATTTGGCTGTTGAACCAATCTCCAGGCTTGTTTTGTCAGGAGGGCCATGTTAAAACACTGGAAATCACGAAAGCCCAGCCCCCCTTTCCTCTTAGCTTGACAAAGTGTCCCAGGCCACCTAGTTAATGGGTCTCTCTTGCCCATTACTCCACCAAAATTTTCTACACAAGCTAGTAATTTCATTACAGACTGATAATGGTATCCGGAAGCACTGTATTGCATAGGATGGTATAGCTTGGATAACCGCCTTCAGTAGAATCTCCTTCCCCACCCGTGACAGTACACTTTCCTTCCATCCCTTGAGCTTTTTCCGGATTCGATCCTGGATATTGTTGAATACCTGTTTTTTTGAGTGGCCGATATAGGTCGGCATCCCAAGGTATCTCTCATGTGATTCCACAACCTTAAAACCTAATCTCTCTTGGAGCATGTTCTTCTGTTGTTCGCACACATTTCGGCCATATGAAACCTCAGATTTATCCACATTGATCATTTGTCCAGAAGCGAGCTCATAGATGTTGAGGGTATCGAGGACCTTCTGGGCTTCCTCCATAGTAGCTCTTACGAAAAAAACACTGTCATCGGCAAAGAATAAATGAGACACAAGAGGAGCATTCCTGGCCACCTTAATACCATGAAGGAGGTTTTGATCCACCTTATGTCTGATTAGAGCCGAGAGTCCTTCAGCACAAATTAGGAACAAGTAAGGGGAAAGGGGATCACCCTGACGAAGACCTCTATGGGGAATAATGACATCAGATGACACGCCATTGATAAGGATCTGGTAGCTGACCGTGGAGATGCATCTCATGATCACATTGCAGAAAGCCTCATCAAAGCCCAAAGCAAACATCATATCTCTTATAAAAGACCATTCAACCCGATCGTATGCCTTACTCATGTCGAGCTTTAAAGCCATATGTCCCTTTTTCACCTTCTTTGGTCTCTTACGTAAATAGTGGAAATGTTCGAATGCCACTAGGATGTTGTCAGTGATAAGTCTACCTGGAATGAAGGCACTCTGGGTTTCATGAATGATTTATGGGAGGCACATCCTTAGTCTGTTAGCGACCGTTTTGGAGATAAGCTTGTAAATCACGTTACACAAACTAATAGGTCGAAAATCCTTGGCAGACTGGGGAAGCTTTAGCTTGGGAATTAAAGCAATGAATGTGCGGTTTACACACTCAGGGGATCTGCCATGGTTAAGGACATCTAGTACAAAGGAAGTAACCTCATTCCCAATAATATGCCAGTAGGTTTGGAAAAAGATGGGAGGCATACCGTCTGGCCCAGGGGCCTTTGTAGGATGCATCTGTTTGAGGGCCACCAACACTTCCTCCGCAGTATATGGGCGCCGGATCTTGGCATTCATCTCCTCCGTGACTAAAGGCTTTATTAGGCGAGTAATCGGAGCGAAATCCACCACCTCCTGGCCTGTAAAGAGGTGCTCGAAGTAGCGGACAAAAACACCTTCAATCTCCCTTCCATCTTCTTGCCCCCCTCCTCTTTTATCTAGAATTCTCCGGATTTTGTTTCTGCTATGTCTTTGGGTAGCCTTCCCATGGAAGAACTTTGTGTTTCGGTCCCTTTCCTTCAGCCATGATTGTTTGCTCCTTTGAGCCCAATAGCTTCCTGCTTCTCTTCCAACTCCTCGATCTGTCTACCCATCTCCTTTAAATGAGCAAGATTGGATTCAGTGGGCTCCAGTTTCTGGACCTCGAGCGTTTCCTGACCCAGCTCTCGCAAGGTTCGGAGCATGGATCTGGTATCGGCTCCCACATGGTGGTCCAGACTTTCACAGCAAAATTGCAACTTTTGACCAATTCCTAGCCCATTTTGTTTGGCCCAACAATCGGTGATAGCCTTCTCACTCCTTGGATCATTTACCCATATTTGTTCAAAGCATTTGGGCCTGGATTTTGACATATTGGGCCAAGAGCTCTTCGAATGGGTTAAGCTTTCCAGCACAATGGGAACATGGTCTGATTGCCTTTTGTGTACATGTCATACAGTGTTCCATGTAAAGAGATTGCTCCATGCATCATTCCCCAGAAATCTGTCTAGTCTTTCTCGCACATGCCCCACACCTTCCCTCCCATTGCTCCATGTAAAAGGAATTCCCTCAAAATTGAGATCTCTGAAACCACAAAAGTCCACTGCATCCCTGAAACCTTCAATATCCTTTACGTTTATCGGATGACCACCCATCTTTTCATCCTGCCTGAGCATCCCATTAAAATCACCTCCACAAATCCATGGGAAACTATTAGTCCCTCCCAAGCTCTTCAGAAGGTCCCACGTCAAATGTTTGTCCTCCTCACGCGAGTAACCATAAATGCCTGTGATTCTCCATTCCCTGGCTCCCATAGGGTTTACCTGGTACATATCAATAAAATTCAATGATTTCACTTCCAGATGTAGATTCATTGAACCCCGCCAGAACAAAGCCAAACCTCCACTTCGAGAACGCACATCACCTTCACAACTAACATAAACGCCGCCTTCCATATTAAAAGTGTTCCTCAATCTTGATATCTCCCATTCCTTTAATTTCGTTTCGCTAAGGAACACAATATCGGGATCTTCCAAGAAAATGAGGCACTTCACACCTCTCACTGCACGTGGGTTCCCAAGCCCACGGCAGTTCCACATCAATATTTTCATGGCTGTTCGCGGGGCTGGGGCTCAGCCTCCGCTACTTGTATTTGAAAACAAACCTCGTCCTCACTCCTTTCTTGCCGGAGTTTCTTCGACATTTCCACCTCCATGTCCTCCCTGTCGTCCACCGCCCTTTTATTTCCTACTATATTGTGCCCTGTGTGGCGTCTAATACTAGCCTCCTTGTTAACAAGTCTCTTCCATCTCCCACCCAAACTTCCATGTTCCGAAGGTAAAGTGTTTTTTCTGTATCCTTTGCATTCACGTGTGCATGCTCCTGTTCATTAGTGGCTGAGTGGTTATCATTCACTTGTACTTCTTCATCATTCTTGTTTTTCTTGCCCTCAGTTTCTTCTCCATCGTCCCTCACCTTACTACCACTTCTTCGACATTCGGAGCGTCTTTGTCATTATCCCACCTTGGCTTGAACACCAATTTTCTTGCTACTCCACTTTTTGTTTGCCTCTTGCCTGAATTCAGCCCCCTCCGTGCCTGCCACGGCGAGGCCTTCATCCAATCCCCATAGCGCTTTGCTGGAGCTTCCCCTTCGTTCTCGCTTTCCTGACAATCTTTATCGTTATGCCCTAATCTTCCGCAAACATAGCAGATAGTCGGCAGTCTCTCATATTGTTTGGTGTCTTATGTTTGCCTTGTCCCGAGTGGGGACGGCGGTAATACCTCAACCCTTGGTGTTCCGCTGCGCTAATCACAGGGTTAGTTGATGGTTTATGTTAATCTTGTGGTTAAGGGTTTCGGGGTGTTACAGTTGTGGTATCAGAGCGGAGTTATAAGAAGGATTTGAGGATTTAGAAATTTCTAAGCGATTGTGAATACATTCGTGAAGTATGGATATTGGGTGTGTGACATATGTGTCCCTTATGGGTATATGTACCTTTATGGATTGAGATTGGGAATATGTGAAGTGTATTGGGATGGATGTTGAGCATGAAGCTCCAAATGAGTATATGAAGTGTAAATGTTTTCTCTTGCAGGTTTGAAGAATATGAAAAATTTGGGGATAGCTCTATTTATAGGGGAAGTGCTGCCGAAATTTCTGCAGGAATTAGAAAGTTTAGTAGCGAGTTTAAGAAAACTCAAGTACACGTTGTGTTTAACTTAAAAGATTGATATGAGTGAAGCATGTGATGTGTATAAGTGCCGTTGTGGATGCAGAGCACGTTGAAGAAATCCTTAATGGAGACTTTAGTCATCCAAATAAGAATTTATAAGTCCAATTCCAAGTGGGATTGAGGTAGAGCTCAAATTAGGGGCTAAATGCCTTACCAAGGTGTATAGTGAAATGTTTAAAGATGTTTATATGATACAAATGATCAATATGATCCAAGGATAGTAAGTAAGGTCACGATAATCATGAGATGGAACAAGAGTTCCTTTCTAAGATAAGTGAGGTTCAAGTTGGTTGAGTCTCGGACCTTGCCTCAATTTTCATTCGTTTAATTCTTTCAACAAAGTCTATCAACGTCAAAGTTATTAAAACTTTTTATCAACGTTACATAGAACATAGATGGATCACAATCGTGACCCTTTTTCCCAACCTCTTCACGATGTTACTGGAGCCCAAAACCAACATCCAAGTCCATCTCAAGAAGTTGCAAAACGCCTTTGATATCCATTGTGCGGCTAATCCGCAATCTGAGTATCGCAATGATGAGTGCCGAGCTTGTTGCTTGTTGCTTGTTGCCACCCTTCCCCACGAGAGCCCGTGGGATGATGTAAGAAGCCGCTACCGTCAGCTACTCCTTCGGGGAGAGCCCGGTCGACACGCATGGTGCCTCAATTCCTTTGGGGCATGGAATCAGATCGCATTGGAAGTTGTTATCATTCAAGCTGCTCATTCTATGCGTCTACACGTGGCGAGCTAGGGCCTTTTCTACACGAGATGCTATCGTTGCCTGCTCCTCCAAACGCAGGACTAACCCCTCCGCATGTTTTTCCTCCACCAGCGGATGAGATCCAACTTCGTTTCACACCCCTTATCACGGGTCGTCCGACACCTCCCGTTCCATCCCCACGATGCGGGTCATCACCCTCGGAGCATGAACCCGCGGAGGAAGAAGATCCTAACATGGATCCCGACGAGCATGAAGTCAACCAAGAGCCTAAGGGTACTAGCGACTATGGTCAAGGGACACCTCATCATGTGAATCTACTCTAATTGACTTCTGTGCAGGAATAGCTAGAAGCTAACCTTTGCTAAGCTAGATGACTGTATTAACCTTTGTGGTTGACCGATTCCTTTGTCTTAAGGTCACCTCTTGTAACTAGTTAAACTATGCTAATTTTTGGGACCTTCCTATGTTTTTGGGTAAAGGGAAGCATTGGAAGTAATTTGGGGACTTTGGAATTTGTTTAGTGTTGAAATGTATTTCGGATATGGTTGAAAAAGGGGATACCCTAAGGACGAATGGGAGAGGCATCCTCATATTCTTGGATGTTTACATTGGCATCATATGTTGAAGGTTTTTAACTAGCAAGTACTTGTGTTAGACATATGGGGCGATGAGTTTTACGTTGTGGTAGGGCCGTGAGAAGTTTGACGGGAGTTCCCTTAATATACGAACATGCATAGGGACCTTATAGTCAGGCGAGGCGAGGAAGACCTTATGAGAATGCATTCAACTACAAACCAAAAGTATATACAGAACAAGTTATAAAGAGGTGATGGCAATAAGTTATGTTGAATAAGGGTATACTCCGTGGTAATGTTGGAATATGTTTCAAAGATCGGGGAAACCAACTTGAACTACAAGGTCCTCAGCCCAACTTAGGAACAGCTACACATCCTGAGTCATCCCTAGATTCTATCACTTCTAATCCACCACTATACCCTGACATTTTAGGTTTTTATGCAAGAATTGCTTAGGCACATACCCGTCTCGCCACTAGGATAGACGAAGCTATTAATGAACAACCATCGTGAGGACCAAATCTCTTCTGTATGACTTTTATACTTCAAGTTCATCGCTCAATTTCGATTTTTATTCCCTGCCCTCAGTGTGCTTCCCCCTAGTAAAGGTTACTCCCTCATCGCAATATTAAAATCCAAGCTTCTCGTTACCTACCATGGGTCATTCTCAAGAATTCTTATCAGATCCTATCGTTGTTACCAGTCCAGTATGTTAAGGCATTCAATAACTTGCCCTTATCGACTTGTTATCAATTCTCGATCAATTCCTTCATGACCATTACCCGCTTATGACTCCTATTCACTCGTTATTTCTTCAGAATTAGACTTTATTTGATTCATATGACCCTTTTTACTCGCTAAGATTTATCTTTTCGTGTGATGGGCATGTTCTATCATGAATCAACACTATCTTCAAAGCTTAGCTTCCACAAAAGTCATACTTTGTTTTGGATCAATAACTTATGCTCTATCATTCCAGAAAGTTACTACAAAGTATTCATACATTCCAAACTTTAATTGTCTTAATTCGGAAATTAGAAGACCGATCCTGATATCTTTCCTTTCCAAATCAAGCTCATTTCGATGTACTTATGAATTTCCTTGTTCATGAAATCATTGTAATCATCATCTTTGTCAAATATGCTATCTTTTGTTGATCCTCGTTTCCTTAATGGATATACATGTGTCGTTGGACTAAAGAATACCTATATCCCTCCACGTAGTCTTAAAGCTTTAAATCTATCAGTGTAAACCTTTGCTTTGTTGTTAACTTCCAAAATTCATGTTTCTACCTCTTATTGATGATATCTTCCTGTTATCATGTTTCCCTCCGTGCCTGTTGGTGTCTTCTATAGGAAATAGATGTCAGGAGGGAAGTTTAATAAAGTAAGGAAAGGTGAAATGCAAAAGTGTTAGTTTATGTGGAATTACCGAGGTACCTGAGGTAAAATGGGAAATGTAGTGAAGCAGATGTTCAAGGAGAATACTAGGGTCCTACGAGTCAAGACTTTTTCGATTAAGTTGTTCATAAAGTCAAGAATATAGAACGCTTGGAGAAAGACTAGCTCTTCTTCCAGAGGAATAAAAGTCATATGGGTACATCGGAGAAAGAAAAGCTACCCACACATCTTTTACTAATATCAAACACAATGGAACTAACAAGAAGTTTCGGGGACGAAACTTCTTTTAAGGGGGGGAGGGTGTAACGACCCGCCCTAAACCCGATTAATTAAAACCTTAATTACAGTAATTAGCTCAGATTACGCTAATAAAATTTTTCTACTTTTACTTTACGATTATTGTTATTATTTATTTTTATGCGTGACAGGTCTCGAGCAAGGTGATGGCTAAATGGGTTGATTTTATGTCATCTCGGAATTTAGGTTAAAAGTGTTATTGTGAGTCTATGAGTATTTTTACGATGAGTGATATATTTCCTTTTATCATTCTCAATTTTATGCTTTTAACCGAGGAAGGGTATATTATTTTTATTTCCGCTTCAATTACGATTTATATTATCCCATCTTCCCATTATATTTTATCGCTCAATTGATTTTATTAGTGTCATCCTACCAATTTATTTTATTTGATTTTAAGTTTTACTAATTGATATTGTCTAATTTCAACTCAAATTACTTTATTTAACTTTGTATCAATTTATTTTACCCAAGTTATTACCAAGTAATCTTAGCTAGTTTATTATCAATTATTTTACTTAAACTAATTTTATTTGTATTAGTTAATTACTCTTTTAATTGTTATTAAAAAGGGAAGGGGTTTTTACATCTATATATTAGAAGAAGGGCCTTAGTGCTTCATTTTAATCCAACACATTTCACCAAACTCTTTCTCCCTTTCCTTGTGTGTTTGGCCGAGAACCCCAACCCCCTTTCTCTGCAAGGCTTCCGCCACAACTCCGCGACGGCGTGTTCTCCGGCGACCCCGAGCCCCCTCTCTCACCTCCTCTCTTGTTTTCTCACTCAATTTCTCATTCAAGTGGTATAATATTCAAACCCTAACTCAAGCTTTTATTCTCCTAATCTGATTTTCATGTTTAAATTATGTATCTTTGATGTTTTTCATCTCTTTTAAGGTTCTTAAGTATGAATTTATATTGTGGTTAAACTAGGGTTTGAATTTGAGTTTGATACATGTGAATTTGAGTTGTTTTTGGGTGTTTGATATTGTATTCTTGTTGAATGTTGGAAATAGCTTGTTGCATGTGAGTTCTTTGGTCATGATTAAGCAAGTCTAAGTGTTTAATTTCTGGAAAAATACATGGATGTGTAGACGCTGAATTTTGTATCAGTATTTTAGTACTAGTTTTAGAAAATAAGCTAACCGATTAATTTAGTAGCATGCAAGCCCTCACCCACCTAAACCCGGAAGAAACAAAAGCCCAATACCAGTGGGAACCCGTCTGGGTTGTTGGCCGGAGCTCAGCTCTAACCCAGCAGGAACCCGTCTGGGTTTAATGGGTCGGAGCTTAGCTCCACCCACAAGAACCCGTCTGGGTTTTTGGGCTCAAGGCCTGTCGTCTCTCACAAGAAACCCGCCTGGGTTGTTTTCTTGGCGCCGCGGCTAACCTAGCAAAAAAAAAAAACATAACCCTAAACCTAATTTCCCCCCCATAAATACCCATCATCCATCACCCACAAAAAATACCCGAGAATATACTAGGAGTATTGACACTAGTGTATTCTCTCTCTTCTCTCTCCTTTGCATGCTACCTCATTAAAGGTTAGCGTGATTCTTGTATTAATGTGTATAATGTAATTTTACTTTCTTTTGTATCTTTTCTTTCGTTTCTTTGCATGACATTAATGATAAACTCGTGAAATTTATTCAGTTCCTCCCTCTTTTTCAATCTTTCGCTTTAATTTAATTCTAGTAGAGTCTATTCGTTTGAATAGGCGGGTTTGACGATTTTGATTGTCAAATTCGTAACCTTACCCCCGAATCCGTCTTTGGGTTCAGAGGCGGAGTCTATTTCTTTAACGGTTCGTTGTTTTATCCTAAAATTCAACCGCGACTCTAACTTTTTCTCTCAAAACCCTTTTTTTAACCCTTGACAAGGAACCCAGACGTTCCTTGTTTTCACCGAATCAAAGACATGAACCTGCACGGTTCCCCGTCTGCTTTTTTCGGTTTTGAAAGAACCCAGCCGGGTTCTGGTTCCTTTTTCTTTTTTTTTCTCTCGGTTTTGTCTGTTGGAACCTAGACGGGTTCCTGGTGTTTTTTCTTCTTTTTTTCTTTTCTTTCTCTTTTCGTGCTTTTTCAAGAAAGTCGAGTTTCGGGGTTAAATCAATTTGTCAATTAAAAGTGTCCTTAAAAGTTCAACCTTAATTAAGGATAAGCAATCCTAGTCGTCCCCCAATCTAAAAAAAAGAGAACATCCTCTCTTTTAAGTAGCGCCGCGAAGAGGTCCGTCGGATTTTTTCGGGGTCTACAGATTGGCGACTCCACTGGGGACTTAAACTTAAAAAGAGGGTAAAACTTGAAAGAATTAAATTTTAGTGTTTTTGTAAAAGAGGAGGAATTAATTTATTTCACATTTTTATCATTGTTTTAGGCATGTTGCATACTAGGCTACTCTTGGGCCTTTATGGCTGGGGAGCACAAAAGCGTTGGTTTAGGTTTTAAAACTAGGAATCAATCCCGAGAGCGGGAGGTCACTACTTGTGGGATGCACTTACATCGCCAATCATTTGATCTCTCCTCTCCCCGTGTTACACTCTAAAGGTTTCCTTGAAACCCAAAGAGCAACACCCCATACATTCTTCCTTGAATTCCATACAAGGAAAATGCACCGGGGCGAGAACATGTGGTACCCTATTCATCTCCCTAAACCTAGAAAAAACCTGAATCTAAAGCCATGGTTAGGCTCATCCCGCATTTGTATGTTATGTGATTTAATCTTGTAAAAGTTTAGTCCAAGCGTCTAGCCCAAACATGAGTAGGACGTCATTCTAGCCCGCGTAGGATCAAAAGAGAGATGGACTGGTAACCCAGACGGGTTTTATAAACCCAGACGGGTTTGCTGTGCCTGGCCTAGTTGGACTCACTGCGGAATCCTGTCGGTGCTTATTTGAAAGGGAGGAATTACAGTCCGAACCCAGACGGGTTTTGGGCCTGTTTTTCTTCTCCTTCCACTTCGGGCCAAACTGTTCGATACTGCAGTCAGCCCAATCTACTTATTATTGATCCTATTCGGCCCTTTACGACGCTCCTTGAGTCAATGTCAGTCCTGTCAGTCATCATGCTAGGTCCATATAGAGTTAGGACATGCACTCCCATAAAAGTGGGTGAGTCACCCTTGTGTCAGCATATAGGCGTCGTGTCCATGTCCTAGGTTCATATAGGTCCGCTAAGTCATGCATGCATCGGGCGGGTGGCGTAAAAGTTCTTTCGAGCACTAATCAGTTTCCATGCAGGCAAGATAACAGACCATCTCCGAGCCCGCATCCGTGACCCACAAACCGGCAGACTTATTCGCAATCCCAATTACATCGTTTACCAATCCATGAATCCACCATGTCGTGATCCTCGCCAACAACCTTTTTGGGAGAGTTCGGTGACAAGCACTGACGACCGCATTTACGAGCGGGTACAGGAAGCAATTGCCATTTGCATGGCAGATTAGGAGGACAGAACCAATGAGAAACTGGAAAAGAAGTTCAATGAAAATCAACAAACCATGAATGGCGTGCTGGAAGCCATTAAACAGATCAACAAAAATCTCGGCATCGGACTTGAGGAAGAAGAGAACTATTATGACACCGAATCTGAGGCCGAGGCAGATGATGGGGTTGGAGAAGGTCACCCCAAATCCAAAAATGGAGGCCCAAAACCTAAGTCATTTGGTGAGGTCAGTCCAAATCAGATCTTGAATAACTCCGAACTTCGAGGACCCTTACGCCAAGAAACTTGAGGAGAAAGTTGATATGCTCACCGTAAGGATGATGAAAGTCGATCCGACCTTCACCGACTTCGTATGGATTTTGCCATCCCCAAGCATTGTGTATCGAGAATAAGGGACAAGGTTGAGGTGCCAAACATGAAATTTAGACCCTCTGAAAATCCATCGCATCACTTGGAGGAATTCCTGAGGCTGGCTCCCCTCCATAAGGTAGATGAAGGTCTCTACACCACAGTCTTCCCTTCCACTCTAGAAGGTAAGGCCAAGGTATGGTACCAAAATCTACCCCAGCAAGTTAAGACCAACGCAGATGAGTTATTCAAAGCCTTCATAAGCCATTTCAGTCGCCTGCAGCAAAAGGAGGTCACTGTGGATGATTTAACTTCCATGAAACAAAAGGAGGATGAATCGTTCCTCTCTTATTACGAGCGATGGCATTCCATGCTATCTGAAATCGACGAGTCTGTCCCCTTTAGGATGCAACTAAGCACTTTCAGGCAAGGTATTCATCCCCGCATCACACGGCATTTTGGCTTCCAATCTATCAAAGACTTTGAGACCTTAAAGGACTTGTGTGTTCAAATTAAAGCTGCTAACAATGAGAAAAGCACACAACATTCTGGTTGGAAGGGATCTAGCTCCAACAGGATGGCCACTAGCGCGCCTAGCCCCCCTCAGAAAACTGTTGAGACTAATTCCATCCAACGAAGGTCACTCACTCCGAGGTACGACTCTTACCACCCGCTGGATATGTCTTATGCCAGGGCGTTGGAAAGGCTGGTGAAAAAGGGTATCATCCAATTGCCCCTGCCAACCCCTGAACCTGAAGTTAAGCCTCCGATGTGGGATGGGAACAAATACTGCAATTTCCATCGCAGTCGAGGTCACGACACCGAAGCATGTTGGTCTTTGAAAAATAAGATCGAAGGGCTAATCCGGGACGGTGTTATTCCTCCACCAAACCCGTCTCGAAAACCCAACAACAAGGAGAACTCGTTACCCAATCACACCAATGCCGTCTTTTTGGAGGAGAACAGTTTCGATCCATCCACTCTCATCACCGAAACGGGTCAATTTGTCCCAGTTCTCCTCCCGCTTACGGAGGAACTCATCATCAACGGTATTTGGGACAGTGAAAGTGAAGAAGAAGGCGAAGAGTCCACTGACCTTGAAGCCAATAAGCATCCATTGTACGACTCTTCTGACGAAGGAGGGGATGTGGAAGAAGTAACAATTCCTCAGGCTGCAGCTCTTACTCGATCCGGCCGTTACTATAACAAGAATACTACCTTGCCAGCAGCGACCCCTAATCCCGAAACGACGGAAGCCCTTACACCTCCACCAGAAGATCCTTTCCTCACGCAGCTGAAGAAAACCAAGGCCGAAGTCACGATCTGGCAACTATTGTGCGCTTCGCAAGACCATAGGCAAATACTGCTGGATGCCTTCAATAAGCTCATGGTCCCTACCTCAGCATCACCAGAGGATATCATCTCTCACATTACCTCCGGGAAGCCTACCATCACCTTCGGGGATGAAGACTTACCCGAGGAGGGAGGTTCTCACAACAAAGCTCTTTACCTCACCGCCATGTGCTCTACTCAAACCATACCACTTGTTCTCGTGGATAATGGTTCGGCCGTCAATGTTTGTCCATGGAGAACCGCTCAAAAGTTAGGAGTTCAAAAACAACATTTGACACAAAATCTCGCTCATTACAAGATACGATAACTCCTCGCAAGTCGCTAGGATCGATTGTGCTTCCCATCACCATGGACTACATAAGTAAGAACGTTGAATTCGCTGCTCGATATCCCGCTTCTTTCAACACGCTTGGGAAGGCCTTGGTTACATGAGTGCAATCTTGTCGCTTCTACCTTACACCGTAAGGTGAAATTAATCATTCAAGGCCAAGTAGTCACGATCTCAAGCAAACCTCAAATATTTTTGACCCCAAGAAACCCACACTGAGATTGAACATAGCTCACCGACGAGGAGCCACAACTTTGAGATGATAGCGCTTGAGCCAGATCAAGCTCACTGACTTCGATCCCTACTCAAACCTTAATATCCGTGCTATATTGAGGAGCAAGGTCATTTTCCGGATGCCACTGGCCAAATCCCAAGAACAAGTTGGCGCCAAATTTCAAGGTGTTCAAAAACAAAGGAAGGTTCTGCCAGGCTACAAACCAACTAAGGAGGAAGTGAAATCGAAGCTAGCCATGGCTAAACAGAAAAGATTGGGCAACCCTCCGACCCTATACCAAGTCAAACCGTATCCACGCACTCTTAATGGACAATTCCTGAGAGAGGGTGATGACTTCCCTTATTACGGCTTCCCAGAACCACATTACCTAAAATCTCAGGGTATCCAAGTGGCGGGGTTAGAAATCTTCAATGATCGTGTTGCCACCACAACCGCCACGCTCATCCCGCCTAGAGGAGTCGTCCGCCTTGAATGGACCCACTACCGAGGCGGCATCTTTGGAATGCTCTTCGGGCAAGAGGCGCGCAAGGAAGAAGTCGTCGACCCGGTCATCGCTGCACTTTCCAACCCGAGCTTTGATCCAAGTCTGTTGATCGGAGAAGACGGCGGACATCGTGAGATCACATGGATCGATGATGAGGAGAACAAATTTACGCTTTCTGTAGGAGAGTCTGTAGAAGAGTCTGTAGGAGAGTCTGTCCCAAAGGTCATAGAGTCAGGTTCTAGTAGTCCTAAGTTGGTCGGGGTTAACCAAGAGTCTGTTGATGTACCCATTTCTGCATTTAATAAGATGAATATTTCTGCCTACTCGAACTGTTGTGCCAACACTGATAATAAATATGCTGAACCTTTAAAGGACCAAAATGAATTAACAGAGGCCATGGATACATTTGAGGAAAAAATAGCAGTCATCGAAGATACCATAAGCATAAATGTAGGAACGGAGGACAACCCCCGGGAGCTCAAATCGTAAGTCCTCTGCAAGGAGCAACAGGATTTCACAACACTTCTTAAGGAGTTTAAGGACGTGTTCGCGTGGTCGTATGAGGACATGCCAGGTATCGACAGGGATATCGCTGAACATACCCTTCCATTATATCCCGACGCTAAACCAACATGCAAAAGGCTCGTAGAATCAAGCCGATTGGTCAAAGAAGATCAAGATGAAGTAATGGAACAGTTAAAAGCCAAGTTTATACGGGCAGTGCACTACCCCGAATGGGTAGCAAACATTGTTCCCGTTTCGAAGAAAGATGGGCGAGTAAGGGTATGTGTTGACTTTCGAGATTTGAACAAGGCCACCCAAAAGATGCCTTCCTCTCACATATCGACGCCGATGGACAATACTTGCGCCACGAGCCGTTGTCCTTCATGGATGGCTACGCAGGTATAACCAAATCAAAATGGCGTAAGAGGACATGGAAAAACATCCTTCACCACTCCATGGGTACGATCGCTACACGTAATGCCTTTCGCCTAAAGAACGCAGGGCCACATATCAAGACCGCGAATACCCTTCTCCACGACATGATGCACAAAGAGGTAGAGGTATATGTGGATGATATGATCGTCAAGTCCAAAACCAGAGAAGAGCATCTCCCCAATCTTCGCAAGTTCTTCCTTCGATTAAGAAAATACAACATGAGGCTCAATCCCCGAAAATGTGCATTTGGGGTTACGTCAGGCAAGCTGCTAGGTTTCGTGGTCAGTCAACGTGGATCGAGGTGGACCCATCAAAATCAAAGCAATACAAGAGATGAAACCACCTAAGACGGAAAAGGAAATTCGAGGTTTCTCGGTCGCGTGCAATACATCATCGATTCATTTCCAAACTCACTATGACTTGAACCACTATTCAAGAAACTCAAGAAAGGAGCAAAAGTGGAATGGGATGATCGGTGTCAGCGACCTTTGACAAAATTAAAGAATACTTGACCCATTCCTCAGACTAAAGCCACGGTACGGATGAGCCTCTGCTCCTTTACCTCACGAATCAACTCGCAATGGGGGCTATGTTGGCTCAACAGGTAAAAGGAAAGGAGAGCGCCATCTACTACCTCAGCAAGAAGTTCGGTGATTGTGAGAGTCGATACACCAACATTGAAAAAATGGCTCTAGCATTGGTTTGGGCAACGAAGAAGCTTCGACATTATATGTTGTCACACACGGTGCACGTGATCGCTGAGTGCAACCCGATCAAGTTCATCATGGAACAACCCACAATCAATAATCACATAGCTCGATGGGTAGTTATGTTATCAGAGTTCAGTCTAAAGTTTGTGCCTCAAAAGTCTATCAAAGGAAGGGCCATCTCGGACTTCCTGGCAGACTTTCCTTGTCAGGAACCTCCAAGCACTAACTTGGAGTTCCCAGACGAAGAAGTCTTTCATACGGACGAGATCACGTGGGAAATGTATTTTGATGGTGCTTCTAACCAAATGGGATGCGCGCAGGGTACTCTTAATATCACCCGGCGGAGCATCATCCCGCTTCGTTAAACTCGACCGACGCGACCAACAACGCGGCCGAATATGAAGCCTGCATCATCGGGTTGCAAGTAGCATTAATTATAGGAGTAAAGCACATCAGAGTGTTTGGTGATTCTAGTCTTATCATCAATCAAGCCAAGAACGCCTGGAAGGTCATAAATGAATCTTTGATGGCTTATCAACGACGGTTGTTGGACTTGGCGACGCAATTTGAGCACATTGAATTCAAGTACCTACCAAGAGATAATAATGAGTTGGCAGACGCCTTGGCTAAACTCTCCTCCATGATTGCTATGCCAGTAGGAATTTACGAATTTCCTATAACAATAGAGCGACGCGACCAGCCCGCCTATGTGTACTCCGTAGAAGAGCCCGTCGTAGACTCGAATGCATGGTTCTTCGATATTCATACATACTTGACAAAAGGAGATTATCCCGCTGAGGTTGATTCTAAAGGACAAAGAGCGATCAGAATGATGGCAAAGACAACATCGCATCATTCACGATAGACTTTACAAGAAGACCGCTACGGGCATTAACCTACTTTGCGTTGATACCAAGTCAGCAGAAGAATTAATGACCTCCATACATGGAGGAGAGTGTGGACCACACATGAATGGCAGAATGTTAGCAAAGAAGATTCAAAGGGCAGGCTATTTCTGGTCCACCATGGAGGTCGACTGTCTCCACTTCGTTAGGAAGTGCGCCAAGTGTCAGGAATACGCCAATTTACAAAGATCACCATCTTCCTATCTCACTACATTGACATCCCTCGCCATTCTCACCGGGGTATAGACATAATCGGGAAGATACATCCAACGCACCTGAGGGCACGAATATGTATTGGTAGCCGCTGATTACTTTACCAAGTGGGTAGAGGTCGCCTCCCATGCTAAACTCACCTCAAGCATATAGCTAAGTTCATCCCGAACAATATCATTTGTAGATACGGTGCCACACGAGATCATCGTGATAACGGAGCCATTTCAGAAGGAGGTCAAGTCATTGGCTAAGTATAAGATCAAGCATCACAAGTCCTCGCCTACAGGCCCCAAACTAATGGAGCGGTAGAGGCGACCAACAAAACTCTCGCGGGGATCATTAAGAAAATGGCAGTAACATACAAGGATTGGCCTGATAAGCTTCCTTTCGCCTTATGGGGGTATAGAACTTCAATTCGAACAGGAACGGGAGCAAGCCCTTTTGCCTTGGTTTACGGAATGGAAGCGATTCGGTTGAGCTCGCCATACCATCACTCCGCACTTCACGAAAGTCAACTACCGTGGTCGAATGGGCTAGGGCTAGATATGAAGAGCTGACGCTTATCGACGAAAGAAGGCTCAGGGCCTTACACAATGTGCACTTATATCAGGCTCGTATAGCTAGGGCTTTTAACAGGAAGGTTAAGGACCGGGTTCTTCAAGAAGGAGATTTAGTGCTTCGGGAAATGAGGGCACCCATTCAAGATCCAAGGGGTAAATTTGCACCAAATTGGAAAGGGCCTTATGTCATTAAACAAATACTGCCGGGGGGAGCAGCCCGTTTAGTCACTACAGAAGGAGAAGAATTAATACAACCCACCAACTTGGACCGGTTGAAGAAGTTTTACGCATAACGAGGTCGACTGAATCGACCAAGCAACTAGAAGGAGAATTTCTAGACACTTGGCCGCATTTAAGGCGGGTTCGGGCTTCATGGAACCTGCACGGTTTTTGGGTTACGTCAAGGAAGCTACGCCTCAAAAGACTCGGTCGCAGATCGTTTTAATTTCGCAAGATGTGCAAAAGGAAGACTCGCTTTATTGACGACTACTATTATTATTTATAAAGGAGAAATTCATTTGGTCTTTCAATAATGTTGCAATTACTCTAGTCAGAATTCTAATAAAGGTTCACTAAAATATTATCAAAAAAAAAAAATTGGCACGCAGCCTTCAGCTGTTTCATCTTCTTCTTGTCACAGACTTTGGTCCAACCCCGCCTCTTTGGCCACTAGTCCCTCCTCCTGTCCTTAGGACGGATTTCTTCTTCCCATTCTCCTGAGAGGCTTTTCCTTTTTCAACAGGTGTATCAGTACTTTTCGGTGTAACCCCGGGCAGTAACGGGCCAAGCCTGTCCTTCACGTCGGTTTTAGGGCCCAATCGATCTTTCACCGTGATCTTGGGACCCAAGCGCCGCAATACATCGCCTTAGGGCCCACCTATCCGCCGCAGCCGCCAGATTCTCGCCTAGTTTCTCGGCTCTCCTTGTTACCACCACTACTGCTAGCCTCTTGATAACTGTGAATGATCATTTCGCATACGCGCTTTCGAGGGAGCACGAACAGTGGGCCGTTTCTCCCAATATTTCAGCCAAGATTCTACAACACTCTTCTTGAGATAAAGTGACTTCGGGGCATCATGAGTTTTGTCGGGAATACGTTGTCTCAACCCCATTTGTCTCATGCCCCGCTCTGGGATGTAGAATGTCAGGTGTGTCAAGCTTGCAATGCATACGTAGGGGTTTCTTTGATCACAAGTGATGTACTCTGGAATGTGCCAATTTTCAACCCACCACTGCATCGCGTGATCTCTTCGTGTTTCTTTAGCGATTTGACCCATTCTACATCGATCGACGCCGATACTTCTCATACGACAGAAATTGCAAATGTTGCAGATTCCGCCTTTTCGACCAGGTTAAGGTGCTCCATTAACCAAACCTGTGCCGCAAAATAAGGTACCAAGTTATGTCGTGCAAAAAAAAAAAAAAAACAAAAAGAGCGCCAAAAAAAAAGAGAAAGAAAAGCAAAAAAAAAAAAAACAAAAAAACACACGCACGGCTTACCTGCAGAATCAGGGGGCTACCTCGGTAATCATGCTCCGGGTCAGAGTCATCAAGACACATCAACGTTTCTCCTAGAATCACCGGTACAGGATTGTAACCACGAGCCATATCCTCTACCATGTAGATCAAATTCGCGGGACCCGTCCTTCTACCGCCATGATAGAAACAAAATTCTCCCAAAGAGTATAATACTGTGGCTCTCACCGCACTACGGGCCCATACTAAGGTTTCGTGGCTTGGAAGTATTCCACTATGGTTTGAAAGTGCACCTTATCCCCTATTATCGCACTACCGACACCCTGTAGGGGAGGCATAACACTCTTTATAGTCTTTCCTTGCGCAAGAGTCAATGGAGGCACTACCGATGGAGCATAATGATTCGTCCCAAGGATAGAAGACCATTCTTCAGCAAAGGAACCAATTCCCGCATGTCAATCTAAACACATGGAATTCCTTATCCTGTAAGGTTTCAGCGACGCAGAAATCCCAATCTATCTTTACTTGCCTCAGCTAAGCAAATGATGTCACTTATACCTCCCAATTCTCTCTTTCTTCTTTAGACAAGGTACTCATCCAAGTGGCTAACTTCTTTCAAAGCCATGAGGTCGAAAGGATGATTTGTTATAATCCAAAGTGCGAGTTGGTTGTCGATTTTAGACGGCAAATAACCTGCACGGTTCAGAGGTTTTGATGGAAGATGGGTTCTTGGTGGTTTTTTCCGGCGGGAGAAAAAGCAGTGGCTTTGAGGTTTGTTGCAGAAAACTGGGATGGGTTATAGGAGGTTTTCTGGTGAAGCAGCTGTAAGGTTTGTGATGGTATGTGTTGGGGAGGCATGTATTTATAGCACAGAACCCAGACGGGTTTGCTTGTCCGAATCCAAGTAGGAAACGAGGCGTCGGTTTTCCGAGCCCAGGTAGGCAAAAGAATGTCGGTTGCCCAAGCCCACGTAGCAAGAAACCCAGACGGGTTCCTGGACCACCATTGCTCCGCTTTCGACCCGCTCCGGGTGGATTCCACTGGGCCCGAACTCGACGGGTTTTTGGGCTTCCATTGCCCCATTTCTCAATCCAGTCTTTGTGGATGGAATTCCAGTTGGGCTTAAATGTCAGACGGTTTGCTTAGTCTTTTGGATTCGATCAAGAAGCCTCTTCAGCTCTATTTTGGGTCATAATGCGGGTCCACAAGATGATTATCTGTCTTCGCCGGCCTCGAAACTGTAGTTCGAACTTACTTGTAGCGTTTCATTCTCGTTTTTTTTATTATTTTTTTTATCTTTTTTCGTTTGGGGAAGTGGGAGTAATCCCACCATGTAGATTGCATATCGCATTGCATTATTGTGCATAAGGGTACATGAAAATAAAAGAAGTGCATTGCATAGCGTCGTCACCGCATAAGTGTTACATCAGTAGTTCGCATTAGTAAAAAAAAGAGCCAAAAAAAAAAGACAAAAAAGAGAAAAGGCAAAAAAAAATCATTGCATTGCATCGTCCTAAGTGCATACATGGCATCACATAAGTTCATTGCATAAAAGACCCTGCATGTGCATCCTTTTTAATCCTCATCGTGCCGCACTCCACCACCACCACTGGCGCTATCAGCCCCATGGGCTCCGCTTCCACCAGCTCCAAAGTAAGTGTCCCATTGATAGTAGGAGGAGTCTACTACCTTTGTATCACCGCCGAGCCGCAGTGCAATACTGCATCGCTGCGTTAAGCCAAGAGTGTTCGAACTCGCCACTTGATTACCTCCGTGCCACCCCGTGGAGCAGCCCGAAGTTCTTACTACAGGCTCGGGACAGGCCATCCCGACCATTCCCGAGTTTGCTCCCATCCAGACGATCGAGGTCGCTCCAAACCTCGCGAAGGAGTAACGGGAACAATCGGTTGAGACGGAAGCACCGATGAGGCGCCATCTGCGAGGGCACGGTTATACCCCAGATGCACCGAATCACCGCGAAGCACCACAGTAGGATCGACCGCCGCAAAGGAAGTGCCAAAACCCAAATCCACAGTCGGTGCAGGAGACGCAGGAGCATACCCGGGCATTCCATAAGGGTACTGAGGCGAAGGATGAGAGGGTTGGCGCCTAGACCCCGAATGATGAGATTCTGGAGGAGTACCTAAATGCAGTGAAATGCCTTCTTGCTCACCGCACACAGCTCCACCAACAGCGCTAGACTCGGAACACGTCTCCACCACGGTTGGGGTGCCACGCCGAGCCGCGGCTCCGGCGAATTCTATGATCATGAGACCTCACCTGATGCTCACGCTCACCTAAAGACATGGAGGATATGCTGTTCTCCACAGAACGCTGATAGTCATGGCCGAAACCTGTGTCTCCATAATGGGAACTGGTTGAATGGCTATCTTCAAGTAAGATACCTTTCCCACGGTCATCGTGAGCCGGCATGCCCGTGCTCCGCCTACTCCTCTCCCCGTGCCTTCGGAGAGCACCATCACCCCCATAAGACCGCCTCGCCGCCATAAAGGAAGAATGTCAAGGAGGGTCAATCCGCTCCGACGCCACGAGGCACGCAAGCATTCGAATGGCGAGGAGGATCCACAGACGAGATCGCGCCTCATCATCCACGCCAAGGCCCCAACCACGTAACTCGCAAGGTCTTTCTCGAGCCCATTTAAGTGTGAAGTAATTTTGAGAAAGCCTTTGCTCGCTTCCATCGCCATCGCATGAATGAGGAAAATTGGTCAAAGTTCGAGCAAATTACAACTAAGCAAGGAAAAAGGGGAATCACCTACCGCTTTCCAGGATCTTCTCTAGTTCCGCTTGATGTCCTCACTAGTCGCCTCGGTAGCCAGAACCGTGTCCCCAGAGTTACTCGCTCTTCTCGTCATCTCGCAATAGGGCCCCAAATCGCAACAAACAAAGAATCGGTCGTGTTAGGCGATAATAGAAGGGACATGAAAAGAATAAATGGAGTTCTTCTTCTCTACCTTTCTGAAGGCTAGGCGGTCCCGATATAGTTCCCATTCCTCCTGACTGGTCGCGATGCCATCGATGCATGGTTAGTATACCAAGAACCCTCTTAGCTTCTCGCAAACGCCAAAGATTCAAGGCTCGCGGATCATTCATGGTCTTGGGAGGGTCTGATGGTATTATCCACCTCTCATGACCCAGAGATTGCCTCGTAAATCTCTCACCAAGACTCCAGACCCAACCGGACGGGCTCTCCATCACCAAGCGCAGGGTACTATCCCTATGCGCCGCATTTCGTGAGGGGACAAAATCTTGCGGAATATTGAAGCCAACCCAGGCATTCCAATTGACGTCATCCTGCATAAGTAAAGGAAACATGAGCACTAAAGAAATTCAAGAGAAATTACATGAAAGATGTACCTCATCAAGGTGATCCAAGATGCAGCGCAGCTCATCTAGGCTCCCAAATGGCTTCTTCTTTTGCTCGAGGTAGTTTTTGTGCCACCGTTGCTGGCACTGTCTGGGCGTGTCGGGTAGGGATAGTGAATCCCTTTAATATACTGCACTTCCCATACCGCAAATATGTCAATACCGATACTCGCGATTTGGGTTAAGAGAGATAAGCATGTAAAAGAGAAGGCCTCAAGATTACCTCGAGCACCTTCCACATGCTCGCCGCCATCTCCGCGACTCGACGCCAAGAATGGGTCCACATCGCATCGTGCCGTACACCAATGCGAAGCCAGCGAATGAAGTTGGCATAAGCAGCTTTGGCCCAGTTCCGGTGAATGACCTGCTCTAGATCGAGGAGATTCTTCATCCAGGTCAAATAAACATCATCACCTCGATTGGCAAACATCAGGCAGATGAAGTATGCCAGGAAAATAAAGCGACGCTGAAACTCATCCATATGAGTGAAGTCAGCGGATGTGATGACAGCCTCGAAGGAACATTAAGATAGCTTCATCTTTAGACTAATTCGGCGCCTGCTCGAGCACCTGGCCTAATAGTTCCATCACCGTCCGCACAACAGTGGTCGAATTCGACATCTTGACCACCCCAACAGAGTCTTAATCATCACAAAGTCGACAGGGGTTATGGTCATTTCTCCCACCGGAGGTGAAAGGTTGGTAGAATCCTGCATCTTCTCCGCAAGCGCACGCCCATTACCCGTGGTGCAAGGTTCCTGTGCCTTAACACATTTCCGTAAGAGGTCGAACTCGACTCTTCTAAAAGTGTAAGCGCCGCTTATCTTCTGCAAAATGCTCGACCACCTTGATCGGCTTCCGCATGTTGCCGCCTGTTCTAAGAGAATCTTCCTGAAAATCCACGATAGAAGAATTCAAAAGGGGTACATCAGTATAGCAGCTATCAATAGACTCCCAGTTTAGCAAGAGTTAAACCAAACTGCCACTAAACTGGGGGCTATGCGGCACAAGCAACGGGTCGAATCAGCCTGAGAGCTAAGACACGAAAGCGAGTTTGGGCCTTCTTCTATTCCATCTGGGCCAGGCTTTTCTGACCCACGCAAAATAAAAGAAGAGCCCGATGCTTGGCCAAACCCAGACAGGTTTGAGCCTTTGGGCTTTGCTTCCATTTCATCCGCCACAAAAATTGCGTGGCCCATTTCATGAGTGAACTCAAACGGGTTCCACCCCCTTTCAATGGGCCTCCTTCCATCCTTTCGGCCCACACACACAAAAAAAAAGAAAGGTTGCTCGGAGAAGGAACCCAGACGGGTTCTACTCCTGTTCAGTGGGCCTCTTCCATCTTTTCGGCCCACACACAAAAAAAAAAGAAAATCGCCTGGAGAGGCAACCCAGACGGGTTCTACACCCTTTCAATGGGCCTTCTTCCATCTTTTCGGCCCACGCACAAAAAGGGGGGGGCTATTCTCAGCCCGTTTCACATGGTTCAAGCCCAACCCAGACGGGTTTGAGGCCGAAAATGGGGGCTGTTTTCGGCCCAGTTCAGATAGTCCAACATCATTTTCCGACCTAAAGCAATACCCGGACGGGTTTGAGAGCATTTATCAAAAAAAAAAAACAAAAAGAAAAAGACGCAAAAAAAAAGAGACAAAAACGGGCCAGAGAACCCAGACTGCGCATACTTCCATTTCGCCGCCCAACTCAACCAAGCCCAACTCAAAAGGGAGGCCTTTTCACTCACCAACCTGCACGGGTTCCTCTCGCCCAAACACCGCTTTTCTACTTCGGCCCAATTCTTAACTAAATCAACAAGTGCGAATCAAACATCTCTACTTGCAAATTTAAGCTAAAGCAACCAAGAGCAACCAAAAGTTCATGCACATCATATTTAGCTAAATCAACAAGTTAGAATCAAACATTTCTACTTGCAAATTTAAGCTAAAACCAAAAGCAAAGTCAAGAAGAAGACATTACTGACATGTGAATGCTTATGCCATACGTGGTTCCATGGTTCGCACCAATTCGACGGTTCCCAACCGGCCGGGAGTCCATGCTCACGAAGACATCTCATGTGCCCGATTCACGCATGGGGTTGAAAGGCGGATTCCTAGCTTTCCTAACCATTATTTCCTAACTAGCAAATAAGTGGAAGAGAGAAGCAAGGAAGAGAGAGAAGCAAAGGAATAAGAAGGAGGAGCTTGAAGTGTGAGTTAAGGGAAGCAGAGGCCTCCTTTATAGGAAAAGTGGGTGCATGCACACCACACAAGTGTCCAAGCAATGGCCCCAGATCCGGATTGTGGAAGACATGCATTGGCAAAATCTATCTCATCCTATCCTATCGGATTGCGCAAAAAAAGAAAAATAATGAAAGGGTCGAACCCAGACGGTTCTGGGCCAAAACAGCCCAACAAGCGCAAAGAACCCAAACGGTTTCATGGGCCAAGAGCAAGCCCAATTCGCGAACCTGCACGGGTTCCCGGGCCGAAATGAGAGGTCAAGGTCGTTGAGCCCAATGCGACTTGATGCTCAACTCGAACCCATTTTCAAGACATAAACCGATGTAAATTCTCCGACTCACTTTGGATTTCAAATAAATCGATGTCTTCTTTCTTTCTTTCTTGCAGACAATGCGCGAATACAATGCCGTCATCGCCCTAACAATACATGACACCATCACCGCCGCCGCTAGTACGCGACACTTCATCAACAACGCCATTATCGGGCCTTCACAATGCGATGGCGCCATCGTCGGGCCTTCACACGCGACGACGCCATCGTCGCCTTCACAATACGACGAGGCCGATCGACGGCCTTCACAATGCGATAGCGCCATCATCGCCTTCACAATACGATGGCGCCATCATCGCCTTCACACGCGCGATGGCGCCATCGCCGGGCCTTCACAATGCGACGAGGGCCATTGTCGCCTTCACAATGCGACAAGGGCCATCATCAGCCTTCACAATGCGATGAACATCACATCTACATCGCAGACCCGCCTTCCAAGCGCCAATAGCGACCATCGTCGCCTTCACACGCGACGAGGGCCATTGTCGGGCCTTCACAATGCGACAAGGGCCATCATCGGCCTTCACAATGCGATGAACATCACATCTACATCGCCAGGACCCAGCCTTTCCAAGCGCCAGCCGCCATCGTCGGGCCTTCACAATGCAACGAGGGCCATTATCGCCTTCACACGCGACAAGGGCCATCATCGCCTTCACAATGCGATGAATATCATATCTACAACGCGCAGACCCGGCTTCCAAGCGCCAACAGCGCCATCGTCGGACTTCACAATGCGACGAGGCCATTTTCGCCTTCACAATGCGACAAGGGCCATCATCGCCTTCACAATGCGATGAACATCATATCGACATCGACGCAGACCCAGCCTTCCAAGCGCCAACCACTTGAACAGCTTCGATTCATATCCAAGATCATCAAGACTACTTTGATCATCGCTTTACTCAAATTCGATCAAAGTGGGGCTATCTCAGAGACGCGAATTTTGTATCAGATTTTAGTACTAGTTTTAGAAAATAAGCTAACCGATTAATTTAGTAGCACGCAAGCCCTCACCCACCTAAACCCGGAAGAAACAAAAGCCCAATACCAGTGGGAACCCGTCTGGGTTGTTGGCCGGAGCTCAGCTCTAACCCAAAGAGAACCCGTCTGGTTTAATGGCCTGAGCTTAGCTCCACCCACAAGAACCCGTCTGCTTTTGGGCTCAATGCCTGTCGCTGCCTCTCACAAGAAACCCGCCTGGTTGTTTTCTTACGCCATGGCTAACCTAGCAAAAAAAAACATAACCCTAAACCTAATTTCCCCATAAATACCCATCATCCATCACCCATTAAAATACCCAGAATATACTAGGAGTATTGACACTAGTGTATTCTCTCTCTCTCTCTCCTTTGCATGCTACCTCATTAAAGGTTAGCGTGATTCTTGTATTAATGTGTATAATGTAATTTTACTTTCTTTGTATCTTTCTTTCGCTTCTTTGCATGACATTAATGATAAACTCGTGAAATTTATTCATTCCTCCTCTTTTTCAATCTTTCGCTTTAATTTAATTCTAGTAGAGTCTATTCGTTTGAATAGGCGGGTTTGACGATTTTGATTGTCAAATTCAGAACCTTACCCCGAATCCGTCTTTGGGTTCAGAGGTCGAGTCTATTTCTTTAACGGTTCGTTGTTTTATCCTAAAATTCAACTGGCGACTCTAACTTTTTTTCTCTGAAAACCCTTTTTTTAACCCTTGACAAGGAACCCAGACGGGTTCCCTTGTTTTCACCCCGAATCAAAGACATGAACCCAGACGGGTTCCCTGTCTGTTTTTTTTCAGTTTTCAAAGAACCCAGCCAGGTTCTGGTTCCTTTTTCTTTTTTTTCTCTCGGTTTTGTCTGTTGGAACCCAGACGGGTTCCTGGTGTTTTTTCTTCTTTTTTTCTTTTCTTTCTCTTTTCGTCCTTTTTCAAGAAAGTCGAGTTTCGGGGTTAAATCAATTTGTCAATTAAAAGTGTCCTTAAAAGTTCCTTTCTAAGATAAGTGAGGTTCAAGTTGGTTGAGCCTCGGACCTTGCCTCAATTTTCATTCGTTTAATTCTTTCAACAAAGTCTATCAACGTCAAAGTTATTAAAACTTTTTATCAACGTTACATAGAACATAGATGGATCACAATCGTGACCCTTTTTCCCAACCTCTTCACGATGTTACTGGAGCCCAAAACCAACATCCAAGTCCATCTCAAGAAGTTGCAAAACGCCTTTGATATCCATTGTGCGGCTAATCCGCAATCTGAGTATCGCAATGATGAGTGCCGAGCTTGTTGCTTGTTGCTTGTTGCCACCCTTCCCCACGAGAGCCCGTGGGATGATGTAAGAAGCCGCTACCGTCAGCTACTCCTTCGGGGAGAGCCCGGTCGACACGCATGGTGCCTCAATTCCATTGGGGCAAGAAATCAGATCGCATTGGAAGTTGTTATCATTCAAGCTGCTCTTCTATGCGTCTACACGTGGCGAGCTAGGGCCTTTTCTACACGAGATGCTATCGTTGCCTGCTCCTCCAAACGCAGGACTAACCCCTCCGCATGTTTTTCCTCCACCAATGACGATCCAACTTCGTTTCACACCCCTTATCACGGGCCGTCCGACACCTCCCGTTCCATCCCCACGACGCGGGTCATCACCCTCGGAGCATGAACCCGCGGAGGAAGAAGATCCTAACATGGATCCCGACGAGCATGAAGTCAAGCAAGAGCCTAAGGGTACTAGCGACTATGGTCAAGGGACACCTCATCATGTGAATCTACTCTAATTGACTTCTGTGCAGGAATAGCTAGAAGCTAACCTTTGCTAAGCTAGATGACTGTATTAACCTTTGTGGTTGACCGATTCCTTTGTCTTAAGGTCACCTCTTGTAACTAGTTAAACTATGCTAATTTTTGGGACCTTCCTATGTGTGTGGGTAAGGGGAAGCATTGGAAGTAATTGGGACTTTGGAATTTGTTTAGTGTTGAAATGTATTTCGGATATGGTTGAAAAAGGGGATACCCTAAGGACGAATGGGAGAGGCATCCTCATATTCTTGGATGTTTACATTGGCATCATATGTTGAAGGTTTTTAACTAGCAAGTACTTGTGTTAGACATATGGGGCGATGAGTTTAACGTTGTGGTAGGGCCGTGAGAAGTTTGACGGGAGTTCCCTTAATATACGAACATGCATAGGGACCTTATAGTCAGGCGAGGCGAGGAAGACCTTATGAGAATGCATTCAACTACAAACCAAAAGTATATACAGAACAAGTTATAAAGAGGTGATGGCAATAAGTTATGTTGAATAAGGGTATACTCCGTGGTAATGTTGGAATATGTTTCAAAGATCGGGGAAACCAACTTGAACTACAAGGTCCTCAGCCCAACTTAGGAACAGCTACACATCCTGAGTCATCCCTAGATTCTATCACTTCTAATCCACCACCATACCCTGACATTTTAGGTTTTTATGCAAGAATTGCTTAGGCACATACCCGTCTCGCCACTAGGATAGACGAAGCTATTAATGAACAACCATCGTGAGGACCAAATCTCTTCTGTATGACTTTTATACTTCAAGTTCATCGCTCAATTTCGATTTTTATTCCCTGCCCTCAGTGTGCTTCCCCCTAGTAAAGGTTACTCCCTCATCGCAATATTAAAATCCAAGCTTCTCGTTACCTACCATGGGTCATTCTCAAGAATTCTTATCAGATCCTATCGTTGTTACCAGTCCAGTATGTTAAGGCATTCAATAACTTGCCCTGATCGACTTGTTATCAATTCTCGATCAATTCTTTCATGACCATTACCCGCTTATGACTCCTATTCACTCGTTATTTCTTCAGAATTAGACTTCATTTGATTCATATGACCCTTTTTACTCGCTAAGATTTATCTTTTTCAGGTGATGGGCATGTTCTATCATGAATCTGAACACTATCTTCAAAGCTTAGCTTCCACAAAAGTCATACTTTGTTTAGGATCAATAACTTATGCTCTATCATTCCAGAAAGTTACTACAAAGTATTCATACATTCCAAACTTTAATTGTCTTAATTCGGAAATTAGAAGACCGATCCTGATATCTTTCCTTTCCAAATCAAGCTCATTTCGATGTACTTATGAATTTCCTTGTTCATGAAATCATTGTAATCATCATCTTTGTCAAATATGCTATCTTTTGTTGATCCTCGTTTCCTAAATGGATATACATGTGTCGTTGGACTAAAGAATACCTATATCCCTCCACGTAGTCTTAAAGCTTTAAATCTATCAGTGTAAACCTTTGCTTTGTTGTTAACTTCCAAAATTCATGTTTCTACCTCTTATTGATGATATCTTCCTGTTATCATGTTTCCCTCCGTGCCTGTTGGTGTCTTCTATAGGAAATAGATGTCAGGAGGGAAGTTTAATAAAGTAAGGAAAGGTGAAATGCAAAAGTGTTAGTTTATGTGGAATTACCAAGGTACCTGAGGTAAAATGGGAAATGTAGTGAAGCAGATGTTCAAGGAGAATACTAGGGTCCTCGAGTCAAGACTTTTTCGATTAAGTTGTTCATAAAGTCAAGAATATAGAACGCTTGGAGAAAGACTAGCTCTTCTTCCAGAGGAATAAAAGTCATATGGGTACATCGGAGAAAGAAAAGCTACCCACACATCTTTTACGGAATATCAAACACAATGGAACCAACAGCAAGTTTCGGGGACGAAACTTCTTTTAAGGGGGGGAGGGTGTAACGACCCGCCCTAAACCCGATTAATTAAAACCTTAATTACAGTAATTAGCTCAGATTACGCTAATAAAATTTTTCTACTTTTACTTTACGATTATTGTTATTATTTATTTTTATGCGTGACAGGTCTCGAGCAAGGTGATGGCTAAATGGGTTGAATTTATGTCATCTCGGAATTTAGGTTAAAAGTGTTATTGTGAGTCTATGAGTATTTTTACGATGAGTGATATATTTCCTTTTATCATTCTCAATTTTATGCTTTTAACCGAGGAAGGGTATATTATTTTTTTATTTCCGTTTCAATTACGATTTATATTATCCCATCTTCCCCATTATATTTTATCGTTCAATTGATTTTATTAGTGTCATCCTACCAATTTATTTTATTTGATTTTAAGTTTTACTAATTGATATTGTCTAATTTCAACTCAAATTACTTTATTTAACTTTGTATCAATTTATTTTACCCAAGTTATTACCAAGTAATCTTAGCTAGTTTATTATCAATTATTTTACTTAAACTAATTTTATTTGTATTAGTTAATTACTCTTTTAATTGTTATTAAAAGGAAGGGGTTTTACATCTATATATTAGAAGAAGGGCCTTAGTGCTTCATTTTAATCCAACACATTTCACCAAACTCTTTCTCCCTTTCCTTGTGTGTTTGGCCGAGAACCCCAGCCAGCCCCCTTCTTCTGCTGCTTTTCCGGCCACAACTCCGGCATCGGCGTGTTCTCCGCACCCCGAGCCCCCTCTCTCACCTCCTCTCTTGTTTTCTCACTCAATTTCTCATTCAAGTGGTATAATATTCAAACCCTAACTCAAGCTTTTATTCTCCTAATCTGATTTTCATGTTTAAATTATGTATCTTTGATGTTTTTCATCTCTTTTAAGGTTCTTAATTATGAATTTATATTGTGGTTAAACTAGGGTTTGAATTTGAGTTTGATACATGTGAATTTGAGTTGTTTTTGGGTGTTTGATATTGTATTCTTGTTGAATGTTGGAAATAGCTTGTTGCATGTGAGTTCTTTGGTCATGATTAAGCAAGTCTAAGTGTTTAATTTCTGGAAAAATACATGGATGTTAGTTAATTTGAAGTTTAATTTGGAATTGATACAAGTTGGAGACAAAGAAAGTCTTGCATGTTGATTTAAATGGCCAAATAAGTTTCTGGGTACAATCTGATTTTTGCAGAGGACTAAAAATGGGAGTTTAGCCCGGATTTTTGCTTAAAAGATAGCTTAAGACATTATCTAACTGTAGGCTTGAATTTGAATTTCCGACATGTATAGACCGAGTTATGGCTAAAACCGTGATTTACACGAAATTAATTACGTTTTCTGAGTCAGTGACTTGAGAGCAGATTTTCGTCTACTTAGAGACTTTATTGGTTCCAATAGTAAACATAAAAGTTTTAGGTCGCGTTGGGAGCTTTCCGAAAAGGTATATTATGCGTTCATACGATATCGGGACTAAGAGTTATGGAGTTTTCTTTAAGGTACTACAGACTGAGTTCTGCCCAGTAAGTTTAGATGTTGTCTGACTTTATGGCTATAAATCGACTTGTTAAGCTACTCAAATCAAGTGGTGGTCAACATGAGACTTGAAGAGCATTCTGTAAGCTTTTCAAATTGGGGTCTTAGACCTCCATGGGATACCGGGAGAGTGAATTAGGAGGTTGTACTTTGAGAGGTTATAATCTGGGAATTATGTATACGTTTTCTAAGTCAGTAACTTCTTGCTAAGTTTTCGTCCAATTGAGACTTTATTGGCTTTAGTGATAAACATGAAAGTTTTGGGGCGTTCCTTGAGCTTTCCAGAAACATAAGGGTTGCGTTCACCCGACATCGGGAGTGAAAGATATGAAGCCGGGAATAAGGGCTATCAGTCGAGTTTCTGCCCAGAAAATGTCTTATAAATTTGGGATTTTGATATCCAATTCCAATCATGTAAGGGATTCTAATTGTTTGGAGGCTCTTTGGTCAATATTAGAATATTCAAAAGGTGTTTTCTAAGTCGAAAATACTATCGTTTGGAGGTTAATGTTACTTATCAAAGTTATGTTGTCATAGTTAAGGTTGAAAGGTTAGGTTGCATAAGGAAAGCAAGAACTCTCTGATTTCCATTCTAGCCTTTCATTCCTTAATTCTCCATATTCCATCAATATGACCTCTTCAAATCATTCTATAAGTTAAGCTATTCTTCGTTTACTTCCAAGCCTTTATGAGTTCCGTATCAAAAGATCAAACCGAAGGTTTTAGTTTCCGAATTACAGCTTCTGTTTTCTGTCCGGGCTATTTTTCGAGCCCTTCCCTTCATTTTTGGGCTTCGGTCCAGTTAACAAAGTTGTAGAACATGTTTTTCCCTATTCCGGGAAGTACTCGTTTGCTTAATTCCGAGTTTTCTAGCCCAAGTTATGCTAAAAACTTCGTTTAGTAAAAAAAAACCTGAAATTTCCTATTAAATTGCAATGTTTCTAAATTCTTGCAACTCACTAAGAACCCTTTTCGGTTCTAGTCTTCTACTCCTTTTATCTTAGTTCTCAAGCCACCCAAGCCATCTCGAGCCCGAGACGCGCCACCAAGCTTTGCACCATTTTAAGGTACGTAAATTGTCCAACTCTTGCTTATACTTAATGGCAAGTATTGCTTTCATTGCATATATACGCTAATGATTTTATTGTTTTATAAGTGGTCCCGCCATATTATTATATTTCTAGCTAGTCACATGAAGTGCTAGCCTTTATTCATCTAAAGGGCGCTCCTGATCAGAGCGTTATAGACCTGGCCAGTGTCGACTGCCTAGCAGTCACCCAATCCAAACTCCAGATCGGTTTGGGCATGCGCGTGTGTGAGATGCTTTGCATCGATCGTAAGGGATACCACTCGTTTCCAATTATTACAAGTTTATCTCTTTTATTTACACATATTTATCTATGCGGCAATCCAGTTTATTCATGTTTAAGTTCCCCTTTCCCGTTTTCAAAATGAATTTAAATGTCGGCACTAAAACCGTTTGCGAACGGTTTGACGTGTTGGAGGTTTGTGTACTGAGTGTTTCCCCACTCATTTTGCGACTTGTTTTTAATGTTTTGTTTTAGGCAGTCCGAGCTCCCAAGATATTTGCAAGGCTAAGCGACAATAGAACTGCGTGCAAGGTAGCCCTTTAAGGTGGATGATGGCGGTTTGAGGATGCTCATGGGTTTGAAGAATGTTTATATTAGGAATTTATGTATGTATGTATATTGATTTATGTATATATATATATATATATATATATATATATATATATATATATATATATATATATATGTAATTGTTTCATGGGTTGTATTTTATTTCAAGTCTAGCCTTGGAGTTGTATGGAGATAGGTGTATGTGTATTGTGGGTTGTATGTTTGGTGTCTTGTGTTTGCCTTGTCCCGAGTGGGGACGGCGGTAATACCTCAACCCTTGGTGTTCCGCTGCGCTAATCACAGGGTTAGTTGATGGTTTATGTTAATCTTGTGGTTAAGGGTTTCGGGGTGTTACAGTTGTGGTATCAGAGCGGAGTTATAAGAAGGATTTGAGGATTTAGAAATTTCTAAGCGATTGTGATATACATTCGTGAAGTATGGATATTGGGTGTGTGACATATGTGTCCCTTTATGGATTGAGATTGGGAATATGTGAAGTGTATTGGGATGGATGTTGAGCATGAAGCTCCAAATGAGTATATGAAGTGTAAATGTTTTCTCTTGCAGGTTTGAAGAATATGAAAAATTTGGGGATAGCTTTATTTATAGGGGAAGTGCTGCCGAAATTTCTGCAGGAATTAGAAAGTTTAGTAGCGAGTTTAAGAAAACTCAAGTACAAGTTGTGTTTAACTTAAAAGATTGATATGAGTGAAGCATGTGATGTGTATAAGTGCCGTTGTGGATGCAGAGCACGTTGAAGAAATCCTTAATGGAGACTTTAGTCATCCAAATAAGAATTTATAAGTCCAATTCCAAGTGGGATTGAGGTAGAGCTCAAATTAGGGGCTAAATGCCTTACCAAGGTGTATAGTGAAATGTTTAAAGATGTTTATATGATACAAATGATCAATATGATCCAAGGATAGTAAGTAAGGTCACGATAATCATGAGATGGAACAAGAGTTCCTTTCTAAGATAAGTGAGGTTCAAGTTGGTTGAGTCTCGGACCTTGCCTCAATTTTCATTCGTTTAATTCTTTCAACAAAGTCTATCAACGTCAAAGTTATTAAAACTTTTTATCAACGTTACAAAGAACATAGATGGATCACAATCGTGACCCTTTTTCCCAACCTCTTCACTATGTTACTGGAGCCCAAAACCAACATCCAAGTCCATCTCAAGAAGTTGCAAAACGCCTTTGATATCCATTGTGCGGCTAATCCGCAATCTGAGTATCGCAATGATGAGTGCCGAGCTTGTTGCTTGTTGCCACCCTTCCCCACGAGAGCCCGTGGGATGATGTAAGAAGCCGCTACCGTCAGCTACTCCTTCGGGGAGAGCCCGGTCGACACGCATGGTGCCTCAATTCCATTGGGGCATGGAATCAGATCGCATTGGAAGTTGTTATCATTCAAGCTGCTCATTCTATGCGTCTACACGTGGCGAGCTAGGGCCTTTTCTACACGAGATGCTATCGTTGCCTGCTCCTCCAAACGCAGGACTAACCCCTCCGCATGTTTTTCCTCCACCAGCGGACGAGATCCAACTTCGTTTCACACCCCTTATCACGGGCCGTCCGACACCTCCCGTTCCATCCCCACGACGCGGGTCATCACCCTCGGAGCATGAACCCGCGGAGGAAGAAGATCCTAACATGGATCCCGACGAGCATGAAGTCAAGCAAGAGCCTAAGGGTACTAGCGACTATGGTCAAGGGACACCTCATCATGTGAATCTACTCTAATTGACTTCTGTGCAGGAATAGCTAGAAGCTAACCTTTGCTAAGCTAGATGACTGTATTAACCTTTGTGGTTGACCGATTCCTTTGTCTTAAGGTCACCTCTTGTAACTAGTTAAACTATGCTAATTTTTGGGACCTTCCTATGTTTTTGGGTAAAGGGAAGCATTGGAAGTAATTTGGGGACTTTGGAATTTGTTTAGTGTTGAAATGTATTTCGGATATGGTTGAAAAAGGGGATACCCTAAGGACGAATGGGAGAGGCATCCTCATATTCTTGGATGTTTACATTGGCATCATATGTTGAAGGTTTTTAACTAGCAAGTACTTGTGTTAGACATATGGGGCGATGAGTTTTATGTTGTGGTAGGGCCGTGAGAAGTTTGACGGGAGTTCCCTTAATATACGAACATGCTTAGGGACCTTATAGTCAGGCGAGGCGAGGAAGACCTTATGAGAATGCATTCAACTACAAACCAAAAGTATATACAGAACAAGTTATAAAGAGGTGATGGCAATAAGTTATGTTGAATAAGGGTATACTCCGTGGTAATGTTGGAATATGTTTCAAAGATCGGAAACCAACTTGAACTACAAGGTCCTCATTGACTTAGGAACGACTACACATCCTGAGTCATCCCTAGATTCTATCACTTCTAATCCACCACTATACCCTGACATTTTAGGTTTTTATGCAAGAATTGCTTAGGCACATACCCGTCTCGCCACTAGGATAGACGAAGCTATTAATGAACAACCATCGTGAGGACCAAATCTCTTCTGTATGACTTTTATACTTCAAGTTCATCGCTCAATTTCGATTTTTATTCCCTGCCCTCAGTGTGCTTCCCCCTAGTAAAGGTTACTCCCTCATCGCAATATTAAAATCCAAGCTTCTCGTTACCTACCATGGGTCATTCTCAAGAATTCTTATCAGATCCTATCGTTGTTACCAGTCCAGTATGTTAAGGCATTCAATAACTTGCCCTTATCGACTTGTTATCAATTCTCGATCAATTCCTTCATGACCATTACCCACTTATGACTCCTATTCACTCGTTATTTCTTCAGAATTAGACTTCATTTGATTCATATGACCCTTTTTACTCGCTAAGATTTATCTTTTTCAGGTGATGGTCATGTTCTATCATGAATCTGAACACTATCTTCAAAGCTTAGCTTCCACAAAAGTCATACTTTGTTTAGGATCAATAACTTATGCTCTATCATTCCAGAAAGTTACTACAAAGTATTCATACATTCCAAACTTTAATTGTCTTAATTCGGAAATTAGAAGACCGATCCTGATATCTTTCCTTTCCAAATCAAGCTCATTTCGATGTACTTATGAATTTCCTTGTTCATGAAATCATTGTAATCATCATCTTTGTCAAATATGCTATCTTTTGTTGATCCTCGTTTCCTTAATGGATATACATGTGTCGTTGGACTAAAGAATACCTATATCCCTCCACGTAGTCTTAAAGCTTTAAATCTATCAGTGTAAACCTTTGCTTTGTTGTTAACTTCCAAAATTCATGTTTCTACCTCTTATTGATGATATCTTCCTGTTATCATGTTTCCCTCCGTGCCTGTTGGTGTCTTCTATAGGAAATAGATGTCAGGAGGGAAGTTTAATAAAGTAAGGAAAGGTGAAATGCAAAAGTGTTAGTTTATGTGGAATTACCAAGGTACCTGAGGTAAAATGGGAAATGTAGTGAAGCAGATGTTCAAGGAGAATACTAGGGTCCTCGAGTCAAGACTTTTTCGATTAAGTTGTTCATAAAGTCAAGAATATAGAACGCTTGGAGAAAGACTAGCTCTTCTTCCAGAGGAATAAAAGTCATATGGGTACATCGGAGAAAGAAAAGCTACCCACACATCTTTTACGGAATATCAAACACAATGGAACCAACAGCAAGTTTCGGGGACGAAACTTCTTTTAAGGGGGGGAGGGTGTAACGACCCGCCCTAAACCCGATTAATTAAAACCTTAATTATAGTAATTAGCTCAGATTACGCTAATAAAATTTTTCTACTTTTACTTTACGATTATTGTTATTATTTATTTTTATGCGTGACAGGTCTCGAGCAAGGTGATGGCTAAATGGGTTGAATTTATGTCATCTCGGAATTTAGGTTAAAAGTGTTATTGTGAGTCTATGAGTATTTTTACGATGAGTGATATATTTCCTTTTATCATTCTCAATTTTATGCTTTTAACCGAGGAAGGGTATATTATTTTTATTTCCGTTTCAATTACGATTTATATTATCCCATCTTCCCATTATATTTTATCGTTCAATTGATTTTATTAGTGTCATCCTACCAATTTATTTTATTTGATTTTAAGTTTTACTAATTGATATTGTCTAATTTCAACTCAAATTACTTTATTTAACTTTGTATCAATTTATTTTACCCAAGTTATTACCAAGTAATCTTAGCTAGTTTATTATCAATTATTTTACTTAAACTAATTTTATTTGTATTAGTTAATTACTCTTTTAATTGTTATTAAAAAGGGAAGGGGTTTTTACATCTATATATTAGAAGAAGGGCCTTAGTGCTTCATTTTAATCCAACACATTTCACCAAACTCTTTCTCCCTTTCCCTTGTGTGTTTGGCCGAGAACCCCAGCCAGCCCCCCCTTTCTGCTGCTGCGTTTTCCGGCCACAACTCCGGCGACCGGCGTGTTCTCCGGCGACCCCGAGCCCCCTCTCTCACCTCCTCTCTTGTTTTCTCACTCAATTTCTCATTCAAGTGGTATAATATTCAAACCCTAACTCAAGCTTTTATTCTCCTAATCTGATTTTCATGTTTAAATTATGTATCTTTGATATTTTTCATCTCTTTTAAGGTTCTTATTTATGAATTTATATTGTGGCTAAACTAGGGTTTGAATTTGAGTTTGATACATGTGAATTTGAGTTGTTTTTGGGTGTTTGATATTGTATTCTTGTTGAATGTTGGAAATAGCTTGTTGCATGTGAGTTCTTTGGTCATGATTAAGCAAGTCTAAGTGTTTAGTTTCTGGAAAAATACATGGATGTTAGTTAATTTGAAGTTTAATTTGGAATTGATACAAGTTGGAGACAAAGAAAGTCTTGCATGTTGATTTAAATGGCCAAATAAGTTTCTGGGTACAATCTGATTTTTGCAGAGGACTAAAAATGGGAGTTTAGCCCGGATTTTTGCTTAAAAAGATAGCTTAAGACATTATCTAACTGTAGGCTTCGGAATTTCGAATTTCCGACATGTATAGACCGAGTTATGGCCAAAACCGTGACGACACGAAATTAATTACGTTTTCTGAGTCAGTGACTTGAGAGCAGATTTTCGTCTACTTAGAGACTTTATTGGTTCCAATAGTAAACATAAAAGTTTTAGGTCGCGTTGGGAGCTTTCCGAAAAGGTATATTATGCGTTCATACGATATCGGGACTAAGAGTTATGGAGTTTTCTTTAAGGTACTACAGACTGAGTTCTGCCCAGTAAGTTTAGATGTTGTCTGACTTTATGGCTATAAATCGACTTGTTAAGCTACTCAAATCAAGTGGTGGTCAACATGAGACTTGAAGAGCATTCTGTAAGCTTTTCAAATTGGGGTCTTAGACCTCCATGGGATACCGGGAGAGTGAATTAGGAGGTTGTACTTTGAGAGGTTATAATCTGGGAATTATGTATACGTTTTCTAAGTCAGTAACTTCTTGCTAAGTTTTCGTCCAATTGGAGACTTTATTGGCTTTAGTGATAAACATGAAAGTTTTGGGGCGTTCCTTGAGCTTTCCAGAAACATAAGGGTTGCGTTCACCCGACATCGGGAGTGAAAGATATGAAGCCGGGAATAAGGGCTGTCAGTCGAGTTTCTGCCCAGAAAATGTCTTATAAATTTGGGATTTTGATATCCAATTCCAATCATGTAAGGGATTCTAATTGTTTGGAGGCTCTTTGGTCAATATTAGAATATTCAAAAGGTGTTTTCTAAGTCGAAAATACTATCGTTTGGAGGTTAATGTTACTTATCAAAGTTATGTTGTCATAGTTAAGGTTGAAAGGTTAGGTTGCATAAGGAAAGCAAGAACTCTCTAATTTCCATTCTAGCCTTTCATTCCTTAATTCTCCATATTCCATCAATATGACCTCTTCAAATCATTCTATAAGTTAAGCTATTCTTCGTTTACTTCCAAGCCTTTATGAGTTCCGTATCAAAAGATCAAACCGAAGGTTTTAGTTTCCGAATTACAGCTTCTGTTTTCTGTCCGGGCTATTTTTCGAGCCCTTCCCTTCATTTTTGGGCTTCGGTCCAGTTAACAAAGTTGTAGAACATGTTTTTCCCTATTCCGGGAAGTACTCGTTTGCTTAATTCCGAGTTTTCTAGCCCAAGTTATGCTAAAAACTTCGTTTAGTAAAAAAAAACCTGAAATTTCCTATTAAATTGCAATGTTTCTAAATTCTTGCAACTCACTAAGAACCCTTTTCGATTCTAGTCTTCTACTCCTTTTATCTTAGTTCTCAAGCCACCCAAGCCATCTCGAGCCCGAGACGCGCCACCAAGCTTTGCACCATTTTAAGGTACGTAAATTGTCCAACTCTTGCTTATACTTAATGGCAAGTATTGCTTTCATTGCATATATACGCTAATGATTTTATTGTTTTATAAGTGGTCCCGCCATATTATTATATTTCTAGCTAGTCACATGAAGTGCTAGCCTTTATTCATCTAAAGGCGCTCCCGATCGGGCGTTATAGACTGGCGATGTCATCGCCTAGCGATCACCCAATCCAAACTCGGTCGGTTTGGGCATGCGGCGTGTGTGAGATGCTTTGCATCGATCGTAAGGGATACCACTCGTTTCCAATTATTACAAGTTTATCTCTTTTATTTACACATATTTATCTATGCGGCAATCCAGTTTATTCATGTTTAAGTTTCCCCTTTCCCGTTTTCAAAATGAATTTAAATGCCGGCACTAAAACCGTTTGCGAACGGTTTAACGTGTTGGAGGTTTGTGTACTGAGTGTTTCCCTACTCATTTTGCGACTTGTTTTTAATGTTTTGTTTTAGGATCAGAGCTCCCAAGATATTTGCAAGGCTAGCGACAATAGAACTGTTGCAAGGTAGCCCTTTAAGGTGGATGATGGCGGTTTCAAGGATGCTCATGGGTTTGAAGAATGTTTATATTAGGAATTTATGTATGTATATATATATATATATATATATATATATATATATATATATATATATATATATATGTAATTGTTTCATGGGTTGTATTTTATTTCAAGTCTAGCCTTGGAGTTGTATGGAGATAGGTGTATGTGTATTGTGGGTTGTATGTTTGGTGTCTTGTGTTTGCCTTGTCCCGAGTGGGGACGGCGGTAATACCTCAACCCTTGGTGTTCCGCTGCGCTAATCACAGGGTTAGTTGATGGTTTATGTTAATCTTGTGGTTAAGGGTTTCGGGGTGTTACACTTATCCTTCTCGCCGATCCCCTTGGTCGGAGACATGGTACTCGGAAATACCAAAGACTAACTATGGACTTGCCGCCACAGAAACCCTAACCCTAGGGAGAGAACTCTCACTAGCCAAACCTAGGAGAGAATTTGGTCCCACTTCTTTTGTCAATCTTTACTCGGAGTATTAGAGAAACCAATTGTAACATGTAAAATTTAACTCTGGAAAATTAGACCTTCGTAATTTGGTTGTATTTCAGTTAGAAAAAAGAAGGAAAAAAATAAAAAGAAATCCACAACTACACATTTGCAAAGTAGATTGAAGAATGGATTGGTTGAAAGGTCAAGCTTTCAACAAGGAAAAACCCAAGTGGAGCAAGTACAAGAGTACCAAGAAGCTGTGAAACTTTTTGTTTCGTTCTTTTCATTCGCGTTTTTTATTGGTGTCTTTAGTGCTTTGTTTACATTGGTTGTTTCTTCTAGTTGTTTGGTGTTTGGCTAACTATTTTTTTTTTCCAATCATTTACGAATTATTGTAGCATTTTTGATACATTTTTAGCCTTTTTGACTATTAATTATTGAAAAAAAAAATGGTTCAAGGCAGACAAGTTCATGTGGTGATTCATATGGTCCCAACTCTCAACAAGGAATCCATTGTATACTGACATTTTGTTGAGGAAGTTAAAAATTGTGACAAATGCAATCGATTAGACTGAGGCCTAAATGGATATAATTACAGAGAACATGAAGCAATTTCAGAATATATTCTCCAAAAATGAATTTCAGAATATATACTTGCACTTGGCTAACATTGATGAGATGAAACCGGCCGAGCGTAATAGAAAAACAGACACTTACACCCATATATTTCCTGCCATTTGCAAAACCATACATACCAAATTACCAATCAAAACCATCCCTCACATCACATCACATCACATCACATGAGCCATAAAACAACGCTAAATGCCAATATCTTCCAACATTTTTTCACCAAGTAAAGCTCTGCTCTCTTTTCATTCTTCCCACATACCAACCACCCTTCGACTTCATTACTTCAAGCCAAGGCAAGCATCTCAGATGACACCAAAACCAAACCGGCAAGCTTCTAGGCCTGGTTTGCGCCACCCCGAGAACGCCCTCCCATTCGGCCCCCACGACCACCACGAGGTCCACGACCATAGCCTCGGCCTCCTCCACGTCCACCTTGATACCCACCATCTGTCACAAAGGTAATGCATCGATTAACAAGAATCACAGTAAACTACACCCAGTAGATAATTATCTTTTTGCATATTACAAAAGGAGGTTGTTAATAGAAACAAATTAGCGGTAAAATTATGGATAACGATCAAGACTCTTGTTTAAAGCTTGTTAATTTGACTTTGTTGGTTGATGCAATACATGTTTTATGCATCGAGAAGAAAATGTTGCACATAGGACATGCTTACCATTATAACCCCAACCTCGGCCTCGTCCACCTCCTCTTCCCCAGTTTGAGTACCCACCATTTTCACCTCCTCTTCCCCAGTTCGAGTATCCACCATTATCTGCTATGAGAGTTGAAGAAAAGAAGTCGCCATAACCAAACATCATGTTAGAACTGAAGAAAATAGCCCATCAAAAACTTACAAGCAGGAAGATTAGTTTGTGGTCAATACCTTGATATGCTCCATAGCCACCACGGCCCCAATTTTGTCCTCGGCCTCTACCTCTCCCTCTCCCTCTACCACGTCCACGACCTTGGCCATATGAATCTACCAACAAAAGTACAAGGAACGTCAGAATGTATAGTAATTCAATGAACCATGTTATTATAGCTTGTCAATCTTGTCACCTTCAAAAACAGGATAGTACGTTTCGAGTCCTTGACTAGGTTGAGGCTGCTGTTGATAATAATTCTGCTGTTTGAGCTGCTGCTCATTCTGAAGCGGAGCTTGATACCTGTCAATACATGTCTCAACAACTGAGAACAGTCTCAATTTGATGAACTAGTCACACAAGCACCATGTAGGGAGATTCTATGAAAGCAGATAGTGATGAACTAGCACATGGCATAGCTTTAAAGATTAAGAAAATTTAATAATTGAACAAGGTTCTTTCTGAGAGTCGTATTGGAAGGTACTGTGACTACAGAGGAAGGTGACTACCATGCAATAGCATCCAGACACATCAAAACAACTCCTTACCCTCCCCTATCTATCCCCATGCACATAAAGACACATGCTAATTCAGATGTTAAGCATAAGAAGGTACCCTGGGGCATCTTTGTTCAGTTCATTGGCAGACAGGGTGATGGAAATCATTGAGACTTGGCGAGTTGTCTCCAATCTGCAAAGTACAAGCAATGATAAGCAAGATTTCCCATTAAATAGTTACTAGGAAACAATACATAGAGAGTCACAAAACTCACTGCACAAGTCCCTCCTCTTTGGGTTCCCACACATCTATTATACTGACTGAGCTGATAGCAACTTCCTGATGCAACCGGGGTATTCTCTTCTGTTTTAAGACAGCCAACACATCCATCAGAACAAAGCATATTTATTAAAACCAAAAAATATAGATCAAAACAAAAGGAAAGAAACAGTATATAGCAAAGAAACTGACCTTTATTATCTCTGCAATAGCCACAGTTTTGCTGATTGCTTGCCCCATTGCTTTCAAAACTATTTCTTTCACACGTTTCTCCTACACAGTTTAGAAAATCAGTATGGCTTCGCAAATACGCATTGTATAGAGTTGCAGATCATAAAAGTTAATTCTGGTACTGTGGGTTCGTCAGTACAAGACAGCAAATTCCTGGACAGCACAAAGTATTCAAAGAGTAGTCCCATGGTATGGATGCTTCAAAAATCAAACAATACAGCCATCTGAAGTAGAGCAACAATGAATTGAAAGTGATAGGTACTCTGTAATTATGGCCATAACTTATACCAAACTCTTAGACTCAAACTAGCACTGATGATTGCTGCCACAATCAAAGAATAACCTGATACATGAACAAACATCACACTCTTTTTCAATGTAATATGTGCTCACTGTGCCCCCGGAACAACTACATAGAAAGCTCCACGTCCTTAAAATGCTTCCAAGAGACATACCTTCATGAGCACCATGACACAAACTAGAATTGCTAAACTTTTTATTACAAATACAAACCAATCTCCTATCTAGAGGTAATGCCTAAATGAAAGCAAATAACTGGTAGAAGGATCTCGAAGACCTTGGAAAGCCATTATGTTTTCTATACAAAGCTATTGCCATAACAATGGCCCACTGAGCATCGTTTCAAAAACTTGACACCTTAACATCGTGTGGACTGGACAGTCAAATAGGAGATATAAAGATGATTCTGTATACTTGCTAAAATACCTATGTTTGCTACTCAACTTAGTTTAAAAGGGTGAAGCTGGTTGTGTGGAGACGAGAGGTGCAGACCTTGGCACCTTACAGAGGGTCATGCACAGCTCATCTAAAAAGCCCAATAAAAAAGATCTTTTGAATCTTAAAAGTCGCTAATGAAATAATTTCTTTAGAGCAAGTCTCATTTTATAGTGTCCCCTTCTAATCCGGCCACCAACACTAAAAAAGCCTCCAGAGACACTCATAACTTCTACCATTCTGTAGTGCATAAGTGCATTCGGGAGGAAATGATTTCCAAACATATGAAATGTGCCGTGATTTCCAAAAGGTGCATGCCTTTGCCTCACAACCATGCCTAAGCTCCTCAAGCAAAAGTCAAAATATTATCCCAACAACCCCCCCCCCCCCACCACCAAAACCCACCCAAAAAGAGGGGAATGTGGATATACATTTTTCTCACGGTCCTTTTAATCATTTAGTTAGGATGCAGTTCACTAAGAATGGATATTAATCCAGAGGGAGAAGTGTGTCCATGTATCTAAAGTTAGAAGCACCTGCACATGCTCGAGTCAAACCCTTGATCAAAAATTGGTTCGATTGCAAAGCATTCGCCATTTTACAAGTATGAGCGTAAACAATACAATGATACACTCTATTTCACTAATGTAGACCTTTAACAGAAATTTCCCAGTGGCTACTCTTTCATCCTTCTCCTAATAAATACATTCAATTGTACCCATTTGACTCATAACCCAATGTATCATTATCATACACCATTCATACACCAAATACACACATGAAACCCTAAACATAACCTACCAAACAGCACAACAAGCATATTCATCAACTGACAAAACATATTCAAGACAATGTAAATGGCTAAATGCCATCATCATCCCTCAACCAGTACAAATACTGCACCAACCCAACGAACATCGATTACACAACCAAAAAGAAACTAAAATACTCAAAACAAAAGCACATTGGATTCAAAACGAGCTACAATGGACGAAATAAAAGCGAGGAATTGATGAAAGAATGAGTAGAAACCTGAAGAAGAGTGGTGGCGTAGCTGATGTAGTTGCGGATAAGACCCTGAGTAGTAACACGAATCTCATTCTCGTTAATCGGAGATTCAGGCTTGGGTTTCTGGACTCGAGAGTACTTCTCCATTGTTTCCGACGATGAATTGGCTTGAGAGAGGGAAGAGAGAGCTAAAACCCTACCCGGGAGTTTACTATTTAGAGACGCCCCACCTTAAACCTCCGATACCAAGCCCTAACCGCTCGAATTCCTTTTTTCTTCTTCCTTCGCCATTTTAAAAGAAATAAATAAATTAGTCAAACCGATAAAAGAAATAAAATATTATAAAAACCTCTTTTTATTTTATGGAAAAACTTTTTATTTTATGAAAAAAATTTATAAAAGCTGTCAACCACAACAACCACTGCCATGAAAACAACATTCACCTATATATGTATCACTGTTATCTTCGCTTCTTCTTTTTATTTAGTACAACATTAGAAAATATATTTTCTTAATTAAAAAAAAGGATGCACTTATATTGGTTGTCAACCATGACAACCACCATAAGTAAAATAAATTTTGCTTGTAGATGTATCGAGTTTTAGTTTGGCTATTATTTTTTTATTTAATATAAATTGTAAAATATATTTTTTAAAATTTTAATTTATTTAAAACAATTTAAAGAAATATTTTTCAAAATATTCTTGTTTACTGAGCTAAAACTTAAGATATTTAAATTTAAAAAAAAAATCGTAAAAACAATTTAATTAAGAAAATATATTTTATACTGTTGTGCTAAATAAAAAGGGAACAGTGAAGATAAAAGTTGACACATACATGGAAGAACATTGTTTTCATTATGGTGATTTATAAGTTTTACGTCTCATAATAGGTGTTCCTTTGACTAAACTTTCAAAAATCAAGAAAATGAGTTAGTTAGATATTCTCTATTATAGAAAGTTATGAAACAATAGTATTACCTTTGTTTCAAAATGTTTGTCTTTTTACCTAACTTCTTTATCCCAAAATATTGTCTCATATACAATTCCAACAATTGTAGTAACTTTTTACCCTTAATGAATAAATTATTTTTCACTTTTTATAATTCCAACAACTATTATCTTCAATTAAAGTAAGGGTATTTTGTGTAAATTACAAACTTTTCACCTCAATTCCCAATATGCATTGGTCTTCTAAATTTAGGTAAATGGACAAAGGGCGGAGATAATATTAAATTACTAGTATACTTTTTTCTTTCTTACTTTTTTCTATTTTTGTGTCAAAAAATTATAATAAAAAGTAGTTAGTTGAAAAAAGTTGCATTGAAATTATAAAACGACAACTATTGTGTGACAAAAAAATTAGTTAAAGAGACAACTATTATGAAATGGGGGGAGTATTATTTATTACCGAAATATTAGCTTTTCTTTTTCCTCAAAGAATTTGTGAGACCTCTATTTGTTTTCACAAAATTTACAAAGAATTTGTGGGATCTCAACTTGTTTGCACAAAAACTTACTTTTTCTGTGTAGAAACGGGTCAAATCCCAAAAAATTGATTCAAAAACTAGAAAGTACATCAATCTTGAGAACTTGGGATAACCTCTCCAGGCTTATCTGCAGATAAGAGACTCGCTATATGGGGGGGGGGGGGGGGTGGGTGTCTCTAGGAGATGTCAATCCACATCTCGTGAATTGATGTGCTACTATGTTGGGTTCACAATAGTAGTGAACGAGTTTTACCTCCCAGTCGTTTATTTGTAGCATTTTTGGACACTACTCAATAATTTGCTTGTTTGCTCGTCCAATTGAAATTTAGCTATGGAGGAGATCAATCACAAATCACAATCATGGAGTGAGTTCGAAGAATCCACTTCTAGTATCCTGAGTGCCTAAGGAGTTCTAAGGCTCTTAGGATGGCTTTGTATTCAACTTTCAAAGCGCAACAAATTTCTTACTTCTCAAAGAATCCTCATTTTCACATGCCATTGGGGCATCGCACCACACTTCCACCGTACTACGAGTCCTGGATGTCGTGGGAGGAACCATTGGCATTGACCACAAACTAGCCTTCTAAAGATTTCAGATGGTTGGAGCTGTTATGGGTCACCCACATTCATCACTTGCCGGAATTGTGCTAACTATAAAGTGATGAAGTATGCTCTATTTCAAAAGATGGCATCCTCATCCCCAAAGTCATCATGCACCTCCATTCTAGAGATATAAGATGGTAGTAAAAATAAAAAAAAAATAGGGTGATAGTGATGGGGTCTTTACTAGCTGAATGAGTCACCCAAAATACACTGGGATGCAAAACAAGGCCACCCAAAATTTTGGGTTGGCTGATGATATTCCAGGCTACTATAGGTGCATTTTCCAAGTTGTATTTGTACCGCCCCGAATGAATTGTTTCGGTCAAGTTCAGCACACACCGATCTTGGAAGTTTAACAGTTTGCATCACATACACTAGGATCGGCGTGATGGTTGCTTAGGTGAGGGTGACTCGTCGGTAAGCAAAAGGCACCCAGCTTTCCACCTAGTTAATCTCTTGTCCACATATTGCAATGGAGATTAATTCATAGATCGCTCTTAAAACTCTTTTATGAAGTTTCAGAACACCCAGGTACCATCCAAAAATTGTTGTCTCAATTATGCCAAGGGCTTGGCAAAATTTCTCACACATCCATTAGATGGTGTTTGGAGAGATGAAGACACTTGACTTATGGGCGTTAACTTTCTATCCCCAAGCTACGACAAAATGGATCTAAGCACTACTTAATGCTCTTTGTTTGTTCTACTTAATGCTCTTCGTTTGTTCTACATTTACCTTTGCAGAAAGGACAACATCATTAACAAATAAAATGTTCGAGATCTTAGGACCTCGTTGGCTTGTTGTGACGATTTCCATCTTCATGCACTCATCACCCATTCAACTAGTTGGATTAGTTTCTCCATGTAAGCTACAGGGACTTAAGGAAATAGAGGATCGCCTTTTGATGAACTCCCCTAGTGGGTTGTAACCTTTCAGCTGGTGTTCCATTCCACAAAATATTGAGGAAACTAGACATTATGCACATCATGATGGTTTAAACTAGTTTTGTGGGCATATGCATGTCGATTAGCGCCTCACGAATAAAAATACTAGTTCATATTATCATAGACTTTTTCGAGATCGATCTTAATGGTTATCCAAACCGTCTTGCCCTTTTTGCTTCTCATTGAATGCATACTTTCTTGCATGTTTATGATGGCATCCCCAGTTTACCTACTCGACAAAAAGTTGGATCACATAGGAGATATGAGCTTGTGAAGGGCCCCTTTTAATCTTTGAATAATGCACTCTGTAATCAACTTATACCCAACATTGCTTAACACCAACTGTTTTAAATTGTTTTACCAATTGCGAATTCGAGACCTTGGGGATAAGCAAGATAAACGCGTCATTTAGCTTGTCTGACATTGTTCAAGAAACCTATCACCATGTCAAAAAATGCATCCTTCACTAGGTCCCAATATTTGTTGAAAAAACAGACATGAAACTCGTCTGAGCTAGGTGCCTTTAACAGTGTCATAATCTTTAGAGCCTTCCTCACTTGTTGGCTTGTGAAAGGCTCAAAGAGAGCATTTTGGTCTCCATTCACTAACTCTGGGAAGATGCCTCATGGGTGGCCCTCCAATGATATATCTAGTTCTTCTGCTCAGAAGAGTGTCTGGAAATAATTTCTTACCAGATTACAAACATCATCTTCATCAAAAACCCAAACATTATTATCATCTCGCGTGCCTTCAATTTTTTTACCATGATGTGAAGAATTTTAGTAGTGTGATAGTATTTTGTGTTCCCATCACCTTCTCATATTGCCTTTTGTCTTGATTTTTTAAGCCAAAAGACTTCCAACCGGTTGAGCGCCTCTTTCAATTCATCCTTAGTTTAGTCTCAACAATAAGGATGTGCCGACCTAAATCCAGTTTGACTTAGATCCTTCTGATTCTCGCTTACAGGTGACGTTATCTTCTGTGAAATGTTTCCAAAAACATGCATGTTCCAAGTTTCTGGATTGCCGGCGAAATTCATCAAGGTCGAAGTCAAGTGTAGTTGATTCCAAGCTTCTCGAAAAAAGGGAAATCTTCATGCATCGCCCAGGCAACTTGGAAGCACGTCAAGGTCGATCCCACAGGGATTCAATTAGCAGCACAGAAAACTTATCTTTATCGCGATTGCTAAGCTAATAAGGTTTTGGGTTTTGGAAAAGGTTTAACAAACTAATAAAACTAATAAAGTAGGAAAAATTAATCTAATGTTCTAATCAAGAGAGAAAGACTTCTAGAGAGATGCTAACCTAACAACGAGTTCAATTACTAAAACCTAGCCTGCACAATCATACATTCAAGAATGAATTAAGAATCGATAGCCTCTGAATCCTATCACCCTTTCGATGCTAAATAGAATTATTCTAAACAACCTAATCAACAACTTTCGTGTGCCTTTTAGGTTAAACAGAATTGAAGGTCTCAAAAGGTCAAGTTATCTAATGATTCCCTAGTTCACTACTCCTTTTTCAACTTTCGCAATCCTAGGTAGATGGGTTGGTAGTCAGATTACCCTAATTCACCTTTCAGTACTTCTCAGGTTAATCTCAAACTTACAAATATCCAAGGCCTTAAGAATACTCATAAACATGGTAAACACAACCTTCTATTGATTCTAATCAAGAATTCATGCACAAACTACTAACAATCAATCAAACCACATTGTTTCGGGTTGCAAAACCCTAGAATTCAAAGAAACTACTCACTCATATTAAATGAAAACACGACACAAGTTCCAATCATCACAATCAAATCTCAAAACTAAGAAGGAAATCGAAAAGAAAGAATAGAATTGCGAAGAATACAACCCGTCGAGCCTTTCGATCCCGGGGTAGAACCTTCTCCGCGAACGTCGCTCCTTTCCTTTGCAAATCTTGATCTTGGTTTCTCTTGAATCGATTCGGTCTTGAATCTTGATGGTGTTGGAAATAACGAACGATGAGATGGATAAAAGGAACCACAAGATGGGGGATCAACTGGGTGGTTAAGAGTCGAGGCTAAGCCGTCTCCCCTTAAGACTTATTCACTAGACCGTGAAAAGACTCAAGGGTAAAACCTAACTTGCTTGTAAGCAAAGTTACAAGATCTCTCAAAGAACTCAAAGAGTTGCTGCAGTCAACACCTTAAGAATGTGTTGAATGCTCTCTAGAAAGGAAGAAGAAGATAGATGAGGGTGTGGATGAATGGTGAATTCGTCCACCTTATATAGGCACAAAATGGAGTCATAAGGTGGTCAAACATTTCATAAGCAATGGGCATAATCCAAGGGATTATGTTTGAATGATATTAATGAGAAATCATGACTGATTTCTCAGTCAATATCATCCATAATCATGACCAAAAACATTTCAACACGAGGCATAAATCATGGGATTTGAAATTCAATCCCGTCAGCGTGCAACACGGGTCGTGTCAGATCAACACGGTCCGTGTTGATGCCAACACGACCCGTGCTGGATCAACACAATCCGTTTTGATCCAGTGCACGAAATTCTTTCTCTCTGGACGCCAACACGGGTCGTGTCACACCTAGCACGATCCGTGTTGGGTCCAATTATCTTGTTAAGCTTGATTTCGACCTATCCGGTCGATTCTATGCTTATAACTTGTATTTTATGCCTCTTAACTCTTGAAATACTCCAACAATCCCCCGCCATTTCAAGAGTACCACTTGAAATAGCCCGGGATTCCTCACTTGGGTAAAATTACCCCCGCCATACATGGCGACTACTAGAAAGATTCAACACCCGAGAAATCGAGGAGTTGTTATGCGTCATGAAAGTGTCTCACGACTTGAACCTTCACTTAGCGTACATAATTTCAATTAGTTTGAATGTATAAGTAGACAAGCTTTGAACTTAACATCCTTATTTAACTAATTGGATACATATCACACACACAACCCAAAACCTTGCTTAAAAAATTAGGCACTATTTTTACAACCGGCCATGTGTCCCATACCCTCCGCGAAAACAATCAAGCCCAGCCCTAGGCTATCTGAAGCGGCCCACTTCACGTCCTCGCATAGGCAGACTTTTACGCCCCGTAATAGAGCTCCCCATCTCACCGATTTCAAAGTCTGTTAATGAGTCATAGACCCAAACCTCTTGAACATTACGGTTCTTGAGCATCACCTTGTCCTTGGGATGACTTAAGCTTGATGACTTGATGCTCCATTATCATTCAACGTCGTCGACCATTGAACTCAAGGCTTGAAAAAAGGTGTCAAGCGTGAGTTGGAGCTCCGTTGATGATAATTATTTGGTTGGGCTAACCCCCATCCCGAATGATGAAGTCCTCACCATTTCTATGCTCAATCCTTTGGTGAAAGGATCGGCCAAGTTCTCACTTGTCTTGATGTAGTTTACCGCTACAATTTCATCCTTAATGAGTTGATGGACATAGGCGTGTCGTAACCCAATGTGCCTTGACTTGCCATTGTAGACACGATTATATATACTTGCAATGTGGCATTGTTGTCACAATAAGTGTTGTTGGAGGCATGGGTTTTTCCCATAGAGGAATTTCCAACAACAAGTTTCATAGCCATTCCGCCTCTTTACAAGCGGCAGCCAATGCTACAAACTCGGAAGCCATGGTGGAATCCAAAAGGCATGCTTGTTTCTTAGAACCCCAAGAAACGGCACACCCACCAAGTAGAAACACCCAACCGGAGGTTGAGGTGTAGTCATCCTTGTCACTTATCCAACTTGCATCGGAGAATCCTTCTAAGACCGAGGGTTCTCCCTTAAACCGCAAGCTATAGTTTTGGGTAAGTTTTAAGTATCCCAAAACTCTCTTAACCGCTTGCCAATGCCTTTTGCTTGGGTTGCTAGTGAATCTACTAAGCTTCCCTACTGCAAAAGCTATATCCGGCCTTGTACAAGTCATGGCATACATTAAGCTACCTATGACTTTAGCGTACTCCAATAGGGCAAAAGGTCTACCATCATTTTTACTTAGATTTACACTTGGATCAAATGGGGTAGTTGCCACATAGGAGCTCTTATGAAACTTTCCTAACACCTTTTCCACATAATGTGATTGTGTTAGACTTATTCCATCATTATTTCTAATGATTTTGATACCAAGTATCACATTCGCTTCTCCCAAGTCCTTCATAGAGAACTTAGCGGATAGAAAACTCTTAGTTTTCTCAACTTGTTCCATGTCGGTACCAAATATCAACATGTCATCAACATATAGGCATATAATCACCCCCTTTCCATTCTCAAACTTAGAATAGACACACTTGTCCGACTCATTGATCTTAAAACCAAATCCAAGCACTACTTCATCAAATTTATGATGCCATTGCTTAGGTGCTTGCTTTAGACCATACAAAGATTTTATGAGTTTACATACTTTATTCTCATGACCCATTTCAACAAACCCCTCGGGTTGTTTCATATACACCTTCTCTTCTAGTTCTCCATTTAGGAATGTCGTTTTGACATCCATTTGATGGATTACTAGCTTATGGATAGTGGCTAAAGCTATAAGTACTCTTATAGTTGCAATCCTAGCCACGGGTGCATAAGTATCAAAGTAATCAATACCATACCTTTGGGTAAAGCCCCTAACAACTAGACGGGCTTTAAACCTTTCTATGGTACCATCTACTTTCTTTTTGCGCTTAAAGATCCATTTCGATGTAATAGGTTTACATCCCGGTGGTAAGTCTACTAAAATCCAAACATTATTTTCTCTAATGGAGTCTATCTCATCTTGTACCGCTTCCTTTCAAAAGGAAGCATCTTGTGACTCCATGGCCTCTTTGAAAGTTTTAGGATCTTCATCTACATTGTAGATATGGGGAGTCGTATACTCAATAGAGTTCCTATCTCCCTCTACTAAATAAACAACGAAATCCGAGCCATAATCCTTGGATTTCCTTGTTCTCTTACTCCTTATTTCTTCAACATCATGTTGAGTTTCTTGAATAGCATCCTTTGGAATCATGTCATGAGTGACATCCTTGGGTCTAGGGATTGAAGAGAATCGAGTCTCATCAAAAATTGCATCAATAGACTCTATTACGGTATTCACCGTTATGTAGTCATTTGGTTCGATAACCATAAACCTATAGGCTTTGCTTTCAAGAGCATAACCTATAAAGATGCATTCAATCCCTCTTTCACCCAATTTCCTTTTCTTTGGTTCCGGGACCCTTACAATGGCCCGACACCCCCATACTCTAAAATGTTTTAGAGTTGGCATTCTTTTATTCCAAAGTTCATATGGGGTTTTTGTGTTCCCTTTTAGAGGAACCCTATTTAAAACATAACAAGCCGTTAACATGGCTTCACCCCAAAATCCTTCCCTTAAACCGGAGTAAGATAACATGGAGTTAACCATTTCTTTTAATGTCCTATTTTTCCTTTCGGCCACACCATTTTGTTGAGGTGTATAGGGTGCCGTTGTCTCATGCACCACACCACAACCTTGAAAATAAATTTGATCATAAAATTCACCACCCCTATCGGATCTTAATCTTTTTATTTGGGCCTCACATTGTAACTCACTTTTAGTCTTGTATATTTTAAACTTGTCTAAAGTTTCATCTTTTGAATGTAAAAGAAAGACTTGGCAATATCTTGAATAATCATCAATGAAAGTGACATAGTATCTCTTACCTCCTATAGAAGGAATGCTATGGAAATCTCCTAAATCACTATGAATCAATTCAAGCAATTTAGAATTTCTCATAATACTAGGAAAGGAACTTTTGGTGATTTTAGTTAACATGCATGTTCTACACTTCTCTATCTTATCATCCAAAGAAGGAATTAAACCAAGATTAGACATGAATTTAAGTTTCTTATAATTAACATGTCCAAGTCTTGAATGCCATAAAGAAGAACTAGAACCAAGCAAGTAAACGGAAACATCATTCTTATTGCCACTTGTAGCGTTAAGCTTAAACATATTACCACATACATAGCCTTTGCCTACAAAGACCCCTCCCTTAGACAAAACATAGTTGTCCCCTTCATACACTTGCTTAAACCCAAACTTACTTAAGAGAAAACCCGAAACAAGATTCTTACATATATTCGGAACTAAATACACATCGTTTAAAAGCAATGTCTTTCCGGAAGTAAAAACAAGTTCAACTTGTCCTATTCCTTCCACCTTAACCGGAGAGTTGTTGCCCATAAAGAGCTTTCTCCCCTCTTCGGCGGGTTGGATAGTCTTGAAAAGAGAACGATCAATGCAAACGTGCCGAGCCACACCCGAATCAACCCACCAAATATCGTCGCTTGAGACGACATTAATTTGGTCTTTAATCATAGCTACGAAGGGTCCATTGGATTCCTTCTTACCGCTATGATTCTTAGTGTTGTTGTTCGAAAGCCCGTGTTTTTTCCTCCAAACCGGACATTCCCTCTTGGGGTGACCCGGCTTGCCGCATTTCCAACAAACCAATTTTGGTTTCTTATTGTTCTTGTTCTCAAACTTATTCTTGTTCTTTGTTCCTCTTGTATTCTCTTGAACCACATGCACCTTGGAGGGATTCTCCTTGGTAACATCCTACATTCTCAATTCCTCCTCAATACGGAGATGGTTAGCCAAACCCTCAAGTGATATGGGTTCCTTAGAATGCATTAAGGTTCTCTTAGTTTCTTTCCATGAAGGGGGGAGCTTGCCAATTATTGATGAAACAATATAGGCCTCATCTATGTGGATCTTATGTTGAACAAAATTGCTTAATATATGTTGGATTTCATGCAATTGGTCAAGAACTTTTCTACCTTCAACCATCTTAAAATTGTTAAATTGGCTAACGAGAAAGTTCTTACTTGTAGAATCCTCCGACATGTATTTCGCTTCGAGCATCTCCCAAAGCTCCTTTGCGGATACGACGTTTTGGTAAACATCGAATAAAGCATCCGTCATTCCGTTGGGAATATGGCCTACACATATGTAGTTGTCGTTCTCCATCTTGAGCCGACGCCTTGTTTGCTCCACCATCTCGTCGTCACCCTTCGCCGGAACGTCTTGGGTGAGCATATACACCACTTTGAGGGTGGTGAGCATGAAGTGCATCTTCTTTTGCCATCTACGGAAATCGATCCCCTCAAACTTATCCAAATTTTGAAAGTTGTTGGTCATATCTCTCAAGGAATGAGACATCGTGGATAAGTCTTAAGATTGTTGGAAATAACGAACGATGAGATGGAATAAAAGGAACCACAAGATGGGGGATCAACTGGGTGGTTAGGAGTCGAGGCTAAGCCGTCTCCCCTTAAGACTTATTCACTACACCGTGAAAAGACTCAAGGGTAAAACCTAACTTGCTTGTAAGCAAAGTTACAAGATCTCTCAAAGAACTCAAAGAGTTGCTGCAGTCAACACCTTAAGAATGTGTTGAATGCTCTCTAAAAAGGAAGAAGAAGATAGATGAGGGTGTGGATGAATGGTGAATTCATCCACCTTATATAGGCACAAAATGGAGTCATAAGGTGGTCAAACATTCTATAAGCAATGGGCATAATCCAAGGGATTATGTTTGAATGATATTAATGAGAAATCATGACTGATTTCTCAGTCAATATCATCCATAATCATGACCAAAAACATTTCAACACGAGGCATAAATCATGGGATTTGAAATTCAATCCCGTCAGCGTGCAACATGGGTCGTGTCAGATCAACACGGTCCGTGTTGATGCCAACACGACCCGTGCTGGATCAACATGACCCGTGTTGATCCAGTGCACGAAATTCTTTCTCTCTGGACGCCAACACGGGTCGTGTCACACCTAGCACGATCCGTGTTGGGTCCAATTATCTTGTTAAGCTTGATTTCGACCTATCCGGTCGATCCTATGCTTATAACTTGTATTTTATGCCTCTTAACTCTTGAAATACTCCAACAGATGGTGGGAAAGAGGAGTAGAATGGAAATATTAGGGCTCTCTTTTCTCTCCTTGACGGCCAAAGAACGAAAGAAAACTGATAGATAATGACTCCCCTTTGAAAAACCGTCGCTTCCTTCCTTTTCTACTCGCGAAAACAACCGCTCTACATAGGCAGTCTGCCTCGGTCCGTACAGTCCGTACATAGACCGTGGTGATCACCACGGGCTGCCCGAGGTTGCCACTGTTTCGTTTCTTTCTTCTTTCCTTCGCAAAAAATGAGTTGGGCACAAGGAGCTGAACCGCCACGGACCGTGGCCACCACCTTGGGCTGCCCGAGGTTGCTGCTGTCCGGCCATTCCTTGCTCCTTTCCGTCCCAAATTTGTACCACGGTTTGGGTTTGACATGTAGAGGTCCGTGGTACATTCACTCTTGCCTGAAGTTGAGAGAAAGTTGGTGTTTTGGCCTCAAAACCTACAAATTCACATCAAAAACAACAACACCAAGTGTAGTAGGGAAATTGGAATAAAAATCAAGGTTCACACATAAAACTCTCCCTAATTCACTATTAAAAACCCCTAAAAATATAGTCATGAAACGCAGTTATCAACATGTTCTATTCTTGTGGCGCTAATATTTGGATTTCTTCTTCCTCCTTATCTCTTGCTTTACCTGCTTCTTCATAGTTTTCTTGAATTCTTTGTGAGCTCTCTTCTGGCAGCTCAAAAGGTTCATCCTCAATTTCGTTGGTAGCCCACCGCCTTTGATGATATGATTTTTTTTGTGTTTTGCGAATTAATTCCTTCCTTTTCCTTTTCGCATGCTCAGTAGTCTCTTGCTCTTTTGTTCCACGTGACATGCTTCCATCTTCCAAGCCTTGGTTGTTTGATCCTGAGGTGAGCAATTCTACTTCCTCCCAGTCTTTATATCCCAAAGAAGTCGCTAACTTTCCTTGTAGTTAAATCACCTTCTTTATTTAAATTCTTGAGTTGTTCTTAACAAGTGTTTGGTGTTAGTTCCAGTGCAATTATTTGAGAATTATGGCTTCTAATATCTTATTGCTCGTCATGCTTGCATTGATTGTTGTTCGTTGGTTGTCCTCTTGATTTGAGTGTGACTGGTATTTCTCCTTATGCCATCTTGCAGATCGATCTATTGTTAATCGTGCCCTCTCTTGATGGGAATTCTTCATGCTCGTGGGAATTCTATCATGATCAAACTAGTTTTTTGGACGTCTGCTTTCCTAACTTGGAAACACTATGATTTCCTGAGTTATTTGGCACTTCTTGCGAATCCTAGACATGGCTCAACACTTGTGTGCCCCAATGTTGATATGACGAAGTTGAGTTTTGACGATTATAAGTATTGTTCACCTTCTTTCACAAAAATCCTAAAAGAGAAGTTATTTATGTTCATGAGTAGCTCTCCCTCAATCCTTCTCATAATATTCGTGTTGATGAGAACCTGCATCACTTCAAAATCTGTTGGATTTTTAGGACTCTAACGTGTTTTAATTAGCATTCCCCATGCATGACTCAACAATTCTCTTAAAATTATCCATAATCCATCCATGGAAAAGAACTCCATATACACTTAGCCATACCCTTCTATGCTCACTAGTTTCATAGATACTCAATTTTCGAACTTCTTCAAACATGTCCAACCGACCTAACAATCTTTCCACATCATCAGCCTTCTCAAGTGTTAGTAGAATCTTAACATTGTTGATGGTCGTAATCTTTTCTAATATTCTATCCCCAGACTCCATTATTGCAAACGTCTCTAGATCAACCCCTTGGCATGTTCCACATACCAAGCTCCTACTAGCCATTCAATAGAATAGGGATTCACAACCCTTTGACTCTTTCAATCTTGTTTTGTTGCGAGCTCACCCCTTCTTGCTTGCTAATATGCATATCTTTTCTTACCCAGATTTGATTATGTCTCATAGTTGCGTTCTTTCTCCTTCTGGCATAAGTAACAATTATTCTTCTTCCTCGAATGAATTTATGATTTAGCTAGTTGATACTCTTCTTAACATCCCCTTTATTCCAAAAGTAAAGAAAATCGTATCTTAGTTTTGCCTCCTTCCTTTTTGGGAATATTAGTTTTTTTCTTCATCTTTCCAAACTTTTCAAAGATTCCTTTTAGCCCATATTTATCTAAACCGTATGGTAAATTTCCCACAAACACAATTGGGTTGAAGTTTGAACCTATATCCCACCTTTCTATTCCCTCACTCTCTTTACTTTATCTCTCTATGTGTTGGAGTTTGTGGATCTTTAAGTTACTTTTAACTTTGTGCTAATGAGGATAACTAATAATCAAACTCCTCCTATTCCTTTTTATTTGTTAATTTAGGAGATTGGCAAAAAAAAACCAAGATAACCACCAAAGTTAGGGAGAAAATTATAAAATTACTAAAGTTGGTAAACATTAATTATAATGATGAAAAATATAGATGTAAAATTGGTAAAAGTTACATTGAAAATATAAAATAACAAATAATTAGGGTCATGAAAAATTAGTTAAATGGATAAATAAATACGAACATAAGTTTTTTTAGTCATATTTGCTGGAGCTGGCAGAAATTGACCCGACCCGCTCGAAAGTTTAAGGTTAGTTCAAAAATTTCCAAACCTAAAACATAAATTAACCTGAAACCGATCTGTACCGAACCCGACCTGAAATCGACCCACCCGTCTGCCCGAATTGACAGGACTATAATTTGCACGAGTAAATTACATTTACTCTACCTGACATTTGTGGTAATAATTTTTACACACCCAGCATTTGTGAAATAATTTTCACCTTACCTGACATTAAGTGTTCATAAATTTAAACCTCCTAAGATATTTCATAATTGATTTTTGTTGGATTTTCCGGTGTAACATTAAAAAGATAAATATGAATTGACTTTTTTACCCTTGATATTAATTGGTATGACTTTCAATTAAATATGAATTGACGTTTTTACCCTTAATATTAATTCATATGGTATTAACAGGGGAGTGTTGAAGAAGATGAGTGTGAGAGAAATCGACTGTTGATGTTTTCTATTTGGAGTTTCAACACATTTTCCCAGACAAAACAATGAATGAAAGCTAGGGTCATTTAAGTCATTTCCTTCTCAATATTATGGGCGTCATGATATATTCACATAGTCATATAGGGGCATTAGTGTATTTTCTCATTTCCGATGAGAAGTAACCAGATTTTGCCACTAAAAATAACTTTCACTTAATGTCAAGTAATGTAAAAATTATTTCACAAATATTGTTCAAAAATTATTACCACAAATGTCAGGTAGGGTAAATGTAATTTACTCATATTTGCACTATGTGGCTTTGTTTCTTAAAGTTGACGAAAGTTGTCCTAAAATCAACAATGAATGATAGCAATTGAAGAATTATTCTTTAATTCCCATAAAAACACAGTCTTAGAAGAAAATACACAAACTGAGATAAAGCGTGAATGAACCTCCTTAAAATGACTAATTTTATTGGTGAAATTGTTCATCAATGTACAAGAAAGAAATGTAAAGATAAAATTGAACAAGAAGTACTTTAGCAAAAGCAAAACTCAATAAATACATGTATACATCTCATTCCTTTAATTCTTTCATAACTTGGACCATTTTGATATTTTCTTCATTGTCTACATCTCATTCCTTTAATTCTTTCATAGCTCTAGCACCACAACTGCACGATGTAAGATCCATGTTAGTCCACATACTAGCCTTGCAAATAACCAACCAAAAAACTGTAATATCTACATATATAATTACAATAACAAAGTCGGTAGATCCAATCAAATACTACATGTAGAGTGATCCTAGAGAACTCTACATTTAAGATGGTTCCATTTAGCCCCAAGTATTGTGTTTGATAGAGCTAAGGCTGTTATAGAATATTTGATTGGACCTATAGACTTTGCTATTGTAATTATATATGTAGGTATTACAGATTTTTCTGGCCCTCTAGAAAATTCTAAAGACCTCATCAAAATTACATAATATTCCAAATGTTTCTAGAATATTCCAGGACATTCAACATGGTTCCGGAAAATTTCGTGACATATAGTACAATTAAATTTTGAGATATTAGTTAATATATGATGTTATGTTTGGCTACTTTTTCTGAGGGAGTGTTTGGATGAGAAAGTTTCATAGGAAAGTTTATCAACTTTTCCAAGTTGATCAAACTTTCCTATGTTTGATTGCAAAATAAGGACGTGAAAGTTTCTAGGTAGGACCCAAATTACCCAATATTTCCCCATAGTTGATGGGAAATATTTTCCCATGGGGTGTTGGGAAAGTTTTCTTTCTCATAGGAAAGTAAACTATCATGTTTTATTTTCCCAAATAGCATATGAAAAATACTTTATAAATTTTATACATAAAGGTATTTTGGATATTTTAAATAAACTTTCCCACGAACTTTCTCATATTTTCAAATGTAAATCAAACATTGTAATATTTTCTTTCTTGGAAAAAATTTTCACAGGAAAAACTTTCCCGGTTAAAAATTTCTTGGAAAACATTTTTTTTTTAAAGAACCAAATACATCCTGAGTTAATTAATCGAACTTAATTGGGGCAAGGATAATTAAAATCTTACATTCATCGTCTGTTGTGATCCAATTGCCTTTATTCTTGGAGCATCCATACTGAGCCGACCAAGTAGCTGAAGGGCTCTCAACGATCCATCGAACGCTGCGTTTTGAAGAATCCTTTTTTAGTTCTTCCTCATATCCTCCACATCTTCCTGCTGCCGATGATCTACTTCTCAAGTATAGACCCTTTAGAAATCAAAAAGAAAAGAGAAAACAAAACAACAATTTTAGCTCATTTGGGGTATGAATATTAAAATTTAGGTGACTTTGAACATTAATTTGTTTTATAGTTATGATTGATTATCGATTGTAAGGATTTAGCGTTGGGTTTGTTACGTTAATAGATAAGATCAATTCTACATGTTCAGTCAATAACTGATTAAAATGTTCGAAATAAAGGGTGTTCATTATACTACTACATTCATATGAGGAAATAAAATTTATAATTTTTACCTTTAATTCTACTAAAAAATTATTGTTTTTAAGCTATGGGTGGCCATGACCACCCCCAAAGACTATGAGCTCGTACTTTATTATCATGTTATTTTTAGCTTATTTTCAATTTTACCCTGTTAATAATCGAACAAATCTACTCAAAAAACAATTTAGTTATTTTCAAAACAAAACAAAACAAAATAAAATGGGGAAGAATGTATACGTTTCTCCCAAATTTGCCTCCATTGCCAGACTTAGAAGCAGCAGCCCATCTCATAAGCTCCTTCATCTTTGACATGTTCTTGCTCTTATTCTTATTGTTAACACTCTGCTCCCATCTCACTCTGCTTTTCTTCTGATCGGACGGTCCACACTGCTTCTGATCATGATCCTTCTCCTTGATGCGCAACACCTTATTATTTCCTATAAGATTAACATTCTCCTTATTCGTCTTCATGGAACGTATGTAGTGTTGTTGTTGTCTATGGACGAGGTTGTTATGAAGTGTCTTCTTGTTGAGTGTTCTATAAAAGTATGCTCTTGATTTCCCTCTTGAGCTAAGCAACAAGGCTAAGCACTTCAATTTGCTGCAATCTAAGCTTGTTTCTTCAGGGTTTTGAGCTTTCCTGACCGCCCTTATTGAGTTTTGGTGAACTATCTCTTTTGAGTTTGGCTCTTCTTCTGCATTCAAACGCATTAAATGAGACACAATTATAGATCGGACAAGTCCTGTGGCGGATCCAAACATTAGAGTTGACAACTTTATGCCTAATACAAATCCGCACATGGAAACTCTATGTGGATATGATACTCATAAGAATAACGATTTAACTTAATTTATGTGTAAATTACTCACTCTTAGAAGCTTTATCCTCGTTATGATCATCTTTCGTTGGTGGTGATACCTTGAATAGCCATTGAAGAACCTGCATGATTGCTTCGAATATATACTAGCTCGATCCCTTGGTACTCTATAACTTATCAAAGCGAGAAGGCGATTATATATGGATCCTTTTTCCTCTGTTTTTGGGCTGAAAATTGTGATATGTGTGTGTCTTACGTGAAGAAGATAACCAAGTAAGGTTATAATTGAGACTTGAGAGGAAGAAGACAATGTGAGCGGTTGAGGCAGGGAAAGGCCAAGGAAAATGGTGTACATTGGTCGCTAGGAGAGGGATTGTGCTTTATAAAGTGCAATTTATTAAGGAATAATCAATAAATCAAGTGATTTTTCATGTATTAATTTATTTCTTTTTTTGCTTTTTCTTTTGGGGGGGGGGGGGAGGGGGGTTAGTACCCCTTCTTCCAATTTTGGCTGTGTTCGGCAATCGCGTTTGCGGTAGCGTTTAGCGTCTTGACCAAATCAAAACTCTAATTGCATAAATATTAGCGTTCGGTAAGCTAGCGTTTTAAGGAGCGTTTAGCGTTTTAAGGAGCGTTTTGTGAACGCTAATAAAGTTAACGTTTAGCGTTTGGAGTAGTGTTTCATATTTTTCGGTCAAAAAATACCCTTTGTAAATTTTATCTTTGGAAATTATTGATACCCTTTTATGTCAATTTATATTAATTTGTTAATTGAATCGCTAAATTTACTGAACACAATTTTTATTTGAACAGTCATCTGCTATCCGCTACTTAAACCGCTATCAGCTACTTAAACCGCTATACGCTATATAAACCGCTATACGCTACATAAACCGCTATCCGCTATCTCAAACACTAATTTCGCCAAACAGGACTTTTATGTGTTTATCTTAATTGACAAATACAATAGGATTAAGCAGTGAAATGCATTGAAGGAGTAGTAGTTTAGACCATGGTGGCATTTTTTTTTGTACCAGACAGTTGGGTAGCAAACAAATTTCTGCCTTAGGTTTTGGATCAACACCCCAGTGTAGTATGTTCCATGAATTGATGCATGTGTAATTAATTCTTGCTATTGATGGAAATGGGCAGATCTATATATGGCACCACAAAATTTCAAAAAAATCATATCTATATCCTCGTCTACTAAAATTGTAAGCCAACCATGTAGTTTTGCCTGTTTTGGTTGTTATGGCAAAAATCAATGATTACTGTGCCATACTGTTAGTCTCAAAAATTTTTGGTTACTTTCTTCGCTGAAATTACCAGAGATGTGTTGGTAGTATTTTAGCTAACGAACTACTTTATGTCGTGAGAACAGACATTTACCTTCTCCATCCACTTAATTTGTTAAAAAAATTCACCGATAAGTTGTTCCCAATTTTCTTCAAGGAAAAAAAGAGTTAAAATATATATATATATAGCAATCGTTTGTGGGTTAAGGAGTATAAACAGTTTTGTTACACCATAGAGTTCTTGAGTTCACATTTATTTTTCCTACATTTTAAACTTATGTAAACTAGTATTAAACCCGTGCTATGCACGAGTGTATTAAAAAGTAAATGTCTAATAATAAAAATGACATTATAATATAAATGTATATAAAAATTATAATGGAAACTCATAGGTGTAAATCATATATTAAAAAGTGTTTCTACGAAAAGAAATATATAGTTGCAATCTATGTAATGTTAGAGATCTATTTTGTATCATTCAAAAAGATAGGTTAGGTAAAACTCTTGAGAAAAAAGTTACCTTAAAAAAATATATAGTTGCAATCTGTGTAATGTTATGCTGCTTACCTTAAAAAAAATGTAGAGTTGTCATTGTCAACTCATAATCCCACCGTTGAAAACCAAAAGTGTATTTTTCTGTACCCTTATTTCTAAATCTAGAAAAACGAAGCTAAACTTTTTTGACAAAGATTCTTTAAAAATTGAATTATAATACTTTCTAATTCAATTTAATGATAGATAAATATTTCATTTTTATCGAACCAAATCGTATTTTTTTGTACCCTAATTTCTAACTGTGAAAAGAATTACTCTCGTTGGCTTAACTAAGCCTAGATTGTGATCAATAGTAGTCTCATACATCATATCAAAATTGTTGGTTAGTTATAATAGTATAAACAACCATCTTATTGTGAATGATAATCAATGAACCTACTAAACATCCAAATATTTGTCTCTTGTTCTCAACCAAAGTTAGCCATCTAGCATTGACCCTATAACATAACTACTCTATCGCCATCCCAAATTTCACAGACTATGAATTTATCAATCTTAATCCTTGCATCAAAACACTTCCAAGTTGCATGAACATGAAAATATGGAACACAACAATAATGAGAGAGACAAACATGCCAATACTTTCATTACAACTATGCACTAATTCAACATGTCAGTTTAGGCATTTTCAATTCCTCTACCAATTTATAGATTGTTGAAACCTGTATCATAACAAAGAACGTCTCAACTTACTAATTGTTGATTCCTATAGCATGGATTCCAATGATGTATAGAAAAATGGGTAGAGAAGAACATTAAACCCAACAATATTGATGTACTCCCTCCATTTTTTTTAGTCTATCGTCTAGGAAATTGAGTTATAATTTTGACCGTTAATATCTTAATTTGTATAATGATTCATCATATAAAATTGGTGTCGTTATGGATTAAGGATTATATTTTTTTTATAACAATTTTATATTAGAAATTACTCCCTCCGTTCCATATTAATTGTCCTGACGTGTTATCAATTTCTCAACATATACAATGTTTTAATATATGAAAGTATCATCATTAGATTCATAACGAAAAGTACTATCATAAGAATATAATTTTGTAATTTTTTGATAAAATATACTATAAGAAATTCTTAGTCAAAGACGACATTTTGGACAATTAATATGAAACGGAGGGAGTATTGATTAAAGATTGACATTAAAAATCATAAACGAAGGATAAAAAAGGAGGGAGTATATCATGGAGTCTTGTACAAAAGTATCAAAAAATTAATTAGAAAGAAGGAATGATAAACGAATTCAGGATATCAATCCAATTTGTCGAATAAATATCGTAATGTTGCTTCCGATTATTAGTCGACCACCAATCTACCATTGCTGCTACCATGTGTTCGCCAAAACCCTAAAATCCTAATCTGTGAAATAGATGGAAATATAAATTAAGAACAATAAAATTAAATAAGGAAGCAAATCGAAACTGAAAAAGAATAAACCTTGCAGTTGAGACAGCGGATACTATGGCCAATGTAGCAATCTCCTACCAAATTGCAGAAATTAGTTATGCTACGAAATTGAATTGGCCTTCCTTAAACTTGTTGCAACCATAGACACAAATCTTTAAGTCTCCCCAATGTTGTTTAGAGGGTTTTAGACTGAGTAAAAGATTTTTTTGATTAAAATATCAAAAGAAGAAAGGTAGGAGAAGGGAAAAAAAAAAAGGAATGGTCGTGATTTTTGCCGAGGGGGAGACTGGAGATGTGTTGAAGTTGGGCGAGATTTGTATTTGCAGGTTTGCCGAGAATTCAATGGTTGCTTCAAAGGTTAATAGTTGACAGATTGAAAGAGAATGAAAGATCTTTTGATGTTTATATATTAGGCCGGGAGGTAGAGTCCTAATTAGATTTGAGTGAGGGTAGAGTCCTATTTAGATTTGGGTGGGAGTTAGAGTCCTAATTGAGTTGGGAAGTAGATTTCAAATTAGATAAGACAGACTCTTAATTTGATTAGACTTCTTGTTTATTATTTTTTTAAATCGATTTTTTTTATTATTATTTTATGGGCGGAAATTTTTTACTGTATCTTTAAATCGATTTTTTTTCTTTAATATGATTGGTCGATAACCTCTACAATCACTCTGGGTTGAGTATTTCAAATTTCGAATATATTACTTTTATATTATTATAGATTGGATTCCAATAATACATATTTTCACCAATTGTATAACAATAATCTCTACTTTCATTTAGAATTTTGGAGGTCCAGAAAAAAAAAAGGATTCTTGTGGAATACCACCAAGGATATTCCCTAAATATCATAAATTTTGAGTTGCATTTGATTCAAAACTTAATATAATACTCTACCACGATTTTTAATGAATTTACGGTGTTGTTCCCAATTTCTTTTTCATTTTCTACGATTTTTATATTTTTATATTTTTTTAAAAATCATAATAATTGCTCAGATTCTCAAAATAATAATTTAAAATTTTTTTAGTAATTAACTACACTTCATTGTACTTTTCTAGAGGCAGGAATGAAAAAAGTAAAAACAATTTGGGGTAGGAATGAGAAAAATAAAAATAACGTGTTAGAGAAAAGTGAGTAGCAAGGTAACAGCGGAAGCGAATAATAGAATAGAAAACGAGATGACGGATATTACGACAAAAATTATGAACGAAAAATATAAGCAATAAATCAAACACCAAAATTGCGTGGGAAACCGAAGAACTCGGAGAAAAACCCACGGACGGCGACAGCCAGAAATAATCCACTATGAGAAAGGAGGAGTACAACCTGATCACTATCACATGGTGTGATATGATCCACAAAGGAGATTACAATAACAATCTCTCAACACTCAACTCACAATATCTCAGGATACACTGGGGAAAATATTGGTAAGACCCCTTTCTCTCTCAATATTTTCTCTCTCTCTAGCTCTCTGTGTTTTCCGATGTGTTTAGGTGGAAAAACATGTACCATATTTATACTAGATGAGGGGAAAAGAAAACTAGGTTAAAATAAATAACCTAAAGGCGCTTCAGACGAATTCCACCGCAGACCAATGAGACGCTGGCCGTGCTTCTGAGACGCTGGCCGTGTTATGTGAACCAAAGCCACTGGAAGTGGCGCAGGCAGCGCGCGAGTAGCGTTTGCTTGTCTTCGATTTTCGAGTACAAACGCGGGTAGCGTCCACAAAACGCTGGTGGCGTTTCCATCGTCCTCCCTCAAACTGGACCCCGAGGATCTAATGGGCCACACAAACCCAACATAATGTGGAGGTGGAGGTGGATTTGGTACCACTACAATCTTTTTTTTGTTTTTGCCCACCAAAATCCAAAATGAAAATAGGGATTATTGTTATACAATTGGTAAAAGTAGAGATTATATATTAGAATCCAATTTTCCTTAAACTTATATATGTCTTATGTTCATGTTGGTTATCTTGATAATCGTACTGTTAATTTAAATCTTGGCTTCGTCACTGTTTGTAGTCCACACGTACATCCTTGGCTATTCAATGCAGCTGGTAGCAAGAGATCAAGTTGCATATTTAAGAGTTGAGATATACCAATGTCTGTAACTCTATATGTGCTAAGAGTTGAGATATATTAATACCTGCATGCACACATGTATACCTGCTACATACACATTGCTTGAGGACTTGCTCGAAAAGAAAAGTGAAATAGATTGAATATAAATTTAAAATCTTGGAGTGTTAGATAGAGAATTAGAACCCTACATATACTGAGAGAGTTAGGTGATAAGAGGAATGAAATCAATCTTGCTATTATTATTATTATTATTATTATTATTATTATTATATATTATGGAATAAAAGGATTGCATATATATATATATATATATATATATATATATATATATATATATATATATATATTCCTCCACATTTGAGAGGTTTTTAATCCCTTTATTTGGAAGGGATATCAAATTTTATGAGATTGCAATTTCATTTCACAATGTGTTTTTCAAATAGAAAAAATAGGGAAATCCCTGCAGACACCATTATGCATAGCAGTGGTTTCCGCAATAAAAACGGACCCTCCACCTAAATTAAAGGAAGGTGCTTGGATGATTTGTCCCTGAAAGTCCCTAATAATATAACCACTCGCAATTTTACCTTGACTTTTATAACCATCAACGCTAATTTTAGCCATTCCCTAGGGAGGTTTAACCAAATTAACTCAAACAGGTGCTTTGGCAAGATGTTAAGCAGAAGAGTAGATAGAAGTCATCATAGAATCCGTAAATTTGTGGCAAACCCTCCATTCTCTAGAAGCATGCTTTGCACGAAGGAGAGTACAATCGTTAGAGATCGAGTTATTATTAAAAGTTACAATATTTCGAAATTTCCAAATACTTCAAAGAAGAGCAAGGATACAATCAAAATTGGATTTAGTTGCTTGTATTTTACATTTGTCTAAGAAACCTTGTATACCTCCCTGGGTACTAAGAGAACCTTGAAACCAACTATGTTGAAGGGCTAACAGCCAAACTTCACGAGCATAATCACAATATATAAAAAAAAAAAAGGTGAGCTTCCTGCTCCTCTTCATGGTTGCAAAATTGATACAAGGATGATATATTAATACCCCCACATACTAAGTTAGTTTTAACTAGAACGACTTCATGACAAATTTGCCAAAGAAAAACCTTAAGTTTTGGCTGAATATCTGAATTCTAGATCCACCTAAAGTCCCAAATATTATCGAAATCTACCTCCTCATGGGCCAGCCAAGTGGCATATTTTGTAGAAAAATCGACATGACTTGTTAAACCCCAACAAACAGAGTCCTCCACTTTATTGGAGGGAAGAGGAATGAAGCAAATTACATCAACAGTCTCTTGATTCACAGCAGTCTCCAAACCCTCCATGTTCTAAGACTTGTCAGAATTGATAAAGTCTGCAACTTTTAAGTTAGTATCCATATTACTCAGGTCAATAATCTGACACAATTCTACTTGTGACCTAAGACTTTTAGCAAGGAGAGGTCTTGCTTTCTAAATATATCTCCATGACCAAGAGTCTGTGGGCTTGGCAATTAAAGAGAAAACATCCTTGTTTTTAACAGATTTCGCCCGAATATGGTCCACTCAAATTCCTCTACAAAACATAACTTTCCACAACAAGTTACACGTGTGAAAGCATTCATTGATTATGTTTTCCTCAACCCAAGACTACCTAAGCTTTTAGGTTAACATACTTTATCTCATGCTACCAACGGGATGCCTTTATTCGTATGCAATTATTTCCAAAAGAAAGTTCGGGTAATTTTATCAATTTGACGAGAAGTATTTCTCGAGATTTGGAAACTTGCCACACATGGAAAGACATAGGTTGAATATGGGATTTGTATAAGTGTAGTTCTACCAACCTTCAAGACAAATTTTGTCTTCCACGACTCAAGCTTAGCAGCCATAGAAGAAACTAAGTGTACAAAAGACTCTTTTGTAGGTCGTGGACTGTAACTCCTTAAGGCCCATTGGGTTGTCCTGAAAATACTACACAGTAAATTGTACATAATACACAATGCATCAGTTGATTGTAGTTATGAACAACATCTATCCGACAATCAACAAGCCTTCCAATTCATAAGTACATGAATGTCTTTGTCGGTTTGTGCAATTGTTACATGATACACTTGGTATTTACTTAGATACTCCCAAGAGTTAAAGTTTTTTAAAAAGAATTGTCAATATTTATTATGATATATCATAAATTTATTAATATTATTTTAAAGTTTATTGATGCTTTTAAATTCATCTCATAAAAATTTGACTTAATGTATGTGATAGACTTACATATATCAACTACAATGTATGGAATAATTTGTGTTGTGAAGTGCCGCTCAAAACCCTATAGTAGGGCCTGTCCCACCCTTCCCTTCTGAATTTGCTAGAGATTTGAGGGGCTTTTTTAGGCAAAAACTCGTGAATACATCTGTATTTGTTACTGTTATCTAAACAAATAAACAATATATATTACATGCACTTGGAACATGTGCTTCATATATTTGCGAGTGAATCTGGATGAACATTTGCAGAATTTAGAGTACATGTTACGAGTGCACTTAATAAATTGTAAAAAAATAAAAATACATACATTATATAATAATATTTTTTGATTTTTTTTTTTTGAAATCAAACATAACAATTTCATTTTTTGATTATTATATAATATTAGCGAGAAAATTAATACTTTTAGGTGTGACCAGTAACTGAACCATTATTAACAAGCAAAGGAAAGGTAGCCGTGACCTTAACTCAATTAATTAATGGCCTAAGAATTTGAGAGAATATAAGAGAATGTTTCTGAAGTGAGATTATGATAGATAAATAGAGATATTGACCAATGATTTTTTGTTTCCTATATGCAATATGAACCATTACTAAAGCACTGGTGTGTGGATAAACTTGTGTTGCATAAAACACTAGCTAGTCACTACTCATCACCTAATAAAGGCATTCACATAGTCCCTCTCAAGTCTCTGGTCTTCATCCATTCTCAAAAGCTATTAATATGGGAAGTAATTGAGGGTTGAACATTTCTCCATGTGAGAGATTAGATATTTTTGGCCAAAAAAATTACGAACAATATAAGCCAGTTGTTAGGTTGTTAGCTCTTTTAAATTGATTCTAGTAGATCGAAGGACAACTAAATATCGTAATCTTTAAAGATTGTGAAAAACTTATGAAGACGTATTCTTTTTGCATCAGATCAAGGTACGTGAAAAATCTTAGCACATCCGTTTAATGTATATAAGTCACTAAAAGGTTGTTCTTTTGCTTGGTAAGTTATTCATACTTGTTTTCTTACTATTTCTATTTAAAACATATAAAATACCTCAATCTACCTGAAAATTCATATATTATGAAATAAAGTTTGAAATTTTGTAAAATATGTAATTGTTTGACTGTGATATGTAATACATTAACCTACCTAACTTTGTTTTTCTTTACCAGGATAAATTCGGATCATCCAAATTGGACCCCTATCTCAGAGGTACACCAACTGGACTTAACGACCCACGGGGAGGGGGAAACTTAAGCCCAAGCCAAAGGATTTGGTTCATGTCTCTACTCATCTTCAGTATGTAATTGTTTGACTGTGATATGTAATACATGCATCAACCTACCTAACTTTTTTTTCTTTACAAGGATAAATTCGGGTCATCCAAATTGGACTCTTATCTCAGAGTTATACCAATTAGACTTAATGACCCACAAAGAGCAGGAAACTTAAGCCCAAGCCCAAATGGTTTGTTTCATGACCCTACTCATCTTTACATCAGGAGACTTGCAAGTCATGGGAATCAATCTCATAACCTCTAAGATGGAAGGTTAAATTGATACCAAGTGAGCTACTAGCTCATCGACATCAACCTACCTAACTCTACAACAGTAAAAAAATTTAAATTTGGTTTTCTGAAACTTTGAAAAAAATTTACGTTTAAAAAATTTTAAAACACATAAATAAAAAATCCCGAAAAGAGAAAACATGGAAACCGGAAATGAGGGTCCGTCGAAAACATTTACATTCAGTATTTTATTATACATATTTTTTTATTTTTTATTATTCAACATTTGAATTTTATTATTTCTTAAGAAATGAATGAAAATAAAATTTAAAATAAAAAATATAAATGGTTTTTCAAATGGTTATTGGACGAATGGACGGTAATACACTGTACTTTAGGGGGTGTTGAAATAATGCATTGAACTCTTTTCTTGGACAATAATATAATGTATTTGGAGGTATTGGACAATAATGCACCCGAAACAATTTCGGTGGTGGCTAACTCAATGGCGGTGTTACGTGGTACATTGAGTAGCAAAAAAAAATAATTAAAACCTTTACTCAATTAATTTCATGTAAACAAGTCTAAATAAGCAAAGATGAATTCTATTTTTTCTTTTTTGCAAACAAAAAAACACCGTTTATGTTAGCGAAAATGTGGAGTAATGAGGTGTTATTTGAAAAAAGAATAATTAAATTAGATTTGCATTTGCTGAAAATGCCTCATATGACATTAATTTAGTAAAGATTTTAATTTTTTTGCTCTTTAATCCATCACGTAAGATCGTCACCGAGTTAGCTACCCAGAATCGTTTCAGGTATATTATTGTCCAATACCCCTAAAGTACCGTACATTATTGTCCAAGAAAAAAGTTCAATGTATTATTGTCCAACACCCCCAAAGTACCTTATATTATGACTGACATTTTTTAATACAATTATGACATATTTTTAAAGTCAGTGACATTTTTAATTTTTTAAAAAAGTTGAATGACATTTTTATCCAAACAGTCAAATGTATTAACAGGAGGATGATCTCAAGGTATAAAGAAGGCGAAGAATTAAAAAAAGAAACTAAATGCTGAAAATGAAGTGTGAAATACAACCCAAAAAAGAAAACTAAGCTACCAACAGTTTTCTCTTCAACCCTTAGGGTGTGGATTTCGTGCCAGCGATTGATTTTCACCGGAAAAAAAATATTTAACTCATGGACAATTTGGTTTGTCAGTGACCAATAGGTCCTGGTAGTCATCACTCATAAGCCCATATTTTATTTCTAGCTATTTTGTTTCCTAATCATATCGAGTGATTAGGATTTAAAGAATTTTCATGAATTGAATGAAACAAAATCTTTATCTTTCTTTCTTTCTTTCTTTCTTTATCAAAGTAGAAATGGCACTTTGCCTGGGTTTTTGTGCTGAATGTTGTGTTGTGATGGCTGCCTGCTTGGTTCCTCTCTTCCAGTGATGTCAATGCATGCAAGTTTGTAACTATTGTTTTCACTACTATGTGCATGTCAAAAATTACCACGTGGAATGGTTTGAAAATTGAGATTACTTGACATAGATAAGTGGCACTCTATGGTATTGCATAAGTATTTCCTTCATTAATATATCTTTCATATTGTTTAAAATTTATCTTTAATAAATAATTATTTATATAATATTTTCATTAAAAATATAATATTTTATTTTATTAATAATATCTTGTATTATGAATTTGAATGGTATCGACTTGGTATTATAAATGATTATATTAATTAAAGTATTAATAATAATATCTTGTATTATGAGTATTATGAATTTAAATGGTATCGACTTGGTACTTTTATATAATAGGTTGCGGTATGGTCCCACACTGCACTGCACTCTTTAATTTTCCACAACATTTCACCACACCACACCACCATTATTACCGATATATCTTTTTATTTTTTTTTCTCCTTCTCCTTTACTTTTCACATTCTTTCTTTTAACGTACCCTACCCACGACAATTTTCACTACAACTCACCGTACTTTTTCAAATTTCACCACACCGCAACGTATAAAAGAACGGGGCATTAATGATTAAAGTTCTTAATATGAAAGCATGGAATATGGATGAAACTTTCCAAAATTAATCAAGTTACATTGCTGCCCTTGTGTTTTGATTAGCTTTTAACTTTTTATTATTAAAACTATATTATTACCCTTGTATTTTCACCAAATTATATCATATGTAATATTATTATAATAATAATAATTTTAATAATATTTTCTTAAGACATTTTATAATTATTTGACAATATTAAATGAAATTAATATTTTTCACTTATTTGTATCATAGAAAAAAAATTAATGATAAACTTAATATTTTCATTAAATTACATCATATCTTATTTGATTATATTTTAATAATAGTTTCTTATGACTTATAATAGTTCTTTTACCATATCAAATGAAATTAATGAATACTTCAATGTTTTCATAAAGTTAAACAATTTGTTCGTTTTATAGCTCTATAAGTGATAAAAAAAATTTCATGGAATAGATTTTAATAATTATTAAAAAAACAGAATTGGTATTGAATAATATTAATATAACTACCATTGAATATTAAATATCACATATTTATACTAAAGAAAATTTATTACGTAATTAAAAAATTATAATCCGTTTTACAACAGTTGGAAAAGTATAATGAGAAGAATTATATTATTATGGGCATAAATGGAATCTAATTTACTTATATATTTACAAACAACTAATTTTACCAAACAGTTTTCAATGACAGTTAATCCTGTATTAAGTCAAACAACTTAATAACAACTAACAGCTGCTTGTCAAACAGGGCCACAATGAAGTATATCACATATTTTTGTGTTGTTGCGTTGTGTTATATTGTGAGGTCATTTGGGTTTTAGTTTTAAAATAATTTTTAAATTTTTTGAGTGTATTTTATATTTATTTTTTAGACTTGGAAATTATTAGAGGTGGATTTAAATTTAAATTTATATCATACATTGTAGCATAAATATCTTAATTTACATGCAATTAATTTTTTAATATATATATGAAAATAATATTATTTTCTTGAGTAAAAAGTGCACTGTCATGCAAATATAATACTCTCTTTGTTAACCAATGATCTTTTAACTAATTTTTTTATTTTATATTATTTAAGGCTTTACATTGATTTTTCTTTTAGTAACCATTTACTTTTACATGGTTAGTTTTACCACAAGTCTACAAAACAAAAAATAAAAAGAAATTAAAGTAGCATTACTTTTACAAGTGTACTATTTATATAATGGGAAAAGTATTGTAATTTACTAATTTCGTTATACTCCCTCCGTCATTTTTTATTTGTTCACTTAACTAATTTTTTTGTTCCTTATTTTTTGTCATGTTTATGTTTTCAATCATTGATGGTATTTTGTCATTTAATTTATTTCTACCTAATTTTTTTACATTGATTTCTTCATTGTTTTTCCCAAAATAACAGATAAAAAATGTTGAAAAAGTAATTGGTAAATATAATTTCAAAAACACAAAATAAATGCCCTGTCCATCGGACGGACAATTTCATTAGTAAGTAGAAAGGAGAGTTTTTGTTGTGTGTTGTGATGGTTAGGCTACTTGCATGTGCATCTGTTTGAATTTTTTTTTAATTTTCAAGAGAATTGAGTGGAAACCATTTGTTCTATTTCACCGCCAATTAAATTGTCAAGTAGTGGGAATATTCTATTTGTTCTCCTTTGCTATTATTATTATTATTATTATTATTATTATTATTATTATTATTATTATTATTATTATTATTATTATTATTAGGCCTCAACCCGTGCGATGCACGGAATATATTAAAATAATTATTTTAAAAAATCAAATTTTAATAGAAATTGTAAATATAATTTAGAAAGATTATTTCAAAATAATTATAATTACTGATAGTTGCACCAAAATAATTTAATTCAACATTTATCTACTTTTTAATTAGTCGTAATTTCTACAATTAATATCCTTTTTCATTAAGCGAGACCCAATTAGTATTATATAGATTATTATTATTATTCAATGTCCAATGTGTTCGCTCGGTCAAATCTTTGATGATTCAATCATACCTATTAGTATTATATAGATTATTATTATTATTATTATTATTATTATTATTATTATTATTGTTATTATTATTATTCCAAAATAATTATAATAAATGATAGTTGCACCAAAATAATTTAATTCAACATTTATCTACTTTTAGATTGGTCGAAATCTCTACAATTAATCTCCTTTCTCCATTCAGCGGGACCCACAAATTTTACTATTAATGTTATATAGATTATTCCAAAATAATTATAATTACTGATAGTTGCACCAAAATAATTTAATTCAGCATTTATCTGCTTTTTTATTGGTCGAAATCTCTACAATTAATCTTCTTTCTCCATTTAGCGGGACCCACAAACTTTACTATTAATATTATATAGATTATTATTAATATTATATAGATTATTATTATTATTTTTATTGTTATTATTATTATTATTATTATTATTCCAAAATAATTATAATTACGGATAGTTGCACCAAAATAATTTAATTCAGCATTTATCTACTTTTTATTGGTCGAAATCCCTACAGTTAATCTATTTTCTCTATTCAGCCAGACCCACAAACTTCACTATTATTATTATTATTATTATTATTATTATTATTATTATTATTATTATTATTATTATTATTATAGGCAACACCAAAATAATTACTGTTATTTGCACTAAAATAATTTAATTCAGAGTTCAAAGCAGACAAGGATTAGTGATACTTTCAGTTTTTTTTTAAATTTTAAAATAAAATCCCGATTGAAAATAAAAAATTGAAAATAGAAAAAATATAAAATTTTCTACGTTGTGATTTGTCAATTCCCCTACAATCAATCCCATTATTTTTCATTTGCACCAAAATAATTTAATTCAGAGTCTAAAGCAGTCAAGGATTAATCATATTTTCTGGTTTTTTAATTTTAAAATAAAATCCAGATTGAAAATAAAAAAATTGATAATACAAAAAAATATAATGTTCTACGTTGTGATTGGCCAATTCCCCTACAATCACTGCCGTGTCTCTATTTAGAGGGATCACAAAGATTTCTATTATAATATATAGATTATTGTTATTATTATTATTATTATTTTATTTCATTCTTTAGGTCATGTTCTTTAATACGGTTGGCTGCGGTATGGTGCGGTGCAGTGTGGTGGAATTGTGGTGAGCGTGGTGGGATTGTGGTGGATTGTGATAAGTTGTGATGGGTTATTGATAAGTTATGGTGGGTTTTGTTTTTTATAATAGTAAATTGTATTGGTAAATGTGAAAAAGTTGATTGTGGTGGGTTGTGGTAAATTGTGGTGGATTGGTATGCTGTGGTGGGTTGTGGTAAAGTGTGGTGTGTTGTGACACTGCAACCAACCAACCGTATAAAAAAAACAGGGCATTTGATGGGTAGAGCAAGCAGGATAATAATGGTTCAAACAAGAAAACATGTATTCGGATTATCTTTGAACTGGGGGCCTTTTTTGAATTGAAAAAACAACTGAGACATTGTTCTTTTATACAGTTGGTTGCGGTGTGGTAATGGTGCGGTATGGTGGAATTTGAAAAAGTATGGTGAATTGTTGTGAATTGTGGTGAGAATTATGGTAAGTGTGGTAGGTGAGGCGAGAGAATGTGAAAAGTAGAGGAAAAAAGTGATGAGAGAAAAGTGAAAAGATATATTACTAATGATTGTGGTTTGATGTGGTGATGTGTGGTAAAAATTAAAGAGTTCCGGGGTACGATGTGATACCGCGCCGGAATATACCGCATAAAAGAACGGCGCTTAAATTACACATTAAATAATGTGGATTAGTCTTATTTATGTAATTGAAGATAAATATTCCATATAATTTATAATTTTTAATAAGCTTAGTGAGTAACGTAAGTCACATCATTCATAATATTTATTAAATACATGAATTTTTAAATATATATTATGTAATATAAGTAAGAAAAATATGAATAGTGTGAAAAAGATGGGATAAAATAACAAAAATACGATGAATATGATAAATTTATCATACATCACAAATAAAACACAGTCCGACCCGTTCGTAGAACGGGCATCATAGCTAGTACCTATAATAAAAAGGACAGTTTGAATTGTTGTTGTGCTGCTTGCTTGCTTTCCATTACTTGGGCGGTGGGGTTCCTCTTTTTTTTCTCCTTTTCTATATATCCTTACCTCTTTTACTTCACCATCTTTCCACCCCTGTTTTCTCTCCCCTGTTTCTACCTTTCTCCTTCCCTTCCTTGAACATGCTCACTTAAGACTCCATCTTGACAGGACCATCTACTGATTCATTTAGATGGCTTTTTGCTCCTTTTTTTTTTTTTGTGTAGATCGAAACTCCATCTCCGTCGACCTCCAATTGGCCCTACTTTTCCATCTCTGATTTTCTTTGATTCCACCCAATTTCTCTGATAATCTATATTTAGGTCACAAAATAAGCAGAAAGAAAAACTAAAAAGCGAGGGTAAACAAGAAAATTCCAATTCAAGATTACAAACTCACCCACTCAAATCAACATGATGTCTAATTCTAAAACTAATCAAAAATCCAATTCTAAATTTACTAAAATCGAAATCTATAACATGCAACTGAAACTACCAAAGTATAACTAAAATGTGAATATTAGAGAAGTCATTGAGAATTGAGAAACTTGAAAGAAGAAATTAAAACGTAGGCCTACTATAATTGAATAATCCTTGCCAGGAAAACCCAGACATCAGCATAAAGGATGGGGAACAACGATGAAAGCATCGTAAACGCGGATCATGCTTCAAAATCGTTCATGGCATCAAATGGGTGAAATTTGGTGTGGGTTCAGACATTAGCATAGCTGCATAGAGGACAATAATGACTCATGTTTGAAAGAGTCTTTGAAGGAAATTAAGTGCTTAAAGAAGGAGGGAGTAAGGGAGACAAAGAATGAAAAGGAGCACAAATGACGACATGTGTACTGTGACTTTGTAACTTGGGGTTTTTCACTTTTCATCTTCTTTTTTTTTTTTTTTTTTTATGGAAGTGTTGTCACTTTTCACCAATTTTTCCTCCAAAAATTGGATTCTAATATTAATTAACACTTAAACTAACAATTCAATTTTACTTTATTTTAGATTATCATAGTCTAAAATAAAAGAATGAATTATTGCTACATAATTGGCAAAAGTAGAGATTATTAGAATCCAATATTCCTTTTTTTTGTTACTATACTATAATTTATTTAGGTTATGTTCTTTTATACAATTGGTTGCGGTGTGGTAATGGTGCGGTGCGTTGTAAATTTGAAAAAGTGGGGGTGAGTTGTGGTGAAAGTTCGGGTAGGTGGGGTAGGTTAAGAGAAACAATGTGAAAAACAGAGAAGAAAAGTGACAAAAGATAAAAATGAAAAGATATATTGATGATGATTGTGTTGAAGTGTGGTAAAATATTAAAAAGTACGGTGCGATATGATACCACACCGCAACCTACCGCATAAAAAAACATGGTCTTAATATTTATAACTTTATAGTACTTGATTTTGTCACTTTTTATGTTCATTCTTAATTTGGCAAATTAATATGGCTTTATCTCTAAATTTATTTTCCATCAAGAAATCCTAATATTCTTAGCTCTCTCTCAATGGAATCCCCACTTTGACCTTTGTTATGATTTCAAATACGCTACTTTAAACATTATAATTTTGAATATAATATTATATTTTTTATAAAACTATTTCTCCATAAATTTAGGCCCTGTTCTTTGAAATGGATAAAATGAAGTTTAGATGGATTGGTTGGATTAGATTAGATAAGTTATGATACTTTTTTGGGGATTGTGTTTTTATAGAGAAAACTTTTTTGGCAAATTGTGTAAGGTTGGATTGGATTGGATTTGATTGGAAAGAGTTACTAATCCAAATAATAAAGCCTTAATTAATGATAGAAATTTCATATAACTAATTTCAAAACTAGACCGATACTTCAAAATTCTCTTTTAAGACAAGGTTTACAATAGTAGCATGCATTAGTTTTACCCTAATTTTTACAATTTTAAAGAGATTGGTTCTAATAGATCCATTATCTTAAAAATTATTCCCTACCTATTGCTCCATGAAAAAAGAGAAATAGAAAACATCTAATGAAATATTATACTTACGTTCACGACAATTTAAATTGGGAAAAAAAATCTTTTGTAAGTAATACTAAGTAATCAAGAATTAAAAAATTGACTCTTTAATTAAGTGTATTATGCATAATCATATTCTATATATTATAAGATTAATAAGGAAAATATCTTTTTATTTGATTTTTAATTATTTATTTTTTATAGTAGCAAAACATGGATTAGAAGTAGGAGGATGAATGGAGAATCGCCCGTGCTATGCACGGGCATTTACACTAGTAATGAATAAAAAGGAGCCGCTCATTAATATTTGCGGGAGAATTAAAGATGCAAAATTTAATTTTAAAATTAAAAAAAGGTCTCACTTGATTCCGTCCATCTCTTATCGGATTGCTTGTTATGAATAGTTTATGGTAAATAAGGAACCTGTAACACCCCAACCTTTAACCACAAGATTAAATCACTAATGATGATCCCAAACCTGTGATTAGCGCAGCGGAACACTTTAGATTGGAGTATTACCGCCGTCCCCACTCGGGACAAGACATACACACGTCACCAAACATAACAAAACCCACAATTAGACATATACTTAACTCCATACACAACACCAAACTTGAAATAAAATGCATTATACAACCCTTAGATACACACACACACACACACACACACACACATATATATATATATATATATATATATATATATATATATATATGGAGATTTCCCCACATAAACGGTCTTCAAACCTATGAGGATCCTTGATAACCGGCCATCAAACGCCTTAAAAGACTACCTTGCACCGACAGATTTACTCTGCTTACCCTTGCCTTTGCCTTGGGAGCTCGGACCCCTAAAAACAAAACATTGAAAACAGTCGCAAAATGAGTGGGGAAACACTCAGTACACAAACCTCCAACACGTCAAACCGTTCGAAAACGGTTTTCGGTGCCGGCATTTAAATTCATTTTGAAAACGGGAAAGGGGATAAACATAAATAAATTGAATTGTTGCATATATATAAATATAAATAACTGGTATATGTATAAGATATGAATATAAATAATTGAAATGAACTTGTGATAATTAGAAATGAGCGGTATCCCTTACGATCGATGCCGAAGCACCTCACACACGCGCATGCCCAAACCGATCTAGATTTGGATTGGGTGACTGCTAGGCAGTCGACACTGGCCAGGTCATTAGGACACTCTGATCAGGAGCATCTAAAAGTATAGGCTAGCACTCACGTAACTAGCTAGAATATGATGGGGCGGGACCGCTTGAAAATAATTCAATATAAGATATTAGTTCATGACTTGATAAGATAATAATAACCATTGGATAATAAGTAAATATGAGATATTAGTTCATGATGTAGACATAATATCACAATGATAATTGTGTTGAAGGATAAATAAAGAGTTAAAAGTTGGACAATTTGCGTACCTTGAAACGCATAGAAGCTTGGTGGCTTGTCTCGGCCTCGGGATGGCTTGGGCGGCTTGGAAACTAAGATAAAAGAAGTATAAAGTGGAGAACCGAATAAGGTTCTTAATTAGCTTCAAATGTTTAGTAACTTAAGAAATTATGAATGAAGTAAGCTTAGAAAGAAAATTTCAGGTTTTTATGAAATAGAGTTTTTAGCATAACTCGGGTTAGAAAACTCGGAATTAAACAAACGAGTACTTTCCGGAATAGGGAAAATTAAATTCTACAACTTTGTCAACTGGACTGAAGTCTAAAAATGAAAGGAAGGGCTCGAAAAGTAGCCCGGACAGAAGCTGATTTTTGAAAGTAAAGCTAAGCGGTTTGGACTTTTAAAGTGAAACTTAGATAGGGTTTTTGCAAATCATCGATGGAGAGTTTATAAAGAGTAAAGTAACTTAGACAATCAGATTAATGAAGTATGGGATCCTAACCTTTGTAGGCTAATAAAAGATTTAATAAACTTGGTAAATTTTGTAGTCGTCGTTCGACGAGGAAAACTATAGGAATGAATATCGACTCTCAAGATCTCGAAAAGAAATACCATAATTGAATACGCAGACGATGATTACTTCTTAGGACTAATTGAAGATCAAAAAGACCCTAAACTTGAAAAACACTCCTGTTCTATAACTCAATCAACATTGAATACTAATAGAACTTACACTTCACGAATTCTAATCCAGGATTTGCTATTAGTACTAAACCTTTAGGAGGTAATCTCAGTCATCAAATGGACATACTTCAACTTAGAATACATATCCAAATCATCATAATATTGACACAAAGGCCCCCATATGATTAGAACTCCTTAAGTGACCGAATTATAACCACAAAGTCAGATTTTTGTAATTAGCTTCTGGGCAAACTTTTAGATTACAGCCCTTTAGTCTAAGGCTTATATCTCTCTCACCCGATATCCAGTGATGGCCCAAAACCCCAATTCGGAAAGCCTACAGAATGTTCTTCAAGTCTTATGTTGACCACAAATTGGTTAGAGCATCCTAAAAGGTCGAATTATAGCCATAAAGTCAGAATTCATACTTAAAATTCTGGACAGAACCCCGATTTCAGCTCCTCAATGAAAACCTTGTATCTTCTATTCCCGACATCGTATGGACGCATACTATACATTTCCGGAAAGCTTAAAACGTCACCTAAAACTTTTATGTTTATCATTAAAACCAACAAAGTCTCCAAATGGACGAAAAATTGACATTTAGCTACTGACTCAGAAAACGTATATAATTGCACACCTATACAGTTTTGGCCATATCCCGGGCTACACATATCGGATTCTCGAAATTCCAAAACCCATAGTTATATAATGACTTAAGCTATCTTTTTTAAGTAAAAATCTGGGCTAAACTCCCACTTTTAGTTCTCTGTAAAAACCAGATTCGTACCCAGAAACTTATAATGGCCTCCAAAACAACATGCATGTGTCCTCTTGCCCCTAATTTGCAATAAAACTCAATTAAACTTCAAATTAGCTATCATCCATCAATTTTCCAGAAGTTAAACACTTAATCTTGCTCAATCAAGACCTTAAAACTCACATGCAAGAACTAATTTAACCATTCAACAACAATACAACCCTTAAACACTTAAAATCAACCCAAATTCACAAGTATCAAACTCAAATTCAAACCCTAATTTAACAACAATATAAATTCATACTTTAGAACTTTAAAAGAAATGAAAAACAACATGAATACTCAGATTAAAAACGAAATTCAGATTAAGAACATAAAAGAGTTGAGTTAGGGTTTGAGAATATACCACTTGGGAGAGAAATTGAGGGAGAAAACAAGAGAAGAGGTGAGAGAGTTGTGTGGGGTCGCCGGAAAACTCGCCGGCCGCCACCACTTTGGCCGGAAAACGGAGCAGAGGGGCTGGCTGGGGCTGGTTCTTGGTCTGGCCAGTGAGAGAGAGAAAGTGAGGAAGAGAGTGGGTTTGGGGTTTGTTTAAATTGAAATGAAATAAAATGAAACTTAGACCCCCTCATCCCTCATATAAAAAGACTCCCTTTTAATTAATTTACTCATCTAATTAGTAATTAGACTAAATAAATAGTAATTAAAATTAGCTAGGTAAAATAATTGGTAGTAACTAGATAAAATTTGATTGATATAAAACTTGATAAAATGGTTTAGCATAAACCGAAATAAAATTACTTGGAATTAAAGTGGGTAAAATTAATTAGTATTGAACCTCATAAAAATAAATTGGTATGTTAACAATAGTAGGGTAAATTGAACGATCACAAGTAATTAAGAAGGTCGGATAATATAAATCGTAACCGAGACGGAAATTAAAATTAATATAACCTTCCTCGGTTAAAAACGTAAAATTGGGAGTAATGAAATAAATTGTATAACTTATCTTAAAAATATTCATAAACTCATAATAATAATAATACTTCAATTCTGAGGTAGTATATATATATATATATATATATATATATATATATATATATATACATACATACATACATATAACCGACCCATTTAGCCATCGCCTTGCTCGAGACCTGTCACACATAAATAAATAACAACAATAAAGTAAAATAGAAAGAAAAATTTAATAACGTGCTTTGGCTAATTACGATAATTAGGACTCTAATTAATATGGTTTTAGGGCGGGTTGTTACAGAACCGCATAATTAGTTTTAAAACTTTGTACTTCAATAATAATATCTTCTAGCTGAGCATACCTTCCCCTTAGGGGTGAGTAGAAAAATAGGGTAACCGAGTTTAGATCCAGAATCCATTGAATTCATACAACAAGAAATATGACTTTTACCAATAGGGCGCTATCTGTTGGAATAAGTAAATTTTCTGTTAGTAATAGTTTTTACCAACAGATATTTATCGATCGCAAAACTGTTGGTAAAAAGTCCATTGGTAAAGGTAATACCAATAGATAAGTGCGTCTGCTGGTGCTGTTTTATAACACCAACAGATCAAATTTGTTGGTAATCCATAGTGCTTTACCAACAGATATAGAACTGATGGTAAAAAGACTTTTGCCAACAAGATATATTATTGGTGCTACAATTTGGCGCTAAAGTTATTACTTGTACGTTTATGTTGGTAATATCGTTTTTGGCGCCAAAAGTTATAATAATTCTCATGTATCTGTTAATAGTATTCTAAACATGCACATATCTGTTGGTAATAGTAGTCTACACATGCACACATCTGTTGGTACTTGGTAACAATCATATAGCCAAATCTTATATCTATTCATAATTACATTTTTGTCACTACCTACTAGTAGGTGTGTCTTTCAATATATTCCTGTATTAACAAACATTTGTATATATGTTAATATTTGCTCCATCGAAAAAGAACTTACCTGAAATTAGGAGTCATTTAAAAGCATCACATATCATAGAGTAACAGATACATTATTCTGAAGCTAGCTAGAATGTATGATTTGAATTTGTTAAAGAAAAACTCACTAATAAATTGCTCGTAACTAGTACTTATATAACTAAAAACACAAGCCTAAACGTAATTTTCCCATATGTATGTAATTCACACAATATCATTATCTTGATCTTCAACGTCGTTATCATGAATTCATGATCATCGTATTGTGCATCATTTCCACTCTCGATATCTTTTCAAATTCATGTTTGTTTTCACTTTCAACAACATCATCCTCAAGTGATAAAAGGTCATCTGACAATTCCTACAGTAATATTAATGATAGAAATAAATTAATGCAACTAATACCGAAAAAATTAAATCTAGCAATACCTTGAAAGCAAAGTTAATTCAGATTTAAAATTTGACATATTAGAGCTAAATATATTGGAAGCAAAGTTCTTTTTAAAAAAAATCTAGGAATACTCCAGCTCCACGGAAAAGATAATTGCCACCAACTGAATTCTAAAGTTAGGATCCATTTGTAAATGGACTTAGGACTGGATCTAGATCCTAGTTAATTGGATATGAGTCCGGATTCTAAAATTAATATCTATTTGTAAATGGATTTAGGACTGGATCCAGATATGTAGGATCTAGAACCGAACTCGATATCCAAGATCCAATTAATGGTTTAAGATTATTACGACAAAAGCTAAATTTAAATACTATTAATCTGGACTTTGAATATTATTCAATCAAACATCAATCCCTCTCAAATTTCACCAAGCCAATGTTTAGCGTCAAATGCTCACATACTATAATACTAGTATATTATATAAGGAGAAACTCTAATGCTAAGATTTGTAATTTATTGTTTTTTTAGACTTTGAACCTTGAACATTAAAATTGGTAATAGTGACAAAGAGTGAAGTTCAAATCTGGTTAAATTTTGACAGGAACATTGTATCGGATTGCTGCTAGTTAAAACTAAATTGACATATATGAACTTTTTCAACCTAGTACTCGATTAAGGATCCAGTAACAGTAGACTAGGAATTGGATCTTGATTTTAGGATCTGGTTTAAAATGAATCTGAGATTAAATCCTGAACTCAGGATTCTCTTGAATTTTAGACCAATACTCAGTATTGCTCACCCATACTATGGTGCTTCCAATCAATTTTTTTTTTTATCAATTTTCTATAATTATTGGGCTCGTGAAAGTAAAGTAGCCACTGATGTTCAATAATACCTCTGTTCCGTATTATTTGTCCTCTTTAAAAATTGTGTAATCAAATTTTAAAAATTTAGCCATAAATTTCTCAATATTTGTAATGATTTGTTAAATAAAATTACTACCATTAAATTGTGACAAAAAACATTATTCTATGAATATAATACTGCAATTTTTAGTGAAATATTATATAAAAAAATTATCAATTAAAAAGTGATGTTTGAGACGAAATGACAGATAATGAGTAATGCTGGAAATCCAAATGAATAATATAATCGGGGCGGGCGGGTTATACGAATTATGTCATAGAGCCAATTCAAGATTACAAAGGTTGGACTCTGAAGGAGGACCCGAATTCCACTCCTTTCTCACTTCTTGCCCAAACTCCTTCACAGCGTCCATCAATGGCGTCCGGCAACCCTTCGCAGCTACTCCCCTCAGGTCATACTTTCCTTCTTCTTCTTCTTCTTCTTCTTCTTCTTCTTCTTGTACATTGCTACTCCACACCTGTTCCGTTCTCTCTCTCATGGCACTAACTTTCGTTTTCTTGCTGTTGATTTGAAAATTTGCAGAGTTGATAGACCGCTGTATAGGGTCTAAGATATGGGTCATTATGAAAGGAGACAAGGAGCTTGTGGGTACTCTTAGGGGTTTCGATGTCTACGTCAACATGGTCCTCGAAGACGTCACTGAATAGTATGCTTTCTCGTCCCTTTCTTGTTTCTTAGGGTTTAAGCATTTGAACTTTGAATTTTGTTTGGTGTTCTGTAGTGTTAGCTTGTGTATTAGACGAATTTTGACTCCTGTAGAGTGCAATTACTGAATTACTGAAGTGGAGATGTGTAATTTTGTTGGGGTTTGGAATATTAGGGTTTAGGGTTTTAACTGGGCTCGATGTGCTGTGTAATAGCATTGCACATTTTAGTCCATTGTTCTAGCTACTGGTCTTGTGATTTCATCTATATGACTAGCATCAATAGACTATGAGAGTTTAGGGTTTTGAATGTGAATTTTGGTTTGGGCCTTCCATATCGATTCCTCAATAGGTAGCAATTTCATCATGGAAGTTTCCCGATACCTTCAGGTTGTGCCTTAAATTAGGAGAATTCGATAAGCTTGTCAGTCAAATTTTGGAGGACTATGGATCCAATGTGGATGCTTTGAGTCGGAAGCCAGAAGGCACATTGGAATCTTGAAATGTGTCCATCATCATTGATCGAGTCATACAGATTGCTTGGAACTTATCCTGACATCGTGGCTGCCTTTCTCTTCCGTTGCATCTATATATGACAGAGTTTCCACATACCCTACTGGTTGATTGTGTACTATAGTAACTAGTAATCAACCAAAAAAAAAAAAAAAAAGAAAAGTCAATATATGAAATAATCAATGTATGGTTGATTTTTCCAGAACTTTCCATGCAAATCCTTTTTTGTTGAAGTGTGTAGCCATATACGAGATGCTTTTCTTTCTTTTTTCTGCAAATGCAATTGAACATGCTTCTTCATGGGCTTCAACTCCTAGGAAGCAGTGGAGTCAAAACACTAATATTACTTGATCTCATCAAAATTGCTAATTGCTAATTGCTATGTTAGTTTTGCATGATATGATTTTAATCAAACACCTCCTGATGAAGTATGAAGATGCTTTGTTTACTGTAGTGTGAAATCAGTGCAGGGTAGAGTGGCTAGTGCCAATATGCCCTGGGCACTAGACTCCTATTGTTAGTCCACTGTGCTTTGAGGTCTTTCTTGTACTTTAGGCTTTGATTTCATGTAGGTGCCCTCTAATCCATGGTAGTAATATGCAAAAATGTTTCTTTGCCTGTATTTAGAGTTTAGACTGTTCTTTTTTTGTTTTTATTTGTTTGCCAAAACAACAGTGGACAATCAACTGGAGGAAAATGCTTGGCACCGCTTAAAATGATGCGTAAAGCTCCATTTTCTGAGTGTAAATAAGGAACTCTAATACAAGGAATAGTATCTTTTGAGGCTTTATGTCATACTATTGGCTTAGCAATGAGGTATTGAGGTCATGGATCCTTCTCATATTCGATGATATTTTTTTAGATAGGGCAGAGTGCCAGACTACAAGCAATTTTGGTGCTATGCATGCCCTTTCTATCAAATGATAAAGCTACCCTTTTTGGGTTGTCCATTGAGAGTTACTTTAGGTTTGTGTGATAACTGCCGGGAACACGCAGCTGTGTACTCGAAAGAGTTTATGAAGTCTAAACTGCCAGAATATTATTGAGTTTGATGGAGGGAGGCATGGGTTTGCAGTCAAGGATGTAGTAGCAATGTAAGTCAAAGGGATGTTGGGCCTTGTAGCTCTTATTGTATAGCCCTATGGGGCCTTCTTGTTCACTGATGGATCTCTGTTCGGTGGTACATCCTTAGACTCCAGGCTGTCCATCTAGGGTGTAGTGTTCACTGTGCAATAACACTAGAATAGACTTGGTTATCTTCTTGTTCACTGATTAGGAATTTATATTTAAAGTTTTCTATACTCATTCTTCAACACTTGGTTATCTATTGTTCCTCTCCCTAGAAGAACTGCTATGAGACTGTGCAAGGGAAGGAGAGACATTGTTATAGGATTTTGATTAGCTGAATGCAATAACACTAGAATAGACTTGGTCCTACAAAGTGGAGGACCATTTCCCTGGTGTAAGGTCTGATGTTGCCATGTTAGACCTGTAGAAAGATTGATAGGGATCCAAGAAGCACAAACCTGGACACAAGACGTGAATACAACACGGACACGGAGATGGGACATACTATTTTTGAAAAATAATAAGGACACAACACGTATTATAGTTTTAAATAAAACTTTATAAAATACTAAATTCTACTTTAAAATGTTTGATAACAAATACTTTTTCTTTTATAGTTTATGAATTGTAAAACTATATATATAATATAAAATTTCCTATAAGAAATAATAAAATCTAAAAAATCAATTAAAGAGGGACAAAGTTATTTGTAAGATGGTAGACCATCAGGCAAGAACAGTGGTGTTTTGAATGAAAAAAAAGATATCATAGTTGAGGACATCGCTGGAGGTAGACTAGCCAGAAAATGTGATGCCCATCAATGATTTGGAAGTTTCCGAAGGCTGGGACTCGCATGTTCCCCATGAGTCTACTCCATGTTGAATGTATATTTTGAATTTTTTGGAGGTCAGGTTTCTTCCATGTATGAGACGTGTCCCAGAGCGTCGGTGTTGAATACGTGTTCGACACGAATACTTGAGGCTGAAAAGAGTTGTTGTGCTTGATAAATAGGGATGAAGGGTTGGTGAAGACCAATGTGTCACTGCAGGAACTTGGATTTGACTAGACCCACTAGGAAAAGGCTCCAACTCTCATCAATCAAAATTTTAATTTTCAGCTGGTCATGTTAAGGTGACTTGGGTCTCCTATCAAAAAATGTTCAGGTGACTTGGGTTGGGGAAAGGAAAGAAGGCCATTTTGGGAGATTATATAGGAGTAGTTGCCCCTTAGTATTATGCCAATTAGACATCCTTGTCATTATAGAGGATCTTCTAGCACTTCTCCAATTTCCTTCTTTGGGCAGTCTTTAATTCTGATTTCCTTGTTGCATTGTCCTTTAGGATTTAATTGGTTAGATGGGTGCTAGAGAGTAAATCTTGTGTTTTGGTACCTTTTATTTTGGCCGCCTCAAATGGAGAACTGTATGGTTTGCCTTGTTGGAGAAAGTTCCTTTTCTATGTGGAAATCTGCTGACCTTGGTCTGAAAGTCATGAATTCTATTTCCAGTGATTTATAATTGCACTATGACCTACATTGCACTGGTCATGCTATTCTACCCTCCCCCTCTTTTCTCATTATGTCTATATGGTCAACTATCAAGTAATTTAGGAAATCAAGTTGTTAAGAAGCATTTTCTTTCTGTTGTATAACTACTTGGTCAGTAGGTGTAACAAAAGGCAATAATGGAGACTCATTGAAACTTTTAGGTGGTGAAAATTGACTCTAGGAGCAAACTGATTGTGTAACTTGATTGTTGCTCATTGAAACTTGGTCAGTAGGTGTAACAAAAGGCAATAATGGAGACCTTAGGCCCTGTTCTTTTATGCGGTATTTTGCGGAATGGTGTGGTGAGGTGTGGTGGAATTGTGGCGGGTATGGTGGAATTGTGGTGGGTTATTGGTATGTGGGGTAGGTGAGGAGAGAGGATGTAAAAAGTAGAGGAGAAAAGTGAGGAGAGAGAAAAGTAATGATTTGCGGTAAAATGTGGCGGGTTGTGGCAAACTGCGGTAGGCTGTGGCACCGCAGTTTGCCAACCGCAGAAAAGAACAGGGCAAGTAGCAAATACTGGAGAAGTTAAGCATAACCCAGAATAAAAAAGTAAAAATTATTTTGGTCTATCTCCTAACCTGGTAACTCTCCACTGCATCTGTTTTGTTAGGTCTCATATTCTCAGTCTCACATTAATTTGACCAATATTCAATCAGATATCCAAATGTAGTACATTGATGTTTTATTTGTCCTTTTTTCATTTTTATGATATGAGCGTGTGCCTGAATTGGCTATGAAATGCAAAGTTCTAAAAATCTTATGTGGATAATTCGGGCTCATGAATTTTGTCCCCTATTCCAAATGTGACCAGTGAAATCACCTCTGAAGGGCGAAGGATCACAAAACTTGATCAGATTCTACTTAATGGGAACAATATTGCCATTGTAAGCGACCTGATTATTTTGGCTTTAAATTATTCAAAATGATTGACACAAATGCAGCTAACTGATGCCGTTTGTTGCGCAGTTGGTCCCTGGAGGTTCACCTGACGCAGAGTGACAGCAGTATAACCAGCCTCTTGTACTTGAGCCGCGTTGCTTTTCTGTGTTTTGTGATGGCAGTGAGGTTCAGCTATTTGGGAGCCCATAGCTGCCGTGGTTTAGGACTTTGAAACTTGTTTCATTGACAAACTCGAGCTTGTAATATGATGATTTTATTACGATATGACGGGTAAACATGGATGAATTTTAACCAGAGGCATTGTTGGTCGAACAGTTCCAGGAAAAGATTATCAACCACACACCACAGTGGTTGTCGTTTATGCTGTCCAATTCCTTGGCCTTTTTTGTACTCTGGAATTTCGTTCGACTGAGCTCTTGATCGTGCAGCTATCCATGGAGGTTTAGTCTCAGTCTTGAATGGTACTTTGGTTGTCTGAGCCATTGAGCCAAATCTGACAAGTTGAGATGGAAATCAAACTGAGCCTATAGCCCTCAAGATGAGAACAAGAATTGACCATAAACTGAACCCACACACACAAACCTTGGTGTAGTACCTAGCTGAACTTCAACCTTTAGCCTTTTTAAGTTATTTTGCTGCCATTTAACTTGTTGAAACTGACAAAAATGCCATTATGATTGCTTGTGACCGGTTTAAGGGATAAATTCTATTTTTGATATATGTTTTTGATGAATTCTCTATCTTCATCTCTTATGTCTCATCTTCATCCCTTACCCTTGACAGAGAATTCAACCAAAAAAAATCCAACATCATTTCAAACAAAAAAGACTTTATTTCCCTCTGCAATCTTTGTCTCGCCGCTTCTTCGTTCATTCAATTGATTTCCTAGCTCCCTATTTTCCAATTAGGATCTAAATTCTCTCTACTAAATCTGGGTCATTTTGGGTGTAAACAAAGGAGGTTTCTAGGTCATTTTGTTCTGGTTCCCGATGAGCTTTGTGTTGACTGATGAAGATAGATGAGTGTAGATGCGGGTGTGTTGTATGGTGGTTGCTTGAGTATGAATTTGACGGGATGAGTTACTCTTAAGTGAGATCTTAGTTTTGGTGTAATTTCAAGACAACCATGTTTTTTGAATGTTGGTGGGTGGATGTTCGATCTTTTGGGGAAGAAGAAGATAATAAAAAAGGACAAGCTTTGAATGACAGTGGGGTGGTTATGATCCTTTTTCGGGGACAAAGAAGAGAAAAAGGAAATTAGATTTTAGGAAGCAATAAAAGACTGAACAGAGGAAAAGAGGAGGAGAGGAAGTATGGGTAAAAGAAGAAGAGGAGCACGAGAGAGAGAGAGAGAGAGAGAGCTTTAGTGGAGCTATGGGAGGAGAAAAAGAGGGGTAGGGGAAATGGGTAATAGCATGTTGAGGTAAATTCAACTAAATCGAAAATTTATTGGTCGAAGTCAAGCTTGGCCGACTCGACCCGATACTAAAACCTCGATGCCTCAACCCGATACTAAAACCTCAAGGCCTCGAGCCGATACTAGAACCTCAGAGCCCTGACCTAATTAGGGTCAGGTTTGGTGCAGGGGTGTCTTAACTTGACCCCGCTCAACCCAATGACCTGATAAATAAATATATAACATCAATTTCATTAAAAAATTATTGGAATGTTTGGTGCTTGTAATGACTAAATATTTGGTGTTGGATTTTTTTTTGTTTCGAATTTTGAATTCTATTGCTATATGTATATATATATATGCTAAAATTTAAGAATTTCTTTCAAAAAATAAATAAAGTGATAAATATTAAATTCCAGATTTTAGAATTACCTGAAGCGATGATCCAATCTATGACTTGTAGGGTTGAGGTCAGGAATTCCGAATGGGTTCGGGTTAGCTTCACGTGACTTCCAAGCCAATTGACCCGAAAGAAGGATGCGGTTTTAAGTGACACTTTTAATCCACGCGCGCTGGCCTTAATTACGAATTTGCACATGTTAGGAGAATAATTAAAAGGTGTGAAAGGTACAGTAAAACAGAGGAGAGTTGGGGGAAGATGAGTTACGTGCTGGAAACTCTGAGGACGAAGAAGGAGATCGATACAACCATCAGAGACACCATTGATAAGGTCCTTGTCCTCCGATTTGGCCGTGCTTCCGACTCTGTCTGCCTTCAGCTTGACGACATCGTAATCCCCTTTCTCTGTCTTCACTAATTTATTTGTTTTCTTTCTTTAATTCTGATCAGTAGAGCACAGGCTGTTCGTTCAGTCTCATTCAGTTTCTTTTTGCTTCTTTTTAAAGTTAATTTGATCATCCCATTATGTTTTCTGTATTTGATCGTTCATTTTATCCCCCTTCCAAAAAATGCCCCTTTTTTTAATTCCCGAAGCAAACGTTCTATATATCGAACTCTTAGTTAACTGATGGTGAAATTAAATAACAAATTCAAATTTTGGAGAAAATATGATGATGGGTTGATAATTAAGGATGGATTGGGCTCTTTGTGAACATTTTCTGATGATTATGTGATTCGTGCTGAAGGGTTTGTAACGATTCGTTTTCCTTTTCCATATGGAGTGGAGGCCTAATAGAAAAGGCCTTGCTGTACATTGAATAGCTGCATTTTTCAAGTAATGCTTCTTATCGTCACGATTGTGAAATGTATTCGCCTGATAAGATTACTCAGTGGTATCTTCTTTAGTGCAGCACTGATTGTATGACTAAGTTTCATAAAACTGGAAAGTTAAGGCTTTGATCATGTGTAGTTTGTGAACCTGAATTCGAAGGTCTTGGAGAACATTGTGTTGGAATTGATGCTTTAAACAATAGCTTAGTGTAGTACTCTTTGCTTACCTTGATTTTGTATTCTATTCATGCAGTTGGATAAAGCAGCTCATGATGTCTCCAAGTTTGCCAGAGTCGCGTTAGTCGACATTGACTCTGAGGATGTGCAGGTGTATGTCAAGTATTTTGACATCACACTCATTCCCTCAACTGTCTTTTTCTTCAATGCCCATCACATGAAGATGGATTCTGGGTATGTAACACTAACTTCCACGCCCACTTATCCCCCCTTCGTTCCTCACAACATAAGAAAAGCCAATCAAGCTTCCTTAGTTTCCTATTATGCTGTGTCATTATTTGAGTGGAATGTTTCTATCCAAGGGATTTCTTTGTCCAAGCAAGGCTGCGATTTATTGAGTGGACGGATGTTTAGGAAAGACAAAACACATTTTGCCATCACAAGATACAATTTCTACAGTTCATGCTTGTTTTTACACCCCTTGTAATGTTATATGAGAACAAGTTAAATTGTTTTTTTGGCATAATGGAAATTTCTTTTGGTGAATGTCCTTTGATCAAATCTTGTCAGCATGACAGCTTAAGGTGTGTAGAAAGTCACTATCATATCCAACCCAGAATGCAAGAGCCTTTGTATATTGTTGTCACTCTGTTGACTGCAAATGCTTTCTGCTCTAGCTAGCTGTCTCATTAGTCTGCTTGAGATTCCTTGATGGTCTTGTTCTTGTGGAACATTGTGCGATTCTCTGTACTGCACACAATCCCTGGTTAGAAGTCTGTGTACTTTTCAATGGGTTTCTCGAGGGCACTATTTTCCCCCCCAGATTCATCAAGAATCAGCATAGCTTGTAGCTATAGCTGATCTTGAGTATCTTTGTGGTACCGAATGATTACTAGGAATGATAGTTGATAGTTGAACATGAAAAGTATCCATCATGTGATAATCCATTAGTGCTTACCTTACAGGAAAGGTATTAATGAGGTAGACGAAGAGAACATTATCAAACTTTGAAATTGTTTTCAGCTCATTGAACAGCTCGTTTGGAGCTGGCTGTACGGTACCTGATTGCTTAATTAGCCAGGAGAGAATCGTCTTAGAAGTCATATTGTAATCATTCAAGATTCTTTATCTTCAAGATGGCAACTAGTTATTCTTAATAGTCCTCCCAGATGATGTGTACATGGGTTGTCCGCGATATTTTTGAAAGGAGACTTAAATGGAATATGCCTTTTTGGTCCGAAGCGGTTTCTTCATTATTGCAGAACCTTTGTTCTGCAGGAATACATTACAGTTTGCTGCTATTTACCGAAAGAGTGGGACAGTGGGGTTTTGATTATTTTCTCGTTGATTGCAGGACTGCAGATCACACTAAATGGATAGGTCCATTTTACAAGAAACAGGACTTTGTTGATGTCGTTGAGGTATACAACTATTCGTTTAAAACATTCTATTTACTGTTGTGCTAGTTCTATTTGACAATTCCCATGATGCTCTTTCTTGTCTTTCTTCAAATAGATATCTTATCTTTTGCTTAGACAACTTTAAAACTGCTTTTTCCACTGCCATTTGTGGCATACTCATCTCAACCATATCTGTCTTCTCATGAAATAAAAAGGGTGAGAACTTAAGAAATGTCCTTTTAAAGTACGGGAAACTCGCAGTCGTTAAACTGTTGGATAATTTAAATTTAGTATTACCCTACAAGGTTTGTGGAAGTTTAATTTTAGAGAAGTAAACTAGTATGTTTAAGATGCTTCTAAAATTCAGACACGTGAATAGTTTACACTTCCGTACCCAGTTGAGAATTACTATGCTTCTATTATGAAAACTAGGATGTCAATTTACCGATTAGAACCGTGGAAACACACCAATGTTATGTTCTTGGAATGAGATGATGTTCCATCACTTCTTTTGTTAAGTTTGGTATGCACTCTTGGACACCCCCCCCCCAACCCAAAAAAAAAAAACAGTCCCTTGTAAACCCAAGCACTTTAAGCCAGGCCTCGGTATTAATGTCTTTTTTACATGTAAATTCTGTGTTAGTGGTGCTTCTGGTCTTCGGAACTACTGCTTACTCCCCAGATATTTTGAATTTATTATTGTGATTTTTTCGGGCATGCTTGCAGGCAATATTTCGAGGGGCAATGAAGGGGAAGCTGATAGTCAACTGTCCTTTACCTCCTGAGAAAGTACCGAAGTTCCAGCTGTTATACAAGGATGTATAGAAGGTATGCAGCTGTGCCCTTTTTTTTCATTGTTCCTCTTGGTTGGCAACTCATAAACTAATAGCTTAGAAAATTTGATCCAGGATGTCAGCTGCTATGTTGATATTGATTGGTTGTATGAACTGTCCTTTGTGATTCGTTGTTTCTGGATGTTATCTTTGTAGTTTTAATGAATTGTACCTGTGATTTGTAGTTAGTGGATGTTATTGGTCATCTTTATCAAAATTTATAAGAACTAGATCTGGTAGAGACCGAGACTAATTTGTAGTTGAAACCTGTGCATTGAGGAATAGTAGGCAATTTGCACCTGTAGTTGGGACTTGAGAGCCTAGGGTTTGTTTCGGTTTTTATTAGATGAAGCTGATTTGTGTGATTTTGACATCCCATACGCATGCCTTACCAAAATTATGATCTTTTCACATGTTTCTGACTATTATAAGATGTCCAAAACTGCCCCTATCAGTCCTAAATCTGGATTTGTTTGCACAGGGGCAAGGAACAAAACCGTCAATGTCTCCCTCACATTGTGAATTTGTGACAGACTATATTTGGTGGGAACATAAAAACACAAGGGTTTCCCTTCTCGTCATCTGCATAAAGCAGCTTTACGAGACTTCACAGAGACGTGTAAAACTGTACTAAATGAGAAGTCTTGTGATGACTGCTGCCACTAATTGTACTATGGGACTCCAATAGTTTGGATTTTGCATCTGTATTGTCTAAACAGCACTGCTTTTGTGCTTGTGAGTGTGTGGTTCTTTTTATGGAGATATTACTGATTGAGAGATTCAGTGATTAGTCTTTCTTCATTTTTCTTTACAAAGACTAACCATCCTTACTAGTATATTTGTAATCATTCAAACTTCTTTATCATCAAATGAACTGAGCAATTCGGCATACCTGCTTGTCTAGCAAGCAGTAACTCCAGTGAGAGGGTGTGCTTCTGCAGAAACTGCCAAACTGTTTAAAGAGAATTCCAAATTTGAGATAAACCAGACTGAATGATTAAACTGGTTTATTGTTTCTATCAAAATAGCAAAAGGTTATGAAAGCCCAGAACTAACGCAACTTCATTGATGGACCATTAAAAAATTGTGCCTTATACAATATATGTGCCTTATACAATATAAGCTTATTTTTCATCAGAACATTTCATAAGATGCTGACGTTGTATATCATACTCAAAGCGAAAACATAATCTTCTACCCAAACAAAAAACAAGGTGGGTCTTGTGAAAATAGCTCATAAGACCGTCTCATCTCTTAATAGCAAGTTCATATCGCGAATAATCATCAATAGTCACCCCTTTCTAGAACTGCTGCTGCTCCCATGCCACTCCCTGAATAATGAATTGCACACAAACTTGAATGAGATGCATGATCACAAAATCTCCTAGTAAAAATCTAAGAGGGAGAGAGAGAGAGAGAGAGAGAGAGAGAGAGAGAGACCTATACACATGGAAATGACTCCAAAACGACAACCGTTTCCTCGCCGTCTCATCTCATGCAGTAAGGTTGCAACACAGCGTGCACCTGACAATGCATTCAGGAGCCAAGTTTGGCATTTTGTAAGTTACGACGATTCTAATCATATTAACTGCTAATTACTCCTTAGACGTAACACACAGACTCGCATCTGTACCTGTAGCACCCAAAGGATGTCCAAGAGCAATAGCTCCACCATTGACATTGACCTTCTCACGATCAAGGTTCAGCTTTTTACAGCAGTACACATACTGTGATGCAAAAGCCTGCCCACAGATTGACCAAAAGACATTTAGCAAACTTGAAGTTGGGAAGGGGTAAAAAAAAAGGTTACCATCTGACAAGTCTGTTAACCCAACTGACCTCATTTATCTCAAACAGGTCAATATCATCGAGCTTGAGTCCAGCGGATTTAACAGCAGCTGGGATTGCGAAAGCCGGGCCAATCCCCATTACAGCAGGATCCACTCCAACCACAGAGAAGCTCCTACATCATCAGCATACAAGAAGTAAACATCATATACTCCCGACAAAACGTGATTTGATCGATTTTTTGACAGTACATTCCTGTCATGTGAAATTACCTAAATACTCCGAGAATAGGGAGCCCCTTCTTCATTGCCAAACTTCTTTTCATGAGGAGGACAGCCCCAGCTCCATCACTCACTTGGCTAGAATTACCAGCTGTTGAGGTTCCATTCTTTTTGAAGGCCGGCTTCAACTTACCCAAATCCAACAAGTTGGCATTGGGCCGAATACCGTCATCTACTGCAATTGTAACCTGTTTTTCCTCTCCAGTTTTTGGATCCACAATCTGGGGAAGAAAACAGCAACGGGTCATAAATTTCAAGTATGCGATATATTTTAGTAGGAAGTTAACTTTGCCTCTAAGAATAGTTACCTTTGTGTAGACTGGAATGATTTCTTCCCTGAACTTTCCGGATGCAGTGGCTACAGCAGCACGCCTGTGAGACTCCACCTAATTACATAACCCATAATCAATCGGATCAACAGCTGCTGTGGTTTAACTGCTTTTAAGTGTGTAGCCTAAAATGTGAATCAACTTACAGCAGCTTGGTCTTGCTCTTGGCGTGTCACACCGTAACGTTCAGCAACATTCTCTGAAGTTACGCCCATGGGAAGGAGGCAATCCCGCGCTTGTGCAAAGATGTCAACCTGTCAGAAGTATTTACAATCGTCATGTTCAGCTTATTTTAATAAAACTTATTTGAACTTATTCTGACAAAAAATAAGCTGAAAACCAACAAAATGTGGTGCAAGTAGGAAGTTGAAATTTACCTTTGGATTAGTCTGTCGAGGCCTATCGATGTTATCAGTTGTCATGGACTCTAGCCCAGCACTGATGCCTACAGGATTACAGTAACAGCTTATTATAGACTGTATATGATGGTAAATTTTGACAGATATGAAGATTGATTTTGCTGACCTATATCATAGAATCCAGCCTTTATGCAGGCGGCAACATCAGCAACTGCTTGAAGGCCCGAAGAACATTGCCTGTTGACAGTTCTGATTGGGACCGTGTCTGCAACAACACGAGCAGAACTACAATCAGGTCATCGGCACACTTCCAAGTGTAAAAGTGACAGGATTAATGTTGTGTAAATTAAGGTTGAGTCTGCTAACCTGGAAAACCGGCAAAGAATGCAGCCATTCTGCATTCCATAGCTCTAGCTGAACCTGGGGCTAGAACTGTACCGACAACTATGTCTCCCACCTCAGACGGGTTTAATTTCGTCTTGTCTATCAGGGCCTGTGAATCAACATCCATAACATAATTAAAAACTGTGCTTCTTCTCAAAATAACTGATTTGACTGAATGTCGTGATGCTGTTAAGGGAAACAGACATAAGTATGATCACCTTCAAGACAGGAGCAAGTAGATCATCAGCAAGCGTGTCTTTGAAGCCGCCACGTTTTGCTTTGCAGATTGCTGTTCGATAAGCTCTGTTCAATGATACTAACATTTAGGATTGCACTGGCATTTGTTTAGAGAAGTAATCAAAGAACATGTAATGTAAATTAACAAGACTGATGCTGACATTTAGGATTCTTTTTATACGGGAGATCAACAACCAATGCGAACAAAAAGATCACGAAAGGCGAAAGCTACATACAATACCAAGAATCCCTCTCCTACAAAAACATAAAGGAGAAAAGGAAAGAGCAACATACGCCACAATTACAACATCATCTCCAAATGCAGCATTTCTTTCATACACTCCATCTCCAGATGAGCAAATTGATGTCTGTTTCACGAGTCAACCAAAAAAAAAAAAACGAAAGAAAAAGAGGAGAACACAGGGACAAGAACCAAGTTAGGTTTATGTTACAAAAATCAACAGAGAAGAAACCAAACATGTCATTTACTCATTTTCAATGGGGAAAAAAGGTTCTTAGCAATAGCATCAAATGTCAAAGTAAATCTTCTGCTCAATTTGAAGTCCAAGCATTATGAGTTCTCAGAAGCAATATCAGCCCATTGACATGCATGAATTTCACATATAGCATGATACTTACATGATTTTAACTCATTGTAAATCACCAATGCTATATGGCCAATAAAAAAGTGCACAGAAAATATGTTGAACACAATTTTTTCAGTTATTACAAATGGCCCAATAAGAAGTGTCATCACAAGTCTTAACTAAACTCAAGCCAGCCAAATACCAGAGTGAAACAAACAGGTGAAGATTCACAATGAAACTGTACTTTCAGTTGGGGTGAATGACACAAAATTGTCCCATTAATAATAACTAAATTTGTCCATACAATGTCAAAGTCTTGATTAATAACCATCTGAAAATAACAAATCCCAGATAGAATCACTAACACAAGAGATCATGTATCAGACATCAAATACGAAACAGGACGAAACAAATACAAAAGTAATAAAACAAGCATAATGCATTGTGGCTGTCAAAAATTCGCATCCAAGGTCAATCCGGGTTCAGAAGAAAACTTGATATCAATACCCAGTTTTTTGGAACATTTTCCGAGTTGGACAAATTGGACAAGTATAAATTTGAGCCGGACAGTAGAAAATTGGAAAATATTGTGTTCGAACTTTCGGTCAAATCGGTCAATTTAAAAATTTGGACAGAAATTCTATGACCATACCCGCTTTGTTTCAGGTCGAACTGAACTGGGTTTTCAGGTCAGACATGTTTTTGACAGCCTCAGTAACTATCAAAGTTGCAAAATTTAGCATAAAATCCAGAAAAAGAATTGAAAGGATTCAGAGAAATAGAGACTTACAGAAATGGTGGAATCATGGGTGGGTTGAGTAATGGCACCGCAACTTGGGTTGAGGTGCTGAAGAAGCACTCTTTGTCTGTTCATTGCCTTCTCCATTATCTCTCTCTCTCTCTCTCTCTCTCTCTCTCTCTAATAGTTCAGGAGTTGATCATAATTCATAATGTTGGGCACATATATATAAATACAAGGGGCCACAAGGGTGTGTTATGTGTGGACAACCAATAAAAAAAAAGCACCTTTTCAACGTTGTTCATGAGTATGAAATTTACAAGGAATTTAGGACCTTATAATTTGGAAATTGGGAGACAATTGTTCTGAAATTTCCCCATGAAATCGAACGGTCAATGCTAGTCTTTTTCTTTTCTTTTTTTTTAAAAAAAACAAGAAAAAAGAAAAAGGGGATTGACTGAATATAGTAATATGAATGCAATTGGTAGTGTTCTGCATTAATATAAATAAATAAATATTTGGAAAATTTTCATATGTATATTTGTGTCCCGCATTAATAAAAACAAATAAATAAATATTGGGAATTAAGTCTACATGAATTGAATCCATCGTTCATTTATTAGTCAAAATGGTGCAGAATTCATATGTAACTTAACTCCATCGGCTATTTAATTTTGTAGGGTTGAGAAAGTCGCAGTCAAAATTTTAAATTTTAATTATAAATTTCTCAATATGTATAATTATGTATTTTATAAAACTATTATTATTAAATTTATAATAAAAATATTTCTATAATATAATATTATAATTTCTAATAAAATATTATATTTTTAAGATTACACAAATCAATTATCAAAGATAAATATTGTGGAATGGAATGTGAAATGGAACAGCTATTACACGGAGACCACAATTTCGTATTTTATAGTAGTCAAGTTATAAAAAGTCACTCAGTTGTCAAAATACCTTGTTGTCAAGGTCAATTAAAATTCAATCTTTGAGGACAACAACATTTTAGCACTATTGATAAAAATAGATTTGTTGAAGGACGTTCACAAACTTTTTAAAAATGTTAATTATTAAATAGATGAACCGTAAGATTACATTTATTGTAAGTTGTAATATACACTTATACTGTTGATAAGTCCGGGCCTTGGATGCAAGAGCTCCTCATCCCATTTCTCCCCTTCAAGTCCTTGGAGGAGCGTTTCTTCTTATTATTTGAGGTATGTTGTGGTGGGTGTTGACTCTTTTTTGGGCATTGACATTCCCTGTTCTTTGTAAGGCATGTCAGGTTAATATTTTCCTGAAATAGGGGTCTGATGAGTCGAACTAACTTACCTAAATAAAATTTTAAAAAATTAATGATACTAGCTTTGTAGCTTGTATTTTCTGAAGGAATTTTGGTCGTTAATTTGCTGAGCTTTATGTATTGGTATGTAACATTTGACTATAGTATATCAATATTTTGGAACTATTTGTAGTTAATGTAATAATAATTTGATGATAATGGATAAAATTAGACATTAGTATGCTATCACTGCTAGTATATCAATGTCCAATTTATGCATCATCGCTAACAATTCGTACATTTATGATAAATAGCCCTCAAATGGTCGATAAACAGTGTCCAATGTTAAAGATCGGTATATTATAGATCAATACTCTTAAAGGTCAATATATTTGAGAACAAAATTCCTTTTGTTAAATATTTCCTTCTTTCCATATTATTAGTTGTTAATATTATTAGCTGTTATGGCATGTAAAGTACACTTTAACCAATATTAACCATTAATTATTGAATATATATATATAACGGCATAAACTATAAAACTAACATCATTTGGTTTGTCAGATAAAGTGTTTTCATATGAATATAATGATGTAACTTTTTAGAGATGTATAATATTAGAAATTAAAACCTAAAATAATGCATGGAAGACCATAAGAAACTGAAAGCTATGTATTGTGTGATTTCATCAATTTTAGAGGTTAATTTGCTGGAATCATATGTTTCATGAGTGTACATTTCCTGTACATTTCAACTAATCATTATTAATCCATTCTACATGAACTAAAAATAACAAAATATTATATTTCCTTTATTCTTTTTAATATAACTTTTTAACTAATTTTTCCCTATTTAAAAAAAAAAAACTAATTTTTCTCATTTCATATCATCCATCTACAATCTCAATCCCAATAATATATTAAAATTGTTTTCTTATATACTTTACCTTAACATTCATCAAATAAGTTACACATATTGATTTCAATTAAATATATTGAATTAATTTTCTCACTAATTATCTCGTAGTTTTTCGTAATATTAGTTTTCCACTACCACCCAAAAAATTACATAAAAAGAAATGGAGATAGTACATGTTTATTAGGAGAAAAGGGTTCGAGTTGCTAATGATAGGAATTTTTTATATTAAAAATACAGTAGGAATGATAGGATTTATAAATTCGGATGTTTATATTAAGTTATATTCCCTCCATTTCTATATACATATGGTTTATTATTTTTATAGCCTAATATTGTACTTTGACAGTCATTTCCTAACAACATCTTTTCAAAAAAAGTGATAAAATTATATTTTTATAAAAATATTTTTCACGGTAAATCTCATGGCAGTAATTTTAACGATAAATCAATATATTATCGAGATATTATCAATCAAATTTCAAAAAATGATTGCAGTATGAATATTGAGGACACTGGAGGGGCCCAATTGCCCAAAGGAGTGTTCTGAATTAAACATTTAAGTGATGGCTTCATGAGTTTGACTTGTAACTTTCATGCATTACTGAATTTCTTAAAGACGACCGCAAATTTGCCATGGGTGTTGGGTGGTCTATAATTGAAATGTTAGTGAATGTGAACAAATTAACTTCGTCCCGTTATATTTGTCTATTTACCTAATTGAGAAACCAATGTATATTGAGAATTGAGTTAAAAAGTTTGTAATTTACCCAAAGTAATCATATTTTAATTGAAGATAATAGTTGTTGAAGTTGTAAAGACTGATAAACGAATTTATTAATTAGAGGTAGAAAATGAATTACAGTTATTGGAATTGTAAATATGACAAATATTTTGAGACAAAGGATTGGGTAAAAAGACAAATAATTTAGGACGAAAGTAGTAGTAAGTAGTGAGGTACTTGAAGGGTCAGTCAATTGACTTTTCACATTCCCGTTCCTCTTCTATGAATTCTATGACCATGAATTGGAAAATGTGGCCTTAATATTTACTAGCTTTTGAACCAATTTCATTAGCTACTTCTCCGGTAAATTTAGCAACTTTTCCTATGGATGTGTGATATGTGATCAAATTTATTTGTTAAAATTATCATCATTTTAGTAAACAAATTTCATTACAAATCACACATTCATCAGAAAAGCTGTTATATTCACTGAAAAAGTTGTTAAATAAAATTACTTCAAAAGCCTAGGGTGATAAATATTAACTTATAAACATTAGGATAAGGTTGCATTTATCCCCATGAATTCAAATCTTTGAAGCCCATTGAAAAATCATCATCCTCATCGAGCTATAAACCAACCCGGGGAAAAAAGGCAACAAAAAAAGAAGTGAAAGGAATTACTATAATAAGGAGATTAATAATCGACAGAACTCGTTTGATGCTCACAACTCAAAAGGTGCGATATATACATATTTTGTTCATCAAAAAAACGTCATGGCAAACTGACCATAGTAGGCATCAGGCCTGGACAGACAGATAGATAGATAGATGCTGTGATCTTTAAAGAATGAAAAAATTGAACTTGATGACACAAATATGCACAAAAAAAAAGAAAAAAGGGACGGAAGAAAACCAGGGGTACATTGATTACAGCATTGACAGAAGTGACACGAAACAAAACTTTTACTCGTTCGATTGGTTTTTGCAGCATCAAAATCGTCTACCCAAAAGATTTCTGGAAACATAACAGAAACAAACTTAAGATTGTTGGAGAGAAGTGTGCATGTGTAGAAAGAAGAGACAGTTTGTGAATTTGGGCCACAATTAATTACCTGGGGCTGATGTCCCCTTGATTGGAGAGCAGCGGACATGGAACGTAGCCTATCGGTGATCTCTGTGAATGAAGGCCGAGCATCAGGATCCACTGACCAGCACTCTTCCATTAACTTCTTCCACTCCCCATCGCAACGTTCCGGGATGGCTGGTCGGAGTGTGTTCTTCAAAATACCCCCTGTATTACAAAGGAGTAGAATTTACCGACAATTCTCTCTTTTTTTCTTTTTCTTTGTTGTGCGCGTGTGTGTGTGTGGGTTGGGGGGGGGGGGGGGTGGATAGCTAGAGAAATTGGTAACCACGACCATCATCTTCATTCTTATTTGGAACTACACACACATGTTGCATTCTCATGCTTCTTTTTCAAAAGTACATATTTGGAACTCATGATGTTTGCATATGCCAAAGGGATGTTGAAAAGAAGTTTACAGGTTGTAAGTCTTGTAACATCATTTCTGCAGTTCTCAAATGCACGTAAAAAGGGTCAAGTTGAAGCAGCTGTGTTTGGATGATTAGAAGGAACGCTAAACCAGAGAGGAGATTTAAGGATCTTAAATGGTTCAGTATTGGGATACCAGAGTTTACTGTTATATCTAGATTATATGGTGCAGGAATCAGAATTCAGAAGATTATCTCCTTCTTGTTGGCTCGTTTCTATTGCATTTGGACTTTACAAGCACCTATTGATTTTAAAAGGGAAATATTTGGAATACCAATCTACTGTACCATAAGTCTAGAACACATGCTTTCATACGTAGAGTGCTAATTGAAAATATCTTAGCCCTTTATCCAATCAAAAAGGCTTAATGACTCCAGGTTCTATAAGAATCTGCTCTCAGTGTCTCTGCTAATATGTTTTGAATAGTCAAAAACTCATTTTCTCCAAAACCTAAATCACATAAGCATCATTCAGCCACCTTCCTCAAAGTCAAAGAGGCCGGCTGACCTCTTCCAACAATGCAATAGTAGGAACCCCACATAACCCATTAAGAAATTTCATGGATCTGCACGCTTTAAGTGTATTTATCGTGTTAGGCCGTCTTTTTGAGGTCCCACAAAAATAACAATTTGTCCTGTCTTAATTAATCCTCATTCTTCAAGCTAATTCGCAAATATCAGGCAACTTAGGAATGTCATATTCTGGACTACTATAACTTCAACTATTTCCAACACTGTAGCTGACATCTTTCTTGACCTTCCACGTAGAGTAATTCGTAAACCAAAAGCCCAACCATCATTTTCGCTCTATGTGTCACCTCTCAAGTATCAGCCAGAGGTTGCAAAAGGGTGGGGGAGTGGACAAACAAGTAGGCAGGCAAACAGATCTCTCGTTCTTTTTCCACTTGTGATACAATTTCAACTTCATAAGAATGTCAAATACCCTAACAATGTTAAAACTATAGAGACAAATAACATCAACCTAACCTCTCAGCATAGAATCTATTGCAAGAGCAATCTCACCCAGCTTGCCAGCAATGAATAACAAAAAGAGCATTACAAGCCATGCAGGCAGAAGCACCAGGACCATCGCGGCATTACTCAGCCACAGGTGTCAATGATTTACCCATCTTTTGATTGCTTATGAAAAAAATGCCTAGAACATTGAAAGTAATATGATGGCATGCACTTTGGTAAACTGAATGTCAAATATCCTAAATACTGTGAAGTGCAGACCCATGCAACAGCTGAATTTCAGTATTTTGAAAATTGGGGTCAGAAATTTAAAAGGAAACTTTAAAGGTGCTCTAAGTGGTAATAAGCAATGAGCTGATCCAATTCTTTTATAAGCTAGAACAACCAACACCGCAAACATGAGATTACTGGACATGAGAACGTAGTCTGGACTACAGTATCATAGAAGGAACTATGATGACTAAATTCCCTCTACAAAGATTGAAAGACAAATTTTGTCAAGTCTCTCTTCTTTTGGGTTAATGGGAAGTTTAGCTCCCATTTTGATGTGGTAGATGTTGTGGATAGTTTGTCTTTTGGTTGTACATAACCTTGTATGGTGCTTGTTGACCATCAGTTCTTTATTCCTATTCCAAATATATATATTTTCTCTCCAAAAAAAAAAAAAAAAAAAAAAAAAAAACAATGAGGACTAAACTAGTAATCAACTAGTTTTGATGAGTTTGCTTAGAGCTATCGATAAAAAATAGATGTGTAGAAGGCCACAGTACGCTTTACCTATGATTGCACCACAGTGCATGTTTGCATAGGGCTCTTCTCCAGTCAAAATTTCCCACATTGCAATGCCAAATGAGAAAACATCAACCTGCATAAGTCCATAATGTCCCTATAAGTCTTGATTAACAGTACCAAAAATTCCATGGCAGAAAATGATGAGCAGTTCCACAAACCTTCTCTGAAACCTTGCTACTGCTTCCATTCAATAATTCTGGAGCCATCCAAGGAAGTGTTCCTCGGACACCCCCAGAAACCAGGGTATTACGCTTTATCCTTGACAGGCCAAAATCTCCAACCTACACAGACTTACGAGTCAGAAAACCTTGTTTTTCTTTCCCTATGTGTACTAATATGTTAATATCACTTTATGGCCACACTGATTGGGAAATTCTTCAGCTATTGCTGGGGTACTATAGTGTGACTGATTGCTCTAGGCTTGGGCCTTACTGCGCATGGTGGCTGATTGGTCATGTTGTTGATGATTTTGAAGTTTGATGTAAAATATGTGTGTGTGTGTGTGTGTACACTGAAGCAATGCAATTTAGCTTACACCATAGCCATTTATGGTTTAAAGCATTGATTTTATTTTATCAATAGTGATTGGAGTCCTGCTAAGGGATAAAACAATCATAATATACCATAGCAATTAACCATAGAGCCCAAGAATCATAGGCATACAAGAAAGTTTAGCAACAATCGATATTCAAAGAAGATATTGCCCACGTTGTGACTATTGCCTAGGAGGTAGTCATGATCGCATAAATGAGAGTACATGAAGTTGTTTAAGTGCATCTGTTCACAGACATACAATACGCACATTCTTTGTTCTTTGATACGAGGAGTTTATTACAACAATCTTCAGTCCACATCGAATCAAAGATAAGACCACAGACCGTATAGCAATCAGATTAACTAGGTGTAGAAACAAATTGGAAACTTCAGATATGCTTCACATGAGCTGAGACAATGGTCACTCAAGGTAACAGAATAGGTTAAGTCTGGACTCGCGATTTTGGACAGAAAGGAAAAAGTGTCCTTGAGTACATTCAAGTAAAAGGCTGCTGCTTAATTCTAGCAGAAATGCCATTTTTATTAGTCAATTTTTAGAACTAGAATAGGGTAATATCCCAAAATCATCATTCAAGAATGTTTTAAGATCCAGAGAACTGTCCGCAAGAATGGGACAACACTCTCATATCATAGTTAATGGAAACCCCCCCCCCCCCCCCCCGACAAAAAAAAAATCTCCAATCTTTCTTTGGAACAGCAAAGCAAAGTCCAAAATTCCATATTTATTTTGATTTCTATGCCTGTGTCACAAGATTGTAACTATGAAATCTTCCCAATTGTCCAACTCTATGCAATTAGAGCTAAACTTGTTGATATTTTAGTTCATCAACTGTCTCCACAAAATAGTTTTCCGGTTTTAGAAAAGAATCTTAGCTTCATGAAGGAAGATTGATTTATGTCCAAGTGAAGGTTTTCTTATCCCCGCGTCTCTCTACTCTTTTCTTTGACCTCCAGCTATTTTTCTCTTTTGTTATCTCCCTAATTACCTACATTCTCTCATCTATCCCATCAGGTCAGTTCTTTTTCTCTTTTTTTACCTCCTTAATTATCTACATTCTCTCATCTCTCCCATCAGGTTCAATATCTACCCCCCCCCCCCCGTCTTCACTCTTCACTGTTGAAAGCTCTAGCTTAAATTCAACTAACCATGGAATATCAATTGCTATTTATTTAGACAGTTTGATTGAGCAGTGACAAATCCTAATCTGCATCTCCCTTCCTACAAAATGGTGAGTTCACCTTTTGTCCTCAATTTTCGCTTCAAAGACATTGACTGGAACTAAGCTGTTATGATCTACATTACACAGCAACAATGGAGAAATTGGGCTGAAAAGTTAGGTCGTTTGGGATCTCTTTCTCCTCCGACATTCAATTGTTAATGAAATGCAATAAAGCATCCACCATAGTCACGAACAACTGAAATTGCACTTCAATCAAGAGCAAATAGATATGTGTCAAAGTGCCCAAGTTATCAGAAGAGGTGGGGAAGGGAAGCAGGACGTGGAGATAGATGGAAGTAAAGCTTGGACAAAATTGTCACACATAAAAACATTTCAAAAAACGACTCAGGGGTGCCTCACATTTCGTGGAAACTATTTCTAAGCCCCCATGTTTCTAGCTGTATTTTTAGGCCCCCATTTATTAAGTTCAGCAATTGTTAGGGGACAAATACGATTATTTGAACTTGAACATGTTTCCAGTAAGATTACGTGGACTACTGAAATCCACTCTTTTTTTGAGTGTTGACACTCGTAGACAATAAAACCTTCAAGCAAGTTCCCACCAAAAACGTGCCCGAAACATGTTCAAATAATCGGATTTGTCCCTTAGCAATTGCTAACCTTAAAAACAAGGTGGCCTAAAAATAGTTTCCACAAAATGTGAAGTATCCTTAAGTCATTTTTTAAAAACATTTTAGTGGAGTGGTTTTCTTCCTTGTTATACATTAAGAGCATTTGCATTGTGAATGTTTATAAATTCTCCTCGCTTCCAAGCTAACGAAAGTCTCTATTGCACATAAAGAGAAATACAGGTGCACATAAAACGATTCTTCTCAGTTTCTATGGAAAAACGTTCAAACAAGATAACCGATCAAACTAGTAGCTTGACAAACGGCTACTTGAGCTTAACAAACAACCCAAATACAGATTTTACAACACTGAAGAATTTTAGAAAGTGAACATGGCAGTGTTCAAAATTGAAATCATCCCATTTAGAATACATTAGGCAGCATAAAGAATTCCAGATAGAACATCTTGTTCTATACACCCCCCCCCCCAAAAAAAAAACAAAAAAACAACAAAAAAACAACAAAAACAAAATACCCCACCCAACACCCAAAAAAGGCATGGGATAGCCTCTAAATTTTGAAGAGATGGAAACGAGAACTTTTTGAGTATTCCTGAGGTTCATAAAGTGCCCATAAAAATATGACCTACAAGAGCATCTCCACTCATGACTTCGTTCATCAACAGTATTTATTCTCTAGTTCCCTCGAATAAATGATTTTTGTTTGTTGGAAAATTCGATTCTAATAATCCTATTTTGGGCGATTGGACAATAATAATTTCGACAAATTGTATGTTTTGGTACCAAATCCAACTCAATATTTTCACTTTGAAGTTTTTTACAGTTTCATATTTTTCTGTTTTTTTTCATTCTTGCCCCCGATAAAGGTTATGAAATGTAGTTACTAAGAGAAATTTTAGATTTTCTTTGAGATTCCGAAAAATTATTATGATTTTTAAGGAATAAAAGGGGGGAAATCATAAAAATTAGAAAATAAATCGAAAAAAGTTCGCACAAAGTTTGTAAATTCACCAAAATCGTGAGGAAGTGTTGTGCTAAGTTTGGGAGCAAACACAAATCAAAATCCTCGATATTTAAGGTATGCACTCGGTGGTGGTCCAAAAAATATAATTTATCGAAATTTGGGACTGCTAGCATACATTAAGTTCGGATTATTATTGTCCACTCACTCTAAGTATGGATTATTAGAATCCAACTTTCCTTCTTTTATAACTAAAATAAATGAATACTCCCTCCTTCCCATATTATCTATCACAACGTCACTTTAGGCTTTTGAGGTAATACCAACAAAGCCATCATTGTTGAAAACTACGCTTTTGAAATATCAATTTACCCCTGTAATTTGAATATTTCAATTAACCCCTCTAATAGAGTATTGGAAATGTAAATGATCTTGAAAATAAAGATATAATCAGGAAAAAATTTGAAGTTAGTTATAAATATCATATTGGAAATTTAAAGTAATAGATATTATGGGAAAAAAACTTATAGTGACAGATAATATAGAAAGGAGGGAGAAATAGTTAGGTAATCAAACTACGCACCTTGCAAATAGGTCGCTGTGGATCCCTCATATTAACAAGCAAGTTGTCACATTTCAAATCAAAATGGACAATATTTTTTGAGTGCAGGTACTCCATGCCAAAGGCCGCATCCATCGCTATAAGAAGCCTCTTTCGGCGGTCAAGAGATCTGACAAACAAATTTGAATAAACAAGAAAGCAAGAGAGAAGTATGTCATGCCACAAACTCAAATGGTTTTTGTGCTAGAAAAATATATAAAAAAAAGCTGAATTTTACCTGTCCTTCTTCAGCAGGACATTTCTAAGGGAACCATTAACCATGTATTCTGTCACAGTTGCCAAAGTTCCTTCAGCTCCATCTGGTACCACTCCATAGAATGCAACTACATTTGGATGATGAAGTTTAGAGAGGATCTGTGCCTCTCTCCAAAAGTCTCTGGTCTGATAAAATTGAAGGTTGCCAAATTCAGCTCATCATTACAACGTTTCATGCCATAGTATTACCCTTGTGTAAACACAAAGTCCTTCTATTCCCTAATCCTTTCACGCTTGTTTTTGGAGATGTAAGGAATAAAGGGCATTGAAGCTATCCAACAATTTACTACTAAAAGAAGGGGCAGAAAAAGAGACGTAAAGAAAGCTTAAAGGACTGGGAACCAAAGGCATCAAATATGGGGAGAAAAAGAAAAAGACTTACCAACCGCTCTTGCTCTGATGATCTTCCTGAAAAGCAACTTTTCTTAATTCTTTTGATAGCAACATCTGTTCCTCGCCATTTCCCATGATAAACAGTTCCATAAGTACCAGATCCTAGCTCTCTCAGTTCTTCAAGATCAGCATTCTTAATGATCTGTGTATCAGCAATCACGTATCAACCAAACTATTTTGCAGAAATGGCCAAAATCATACAATTACCCAATCCCAAATCCAGCAAAAAGCTATGGGAAATCCAGTTGACACAATATTTCCCCTTAGAAAGCACCAAGACTTTCTGAAGCGACCCCAAAATAAAGAATTTCGGAAGAGCTAACTTTCAAAAATAACTTAACAAGAGCACAGAAAAGAACAGAAAAAGAAACAGCCCGTGATAGACTTAAATTAAAAGAAAAATTGGATTCTAATAATCCCTACTTTCAGTTTTTGTATGCCAGTGGTCTCTACATTTTTTTTTTGTTGGTATTTTGGTGGTCCTAAAAATAAAAAAACTGTATTCTAGTGGTACAAAATCAACCTCCACATTTTTAAAAAAAATTTCATTCATGCCCATATTGTTTTTATCTTTTCATTCCTGCCCCCAATGAGGTTATGAAGTGTAGTTACGAAAATGATTTTTAAATTATTCTTTTGAAAATTCTAGCAATTATTATGATTTTTAAGGAACAAAAGTGAAAAAATCGTAGAAGAGAGAAAACAAATCGAAAGAATTTGGGACAAAGGTTGTAAATTCATTAAAAATCGCGGGGAAGGGGGAAGTGTTGTGCTAAGTTTTGAATCAAATGCAAGTTAAAATCTATGACATTTAGGGTATACATTCAGTGGTGTCGCACCAGGATTTTCTTTTTTTTGGACCACCAAAATACAAAACAAAGTAGGAAGTATTGGCATACAAAAGTTGAAAGTAGGGATTATTAGAATCCAATTTTCCTAAATTAAACCCAGTAAAATATCAAGACATAGCATTCAAAGATTCCAGAACATATATTCTACGATGACACAAGCATAGATAAGGAAAATTTTAAATGAAACATCATTAAGTAAATAGGTTATTCTGATAAGGAAAAGATTTAAATTAAAATAGATAAACCTACAAGAAGAGATGTTGAAAAGCCTCCCACGAAAGCTAATTACAACCCAAGAATAGGCTGTTCACAAAATCAACATAGACAAAGGAGGAACAAAAAAACTCCTCCCATTCAAGTCACTTATCCAAACCAGTCAATAGATATTTCAACCCCATCAAGAACTCATGCATTTCTTTCCATTCACAAAAAACCAAAAAATAGCATGGGAAATGGCTCGAAATACTTATACTTAACCCTTCTCCCAAGAAAGCTTTCCCATGCCAATAACTGGAAACTTACTGAACTAGGCATCACCAAAGGAAGGCCCAAACTGCTCCCGGATGCTTCTTGCGATAAATATGCGTGATGTTCTCAGGACATGCACAGTAACATCATGAAAAAGAAATCTCCTTGGAACACAATAATAACTGAGCATGTACTCAATATATGTTTTACAAAGGAATGGTACAGTATTAAAACTGAAAAAGAAGTTAACTAGATACCTAATTGACAAAAGATGAGGCAAAAAATGCCATTATCTAAAACCTGCAATCCTGAACCTAGACTTTTACAAACTCCTACCAATATTGACGTCATCAGTATGTTGCAGCCAAAGCAACCAAAGTCTACCCAAATCTTATTTATCAATGAGGACCTCACATGCTCACCATCCTAGTGACCAAGCTTGACTGTTCCATATTTTCAATTTTGTGGTATAGATGACAAGCCATGCTTCCATGCTTTTCAGCATCCTCTTATACTTTTTTAGCATAGAAGTTTTCGAACTAAAGATCAGAGAACAGAAACCAGCCAGCCATTTGAAAACTTTAAAGAGCAAGTACATGACACCAAAACAGATAGTAAACTTAACAAGCACATAGACCAACAAAAAACCAATTCAGGACGCACAATCTACTGATATTCTCCCAGTGGGGATAAAAAGGATTCCAAAAAATAGCATCTAGGGGACAATGAATACACAAAATGACAAATGCTAAAGCAAAGTATTTCACGGGGAAAAAAGTTGAAACCTGCAATCCATAGAGCCCAGCTTCTATTTCAGCCATCATAGCATCGCCGCCGATAGAGTCATCCTTAAGAGTATACTCAATTTTATCATCCTACACAGACAAGATAGCTGATCAAAACCGAAGTTTATAATTTCAATCATTAAACAGGAACCACAAACAGGGGAGGACCAAAAAACCTCGCAATCAGTTTCTGCATCACCCCCAGCCGCATCTACATGTTGCCAGCCCTCAGTGGCAGCTTCCTCAGGATGAGGAGCTACAGTGGAGGAGAAATCGTTACTGTGGGACAAACAATCAGACACACTTTCAGTCACCAAGAAAGGCTCAAGATTTTGCTTGTGCGCATCTGGGAGTTCTGCCTGGCTAATCTCATTATCCATTGCTAGCACGAGATTACAGAGCCCATCTCCCAGCTTTTCCAGCTTCTGGGTTGACTGATCTGCTTTATTACTTGGGTGATTCATATTCTCCTCTCCAAAAGCAGAGAAAGCTTTTGCTGAATGATTAGAGGAATGGAAATCAACATTATGAGCTACAAATGAGCATGTAACTGAGTCAATCAATAATTTTTCCAGGGAGGTCTCCTCTTGATCACATGCAACTGACGCCTGACCTTGAGCAACAAATGAATCACCAGCCAAACCAGAGAGTAGATCAAACTGTTGGTGCTGAAGATGAGATTTCTGAGTCTCCACAGATTTATTTATCTTCATTACATCAGATGAGGTATCCTGGGGTTGATATCCATGCTTTTCTATGAGAACACCACCGGTAGATGGGAATGCATTGACCACAGTTGACACCGACTGATAGTGTATTTGCACAGAGGCTGCATCAATGGGCAACGTAGTTTGGTCTCTCATTCCCTCATACAGTTTGGAACCTGCATTGAGAACCATGTTCATCTATTGAAGAATTACAGAACTTATATTGCCAAGAATCTACATGAATGGATGTGGCTTACCATGGTCTTGTGCACCAGTGAGTGACCTCTCATTGGCTCTGTTGCTGCTGCCTTCAAGATATTGGTGGCCGTCAAAGGGTTCAGAATAAGCAGGAATCATGAGATCAACTCTTTTGTGAGGAGCACTGGGCTCCACATCCATCAGCTGATTATGAACTTCAGGCATGCAACTATGGACATTCTCTTGTAGCCGGGATGCCTTGTCCAAGGGAGAAGCAGATATTACTAGCTTTGCAGAGTTTAAGGGAGTAGATGGGTTCATTCCTTCCTGCGAACAATGTGGGGACTTTCCTACATACTGCTGCAGCTGAGAATCTGAGTGCGCATGAGGCAAACGATGATGAGAGTCAACTGAGTCGTTGGAAGCCAGCGTGAATGCTCGGGTATCAGCTACTGACATATGCCTCTCATGATGTCTTGCTTTCCCTTGGGCTAAGGATATCTTACCATTGAAATGATAACGGTTACCATCAGTTCCAGCAGGAGTTAGAAAATCTCTGCTTCCTTGTTGGCCTAGGAAATGCGATTCATATCCCTGAACATTTGGTTTACCAACGGAAGGATCAACAGGCAGTTGAGCTGTGGTGAAGGAACTATTTCTCTCATCACTGTGTTTCCATAGGTTACCTTCACGTGATTGCATAACACCACTCGGTCCACTCCTAGTATTGCTGTCTCCAGCCACCTTCGTGGAGAACGAAGGAGACTGAGCTGGCGAACTGCATGTATTCAAGATGTCATTAGTGGCATGCGCTGCTTGCAAGTCACCAGGGCCATCCTTGTCTTCCCTTTGATGCAGAGATGAAGGAGAGTCTCCAGGACAGCTCAATACATGATCTGATACAGCACCTGACTGGGTTGCATCAGCCATCAGTTGCTCCCCAGATGACTTTTTAGGGCTAGGGTCCAATATACCATTAATGGCAACAACATATTCATAATCAGGAATGGTCTGTTGAGGAGTGTCTGAACTTTGATTTTCAGCTTCACTTGTAGGAATTAAAAATATCCGAAGCCTCTGGGACCCTGCAGATTTTTCAATGCCCCAGTATTCCTCCATCATATTCTGAAGGTCCTCATCGGAAGACACCGATATGAGTGCATCAAGATCTTCACCTGGAAGCTGATATTTTATAGTGTGTGGTTGATTACATATGCCAGAAGTCTTATTGACAAGTCCTTCCCATGAAATATTCTTCTTGATGGAGACAATGCGGGTCTCACCACCAACATATCTGAGTTTCCCATCACTAGGCCTGGGTAAAATTTTCCCCCCAAAGCTGCAGAGAATCCTCAACTTCCCAGATTGAGAACCATCATTAGTCCCTGCTTCATAAGGGTAGTATGAACGAGGAGATTGAGGAATAGAAATCGGCACTCTTGAACCAAAGTTAGCCTGATCAAAGTTCAAAACACAGCTAGCTTCCCAAGGCCCCTGGCTATTGGCAACATCATCTATATGACCTCTTGCTCTGTCAACAACATTGCAATACTCAACCTCTGGAGGGCCCGCCTTTGCTGAAGCGAACTCAGAGGCATCAGAACCACACTCAGAATCCATCCTACGCAATGCAAGCATTCTAGTAAGATCTTCATAACTCACCTTACGATCATGGTGACTGTTGCACCCAACACCTATCTCCTGATTTTGAACTACAGATACCCCTGTTGAAACCCCCTTCGGTGTGATGTGATCATGATCATTGTTGAATCCAAAACCTACATCCCGGGGAGGAACAATGGATAACCCAGTGGGAGCCCCCATTAGACGATCATGATTACTGCTGAATCCAAATCCCATGTCTCTGTTGGGGATTATAGATAGCCCTGTAGGGGGCCCCATTGGCATAGGCCGATCATGATTGTTATTAAACCCAAATCCCATCTCTCGATTTGGAACTATCGATACTCCAGAACGATCATAGTTGAATCCAATTCCTGCTTCCCTACTTGAAACCATAGTTGGACCAGCAGGAGCTCCCTTCAGAGTAATCCGATCATGATCATTGTTGAACACAACTCCCATCTCTCGACTTGGAACGAGAAGTGTTGGAGGAGCCCCCTTTGGAGTTACACGTTCATGATCATAGTTGAATCCAACCCCTATATCTCGATTTGGAGCTATAGATAATCCAAGAAGAGCTCCCTGGGTCATACGCTCATGATCATAGTTGAATCCAACTACTGCTACATCCCGAGGTGGAACAATAGACAGCCCAGTAGGAGCTCCCTTTGGAGTAATACGCTCCTGATCGTTGTTGAATCCAACTACCATATCTCGATTTGGAACTATAGATAGCCCCATAGGTACCCTTCTTTTAGTACCACCATCATGATCATTGTTGAATCCAACTCCTGCATCTCTATTTTGAACAGCACACATCCCAGCAGGAGCCATCTTTGGAGCAAGACGATCACGAATGAACTCAGAAGAGAATTCTTCCCCTGTTTGTACAGATACGTAGTTACTATTTACAGCAGTACCAGCGGGCGTTCTGCTATCTGCAACACTTGGACCCGGCATATTTTGGGTCTCTTGATCCAAGGGCGCATGCATGTTACCTCTCATAGCTTCATGCAAATCTTAAGCTACTCAACACCACTCTTCAAACCCTCTCAGAATAATCCAAGTCATCGAACAAAGACTTATTTCCAGATTTACTTCCCACTTCTTCAATCGAAATATTTCCAGGGGCGAAAAAAAGAAATCTATACCACCTTAAATGTAACCATATACCACCATCAACAAAGAATGCAACTCATCATGAACTACATAACTACTGCGGAATGTGCTCCACAGGATCAAACCACCACCAATTATATCAACAAATAGTATCTCCTCACCTTATCCATATACACAAAAACCATTCATATACATCTGCAGGAAAAAAAAATTCCAAAATACATAAAACCCCACAGGCTCCTGTTATTACAAATCCGCCAAAAATAACACCTTCAGTAAATCATGATTCATGATGCAAAATGTAAGAAGTAAATTTTCCAACTCAATTCACCGCAAAACCGTCACAAACCTAACAATTTCGACAAACTTCTAACCAACATTTCGCCAGCGTAAGTAACTCTCGCGATCAATCAATCAATCAAAGCTCTTGAACAAAATCAAACAAACCGGGAACAAAATTAGCAATAATCGAAAGAGTACCTATCTCACTCCTCTCAATGATCATCGGAGAAACCCTAATTCGGCCGGATCATCGAATTTTTCCGGTGATCATGAACACCTGACAAGAACGCCTAAATTTCAAATTTCAAAACTGAAATTAAAGCCATAGACAGGTTTGATAGACAGAACAAAGAGAGGAGAGGAGAGATAGAAAGAGAAAGCGATGCATACGGCTCACACCTTCAATGGCGGTTTCCGACGGCGACATTGCCGAGAATTTGGCGGCATCAACACTGGAATTTGCCAGGAGAGAGAAAGGAAACGAGGAAGAGGGAGAAAAAAAGGACAAGGTTTTGTTTTTCTTTTTTCTTGTTACGATTTAATTAACTGAAAAATCTTTTCTGTAAAGGCGAAATAATTTAAACAAAAAGGGTAAAGTAGTATTAAAAAAAAGAGGAAACAATTTGAAAATTCAAATACTTTAAAAAAAAGAAAATAAGAAGACAGAAAAATCTAACTAGCTTTGTCTCTGACATGGACCATTGGTTTGAAGTTTGTTGGTTGGCATGGGTAAACGGACCCTAACCTTTGCCGCCACAAACTCTAATTTAATACTACTACTAATCACAAATTAATTATTTGGGCCTTTTGAAATGAGGGTAAGGTAATGGCCCAATGTAATTGTGATTTTTCTTTTCACAAATAAAGTAATTTTTTAGAGCATAATGGTTTATAATATTTTAACTTACGAAAATTAGTTTTTTTGTCTGTTTTTTTGAATGATTGTCTATATGAATAAACAATTATAGAAAGAAATAATAATATTTTAACTTATGAAAATTAGTGTTTTTTTGTCTGTTCTTTTGAATGAGTGTCTACATATATAAACGAATGTAGAAAGAAAAAATATAGACATAATTGACATAGTTATTGCATGAAGAAATTTATATCATTCTCCATTTTAGTCCCGGATCATAACATTAAGTTTAACGTCTTATATTACTTAGTGCAATAACCAAAAAGTCTACATTTGTGATTGACTTACCAAGCTTTTATAAATTTGTCACTCAAAATAGGACCCATGATAATGGATAAGTGGTCATTAATACACCAAATACAAAATCTCTTTTGATCACAATCCAATCCCTTACAAAAGGGAATTGGCATAATTGTTATGCTAAGTTTAGCCATAAAAATAAATGCTAATAGCTACTATTAGGTTTTCATGTGCCAATGTTTTTCCCCCTTATTTAATGAATATTTGTTGTCTAAGAAATCAAAGTACATAGAACTAATGATCAAAACCCTCCAGCTGTATAATCAGTAAGTTTTGTAGACCCATTCGTCAACCACCCCCCCCCCCCCAAAAAAAATAGATTTTACTCTTGTTTTGTAGACCCATTCGCCAACCCCCCCCCCCCAAAAAAAGGGTTTATTACTCTCTAGTGTTGGGCTTAAGATTGGATTACCAAAGTTGCAGTTTTTTACTCTCTAGTGTTGCCATCAATCAGCCCACTTTGACCAGGAAATTAATTTTGATTTAAATTTTGGAAAAGTTAGTAGGGTTGCTGTAGTTGATTGACATGTCTGATGTAATATTATTTATTTATTTTTTTTGTAAATGAGATCCAAACGATGCGTTTGGTATTTGCTGAATAGTTTATGTCATTCGAATTTGAGGAAGACGAAAGGTGTGTTTGCCGGGAACATCGATTCTGCAACTGGGAGAACATTTGCAGGTGGTCGAACTGTTCGAGTTGAGGCGGCTGTCTTCATCAGTAGATCGTGGAAAGTAGCATAGAAGAAGAAAAATTTCTGAAAAATGGCACCCAAACGTGGAAAGGTTGGTATTGCATAATTTTGATTGTTTAATTAGGTTGATTTCGTGATGAATAGGGTTTAATGTTTCGTGAAGTTGTGTTTTTTTATGGGTTTAGGGTATGTTTGAATGTCAAAAATCACGTTGTAGATGTTAAACTTTTGAAACCCATATGAAGATATCGTAGTTAACATATATTAGATGGTGTTTATGGTTTAGGTTATAGTGTTTAGGGTTTCAATGTATCCGTCAATGATAGCAAGTTGACAAATACAGTTTCTGTGCAATCCTTTAGAAATAGATTCGGAAGATGGTGGTGTTAACCCACAGTTTAGGTAGTTAACGACAATAAATTATCTGGTTAACAATGACGAAGGACAATAGGAAGGAATTGAATGATGGAAGTTTTTGTTGCAAAGTGAATTAAATGTGATAACTGTAAATGCAGGTTACAACCAGTGAAAGTATTTCATCAGAGTATACCCCAAGTGAGGGGTATGCAGAAAGGGCAGACATTGCAAGTGTATATAATTTTGATGCTAGTAGTGGTAGCGATTATGATTTTGATGGTCGGGAGGTAGTTGAGAGTGACCTTTCAACTTCTCTTGTTTCGGAGAATTCGGTGGACGTAGACAACCTTAGGTTAGATGGCGTTGATTATGTACAAATGGAGGGGTGCAGTGTTAGGAGAGAAAGGGATTGCAGTCGTGGGGTATATAACATGGTGGGATCAACTGCAGAGTTTGGTGTTAGGGGACGGAGTTACCTTCAAAAAGTATGTGAGGTGAATGGTGAGTTGGAGCAATACCGACGTACGGCAGTGGAAAGGACATGTTTTGGTGCATGTCTTAAGTACAGAAAGATTGAATTGAATAGGAAGCTGACAGGAGCGTTGGTTGCTTCATGGGTACCGAGATGGAAAGGTTTTAGATTAGGTAAAATGTTTGTTCCTTTTATGGTGTATGACGTATGTCTTCTAAGGGGTCTGCCGTGCACAGGAATGAAAGTTGACTATGAGGGTGGGGGAGAGTCAAGTAGATTGGTGGGAATGGTTAGGGGTGTTATTGATGGTGTTGGTAGGGGGAGGGCCGGGGGCGAAGATGGGAGGAAAAGGTTGTACAGGAACTATTTAGGTGCAATGATTCATCTAATGAAAGACAATAAAGAGCAGGGTGAACTGGATGTGTGGATGCAGTTGTACTGCTGGTTTATAATGAGTGCGGTTCTGTTTCCGAAATCACCAGGGGGTGCTTGTTGGACTGTAGTGAAGTATGCTGAGAGTGTTTCGACTCTAGGTCAATATAACTGGTGTGAGGCTATATGGGACTTCCTTGTGGGATCAATAAATGAAGCAAATGTGAAGCTAAGTCGAGGGCAAATGGAGGTGCAGATGAGTGGGTTTGCTCACCTGATACAGGTGAATTGTAGCTTTATTGTGTTAAGTTGATTTATTTGTTTACCATTTAGTTGTGGGAAGTACATTCGTACAAATGGGTAAAAGAACTGACTGTTTTATAATGTTAGGTCTGGTTCTTTGAGCACACAAGAATAATGGAGAGTTATGATATACATAGATTTCCCAGGTTGTCAAGATGGGAAACGGTTGACATCCCTAAGAAGAGGGAATTTAATGCTGTAATAAGAGGGCTTCATGAATCTGAGGTAGATGTGCTGTTAAATTAGTTTAGCCATTACTAAGGACAATTTGAATAAAGTGAACATGTGTATGTGCCGAATGCAGGTGAGCAAAGTACTTGTTGTGACTGTTGATGAGAGTAGCATTGAAGTAGTTCATGCAACGACAAGTACAGAAGCCTACAAGAAATACGTTAATGATTTGGAGGTAATGGCTACGTGAGAATCAATTAATTTGTAACATGTATTTGTTCGGTATTCAAGTAGAGTTCAACTTTTAGTTTTGTTGGACATTAACATGAAGTTAAGAAGTGAAAAATATGTTGAGTAGTAATCATTGGTAATGGCTATTATTTTGTGCTGAGATTACTTTAACTTAACATAGGCAGGGGAGCCCGTTGAGATACATTTTGAAAACCTTCAGAGGCGGATTGTTGAACTTGAAGAGAGGAACTCGTTCCTTGAAGGTAGGAAAGAGTATTGGAAGGCAAAGTATTTGGAGATGGAAAGAAGGGTTAGGTCTGGCAGGGATGAGACACCTGGGCTGGATGAATATGTGAAACATGGATGCTAATCTTCAGCAAATGCGGATGACATTTTGAGAAGTGTGAGTGAGAATGAAACAGAAGTTGCAATGTGTGACTCCCCTGAACGTGACATTGAGCATGTGGATGCAGAGGTTGTCATAGGATTGGTGGCAAGTGGCAGTTGCCCCGAAGACATTGCAGAACCAGTTCATGGCAGTAGTGGGTCATGCATTGCTAAGAATGTCAAAGGAAGGCCGAGGAAGAGGAAAGTTGGACCTTTGAACAAATCTCCTTGGGTCGCTGGTAAACAAAGGAGGTCTTATGTCATCGATGGCGATCTCATAGTTGAGACCTGTCAGAATTCCACTGAAATGAGACTCGAGGTGATGAAAACCACGTGTCCTCCACGAGATAACCCTGAAGAAGCAGTCATTGGTCGAACTCAGAAGTGGTTGTCGGCTGAGGTATTGTCATCACTAAATTTACTTTACTTTTGACAACGTTTAAGTGTTTAAGTTAACGTATTATTGTTACATACATTTGCAGGATGTTATGAGTTACCTCAACGCCCCCCTTTCCAATGATGAGGAGTCACTGTTACAAACGGTGAGGGGTAGGTTCAAGGCGTTAAAGTCAGGCAGTGCAGAATGGTAAGGTGCTTTAGAATGAAAATATGTTATAGTGGGAAATCGAATGATGGTAAAGAATTTTACGTTGAATGCAGGTCGAATGTAATTCCTGAGTATCAAGGATGGCCGATGGAGGGGGAGTGGATGAGGGGATTGCTGTTGAAAGTGACCCGTCGTGGAGCTACATCGAAATCGGGCCAGTACAACATATCCATCACTGTCCTCCAGCATTACACAACGCTATTGTTGAATCGGGCAATCGAGTACCCTGACATGTGTTGGCGGGCAATCTTCCCGATTTTAGCAAAAGTTGTAAGTGGTTCCCATTCCCTTAAATGTTTAACATGATAATTTTCCAAGTTATTTCCAACTGATTAAAGGGGTTGGTTATCTGACGTACAGAACAAGGAGGGGGTAGACACTGGTGCTGAGGCATGCATAAGTAGAATTTTGGAAAAGGAGCAGCAGAGTCAGAGTTTGAACACCCTGAGATATGTGAGTGTCGGTGATCATTGCACAACTCTTGATATATAAACGTAAACTGATGAAATGGTTATGGTTGCAGGTTGTCCAAATGATGTATGATGAACAAAGGTGCCATTATTTCATGTTAGTGGCGGACCTTGTGGATGACAAGTTCATACTTTTTGACTCATTACCCCCACACAGGGATGACGAGACAATGAAAGTTTACGAGCTGACGGTATGTAGTGTATCATATTATTGGCAGATTGAAGAGTTTGTTGTTAATGAAACCATTTTTAACCGGTGTTGAGTTTCCAACCAGAAAAAAATGATGGCACGGGGTATGAAGGACGTGGGAGTGAAGGACAATGCGGATGAGTGGGAAGTCATAAATGGGCCATGCAAGGAGCAAGGAAAGTAAGTATGTTAATGTGTATAGTTTAGGTAACTATTTTTAGGTACATAACATACTAATATACGTGTCTACAATGTCATGTACAATGGCCATGACTGTGGGGTGTTCATCATGGGCTACATGGATCTATTGACAATTTGTGGAGAGACAGTTGAATTCTGTCAAGATTATGTCGACCTGTATCGTGACAAATGCTTGTTGTCAATATTGAAGGGGAAGATAGTTCATTTCCGACACGGGACTTCAATTCCAGAACAAAAAGGGTGAAACATGGAGTCATACATATTTCACTTCCTGGGTGGATGTAGATTACATGAAATTATGTAAGCGGATGTTTACGTAATGTAATTAGAGGGTTGACTGTTAGACATTGGGCTCATGTATGTAATACGTATGCACCTGATATTGTATGGAAGATCTTTGTGTAATGTCATATTTGTTGTATATTACGGAACGACAAATTTATAAGTACAGAAGATTAAAATTCGTTGCAAGAATGTTAAGTATATTGTTGTTCGTCGATAAAGTGTGTTTAGGATGTACATGTGCTTGCATCTCAAATCACAACAATGTAACCAATAAGTGCTAATATCATATGTTTGCGGGCGAAATTGTAGGCGTTGGGAATGTAACTGGTACACATGCAGAAATGCGTGGTTGGGCTCATTAATACTGGCCCATTTTTTTGGGCCGATTTTACTAGTATACAAATTATTACAACAATTAACTCAAAGTCATTCCATTGACTGTGGTTTGAATGTTAGCCCATGTAATGAGGCCCAGTAATAATTTAACATGGTTTGGGTTCCATAATTATGTTTCGTTAGTAATTAACTACCATGGTATAATGTAAGTAATGATTTAGGATAATTAACCGTAACACGAAAACCATAACACGTGGATTTCTGGTTTAACTTGGAGCACTGAAAATGAACAACAACGCATGTTAACCCGGAAAAAAACCATGTTAACATACTCATGTCTGAGTTAACGCCGCATTTTCATAATCAAATGTGTAACCAACAAAATTAATCGTTTTAAGGGTATCAATGTACGACATCTGGGTTTCTGGGTTAACTTGGAGCACCGAACAAGAACTTGAACGAACGTTAACCATGAAGCAAAACCAAGTTAACCAAGCTATTTCTGGGTTAACAATGCCTTTTATCTTGGTGTGCTCAATGAATGTAGCCCATTTTGGTTTCTGGGTTTGGTTGAAGCACTTAACATGAACTTAAATAGATGTTAACCATCAAAACGACCATGTTAACCAATTAATGTCTGGGTTCACTACGCCTTTCATGTTGGTATGCACAATGCATTGTGTTAGCAAGTAGTAAATTAACGTTTATTTTGTTATCAATGTATGCCACCTGGGTTAACTTGGAGCACTGGACATGAACTACAACGCATGTTAACCCCGAAAAAAACCATGTTAACCAACTCACGTTTGGGTTAACGACGCCTTTCATGTTGGTCTGCATAATCAAATGTGTAACCAACAAAATTAATCGTTTTAGGGTTATCAATGTACGGCATCTGGGTTTCTGGGTTATCTTGGAGCACTGAACAAGAACTTGAACGAACGTTAACCACGAAGCAAAACCAAGTTAACCAAGCTATTTCTGGGTTAACAATGCCTTTTATCTTGGTGTGCTCAATGAATGTAGCCCATTTTGGCTTCTGGGTTTGGTTGAAGCACTTAACATGAACTTAAACAGATCTTAACCATCAAAACGAACATGTTAACCAATTAATGTCTGGGTTCACTACGCCTTTCATGTTGGTATGCACAATGAAATGTGGTAGCAAGTAGTAAATTAACGTTTTTTTTGTTATCAATGTATGCCACCTGGGTTAACTTGGAGCACTGGACATGAACTACAACGCATGTTAACCCCGAAAAAAACCATGTTAACCAACTCACGTCTGGGTTAACGACGCCTTTCATGTTGGTCTGCATAATCAAATGTGTAACCAACAAAATTAATCATTTTAGGGTTATCAATGTACGGCATCTGGGTTTTGGGTTTAACTTGGAGCACTGAACAAGAACTTAAACGAACGTTAAACACGAAGCAAAACCAAGTTAACCAAGCTATTTCTGGGTTAACAATGCCTTTTACCTTGGTGTGCTCAATGAATGTAGCCCATTTTGGTTTCTGGGTTTGGTTGAATCACTTAACATGAACTTAAACAGTTGTTAACCATCAAAACGACCATGTTAACCAATTAATGTCTGGGTTCACTACGCCTTTCATGTTGGTATGCACAATGAAATGAGGTAGCAAGTAAATTAACGTTTTTTTGTTTAGGATTTAGGCCACCTGGGTTAACTTGGAACACTGAACATGAACTACAACGCATGTTAACCCGGAATAAAACCATGTGAACCAACTCATGTCTGGGTTAACGACGCCTTTCATGTTGATATGCATAATCAATGTAATTTATTTTCATAATTTGTAGGGTTCCAATTGTGAAAAGTGAACAACAAAGTATACCTAAGTATGGGTTCTAAATAAACAACACAATATTTATAATAATCCAGTTAATATGTGAGGTTTTCTTCAGAATGACAAAGTATTTTGATTATTTTCTAGTCTACTTACGCATGTGAATGTTAAGAAACAGTACCACAACAAGATAATACTAATCATTTCATTTCACACATAAAAGTACTTACATAATTTCAACAGTACCAGATTAGTTGATAGCATTGATAATTATATGTACCCCCAAAATATGCAACATACAAACTACAAACAAGGGCGAAACTGAATATTAACCACTAACACTGACAGCAAAATATTAACCACCAACACTATGAGCAAAAGTTACCGCCGCCTCCATGTACGAACCACCAAAACACCCCATCACACCGTGGATTCCCCTTATAGATCGACGCTGTTGGCTGATTTCAGTGACCACTTTCTGTTCTGCACCCACCATTGGGCGGTGTTGAACTTGTAGTCTGCAACACTAGTGGCCATCTCTTCCGCGGCTGCATGACTGAGCATCCCAAGGCGGAGTCCGTCGCCCAGGCAGTAAATGAGAAACATCATCGGAACAATCCAAGGTTTTCCAACATCATTTGCAATGGTTTCAAATCTGTAGCGGTCGAACATGGGACAAATTAAGTCCCAGTCATCTGGTAGTGGTAATGGCGATGTCGGTGGTTCATAATCTGGGAGGGCTTCCAGTTGGCACTTTAGAAGTTCAAATTTCACACCCATGAAAAACCCATGCAGTACTTCCCACTCCCTCCTGAAGAGGACATCCGACATGTCTCCGACGATTGTGTCATTAATGAGGTTGAATTTCTGGGCTTCATTAATGAGGTCTGAGTAGAACATGTCTACCATGAACAGGCGATCGTTCATATTTTTCGCCTCTTCCTTCACCCATTTTTCGTCCAGCAATGGGGCATACATCCTCCAATCATAAGGAAGATTGTACATTTTTTTGTTGGTTGCAAGGAGTTGGTTTGTGTTTAGGGTGAAAGAAAGGAAGGGGTGTTGGGGTATGGAATGAAATTGGTTACACTGGTTAATGTGTTGGCATGATTTGGAGTGGAAGGGTCGTTATATAGAGGACAAGAGAACCTTCTGGAAAATGTGTGACATTAAACATTTTGCATTTAACAATTAAGTAGTGCTTCATTTGCAGAAAGTAATAAACCCAAAAAAAAATCAAAATTATTTTACACATAATACAATCCCCTACATAAAGTAGTCGACGGTTTTTGGAGTTAATATCGGAAATGTCTTGGGAAATTGGTCAATTAGATACTAGGACTAACCCAAAACCCTAAAACAAGAAAAAATTATCTTTGCCCCTTATTGGGAAAAGAGCCATCACGTCACTGTGAGGGCCCCACCGTCTGACAGATAATTTGTTACTTCATTTTGAACAATTAATTTTTTTGTTTTGTTTTGTTTCAATTCTTTAGGGTTTACCGTCACTATTTGAAGGTCACCCATCCGACATTATATCTCCCCCAAATTAACCAAGAAATTTTTCAACCAGTTTTGAATCTTTGTAATTTATAATCATTTTTTTTCTTTGCAGTGATTTTCCTGTTAGTGAATTTACTTTTATTTTATCTGTAAAAATATATGATATGCATTTGCCAAAAACTGATAATCATTTTTATTCCGGTAAATTAGCAAACATCATTCATAATCTTTTTATTTGTATTACCTGTAAAATATATTTTTTTCCCAGTTATCAGTACAAGTTGTCCATGTTTAGTACTACATGTTAGCATCTTATTTAAATGTGTTGCAATACCTAACCAAAGAAATTCACTATTGAAAACTGTATGTTAAGGGTTTAGTTATCAGTGGGTCATATTCATTCAAGGTTAACCAAGAAGAATCATGCTGTTTATTAAGGCAATCCTGATTAACATGAAGTTCTTCTGGGTTATAACGTTAGTTACAGTGCAGAACAATTGACAGATAGGACAAATTTTTGGTGTCAAATTACAGAACAAAACACTTCATATATTCGGAAACCTAATGTTATTAATAAAAGTAGTTAATACATACCAAATCCATACATAATCCAAACATAAAGAAGTTCAACAGACATAACATAATGTAATAAAATCCATTCGCTTTAAACCGAACAAAACATGATGACAAACATTTTTAAAACATTCAATGGTTGATGACTACCTCCTGTAGGACACGCTTAATGTTGTCAATCCAAATGTCAGCACGGCAGAAGTCACCGTTGGCGACTTTAGTTGTCATGTCCTGTGCAGAATCATGTGTGACCAACTTAAGCCGAAGAGCCACTCCGAGTGTTCTGATGACGAACATCATCTCAACAATCCAACCCCTGTTGATCCTCACAGCTATGTTGTTGAAAGTGGACAAATCGAAATGGGGGCATATTGATGCCCAGTCACTCAAAAGCGGCTTCGGCGGCCTTATCGAATCCCAATCAATTTCAAATTCCAGTTGAGCACGTAATAATGGTAGCCTCAACCCTTCAAACCAACCTCTCATGTACACCTAATGTCTTCCATGTATACGAAAAATAATATCATCGAGAACTGGTCCCTCTTCCACCAACTTGTGTTTGCGGGCTTGTGAGACAACATGTTCATAAAACATTATCAAGAGGTGGTAAGGATCACCCATGTTTTCGGCATCCTCCGCTGTATGGTCTTCGTTTAGGGAAGGGGCGTATAGGCGTCAGTCAAATGGTAGGAGTGACATTGGTTTGACATGACCATTCATTTGGATTTGATGAACACCGGTACGAGACGCGCTGGAATTTTGGTTTGCCATTGATGAAGAGGATAGGGAACAATTCTGATTCATACTCACTATTGTTTTCGGTATTTATATAGGGCTGAAGGTTTAGGGTTAAGTAAAAAACAGAATATAAACCGTTCAAAACGATATATTATGGATAACTTCTGAAGGAACTGTTCCAGAAGCAAGTAACGATAGGGTCGGAATAGGGCTGGGCGTGGCACATGTTGTGCATGAAATGACATGCATAATGACAGTCCCATCAATTGGGGTTTTTTGGGGGGAGTTTAAATTGAATGACGTTTAAATTTATATTACAATAAACTGAAAATTATGCGTGTTAATTAAACACTTTATTTTCAAATAATATAATAATTAGCAACTGAAAATATTTTATGATCATAACGAAATGAACCTGATGCTAAATTAAACAGATTGACTTTCCGGAAACTAACACGTGGAGGTTGTGTAATGCTGTTCACTTTGCTGACATACCATTCCAACTGGACCATATGGTTCCTCCTTTTAATATGTACCTGTTGACACAAAACATTAGAAAAACCACCACTCTTTCTTCATACATTATGGAGGTACCACAAAATCATACATACATCTTAGTTGGGTGGGTTGTAGGTTCTACATTTCACCCACTAGACAATTTAATGTTCAAAGTATTTATGGATTTTCCATGTCGCTTTTGGTCTGATTTCAGTGATTCAGATCGGGAAAGGTTTATCAATCTCAAATGTCAGTTGCCCTCTAGTAGAATTGTGCCTGGTCAAATACCACTTGTTATTGAATTCAATGAGAAGTGGTCTTCGTCGAGAACAGAGGCCTGTTTCGAGGATGGCCGGCGGTGCTTCCGGCTAGAACATGTTTTTGAGGAACAGGCGATGGTGGAAGCGTTTGATATTGATCCGGTCCCAACGATCATATATATTCCTCATTTGAGGATGACACTTAATTCTTCCTACCAGGAAGTTAACAACAACGGATGGATAGACAACACATACATGTTCTATCTCCCACCTGGCCGCAGTATGGGTGAGTTTGGAATTTCCCTCATCCCCGATGAGCAACTTAATGGTGTAGTGTACAATGTCAGGGGCAAAATGGTTCCTTCATCTGGCGATCTACCAAAGGATAAACGCCGGATTTATAGTTCCCAAGTTCCAATTTTTGTATGGAATTGCAGAGGTCTGGCCCGTGCATCTTTTAGGCCTAACTTGCACACTATTATGTAGCAAAGTGAAGCATCTGTCGTCATAGCAACTGAAACAAGGGTTAGTGGTTCTAACGTAGTTGAATTATTAAGTAGTATTAAAAGCATTGACTTCTATTATGTCAATGCGATTGGATTTGTGGGTGGTGTGACAATAATTTGGGATCCAGCAAAAGTATATGCTGCGGTTACTGTTTCAGATGACACAGAGGTTTGCTTTGTTGTTAAGGTAAATGAGGTTTAACTGTTAATCAATTTGAAGTTCAATATTTCTCTGTAATAACAATAAACATATATATATATTTTTAAACTTGTAGGGGATCTTGTGACAAACTTCAATGTCCACTGATGTTCTTACATAACCCCGGGAAGCAGGCGAACAATGACAGGGTGATTTTGTTATATTTGTCCGGAATTAGAACATGTAATATGAATGTACTATGCTAATCCCATTTAGCCACTTTGATTGTGACGTCCAGAAATGTGGGTAAACTTTATCTATGTTCAACATTTTCTTCCATATTTGGTTTAATTTAAGTTCTTTGAACCTATCATGATGAATAGAACGATGCATCAATCTTGTTTGTGTCATTTTGCATTTTTTCCTTAGGTTGTACCAAATTAGGTTTTCGTACTTCATGTACAATTTACCCTATTAACTGTCATCTTTGGAAATTGTGAAATCAGTGTCAGAATTTTTTCAACCAATACGTTGGGGACAAATATTGCTATCATGAAAATTTTCAATGTTGCATGTAACAAATTAATTGACAGTTTAAGTATGTTTGTCTGTTGAAAAAAGTAATTGTTTCCTGGTTATTCCACCATTAAAGAAATTAACAACTTATTTTTTAATTATAAATGCAAAACTCATCTTTAATAAATAAATATTATTTATTGCACATATCATGGCAACCATCGACATTGGACTTGGAGTCGCCGATTGCAATGCTTCTCCATTGTTGATTAGACAGGCCTGCTGCAGATATTTGATGGCATGAGTTGATTTGACAATAGAACCTTTGCTTGGTTCCATAAAATAATGAAGCGCCATCATTACTTTGGTTCAGCAGCGCGCTTCCTCTCCAATCTTTACGATTCTTGGACGAATATTTTTATTAAATAAATAACATTTGCTGTTAATTTTTGACTTCAACGTTTACAATTGAAGGGTTATGATTGTAGCCAAACTGCGTAGTTAACCCAGACATGACGTGGTTAACATGGTCTTATTCCAGGTTAACAGACGTTTTAGTTCATGTTGAGTGCTTCGACTTAACCCAGAAACCTATATGCCATACATTCATAACCTAAAAAACGTTATTTTATTTGCTAACATATTTCATTGACCTTACCCAGACATGACTTCATTAACATGGTCTTCTTCCGGGTTAACAAACGTTTAAGTTCATGTTGAGTGCTTCAACTAAACCCATAAACCCACATGGCATACATCCATTAATACCACGATAAAAGGCGTAGTGAACCCAAACATGACTGGGTTAACATGGACTTCTTCAAGGTTAATATTGGTTAAAGTCCATCTTCATTGCTCCAAGTTAACCCAGACACCCAGATGGCATACATTACCATACATTGATAACCCTAATCCGTTAATTTTAGTAGCTTACACATTTCATTGTACAAACCAAGATGGAAGGCGTTGTGAACCCAGACATGAGTGGGTTAACATGGACTTCTTCAAGGTGAATATTAGTTGAAGTCCATCTTCATTGATCCAAGTTAACCCAGACACCCAGATGACATACATTAACCTACATTCATAACCCTAATCCGTTAATTTTAGTAGCTTACACATTTCATTGTGTAAACCAAGATGGAAGGCGTAGTGAACCCAGACTTGACTGGGTTAACATGGACTTCTTCAAGGTTAATATTGGTTGAAGTCCATCTTCATTGCTCCAAGTTAACCCGGACACCCAGATGGCATACATTACCCTACATTCATAATCCTAATCCGTTAATTTTAGTAGCTTACACATTTCATTGTGTAAACCAAGATGGAAGGCGTAGTGAACCCAGACTTGACTGGGTTAACATGGACTTCTTCAAGGTTAATATTGGTTGAAGTCCATCTTCATTGCTCCAGGTTAACCCAGACACCCAGTTGGCATACATTACCCTACATTGATAACCCTAATTCGTTAATTTTAGTAGCTTACACATTTCATTGTGTAAACCAAGATAGAAGGCGTAGTGAACCCAGACTTGACTGGGTTAACATGGACTTCTTCAAGGTTAATATTGGTTGAAGTCCATCTTCATTGCTCCAAGTTAACCCAAACACCCAGATGGCATACATTACCCTACATTGATAACCCTAATCCATTAATTTTAGTAGCTTACACATTTCATTGTGCAAACCAAGATAGAAGGCGTAGTGAACCCAGACATGACTGGGTTAACATGGACTTCTTCAAGGTTAATATTGGTTGAACTCCATCTTCATTGCTCCAAGTTAACCCAGACACTCAGATAGTAACATAAATTCAAGCATCACATAACAGGGTGAAACATGCCAAAAACCTATACATTAAGTATTTCACCATACAGTGCAATACATCATCTTAAATTAGGACAGACGAATTTAAAAGTACAAGATTCAACCACCCCATATAATTTAGACATGAAAACAAAACATACACAACATACAACAGTTAATGGTTCATGTTTGCGGCCTTTATGGCATGCTTAGCGTTTAGGAGCCACAGTTCAGCAGGCCAGAAATCATAGTTGGCAACTTTCGTCGCTAATTCCTCTGCAGTTTCTTTGATCACCACCCTATGGCGAAGAGCGTGACCAATTGTTTTGATGTAGAACATCATCTAGAGAATCCAAGGTTTGCTATTCCCGACTGCTATGGCGTTGTACAAGTCATGATCAAAATGGGGGCAGATGGCTGCCCAGTCGAAGAACATTGGGAATGGGTCCCTGGGTGGGGTGAAATCTGGGAGATTATCAAGTTGAGCAAGTAATAATGGGTACTTAAGCCCTTCAAACCACCCACTCAAGAAAACCCACTCTCTACCATGGATTCGATGAGAATATCATCGACCACCGGACCTTCTTCAAGCAACTTGTGTCGTTTAGCTTCTTGAAAAACTTCATCGTAGAACATCTCCAGTAAGAGGTGAGGATCACCCTTTTCTTCAGCTTCCTCCTGAACATGTTCTTCGTTCAGGGACGGGGCGTAAAGTCGCCAATCGAACGGTAAGAGTGACATTGGGTTGAGATGGCCATTAGTTTAGGTTTCTTGAGCATCTGTTGCCATGGCTGAACATAAGATGAATTTTAGAGGTTAACAAGTGAATAAGTTTAGGGAAGGGGCGTAATGGGGATTGGGAGTGATAAGTTCATTGGTAAACAAGTGAATATATAACCGCATATTGGATGATGAACAGTTGCCTAAACCCTAAAAATATTATTTTAAGGTGAAAAATAAATACAATTTCAGGAGTAATGAGTCGTTTAGGGTTTAGTGAAAAGATATGCACTTGGCTGAAACTGCCATTTGGTCTGCATTTGCGAATGTCCCATCATATACATGCAAACTAGAAAAGTTATACTGGATGACTTAGTATTATATGTGTATCTGTAATAATCAATATTTTTTTAACATTTTAAATGTGGACAGAAAATTTACGATATTACATTAACAGGTAATAAACATATGATATTGTTATCAATATCATTAAGTCGTAACGACATACAAAGTAAACATTCAACTACAATACACATATTATGTTCAATGAACAGATACATATGTTTACCCCAATACCTAGTGGTCACATATTGCAAGTTCCACCGTATTTGGAAACAATGATACAACTTGCATGATGTGGCCAAACAAAACAAGGGCTATTGACAGATATACTAATACCATAACCGAACCGTTCACAAAAAAACCATCAAGTGGAACCCTAATACACAAAAAACCACATGGACACAATAAGTTCAATCTGTACTTAGGGTAATCTTGAAGGCTCCACTTGGGATATACCACTTGAACTTTCTTCTTTGTCACCCCAAATAACCTGGTAAACATCCTAGCCATTCACGCCACAGTCGACCCCATTATGAACAGTTGGTTGTAGAAAGCAAACTTCACGGATGTCGTCCACTTCTTGTTAATTTGAAATTGAAGAGCCCTAACGTCACTCTTACTTAAGTTCAGTTGTGATTTGAGTTCCATATTATCACGTAGGAGTAATTTCAGAAAAATACGGTCCGATCTAGTTGCTTCACCGCCAACCTACATGAAATGTCCGCATGTCCCCTGCAATTCATAAAATTTAAAAACGCACATTAATTGATATTGGACAAACGATAATGACGGAGATTAGAAGCATGCGTTAATTGTGCCAAGTTGTTACTATAAAATTGTAGTAAAACTTACTGATGCGCATTTTGAATGAAGCCGAGTTAAATCGTGGTGAAATGCTTAATTGGACTGGTAAGCGACAGTCACATATGATTACACCATCGTTATCAACTCGGATTGGTAGGCTATTCGGCATTTGGAAAGTCATCTCCCCAATTTGACAGGAATTAAATCAAGGCAATTAATTTTGGATGGGTTACAGTTGTGTTTCTGGTTGATAGTGGGTGGCATTAACCTGGTTAATATTGATGGTTGTATATGTATAGCATAGTGCCGGTTAATATTGGCGCCAATGTTCCCGCCAAATTTATGCAATCATTACAACTTTTGTCCTAGCGTAGTGGGTTTGCCGCCTAATCGGCTTGCATGGGAAAAATGCAGTCAGTGTAAACCATGTCAAATCATATTTAATTAATGTTTCTTGTGGGGGATGTCATAGGGAAAAGTTTGTCTTTTAAAATTGATAGCATGCACCACATAGTGGACAATATTTAATGCAATATGTGGTTAAGAAAAGTTATTTACTATTTAATGCACTTATCATAGGAACAAAAGTTTCATTTGATGTTATCTGAGTCACTCATTGATACGGTTGAAATTGAAAAACCAACTATAAAATGTGAAATGAGATACAGTACTAAGGTTCATGGAGATAAACTTACAACTACTAATTGCGGCCCATTAACAAAGTTGCAAGCACTTCACTTACCGCATTGACACTTAAAACAACTAAAACCATATGACAAAATAAACCCCGGAATTGGTTTGGGTTTGACATGAGTGTCATTTTTTAACTAATATAAGGTGCAACCAATAGTTTAGGTTCATGTAGTTACACTAGTACGCCTTCATAATTGCGGAGACAATGTATGACATCAAAATAAACAAGACTACCGCCAACAACTTCAGCAACGTTGTAAGTCTTCTAAGTTCACCTTCCGCTTTGTTTAGAATGCCACGCTGAGTTAACATAATGATGTTTTCGATCGATCGCATTCTTTCGACACTAGCATTCAGAGTTTCTATCTCCATCCTGTAATCTTCGATGACCTCTATGGACCTGGGAGTGAATTCTGGCTCGTAAGGCATCATGCAGCCACATCTACCAGGTCCCTGTAGAAGTTGATCATATGCTGAGTGACATAATACATAACCAATGAACTCATAATATTATCCCTAACACACCTTTGTCCCATTGTTGAATCACTGTGTCATTCTAAACAAAGCGGAAGTTGATAGGTTGACTAACACAATGACAATGCAAAATAGCTTCAATCTGATCATAAAAAATACAAGAGATGCCCAGTGATATAAATACAGTTAAAAAAACGGTTACTAACCTCCATGGGACACACGTAATATCAGCGACCATATTCATCTTCAATACTCTCAAGGACGCACTCCATACCATGGTTGCATCGGATGACTGGATCTAATAGATCAACATCTTCAATATCTGACTCAAAAAAACTTTCGTAATAGCCATACCTTCCGAATGTGCTTTGTGAACGGTTGCTCGTCATCATGAGTTTGTGTGTATGGTTTTAGGGTTTCCTACAAGAAATTCAACTCATTGTAATGCAAATAACAAGTTGTTGTTCAGTGGTTGACAAAACGGTTGGGTAACTGGGGTATTTAAAGAAGTAACGTCCAAGGGAAAACAGGTTTTGCATTAAACCCAGCATTTATAGTCGCATTGAATGTGGAGTTTTGAACCCAACTAAACAAGTGGTTGATTGTCACATCAATAAAACCCTAATGCATTCATTATGATCTTTTAACTAAAGTACTAATATTAACCATGTATCCTTGTCCATACTTTATGTTGTAAGTGTTACTTAATGTCACGACTCACTAAAATATGTACTGCATAAATCCACATAATAAAAGTGGTTAACGAAGACATAAGTTGCATCCCATGCACTTTTCATCTGTTAATGAATAATGTTGTCCATGTCAACTCCTTCATCTTACCATCGTCAACCCTACATCCTTGATAGCCATAAAGCATAACATATGCATTTCTACTTTAGTAGTAACCAACCCATTTCATTATGCGAAGGTTATGTTCTAACTATGGGATAGGAGAAGCTGAACTTCATTGTAGGTAAACCCAAAACAATACAGTACATAAACATGAACTTGTTGTGTGTTTACTGTTCATCGGTGTCATTGTTGACTCCTTTATGTTTGCATCATAACCCCTATGGGCTACCAACAAAACCCTAAACACCATGACATCAGCATTATGAAATTAATTGTAACCATAATCCGTGTTTCCATTAGTTTATTACTTAGACCATATATTTAACCTTAATGGTATGTCCAGAGAGTTTTGTTTGGATGAAGAAAAAAATTAGGGAACTATCTTCAAAATCTATTAAATAATCCCGACATATATTGTAAATGATATGTACAGATTATATTGTATATTATTCCAGAATATATTATGGTAGATAACGATTGAATCTTCCAAATAGAATGACATTGAAGATGAACTCAAATATGGAAAGCACCCACCATGCAAGGAAACGATCAACCATAGTAGATATAGTACAACGTTCTTGAAGTACTGACAATTCAAACCTTAAATTCATATTTTTAAATTAAACATGATACACTAATGCCATGAACCTGAAACAAACATGGTTCATAATCCAGACATCCTTGGATTTTAAGAAATACACATCAGAACAATCGACAATGAACAAACGACAGCCATAGCGATCTGCACCTTCCTCTTAGCTGAAGCAACCCTTCTTGTTGCAGCTTCCATTCGTTGAACACCAATGTCAATGTTATACGTATTCTCCCGTTGCTCATAACGAATAGTCTTTTCAATTTCCCGCATCTAACTGTCCAGCTCTTCAATCACCTCCATTGATCTATTAGTGTAAGGGGGATCATATGGTGCATAATAATTGCATGCATGTTCACCCTACATCAAAATTAAGCAGCATTTAGTATGTAATTAGTTCATCTCATTGCCTATAAATTGGCAACAAATATTGTGCATGGTTTACCATCTTTGGACATTTTGCATATCGACGCCTGTAAAGACCACCTGACTCTACTAACACAGCTTCAACACCACATGAGCACCGTGGATGATTCATTCACTTGACAAAGCTAAGATAATGGAAAGTGAACCAAGTTTTGAAATATGTTACTGCTTCAAGTAGAATAACTTTATAGACAAGTTGGTCGTTCATGTCATTCAACATCCCTCAATTAATGTGGTTGTTGGGTAGATGACACTGTCCTTGTTCATAACTTAAAGCATTAAAGTAGGGTTCCTAAATTTAAAGGTTAAAGGTAAACACTAATGCCAATCAATGAAACCGTTGTTTATTCCGTTATTTTACATGTTTTACCCCTTTATTCTATGACTTTTTGTTGGTTCTTAATAAATTAATTAGGTTTATTATTATGTTTTTATTGAGTTTTATTAGATTTTATTTCATTATTTTATTTTAGTTGTTTTTATTATAAATTGAAACAAAATTACTAAAAAATGAAAATAAGAATTAACACCTAAAACTAATCCCATCTACCCACAAACCCAGCCCACCATTTCCCCTCTCTGGCCCATCGCCTAACCCAACCATCAGTCCACCTAAACTACCCATCCCATTTCCCCTTAATTACTCAGCCAAATACAATCCCCTCCTCAACCTTAATTCTAACTCCCATTTCCTTTCTCTTCCCTTTATTTCGTCCCTTTCCTTTTTCCATCTTTTCCTCTTTGTCTCTTGTTCTGCTCAGACACACGCATGAAACCAACATCACCACACCATTATTTCCATCTCACTCACTCTCTTTCTCTTGTTTGTTGCAGATTTGGAGCAGAGGAAGTACATAACACAACAGCACCCACTACTCGAGCCTCCACCATCATCTCACACCACCGTCATCCTCGGTCCAGTAGAACGCATCTCCATCATCCAATTTGGAGAGGAAATCGACGGCAGAGATTGAAGAAGGAGGACTCAGATTCGATTTCGAGTATAAAAGGGAAGAGAAGCCAAACTTGAAGGTCTTATGGTTGGTTTTGGGGCAAGTGACAACCCCTAGCCTTCCATCCAATTTTAGGGTTAGTTCATAGTTTAGAGGTAGATTAGATTTAATTTCATGCTTTATTTCATGTCTTAGTTTCGAATTTGGTTTGTATTTAGGATAATCTTGTGTTTTAGTTTTGATTTCCCTTCTTGAATCTTGTTATTTTGTTGGTTTGATTTTAGTTGATTGCTCTTGAATGGTTTGTAGGGCTGAATCCGTTTTTTTCAGATGTAGATTTTGATTGGTAATTTTGATGAATGATAGTCTGAATTTGTTTGTTCTATTCTTTCTCCCTCTGATTCGGTCCTCTGTTTCTTTCTTTCTCTCTGTTTTCTTTCTTTCTCTTCTTCTTTCATTCGGTTAGTAGTCTTAGCTTTATTAGGTTTGGTAAGTAGTGTTAGTAATTAATTAGATTAGTTTATTTTATTAGTGATTATTGGAGTCTAGGTTATTAATATTTTGGGTCAGTTTTGTTATTATAGTTAGTTTGATGAGTTAGAGTTGGGCTAGCAACCGTCATATTGGAAAGGGAGTTGTTGGGCCATTACATACATACATCTTCTTCCCTCTTAGGCCCAAACACAAATACAAAATAAATTGTACATAGTCTGGGCCCTCTTTTGCCAATGCCGGCCTTGTCCTAGGTTACCACATTCAGCAAATGTTGGGCCCACAATCCATGAACGTTATTGAAATATTAATAAACTTTTTCTGCAATTTTTGTTAACAACCTTTGGTACATCTTCATTATCCGATATTCCTGAAATATGAAACACACAGAAAATTGGACATATGACACAAAATAATGTAACATTTCCTTGTGCTCCTTTGTCTCAATAAAAATCATCATTGAAAGCCCATTGGTTAGCATAATAATGTCAACATCTAGTACACACAATGCAGGAACAAATTACTATTGGTCTCCGTTAACAAATTCATCATTGACAAGCTGTTGTCCGCCGTGGACATCTGCATACATGTGAACCCTTGTCTCGGTACAAGTGTTCCTATGATGACCACTACGATGGCAGTTTGAGCAACGATGCTTCATCTTATTTTGGCTCTGAGACTCATGCCTTCTCTTTCGAGGACGACCGACTTGCCTTGGATTCTTTGGGGGAAGTATTTCCCTGCAAAATCCTTCATCAAGGTCATCCCCCCTACCACTTTCCCTGTACCAGCATCCACTGAGGGAAATCCGTCACTGACCATGGGTTGTATCCCTGCCACATACATCATTGTCTGTGTATTCTTCTTGTAATAATCACTAACAAAATCATACAATGGAAGCACAGCCCTTCGAATCACAGCCATAGCATGTACACAAGGCAACCCTATTAGCTGGAACCACTGACATGTGCATGTCCGCGACTTTATGTTGACAACAACCCTCCTGCTGTTGGACATGTCAATGCAATATTCACCCCTGATAGAAGACAACGATTGAACACGGCTGACTGAATCTGATTTTGCAATTGTGTCCTTCAACTTGTCATCAATTCTAGGACCAACAACTGTTTTCCACCTGTTCAGTTCTTCATTCCTCCTCTCATACTTGTGGCCAACCTTCTGTAAATGACCAGACAATAGCCATGGAATGTGCATGTTTCTCAGACCTTTCATCCAATTATTCCAGCTTTCAATTGGGCTGTTGTTCAGTCTTCCCCAACGGTCCTTCTTGAATTTGCTTTGCGCCCATTGAGCCGGTTCATTCTCCTCTACCCATTTTGAATACAATGGATTATATGCACGTAACTTCTCCATCCCTTCAAATTTAAAACAACAAGTTCCATCATTAACCATCACATATAATCATTTTAATGACATCTTCACATTATTAGTGCACATATGAAACTTACCAGCATTGTAGCCCTCATCTGTGGTCGCATAAGCTATTCTAGACAACATCTCCTTTGCCTTCTCCTTACCGGCTGTCGTCCGCTCTCCTTTCTTCGAGATAAATTGACAAAAGTTCTCGGTCAAATGCCTTAGGCAATAAGAGTCGAACTCTTTCCTAAAATATTTAGGCACATATTTCAGTAAAGATCCATGTCTGTCAGTCATTACAACCGTGTCACTATGCCCAATACACTCTCTAAGATTCCTCAGGAACCAGTCCCAGTTGTTATCGTCCTCCCCACCCACAACAGCATATGCAATGTCAAACATATGGTTGTCTGCATCCAACGCAACTGCAGACAGCAATGTGCCACCATATGGGCCACTGAGATGGGTTCCATCAACGAACAAAATTTTTCTACAACAAGTAACAAACGCCTCCACAGATGGGGAGTAAGACACAAACATCCGGCTGAACATATTCCCATCAACCTCAACAAACGCCTAAGAGCCTTTGTTCACTTTCCTGATGGATGCACATAACCACGGAAGTAGCTTGTACTGGTCTTCAGCATTCCCAACAGCTAACATCCGAACATACTCCCTCGCCCGCCAACACTGCTGGTATGTAGCTTTAATACCAAACTCCAGCATAACATCCTTCAATATTGAAGCCGGGGAGTAATCCGGGGACATCCTTATCTTCCCATCCATCAATGACCCTAACATAGATGCCCTCAATCGTTTCATCTTCCACTTCCCCATGTTGCACTCATCCCCAGCGGTGTGCACATGCTCACCATTAAATTCCTTAACATACATGCCTGGGTTTTTTGCACTACCCCTAGCACATACAAAAAACGGACAACAATCAGCAACACACCGAACTACGATCCTCTGTCGGTAGTTACGTTCATACCTATACCCAAAGCTATGTGCCAAACAGTATTTGAATACACTTTCCCGGAAAGCTTCTTGACTAGGGAACAACTGCCCTTTCCCTGTCAACTCATTTTTCCAACCACACATTCGGGTGTTGTATGCCTCACAATTTCCACCTGTCTTCGTCCATATCAAGCATCCACCGTCATTCTCCCGTTCCTCTTCCATCCCATCCATATCACTATCATAACATTCCTCCCACACTGGATGCTCATCCATATAGCCAACATGGTTAACGTCTTTCAAATGATCAAATTCCTTTACCAACTTTCCATTTTTTTCCTACAAATTCAAACAAAATACAACATCACAGACATCAACATTTAATACTTTCAACAAACACAATGCATTATGCGATGGTACACTTACCTATTAACATCATTTGCATTGACTGCTTCAGCCTCCTTTGACGTTCCAGCCTCCACTACATCCCACTCAGTTTCCATGCATATATCAGCACCACTCCCTTTTTCCATGCATATAGCAGCATTTCTGTCCCCTCTGATTTCCACAGCCTGCGACTCCGAAACGTCATCATTCAACGCTGAACGATCTGTTACATATAAATAGCCGACACCATCGCTTCCTCTAAACATTTTTAACACGTCTCTGTCTTTGCAGATCCGAATCATCATTGTCCTATCATACTTCAAAGTATAAAATATGTCCATCCCATTTAAGTTCTGTTCTATCAAGTCAGAAACCATTTTAACAACATCTTCTACCTGCATCGTATCATCCACCCAAATGCATCCCTTCTCACGACCAACATATCCAACTCTACCCATTTTACCACCATATAGAACATATACAGGCATTTCACATTTTTCCAACACCCGAAATTGTACTTCACCATCACCCATTTTTCACTGTAAATTGACAACCATTCATATATCAAAATATTTATAAATGAAACAGCAATTATACACTGACAACGTACATACAACACATTCATCTACTACTTACTATTGCTGACCATGTTATGTTAATCATAAATTTTTGTTAAAATCAACATCTTTTTGCACCATATAACAATACACTTCAAACAAACCGCACAGCACACTAACATCGTTTTTTTACATTACCAATCAAAATCCTCATTTCCAACAATGTAACCCATAACCGACACCACAATAAAACATACATATTCACCTCCTCAATTTTCGATACAATTATACACGATTATCATTCTACCAGATTAACATTATAAAGTCCAACCATGACATCCCCAAAAACTAAGAACAACTTACACTAATCTATTTTCTACAACTTACACTTCTATCGCGAAATTCGGAATCAACGTATTTCGTTCTCGAATAATTTAGGGTTTCTACCAGACCATCCTCCTTCAGCTTCAACGGCTCTTCTCTTCGCTCTTCCAAACGAATACAGTACTGCTTCAGATTTGATTAATCTTCCACAACAAGCTTCGTTTTCCCGCTACAAAATTGGCCCACTATTAAATATTGATTTCCCCATAATGCCCCTATGCTCAAGGCACTTTTATTTATTAAATAGTGATTTCCCCAGAATGCCCCTACGCATATAGGTTGGGCTCTACTAAATAACACCTTGCTGTAAATGTTTTTCTGGTCAAAGCCCATTTTGATTGATTTTGATTGATGGCAACACTAGAGAGTAAATAAAGTACCAAATTGTAAATAAATCTTAAGCCCAACACTAGAGAGTAATAAACCCAAAAAAAAAATAGATTTTACTCTTGTGAGTACCATGATCATGAACTTCCAATATATAAGATTAATACGTACGAGCATATGTATATAAATTTAAGAACATATAACTTTTCATTCTTTTGATCATATACATATTTGTAATTTCAATTCATAATTTATACATGACCTTACATCGATAACTTTATGAGTTTACAATTTTCATTTTATGAGCATGTATACACTTATTAATTTATGAGATGCTCATAAATTTACACTTGTGCTCAAAAAAATTATACACTTGTGCTCATAAAATTATACACCAGGAGTTAGGGATGGCAGTGGGTCCTGGACCTTATTGGACCCTGCCCGTTAAGACGGGTCTATGTCTAAAATTTTTGGACCCAGTGGGTCTGGGTCTGGAAAAGAAAAATAGCGAGTCCGGGTTAGGCACGGACTCGACCCGTGGACCCATTAAAATATAAACATATATAATTTTTCCTTTGAAAAAATAAAAACCCAAGTACTACACTATTACTCATCTACTACCTGACGCCTGTTGTGACTCCTAGGAGTATTAGGCCAGTTGAAGTGTTGACCTCTATTTTCTAAAACCCTAGTATACTATTTTTTTTTCTTTGAAATATTTTTATTGTGTTAAAAATAAAATGTATTTAAACATAATAGTTATTATTATACATGTATATAAGTATAAAATTAACCCAACAAATTGATAAATCTAGTAAAAAATGCATAATAGAGTTGGACCCGTTAAGGACCCGTGGACCCTTGAACCCGCTGAGTCTGGGTCTGAATTTTGGGATCCATCAAGTCTCGGGGCGGGTTCGGGTCTAAAAAATTTTGACGAGTTCGGGTCTGGGTCCAGGTGGACCCTGCCCATTGCCATCCCTACCAAGAGTGTAGGAGCATAATACTCCTAATTATATAATGGTAGTTCTGCCATTCATCGTGTGTATTTTTTAATCATAACTCATTCAATACAACTCTGAAAACTAGGAAAAAGCTAAGATGGGGTCAATGCCAAGTTGGAGGAGCAAAGTTGAAGAAAATGCAAGTTTGGGGCAAAATTGGGCAAGAGAAAAAAACATATCTTCACCCTTTTAATCATAACTCCTTCAATACAACTCTGATGACCACCAAATTTGGTGAACTTATAGTACATATGGAGAGTTTTCCATCGATATCAAATTAGAGTTAAAACGAAGAAGTTATGCAAGTTGGAAGTCAGAAGAAATCAACAGGTGCTGGCTGCACCCCCATAGGCGTTGGTTGCGCCAAACTGGCGCCAGCCGCGCTGCACCTTTTCCTCCCGTCCCAACTCTCTGGGTTAGGCGCTGGCTGCGCCTCAGGAGACGTCAGTCGTGCCTAACCTATCGCATTTTTTCTCATTTTTCGGACGGTTCTCTTTCTCCCTACCCCCTTTTATTGTATTGGCTCTCAATAGAACACAACTTAGACATTTTGAATGAATATTGTAAACACTTTGAAGATGAAATTTTTCTTGGGTATTTAAAAACCCTCCCCCAAAATCTTCATTCTTGCTTTATCCATTTCAATGGTGGTGCTAGTGGAGTGTTCTCTTTAGAGGTTGTGTGGTGTTTTCTTTATCACAACCTTGGTGAGTTCTTTGGGTCTATCTTTGGGTATTGGTGGTTTTCCTTTATTCATCCATGGAAGATCCTAGTTCAAGGTGGTGAGATCATTTATCCTTGTTCATATCTTGTTGTTGATTTTGTTGTTGTTCTTTTTGTTTATGCTTAAAACTCTAACAATGGTGGAAAATTATGAGTTCTAAGTTGGGGTTTTCTTAAACCCTAGGTTGATTATTGGTCCTTGGGTATTTAATCTATCATTTCTAGTCATTTCCAGATCATTTGGTATCAGAGCAAGGATTAGAACTCATGTTTGTGGTGAAAATTTTCCAAAATTTTTAGGGTTGTTGTTCTTGAAATGTTTGGTTTGTTCTTGTTGATTTTGGGTGTAAAATTGATGCTTTATGGTTGATTTTGGTCTCTTGATGTGTTAGGAGTATTAGGATATCAATTTCATCAATTGAGTCCAAGAATTCATTGAGTATTGAGTTGATTATTGAAGTTATATGTGCCAAGAAAATTTTTTCTGTTTTGGATTGTTGATGTTTATTGGCATGCTTGGCTGAGTTTTGTTGTTAATTTTGATGCCCAAGTGAATGTTATACATGCCTAGTTGTTATTGGTAGTGAATTTTGAAAAAATTCATTGTTTTGGAGTTGATTTGGGTTGCAATTTTGGGAGAGTTCTTGGAGAGAACTTGGTAGTTGAAATTTGGGTTTTGGTGAATGTTCATGCTACCTCCATGAATGTGTGAAGGTTGTGTTTGTTGAGTTTGATGCTTGGCTTTGTGTGGTGATTCTTGTGGTAGTATTGTTGTTTTTTTTTTTTTGAAAGCCCAAAACAACAACAGGCTAAAGAATTTCATTAGTAAAGATTGACATATCATCTTGAGCCAAGACACAGATGTTCTCAGGCTCATCCTCTAACCAAATCCTTTCACAAAGACCATAGGGTTGGAGGTGCACGAGGGAATGCGCTACTTTATTTCCCCCTCGTTTTACATGGTTCCAAACAATTGAATTAAAACTACTTCCTACACTGCTAATTTCCTGGATGATCTTGGCTATGCTTCTTCTTCCGGTAAAATTTGTTTTGATTCTTTGGATAGTGTTTAGACAACCTCCTTCGACCTCGATATCCATGTATTCTGATGCTCGTGCAGTTCGCAGCCCAAAAAGACATGTCTCCGCTTCTGTTTCTTCGACAAATGAGAATCCTCGACTTTGGTATGTACCTGCTCCCAGGATCTTACCGTTTGCATCTCGAATCACAACGCCCCATCCTCTTCCCCAGTCTCCAAGTTTTGCACCATCAAATTTTAGCTTCCATGGAGCTTTTGAAGGTGGTTTCCAGATATGATTACCGGTCGTTATACTGTTGAGTTTGAGCTTCGGTAAGCACTAGAAAGAGGAAATGGTGTCTTTGGCTATCATTGATGATCTTTCGGCTATGATAGTGTTCCTTTTATGCATCATATTGTTTCTGTTGTTCTATATTTTCCTCACCAAGGTGACAAACAGATCTAATTCGTCCCTCGGTAGGGATGACGATACCATGTAAATGAGGTCCTCTAAGTTCCTAAAGTTTGAGTCCTAAATAGATGCACTCAATCCACTGATGCACCAGACTTCTTGTGCAGGAGGGCAACGAAGAATGACGTGGGTGTTTGTCTTTTCCTTAAACCCGTATATTCTACACTTTGGCTCTATTATTTGGGTCTCACCATTTATGGCTGCAACAGAGGGTAGAATTCCTTTTGTAAACCGCCATGCGAAGCTTTTGATTCTCGGCGGAATTTTTAGGTTCCATATGGTATTCCACATGCTTTTCATCTTGTATAAGCTCGAGGATAGAAGATAGGATTTGGTTGCATTTAGGAGGGCTTGATACCCGGTTTTGACCAAGTATTCGCCATCTTTGGTATCGCTCCAACATTGCCAGTCTTGTTGGCTCGTGGAACTGATTGGTATAGCCATAATCGATCGCTTCTATGTCACACGGCAAAAAAATGATGCTCCAACAGTTGAGCATTCCAAGCATTGTGGTTTGGGATCAGAAGGTCCTTCACCTTGGAGATGAGCGGAGTACTAGGACTGATTACCTTGAAAGATGGTTCTCTTTTTAACCACATGTCCAACCATATATTCACTTGGTTTCCATTGCCTATGCACCATTTTGTTCGACTTTCTATTAACTTCTTTGCACTCAGTATACTCCGCCAGGTGAAACTTGGTCTATGCCCCGTGCTTGCTTGTAGTATACTTGGTTTCCGTTTCCTATGCACCATTTTAACCACCTGTCCGACCATATATTCACTTGTAGTATTGTTGTTGCTTGAACATTAGTTGGACAATGATTTGTGCATCCCCCATTGTCTTTAACATCCAATTTTTCTCCACAAAAAAAAATAATAACCTCTTTAAACTCTATAAAATTCCTTTAACCACAAAGAACCCAAAATCTCATTCATTCATTTTTTTCCTTAGCCCATTGAATCCCTCAACTCTTCAAAATGCCCTCTTCGTCGAGTAAAAGCAACGAAAAAGAAACTTACCACTCTCTCCCTATTCACCCACCCGAACCTACCATGACTCAACTCATGCAACGAGTTCTTGATATGCAAAATCAGAGGTTGATTGTACCCAACAATCGATGGTGAATAACCAAGCGGCGATCCAACGTCAATTACAATGCTTGGTGATAATCCATAATTTTACGTGTTTTTAGCCTTCTTTATTTGGCTTATTTTTTTACCTTCTAAGGCCCTTTTACATAGATTTGTTATTTATTTGCTCACTTTGTTCTTAGTGGCTAAAGTGTGCAAATTATATGTTTTTAGATAATCTCGCATTTTATGATGAAGAATACATGCTTTCGGATGTTAAGGAAGAGTGCGAGATGCAGTAGAAGGTTGGAAAATGAAGAAAGAAATTCAAGCCAAGTGAGCACAAGCTGTGCCAGATTACAACACAGGCTATGCTAAACTACTAAAATCCAGGAGGTCAACACATGCTGTGCCAAATTCGGCACTTCCAGTGCCGAGATTTAGTTTTAAGTTAGAAAAATACAATAGTTTTCATTATTACGTTCCTCATTCTAGGTTTTGGAGAGTTTTCTCTCAAGCCTCTCTAGAGACTTTTAGGGTAGATTATAGGTTTAATTCGTCTCTTGTTCATGGATTACACTTCAGATTTTGCATCTCAATTCAAGACTAAGTTCTCTTGTTTTGCCTCTTTACATTTATGTTTATTTACTTTCTTGTTAGATTGCTCTCTTTCTTTTTAATTACTATAATATGTTAATTTGTTGTTAATTTAATGGTGTTTGGGTTGTGATTGATTTATTTGACGATGAATTAATTTGTTTAGGCTTGATCTACCGAATTCATGCTTGTAATTAGAGGTTTTCCCATGCCTATCACATGTTCGATGAAATGCTCAAGAGAGTGTTCATTGTATATTTTAGGCAATTGATTTATGCTGAGAGGTGAGGTCAATTTGCTAGTGTGGGTAGAGAAAATGGTTAAGGTTTTGGCACGAGAGTGTTGAATTCTGACTAGGTCTAGGTTGTTAATCCTATAGTTTAATTACACTAACTCTATGAGAATAGATAGTTAGAATAGTTACGCTAGCCCCTGAATCTCAAGAGAGGGCTTGGGCGAAGTCTCTGACCCTCGAGAAAGGGCTTTGACGTTCAATATGTTGCAATCGACCCCTCTTGATTACTTTTTTAGAATTGGTGGGTTAAGTTTTTCTGAGCTAGCCCCTGACTCTCAAGAGAGGGCTTGGGCGAAGTCTCTGACCCTCGAGAGAGGGCTTTAACGTTAAATATGTTGCAATCGACCCCTCTTTATTACTTGTTTAGAATTGGTAGGTTAAGTTTTTCTAAGTGATTAGTTGTTGTTTATTGATATCGCAACCTGAACATGTTTTATTGTTCCCGTAGTTTGTAGTTTAATCATCACCACCACCATTCCTGGTTTATTTACCTAGCCTGAAACACTTGAGTCAGTTTTGAGTGTCTGTAACACAACTCCCTGTGGATACGACAACCATACTCCCAAAAATACGACAATACTTGGAAGGGACTCTCATCAACCGTAGTCCCCAGCCTACTATAGCACAACTTATGCAACAAGTTGAACGACTCAAGTTGCGCTCCAACGACAAATGTTACTTGAAGGATGGAGATTTAATCCTTCATCTCTTAAGACTCCATTGTAAGGAAAAGGATACATCCAACATGGGGTGCATGCAAGAGTTTAACCATGAGCCTATTTCATCACTTAATGGGCATGGAGAAGTTGAGCAAGCAAAGATCGATCTCATGCCCAACGAGGGAGCTTCCCTTGATCCTTGTGAGGCCATTGAAGACATTGTTAAAGCTCCATGCCAAGAGGAGGATGAGAATATCAACCTTGATCTTCCTCTCATCCTTATTGAAGAAGCTCAAGAAGAAGCTCCTTTGGTTTTATCATTGCCACCAATCGAGGAGTTAAACATCAATGGAGATGACTCTCATTCCCTTCCACCCATGGGCACACAAATTCTTCTCCATGGGAAGAACAAGGTAACTAAAGACTCTCCTATGAAATTTATTCAATCAAGCTTGAAAGATGGACATTGTGGTATGGAGTCTTTGGTTGAGTCATGCATGATCTTTGGGAGATATTGGTTGTTTCATGTTGCTTGTTGGTATGTTGATTATGATGGCGTGGTTAGTGGTAGGGTCTTGCTTGGTTGTTGTTTTCCCAATACACTCTCTCTACCCCGATGCTACGTTGGTGTCTCTCTATATCGGTCGTGGTGTTCTCAAAATCTCATCCTACCTCCTCCATTGGAGCCACCATCATCCTTAGCCCACACAACAAACGAACTCGGGACGGAAAGTGAATTGAGAAACCTCCTCCTCAAGAGTGAAACACACGGAGAGAGTGCTCCTAGTGTGGACAAGCAACCTCTTGCTTAATCCTTTCTTTGTAGCAAACCTAATGGGGATGTGTGTTCCCACACTTCACTAAAAGTTCCTACTATCCTCTCATGTCCTACACCCCCTCAAAATAAGCCTCCCACTGAGCTCTACTTCATGGGTGATGGTTATGGTATTGGGTTTACTTGTTTGGCCCTTTGTGAAGACGCTTTCAAAGTTAGGGATGTCGGAATCTCTTTGGTACACTTCCCCAGCCCTAGATTATCGATCGATGACTACATTGAGGACTTCAATTACCTCATGAGAGCTAGGGTTGAGAAGAAGAGGTACTTCAAAGATCAATGCACTACCTTCTTCAAGAACTCCTACACCTTTAAGAAGTGTGTAGTAATGAGCATGGTCATTTTGGAGCTTATGGGGCGACTCTACAATGGGCAACCAATGCATGATAAGTTCAATGAAATCTACCCCTAAGAGTTGAGGAGAACTTTTCTCTAACAAGGGGAGCCTGATCCATAATTCCTAGGGGTCCCTCATATCGGAGATAATAACGGAGGGGTCGAGCTCATTTTTTTCCCCAACCCAAGTTCGGTCACCTTTCGGGTCTCACATCGGCAGTTTAGGAGGGATAGGAAGAAGCTAAGATGGGTGCAAGGCCAAGTTGGAGGAGAAAAGTTGAAGAAAATGCAAGTTTGGGGCAAAATTGGGCAGAAGAAAAATATATACCTTCACTCTTTTGATCATAACTCTTTCAATACAACTTTGATCACCACCAAATTCGATGAGATTATAATACGCATTGAGAGCTTTTCATCGATATATTATATACCCAAATCAGAGTTAAAACGAAGAAGTTATGTACATTGGATGTCAACAGATATCAGTAGGCGTGGGCAGGCGCTGGTTGCGCCAAGTTGGCGCTACCTGCGCCTCACCTTTCCCTCCCGTCCCAACTCTCTGGGTTAGGTGTTGGCTGCGCCGTAGGAGACACTAGTCGCGCCTAACCTGTCCCATTTTTCCTTAGTTTTTGACCAGTTCTCTTTCTCCCCACCCCCTATATTATATTGGCTCTCAATAGAACACAACTTAGACATTTTGAATGAATTACATCCATGTAAGATCCTAGTTCAACAAGGTGAGATCGTGTATCCTTGTTCATATCTTGTTGTTGATTTTGTTGTTGTTCTTGTTATTTATGCTTAAAACCCTAACAATGGTGGAAGATTATGAGTTCTTAGTTGGGGTTTTCTAAAACCCTAGGTTGAGTGTTGGTCTTTGGGTATATTTAATCTATCTTTTCTAGTCATTTCCGGATCAACAGTTGGGTCATGGGATAGGCGTTGTTCAGTTCAGTGTGGCCCTATTTCGATCCCATTTCATTTCCTAACCTAATACTCTCATTTCCACCCTTTATAAATATTCTCATTTCTCACTTTTTTCCTTACACTGAAACCAGGTGTAACAACCCACCCTAAATCAGTAGTATTTAAATTTTTAATTATCCTAATTAAGGTCAAATTACGCGATTAAATTTTTTTTCTCTTCTTTCCGGTTTATTGTTTAACTATTTGTGACAGGTCTCGAGCAAGGTGATGGCTAAGTGGGTCGATTATATCAGAATTAAAATTATAATTATTATTTTGGATTCTTATGAATTTTATAATTCCATTAAACTATTTAATTTATTTTGTTATTTTTATTTATATTCTTTTAGCCGAAGAAAGTTTTATTTATTTTAATTTCCGTTACAATTCCAATTTATACCACTCACCCTTTTAATTAATTTTACCACTTTGAACTTTTAATCCTTTTAGTTTTAGAAAAATAGATGAGGGAGTGTTTTTATTTAAGTTAGGGGAAGGCCAAATTAGTATGCATTTCATTTCAATTTCAAACCCCAGCCCAAATACAACTCTCCTCTCTCCCTCCCTTTCTCCTCTTGGCCGGCCACCCCCCCCCCCCCTTCTTTTCTTCTGTTCTTCCGGCCACCTGGCCGGCGACCGGCGGCCACAAGGGCGGCGGCGCCACCCTCCCTCCATTCCTCTCTTGTCTCCTCTCCTCAACTCTCATCCAAGTGGTAATTTCTCTAACCTAATTTCATCTTTTTTCAATCTGATTTTGTCTTGTAATTTGGGTTGTTTATGTTGTTTTTCTTCTCTTTTATAATCTTTTAGCATGAATTTTAGGTTGTGGTGAAGTTTGGATGAATTTGGGTTGATTTTGGAATTGATTCATGTTGAAAGAGTATGCATTTTGGATGGGTTGTTGAAGGTTCTTGCTAAACTAGTTGTGAGTGTTGAAATTACTTGTATGCATGTTGTTTTTGATGAGAATCATGAGATTAGTGGACTGATTTGGGTTCTAGAAATGTTAATCAAGTCCTTTCCTACTTGGATTATATGAATTAGAGTGGATTTTGGTAAGAAATTGCTAGAACAAGTGTTGGTTTAAGTTGCATGTGTTTATCTATGGTTGCATGTGGATTTTATGGAACTAGATGAGTAATTTCTGGGCATCAATTCTGGAAAAATAGAATTTAGTGCTTAAAGTATGTTTTGGGATGAGATTAGTGTAAGAATTTTTTATGCCAAAACTACATGCAAAACTAGCTAAATGACTTGGGAAGTTTCTGTTTAGAATCTAATTTTTCCAGAGGTTCAAAAATAGAAGTTTAGCCCAGATTTTTACTTACAATGGTAGCCAAAGATGTTAGCTAACACCCGGCTTTGGAATTTCGGGATTCCGATATGTATACCTCAAGTTGTAGCCAAAACCGTGAAGGCGTGCATTTTTATACGTGTTCTGAGTCAGTAACTAAATGCTTATTTTTCATCTGTCTGGAGGCTGTATTGGTCTGAGGATTAAACATAAAAGTTTTAGAAGACACTTTGAGCTTTCTGGAATGGTATAGTTTGCATCCATACGATGTCGGGAGTGAAAGATATGAGTCTTAGATTAAAGAGCTGTAATCTGAATTTTACCCAGAATTTTATTTGCAAACCCTAACTTTGTGGCTTCGATTCGACCTCTTAGGATGTTCTAATTCCTTGGTGACTTCCATGTTGATTTTTGAAGGATAAAGAGGTGTATTCTAGGCTAGAAAATATCATAGTTGGTGATGAGTTTATCTCCTAATAGTTAAGTTACTAAAAGTAAGTCCAAGTTAGAGCATTGAAGTTTTAAGTTAGCTCATGGTCTTTGAGAAGTTGGAGTTATAGAATGATGGATACTTGTTGAGTTCAAGGGTCTATAAACCCTTTTTGGGCTTAAGAAATAATTCTCTCTAAGTTAGATAGTCATAGGACTTCGTTTCAAGATCTGCGGAGTCACCAAACTCATTTTATACTCTTTTGGGTTTTGTCGGTGTTTTATTCAAAGATTAACAAATTTATTGGTTCTCATGTTTAAATCTCATCTGTCTTGAAATCCATCCTCTATTAAACTAATTTTTAAAGTTACTCTACGTTTTACAAGCTTTCCGTTGAATTTTTATAAGTTTCTATCCAAACTTCACACTAAAATTTCCAAACAGCATAGTTTTTATCTTGATTATTCTGCTTCTGTCCGGGCCACTTTTCGAGCCCTTTCTTTCATTTTTAGACTTCGGTCCAGTTGACAAAGTTGTAGAACGTGTTTTTCTCTTTCCGGAAAGTACTCGCACATTGTATTCCGAGTTTCCTAACTCAAAGTATAACAAAAACTTTATTTAATGAAAAAACTGAAATTTCTTTCTTAACTTTCGCATTTCAACTTTTTTATTTTATTCAAGGAGTTGATAAGTCTCTACTTCTATCTTTGGTTTTTAATCTTTATTATCGTGTTTTAGTTCCCAAGCCACCCAAGTCGTCCCGAGCCCGAGACACGCCACCAGTTTACCCTTCATTACAAGGTACGCAAATTGTCTAAATCTTCACCTTAATTTCAATACTTATTATCTATATTTCAAGTCTTAACTAATGAGCTATGCTTTATGTCTTAAGTGGTCCCGCACTTTTATTCTAGCTAGTTACGTTAAGTGCTAGCCCCTTTTCAGATGCTCCTAATCCGAGCGTCCTAGTGACCTGGCCAGTGTCGACTGAATATCAATCACCCAATCCAAACATTAGATCAGTTTGGGCATGCGCATGTGTGAGATTCTTAGCATCGATCGTAAGGGATACCACTCTGTTATTTTCATCGCTAGAATTATTTATTTATTTGTATATTTAACACATTGAATTTTATCCCCTTTCCCCTTTTCAAAAGAGTTTTAAGGGCCACCAACCTTACTTCTTGCGGAATGCCTCTTACATTTTAGAGGTTTGTGTACTGAGTGTTTCCCCACTCATTTACGAATGTTTTAATGTTTTGTTTTTAGGCGGTTCGAGCTCTCAAGAGAAGGCAAGGGCAAGAAAGAGTAGTTACCTCCTCCTTGTAAAGGTAGACTTGTGGTCCGATTGGTTGAATGTTGGACATCTTTGGGCGTTTTGGGATTGTGGTCTTAATCATGTTGTGATAGTTTTCTATGTGTTGGGATTTGTATTTAAGTTTTAAACCTTATGTTTGTTGTGGTTCTCTCTTGGTTGTTTGGCGGTGATGTTGAATGCCAAAGTATGGGGTTAAGTTTATGGCTTGTTGATAGTTGTGTGTGGTTTGAGAGTGTTGAAGTTGACGTTGGTTGCCTTGTCCTTAGTTGGACGGCGGTAATGCCCCTTTCCTTGATTCCACTGCGCTAATCACAGGTTTACTAGCAGTATTAGGTGAATTGTGTGATTACAGGATTTGGGGTGTTACACCAGCTAAGAGTATTGGCAATAAGTGGTTCTCTCTTCTTCTCTTCCTCTCATTTGTATACATCTAATTTGACTTATTTATATTTATTTTTATTTTCTTGTACCCACTCATAATATTGTAATCTTGATGATGATAAACAATCTTGACTAATCTAAACCAATTACTTGTAAACACAACCTTAATTTTGCTCCTTATTTCTTTATGATTTGTTTATCACATTTATTTAATTATCGCATTGAATTATTGTTGGCATCTAAATAAAATTAATTAAACTAATTAAATTCTCCACTCTACTCTCTTGTTTAATGAACCGATCTAGTAGAGTCCGTTCTTTGAATAGGCGGATTCTAAGGTTGTTATCTTGGGTTATTGACCATGAAGGATGGCCCAAAATGCAACTTGACCATAAAGGACATGATGACCATAAAGTCCTAATTTATGAGAGAGAAGGGGACCTACCATTACTGACATGGACAGTCAGTTTTTTTTTTTTTCAATTGTTCTACCCCCTATCTCTTTGATTTAGGCATAGGATAACAACAAAGCAAACCATGTTTTACCTTAAAAGATATCCATAGATAATTACGATTCGCCTCATAAGACATCCAAAAAAGACGTTCACTGCTTATACTTTCTATCTCTTCGAACCCCCAACTCCAACCCTCATACTCCCTCTCTCTCACTTCCCAAACCACCACCATCCCAAGACCATTTTCCTAAGGGATCTCAAATGCAAATATATGTGCAACAACTACGTCTCTGATATTGACCTAACTTATTGTTGCATTAGGGTATGTAGTTGCTAAGGAACATAAAGTCCCATTAAGTCAAGAAAAATCATAGGTTGAAAAGTGTTAGAGAGATGAGATGAGGGCATACATAGCAACAGTAAGAGTAACACACACCATTGAGGAGCATAAATACAATAACAATATTGACATTTAAAATTGGTTGCAACATGGGACCTATTACAATCACCATGTCGATCCCGTGTTCTTTTGCAAATTTGCAGGCAGCTTCTTTCGACATGATCTTTGAAACTGCATACCACATCTGCATTTAAGATCCCTTCGACAAATAGTGTTGATTTGGGAAGTGAGAGAGAGAGAGAGAGAGTATGAAGACTAGAGCTGGGGGTTCAAAGAGAGAGAAAGTGTGAGTAGGGGACGTCTTTTCCAGATGGCTTATAAGGCAAACCATGGTTTGCTTTTGTAAATATCCATGGATATCTACAAAGGTAACCATGGTTTGCTTTTATACGTGAATCAAAAAAAGAGGGGATAGAGCAACACCAAAAAAAAAAAACCTAAATGTCCATGTGAGCAATGGTGGGTCCCCTTCTATCTCATAAATTAGGACCTCATGGTCCTCATGTCGTTAATGGTCAATTTGTATTTTGGGCCATCCTTCATGGTCAATAACCCATTTATCTTTGAATGCGTAACTTTACCCCTGAATCAGAATCTCATGGCTTGTGATTTGGGGAGTCAAAATCCGAGTTTATTAATTTCTTAAAAAATTAATTGGCGGCTCTTGTAAATATTATTAGGATTTTTTATTTTTTTTTTTGACAGAATTCTTAACACTTTCATTCAAAAGGGAGACCCAAACGAGGCCAAACCCATCAGTCCAAACAAACACCAATGTTAACACCTATCTTAGCAACAGATCTATACACTTGGTATATTTTGTGCTTTTTTTGTTCAAAAACAGTAATCTATTCACAATTGTATCCTTAATCTTTTTCACAACTTCTATCACATTGATCCTCTGCTTCTTTGAAGGGAACCTTACATAATTCCTGCACTCCCATACAACAGCCACCGTCGTAGTTATAGCAGCAGCAACAACAAGAATTTTCAAATGTTTACTCTTCTTCATATCGCGCCAGTTCAACATCCAATGATGTAGAGAAGAAAAATTATGTCTAAAACCCAGCAACAAACCAAAGTACTCCAGAATCTATTTTGTGAACACACAGCTTGAAAATAGGTGATCCATATTCTCCCATGCGCAGCTAATCTTGCAGAAACAGGAAGTTTCATATGCGCTGCAACCCAAGCTAGAAAAATGTGTCTTGGAGGTGATATTCCATTCCAAATTAGATGGAAGAAAGGCCATTTTTCATGATCCTCAAAGAACCACTTATAACAATCCTTCATTGACTAATGATTCTGATGCCCTCCCCTCCATTTACAATTAAGAGCATCACCATACTTAATTTTCCCCTTCACCTTGCATATTTGTTTCCAACTCCAAGTGCTCATTATAGATGGAGTATAATTCCACCAATTACGATTCTTAATATATCTTTCATGGATCCATCTCACCCAAATGTTATCCTTCTTGTTTGCAATGTTCCACACCAATTTACCAATAGTAGCAATGTTCCAAAGTCTAGGATTTCTCAAACCCACACCACCCATCTTTTTGGGAGAGCAAAGAGTATCCCAACCAACTAAAGGGGTTCTATCAGCAATACTGCCACCATACCATATAAAGTTCCTATAGATTTTCACAATCTGTTGAACAACATTGATAGGAAAAGGGAAAATATTGGCCCAGTAGCTGAAAGTACTTAACAAAATAGAATTAACTAGTTGAATCCTCGCTGCATAGGATAACTTTTTGGAAGCCCAACCATTCACCTTCTCAGTAATCTTATTCACCAAATTCAAGCAATCAAATTTACCAATTCTTCCCGTAGTAATAGGAATCCCCAAATATTTCAGGGGGAATTCACCTACTGCAAAGCCCAGAATGTCATATAGCAATTGTGAATCTCCAGGACTATAGCCAGCTACCACCATTTAAGACTTGGTGAGATTTGCAGCTAATCCTGTGCACTCCTCAAAATGCCTTAACACTTTCTCAATATACAAGATAAAACTTGTGTTAGCCGCACAAAAAATAATCAAGTCATCCGCAAACATTAAGTGATTCACCCTCATTTCTTTGCACTCCGGATGATAAGAGAAATCCTTTTCAAATTGCAATCCATCCAATAAACGAGATGGGTACTCCATTACCAAGACAAATAATAAAGGTGAAAAAGGATCTCCTTGTCGAAGACCCCTACCTCCCTTAAAATAACCTTGCTTTTGTCCATTGAGGTTTAAAGAATAAGAAGGAGAGGTAACGCACATCATAATCCATTTAATGAATTTAGGAGGAAAGTGAAAAGCTATCAAAGCCTCTTCAATACTCTCCCAATATACTGAGTCATAAGCTTTCTTAAGATCAATCTTCATGATACACCGAGGAGAGAAAGATTTTTCCTTAAGTAACCTTTTGCAACCTCCTGACATAGAAGAATGTTATAAACAATCTCCCTTTCCGGAACAAAAGCTCCTTGGCATTGGTTAATCAGAAAAGGTAAAACGGATCTCAATCTCGAGCAAAGCAATTTGGAGATGCATTTTTAGGATACATTGTAGCAAGAAATGGGCCTAAAATCAGTCGGACTCTCAGGATTCAATTTCTTAGGAATAAGAGAAACATTATTGTTCAACACCCCCAAAGTACAGTGTATTATTGTCTAATGTTAAAGTTCAGTGTATTATTGTTCAACACCTCAAAAGTTCAGTATATTAGCATCCAAAAACCCATTTTATTACTTTGATTTATGTGGATTTATTGCATTTCTTCTTTGTTTTAGCATGCTCGAATCTATACAAAAAAAGTTGGAATCCGGGAAGGAAAAGAATTGTAACGGAAAAGGGATTGGTAAATTTTGGGCTCATATAAGCATTCTAGTAAGCACGGTGGATCGTAACAGGATCTTGCCCTCACCGAGGGCCTCATTGTAGGTTTTGGCACCATCGACCTCAAGGCGTGCAGACCAGCACGACCTCCGGGCCGATGACCCAGACCCTTCCCCGAGACCTTCAGCTCCGTTTCTCCTTTTCTTTTCCTCTCTCCGGGTCTGGAATTTCTGGATAAATCTAGCATATTATTAAAATAAAAACAAAATGTAAAGTATTCACATGAACATCGTGATAGAAAATAAAAATAAAATTTAATTAAATATGATTCATTCGGGATGTCTGTATTTTATTCATATTATAGCATTTGTCTATCCCTCAAATAATCTTAATATTAGAAGGATTAGAGATAAAGGAAAATGGAGACAAGTAGACTCGATCCAATGTCCAGCGCGTCGTTCAGGACAACATGGACCTCGGTCGAGCCCTCTTCTGCTACCAAAACATTCGGGGAAAGGCCCAGGGGCACAGCCCGAAGCCATGCGAATCCGCACGGGTACCGAGCCAGTGACCTGGGTCATTCCTCAACTGCCTCAATTTTTAATTATTTCTGTCCTTCTTGAATTTTCCTATTATTTAGAAAGATTGTGGATTCTAAGATTCAAAATAAAATTCATTTTAAATCAACCTAGAAGACAAGATACCCCTTTCGGCTCGCCTAATCGTGTACGACACTTGCAAGTGTTTCCCGGGTCCTACAAATACAAAATTTACACTTGGAAGGGAAATTTAATAATATAATGTTTTGTATCTAAATTGACAAGTGAAGATAGAATTGTTGGATTTGTGCATTTTTTTAAATATATTTTTTAGTTTTCATTTGATGATTTATTATGGTATCTTTTCATTTCACAGTATGATTAATGTTTTGTTCTTTGTAATTTGTATGTACATTTATCATTTATTTTTTCTAAAATTAAAATATCTATTTTATTAAACTTCGTGTATTGTGCGTGTCTAAGATTAGTATTGTCTAATAAGGAAATTAGAACTCATATTTCATGGTTTTATTTCACATCCATACTAATGTCATTACTCCGTACTGATTTACCAAGAGTAGTACATTTTAATAATTGAAAAAGGATCTTTGGACGTCAATAGTACCAACTTTGGGGCATTGGATGTTTGAATATTAATAATACATACTATTTTCTTGAACACTGACAGTACCAACAATCAACATATTTTCCCCCAATAGTACACCGTCGAGTCGTTATGGTTTTAACACACCGAAAAGATGACGTGGCTATAATTGTGTGACTTGGAAGGCAAATTAGTGTTCATGTCAACATTTTCTACACAAGCTCCGTCTTTCACGTCATCTTTTCATGAGTGAAAACCATATCAAATCGGTGGTGTATTGTTGATGGAAAATAGGTCAATTGTTGATATTATCAGTGTCCAAGAAAATAGTATGTATTATTAATATCTAATACTCCTAAGGTTGGTATTATTGACTTCCAAAAATTCATTGAAAAATAAGCAATGAAATTTTGAACATCATACGAGCGCCAAAGCTAGTTAAAATCATTATAATTTAGAAAAGTAACAGAAAAAAGTAATGAATATGTATTTGGTGCAAAGAAAAATCATTTATGGAAAATGACTTTTCCATTTGTCCTTGTTTGGTGGCCAAAAAATGTGAAAATTTATTTTCAGGGAAAATACTTTCCTCCACCTCTTTGTAAATAATTTTATTGAATTCAACATCTATAGAATCCATTTTCCAGTCCAACCTACTCCACGAGACCCAACTTTTTCACCCTTTTCTCGTTTTTGTTCCTCTTTCTGAAAACAAAATTACTCACCATGTTGTTATTAAGAGTGACCAAAAGTTTCTTTATCAGAGAACTCATGGTCGAGAAGGAGGAGTGTCTAGTTAGAGGGGTGGAAGAGGTAAATGAAGCACTAGTGAAGGTGATGAGAGAGAATGGGTGGGAGACGAGAGAAACAACGAGGATAAGGGATATGAATGTCAGGTAAGTGATACAGGTAAGGCTGTAAAAATGTCTCGAAACCCGAAATACCCGATCTGAAAACCTACTACCCGATCAAAGATTTCGGGTACTCGAACCGAAAAATTGATTTTAATTGAGTCGGGTACCTGAACCAAAAAAATTTTGGGTAATCAGTTTCGATACTGATTGGCCCTAATCAAAATCGGGTACCCGAATTACCCAAAATTAAAACTAAAATTAAGGTGCAAATTAAGGTCCTTTTTTCTTTCCATTTTTTTTGTTGTTTGATTTTGTCTTCACTTATATCTTCTTATGAGATTCTAAAACTAAAAAAAAGTAGCATGACTAATCAAAACTTGCATATTGCAGTGGGTGGATTGTGCTCCCTAAGCACATAACATGGTGCGCCCAGGGCCTCCCCCATTTTTTTTTTAATTTTAAATTTCCAACTAGCATTAGCAAAAATTCGAATTCAAGTAAATTTGATCAAATTCAGTCAATAATAAAATTCGGGTAAGAAATTAATGTCCATATCCAATTTTTTTCAAGTCGGACCGGATTTGACATTCTGACGAGGCTAAATTCAATCAAAATCGGGTCCGGATAATAGAAAAAATAAATGCACATAGCCTATAATAACAATGCTCATTACATGAAACTATTATGCACATCAAGTTGAACACTTACGCTCATAACTTACAACAACAATGTTTATCACATAAAGCCACAATGCTCATCAGACTTAACTACAATGCTCATAACCTGTAACAACAATGTTCATTACATGAAACTATTATGCACATCAAGTTGAATACCTATGCTCATAACTTACGAAAACAATGCTCATAACATAAATTCACAATGCTCATCAAACAGAACTAGAATGCTCATAACATATAACAACAATGCTCATTAAATAAAACTATTATGCTCATCAAGCTGAACACCTATGCTCATAACATTAAACCACAATGTTCATAAAATTATAACAATGCACATCAAACTTCACTACTATGCGTACATAAACAATGCTCATAACATGAACATACAAATGCTCATTACAACTAAACTCCAATGTTCATAAGCTATAACGACTATGCTCATTATTTAAACCTATAATGCTCATAAATCTAAATACCTATGTTCATAACTTATAACAACAATGCTCGTAAAATTATAAACAATACACATCAAACTAAACTACTATGCATACACAAAATAATGCTCATAACATAAAAACACAAAATGGTCATCAAAGCTGAATTACAATGCTCATGACCTATAAAAACAATACTCATTACATTAAACCATTATGCTCACAGATTTAAACACCTATGCTCATAACTTACAACAACAATGTTCATAAAATAAACAAACAATGCTCATAATATAAAACTGTTATGCTCATTACTATACCCTAATACTATTTCAACCTTACCAAATTAAATATTGGGCCAAATCCAAAAATGATTACAAAATTAAATCAATGTTTTTGGATTTCACTATTTTAACATTTGGGCCACGTACGTTGGACACATGGATACACCACCTCTTCACTGGATTGCACAAGCAAAATGGGTCGGGCGCACAAAGCACCATGCACCCGGGCTCATGGTCGTTTTTTATGCATATTGTATTTGAACAGGTTGATCAAAATATCATTTAATTTTTATCCAACTAAAAATAGTCAGATGAGAGTTTTGACATTGCATAGTGTGACTTTGTTTCAAACAGTAAATAAAATTAGTTGCTTTAGTTACAAAATTACAAATTAAAATTAAAATAATAAAAGCAAAAACTCATAAAATTAGAACTAATTGGGTCTTTGGTTAATCAACACCCGATCCGAAAGTTTGAGTACCCAAAGTTTGCGTACCCAAAGTTCAGGTTCCCAAAAGTTTCAGTTACGATTCGAGAGTATGGCCGACCCAAAGTTTCGGGTACCCGAAAAATATCCAATTGGTTCGGGTACCCAATCCGTGAACACCCCTAGATGCCGCAGTAGGAGTAGCTTTTCTAGAGGGGGGAAGCGGTGTTGCAGATGGATTCCAATTTAGAAAAGGCAAACTGGTAAACAAGCTCGACCAACTAGTAGACCAACTAGTAGATTGGAGCCCCTTTAAAAAAATGCATCAACATTTATACTAAATAGTAAACAACGATTTGCAAAAGCCTAAGTTTTTTCACATGAAATTGATACAAAATGTTGAATAAATGAAAATATAGTCACAGTCTTATCTGAAAGATATTTTTGAACATTCACATAGCGTCAATTAAATAAAAAAAACAAGCAAATATTCACAATTGCGATACTATCAATAATCATGCTACTGACTTACTAGTGGTACAGAATTTGATTTAGGCTCCCATTGATTCTGGAAATGACTTTTTCAATTATCTTAATTTCAAAGAATCATACGGAGCTTTCTACAAACCATTGACGTACCGCATACATTGATTGCCAAATTCAATGAAACAACAGAGCTGAGTTGCGACTTAGCTACGCTTTCTTTTTAAATGTCTCAGGAAACCAAGTGTTGCCATGCAAATGGGCCTGTATGACGAGGTAAGGTGCAAGACACCCATTTGCAATGGTAGTCGCTTCTCACTTGCCGAAATTCATGCTATTTATCTGGACCTTGATCAAGGGAACCGTGTCCAATCAAATCCATTAAAATGACACTCAAACTTGAACTAGAATCTAATTTTATATTGAGTTCGGTCTTAAAGTTCCAAAAATGCTAAGTACTACATTTCTCATGACAAAAACACAGACTAGCAGCATTGGAAAACCAAAAAAAATTTAGCAATCATGGAAGCTCAAAACACACCAAATATTTAGTTCGTCTCTTTCCCCGACAAGATCAAAATAATGGAAACAACATTGTTGTAATAAAAGATAAATTAAGAAATAACCCCTTAATTGCCAGGAAGAAGAACAAAGGTACAAGGACCTACATATCTCTCCTCACCAATGATTGATAAATAAGAAGAATGTTGCTGCTGATGAACTTAGTGGTGGTGGATGAGAAAATTGGAGTCAATGCTCGTTTGAATATAATGGTTGGATCTCTCTTAATTGGAGAGTGATTAAGCAAGGAGGAATATGATTCGATGAACAGTTGGACATGGGAATTAGGATGAAATGTTATTGCAGAAATAATCTCTCTCCTTTGGAAAAAAGAAAAAAAAAGTGCTGAATTTCGGACGTTGAAGTGAAACTGGTCTTAGACCATTTTATTGGGCGGTGGGCCTTGGCCCCATATGATACTAAATAACTAAGGGTTATTGACCTTGAAGGTCTGTGAAGGACGTCCCAGTAAGGGTAATTCTCCTAAGGTCTGCTTAGGACGCCAAGATCCTTATTTGCAATTAAACATTGGGCCCAAAATGATGACTGAGCACGCCATGTGTGCATTTTTTTTTGTCCAATGTAAAAATCGATTGTTGTTTTTTTTTTTAGTGTAAGAGGGTTCAATGTAAGAAGAGGAAGAAGAAGAAGAAGAAGAAGAAGAAGAAGAAGAACACTGCATCAACAGCAGTATCAGCAGCAGCAGCAGCAGCAGCAGAAGAAGAAGAAGAAGAAGAAGAAGAAGAAGAAGAAGAAGAAGAAGAAGAAGCTGAGATGGAGTTTTTGGTTTCTTTGTAATCATACTAGATTCGTGGCCCGTCCTACGGACGGGTTAGGTTCTGTCTTTTTAATAATGTGTGATAAATTTATCTTATTTATCACATTCTTAGTTACATTATTCCACTTTTTTTCACATTATTAATTCTTTCTTACATATTTTACATAATATCTATTTAAAAATTCATATATTTAATAAATAATGTCACTAATATGATTTGTCTTACTCACAATACCTTAGTAAAAATTATAAACAATATATTTTAAAATTTATATATTTAAATGATATGATTGATCTGACTTAGCTTTTCAATCACTATCCAATATACCCACTCTATTCCACATTTCCCACCCACCAAATATATTACAATTTTCTTATATATATTTGGTGTGCTAATGCACATAAAATATATTATATTAAACACATTTTAGTTGACCTTAGATTTCGATAAGTATGAAAAGTTACAAACAACGATATAAGTATTTATAATTTTATGTGTAATACTACGTTCATTTTTTAAAAAAAACAATGCACATTAATTTAGTTTGTATACTCTTAAAAATTATGATGATTTGAAAATGGTCATATAAGACTCTTAGCATTTTCCATTGTCAAATTATATCTAGCCCGCATTAATTCGATCCAAAAATATACATGACCCGTATTGAACCAAAACCGGAATAAACTTAACCTATATTTACTTGAAACCGAAATAAACCTAATTCGTATTTACCGGAACCTGAAATATACCGGACCCGTATTTACCTTATCTAGATATACAACCGACACATATTTAATTCACTTCCCGAATTGATTGGTTTGGACATAAAGTTTTATTTGATGTTAGATTCCTTAGTTACTGTAGCACGGGTTAAAAATTACAATTTTATTATATATATTTGGTTTAATAATGCACATAAAATATATTTTATTAATCATTTTTTAATTTACGTTGAATTTCAAGAAGTATGAAAATTACAAATAACGATACAAGTATTTACAATTTTGTATGTAATACTATGTTCATTTTTCAAATATAATGCCCACTAATTTAGGCACATTCTTTTTTTGCGATACCATGCGGTGCGGTACCGTACCACACCACAACTCACCACAATCCACTATAAAGTCTATAATCCATCACACCTTTACATTTACCTTTTTAATAAATATCAAAAAATTTCAAATAATTATAAAATCTTTCTACATCCGTTTTATTATTTCAACCACAAGTTATCACAATCCACCACAACTCACCGCAGTCCACTGCACCACAAATTACTGCACCGCAAACTTACGACATAAAAGAACGGTACCTAGCTTGCATACTCATAAAAAATGTGACGTTTTAAAAATTGTCATATGTTAAGAATTTTAACGTTTTGTATTGTCAAATAATATCCAACTCGTATTTACCCGATTCCGAAATATACATGACTCGTATTGACCCGAACCCGAAATACATGTAAACTCATATTTACTTGAACTCGAAATACACCTAACTCGTGTTTACACGAAGCTGAAATATGTCGGACTCGTATTTACCTTATCTAAATATACACCTAATACGTATTTAACCCACTTATTATAACAAAAAATGACTAAAGTATCTTCATATTTTGATGTAATTATTTTAAGGGTCCTGTATTTTGATAAATAATTGTAGGGTGACATTATCATTGTTGTAATTATTTTCGGGGGACATTCTGATATATTTTCCGGCAAACAAAGCATAACTGCAGTATTTATTGTTGATTATGGTTATGTATCTTTCACCAACCTTAAATATTAAGGCCTAAAATGATAGTCAACTTCAATTAAAACAACCACAAAATCATTGTTTCACGTATTTTTAGACCGAAAAATTGGTCGGAATGTCCTCAATAAATAATTACTGCAATGATAATATCACCCCATAATAATTTGTCAAAATATAGGACCCTTGAAATAATAACATCAAAATATAAGGGCATATTAGTCCTTTTCTGCTTATTATAAATAAACATATTTGAGGCCAAAAGAGTAAATTCGAGTGTCAAACAATTTTTCGTCATCCCACTCACAATAAGCCTCTTTATATTATGTAAGGTAAGTATAATGATAGATATATAATATAGGAAAATTGGAATCTAATAAACCAAACTTTTGGTCCATTTTCATATAGCAAACTAAACTTACCTTTTTGCTAATGACATACCATACTTAACATTATATTTTTTTGATTGAACCTGAGTCAGATTGGGAGAGGGCTGCCAAGTCATAAAAAACAAGTTATCAACATTTTTCTTTTATTTTTTTGGCTATAAAACAGTCCACCTCAGCACAAAAAAATTCCACGTCATTTTTCCGGTGACCGGAAAGTGGTGGAGGTTCAATAAAAAAATATAATGTTAAGTATGGTATGCCATTAGCAAAAAGGTAAGTTTGGTTTGTTAGATCAAAATGGACCAAAAATTTAGTTTATTAGATTCCAATTTTCCTATAATATATAGAAGAAATTTTTTTTTAATATAGGAAAGCTTTTCCCCCTTTTTTTATTAGGCCCAGGAGGCCCTAGCCCAACATCCCACCGCTTCAAACAATTTTTCGTTCTCATAGAACTTAAGCCTCTTTATATATATATATATATACTAGGTCAGTGGCCCGTCCTACGGACGGGTTATGGCCCTGTTCTTTTATAATATATGATAGATTTATCTTATCTATCATATTCTTAGTTACATTATTCCAATTTTTTTTACATTATAAATTCTTCCTTACCTATTTTACATAATATCTATTTAAAAATTCATATATTAAATGAATAACGTCATTGATATGATTTGTCTTACTCACAATACCATAGTAAAAATTATAAACTACTATATTTAAAAATTCATATACTTAAATGATGTGCTGATGTGACCTAGATTTTGAATCACTATCTTATCCACCAACTTTATTCTACCTTTCCCACCCGCCAACTATCTTACAATTTTCTTGTATATATTTGGTGTATTAATGCACATGAAATATATTATATAAAACACATTTTAGTTTACCTTACATTTTGATAAGTATGAAAAGTTACAAAGAATAATACAAGTAATTATAATTTTATATGTAATACTATGTTCATTTTTCAAAAACAATGCACATTAAAGTTTGCATAAATAAAAATTATACTGATTTAAAAGTCATATATTAAGACTCTTAACGTTTTCTATTGTCAAATAATAACCAACCCGCATTCAGATGATCTGGAAATATACGTGACCCATATTGACCCGAATTCGGAATACACTTAACACATATTTACTTGAGACCGTATTTACCCGAACCTGAAATATACTGGACCCATATTTACCTTATCTAGATATACAACCAATACCTAATGAATCTACTTCCCGAATTGATTGATTAGTTTGGACATAAAATTTTATTTGATTCTAGACTCCTTAGTTATTGTAGCACGAGTTAAAAATGACAGTTTTATCATATATATTTGGTGTAATAATGGACATAAATATAGTTTATTAATTTACCTTGGATTTCAATAAGTATGAAAAATTACAAACAACAATACAAATATTTATAATTTTATATGTAATACTATATTAATTTTTCAAATACAATGCACACTAATTTAGTTTCTAATACTTATAAAAATTATGACATTTTAAAAGTTGTCATATCTTAAGACTTTTAATGCTTTCTATTGTCAAATAATATCAAACCCGTATCTACTCGATCCTGAAATATGTATACATGACCCGTATTGACCTGAACTCGAAATACACTTAAATCCATATTTACTTGAACCCGAAATACAGATAACTGGTACTTATCCAAATCCGAAATACGTCGGACCCGTATTTACCTTATTTAGACATACACCTGGCATGTATTTAACCAGCTTAGTATAAATTCGAGTATGAACACAAACTATAAGGTAAGCTGCTATACAAACAACTCTTTCAAACATTTTTTCGTCCCCCATCCCCCATTAAGCCTCATTTAATTATTCCCACCGTTCCATATTTATTGTCGTTTTTGAAAATCGTGCAATCAAATTTCAAACATTTTTACCACAAATTTCTCAATATATGTAATGAGTTACGTTGCTATATAAAATTACCGTCATTAGATTCGTATTGAAAAGTATTATCATAAAAGTATAATATTACAATTGTTAATAACATATTGTGTAAGAAATTATCAATTAAAGAGTGACATTAAAGACCGTAAAAATAAAATTATGACAATTAATATGGAACGAAAGGATTATAATAAAGGAAAAGAAAAATAAAAAAAGGATATGCAACACGTGGCAAGCCAACGCATAGAAATGAAGCATCAGGAACCAAGATTTTTTCAAACATTTTTCACCCCTCAACATCCCATTAAGCCTCTTTTTATATATAGAGAAAGGATTATAATAAAGGAAAAGAAAAATAAAAAAAAAGGATATGCAACACGTGGCAAGCCAACGCATAGAAATGAAGCATCAGGAACCAAGACTTTTTCAAACATTTTTCGTCCCTCAACATCCCATTAAGCCTCTTTTATATATATATATATATATATATATATATATATATATATATAGGGATATTGGATTCTAATAATCCCTACTATCATTTTGGATTACATTCAAAAAAATAAAATCAGATTGTAATGACAAAATCGAGTGTATATGCTAAATATCATAGATTTTGTGTTGCATTTGATTCAAAACATTGTATAACACTTTACCACGATTTTTAATGAATTTACAGCATTTCTCCCATTTTTTTCATTTTTTTAATGATTTTTTCAATTTTATTCCTTTTAAAAAATCATAATAATTACTCGGAATCTCAAAAAAATAATTTAAAAAATGTTTTAGTAACTACACTTCGTTACCTATCTAGGGGTAGGAACCAAAAAAACAAAAACAATATGGGTTAGACATGGAAAAAATAAAAAGAATGTGGTGATGGATTTTGTACCACTACAATACAATTTTATTATTTTTTGGACCACCAGAATCCAAAATGATAGTAGGGATTATTGTCATACAATTTGTGATAGTAGGGATTATTAGAATTCAATTTCCCTATATATATACTAGTCTGATCAACGCATGCTTCGCACGCGTTGACCCGACAATTATAAATAGAAAATTTAAAAGTTTAATATTAAATAAATTTTTTAATATAAACTTTAATTTTAATTTAATTTTAATATTATATGATTCTATTAGTCAATTATTTGCTTATGTAAAATATATAATTAATGAACATATAAACCAAATAAAATTATTATGATAACTAATACAAAATAAATATTTTATTTGGATTTTCTCTAACATAATATTTCATATAAACACAAGTTTTAAATGGACTAAAACATAATTATTAGCTTTAAATGTTTCTAAAGCATTATATGAGAGAACAAGGAGTGTTGCCCCCAACCTATAATCCAATAACATTAATAATTAGTATATAATGAGCTTAGAAAACAGTGAAAGGTCATTATTTATTTATAGTGTCTATATATAGGAATAAGTACTACTAAAGAGCAAAAGTAATCAAATTAAATCACAATCACAAGTATTAACTTGTGAATAGATTTGTATATAATTCACCTCGACTATCCACATTGCCTAACATATAATAATATGCTCATAATGACAATTTCTAATATACTGATATTGAATAGAAGTTTCCTAGATGTTACAAAAGTTAAACTTTTATTTTAATTTATTTAACTTAAAGTTAAAATTTAATTTTATTCAATAGTCAATTATTTGTTTATGGAAAAATATAATAGACATTTTTAAATTAATTAAATATAATTAAATGGTATATAACAAATATTTTGGACATTTCCTAAAATAAATATATAGTATTGTTATTTAATATGACTAATGGTTTATAACACACATTGAAACTATATCACAAATAGGTCAAAACAAAGTTTTATGGTTCAACTTTGGTACTATAGAAAGTTAGCTAGGTAACCTTTGTAATCAAATCACATAAGACACAAAGTCTCATTTATGAGTCTAAAAAAATGTTGTATTTCCTTATACAATGAAACACTTACAATTTAAGGAATATTATTGAAAAAAATAATGTTATTTACAATTAATATATAATAATATCTATGGTTGAATAATTATCGATGTAGAAACAATATATAATTCACTTTGCCTTTTCCTATCTTCACGTACCGCCAAATAATTAAACTAAATATTTATTTTTGTATATTATAATCTCAATCACAAAAATTAAATTAACAATAAAATCATAAAATAAGTAGTTAATAGTAGTAATAATAATAATAAACAGGTATTAATGATTTTGGATTAACAATAATTAAATTAACTACAACAACAACAACAATAATAATAATAATAATAACAATAATAATAATAATAATAATAATAATAGGTAGTAGTAGTAGTAGTAAGAATAATAATAATAATAATAATAATAATAATAATAATAATAATAATAAGCATTAATGATTTTGGATTAATGAAAGTTTAAAAAAGGGTAGGAATGGAATTTTAAAAAATGAGTAGGGGTATTTATGGAAATCAACATTTGTGACAAAAATTTCCTTAGCCTCTTTTACAAGGATGGTAGATATATATATATATATATATATATATTTATATATATATATATATATATATACATATATATATATATATATATATATATATATATATATATATATATATATATATATATATATATATATATATATATATATATAGATCCAAGATAGGAACTTGGTAGGAAGGTAGGAAGAGAAGATCCTGGCTATACAATCTACATCCAATGGTTGTGATTCAATTCACACACATGTGCCAAAAAACCAAAACCACCACTTAAAATTAGGGAAACCACTAGTAGTTTTGTTGAAAAAAAAAAAGAAAAGAAAATGAAATTTAATTAATGCACATGGAAAATGGAAACTATCAAAGGGAGTTAAATCATGCCCAAAAATAGCGCATGCCACATCTTAAAGATCTGGGCAAGTGTAATCTATCTGTCAAGAATACTCCATTGAAATGGAACGATTCAATGTATCGTACGAATCAGATCAATGGCGTCAAATAGGTATGATCATCATTTTTTTTTTCTTTTTTGTCCTGTCCATTTATTACAGTACGTGTTTTGGGGTGGGGTACTGGTTGTGCATGGCGGCTCATATCAAGTGTTTTGAGTTGGATGGACGTTGAGTATGCTTATTGAATGACCTAGGTTTTAGGGGGTCGACATGCGACATCCACAATCAAACCGATAACCACAGTCAGTGTAAATTTAGTCCACAGTCAGTATGTCAGCCACGTTATGCAGATAATTCACTTTGCATGTAAGGTGGATCATGTTATGTGATAAGTTTAATAATGGGAAACAGCATGAATGCAGTCGGTATGGATGCGGTATCATTTAGTTATATACGGTATCATATATAGTACATCACGACCACAATCAGTATGTTTCGGCCATACTGCATAGTTGTGTACACTGTGCCCACATACGTGTGTCGTTGTGGACACACTGACTCATACTGATGTTTTATATAAACACCTCATTCGTGGCTGAAATGTGATGTATTGATGGTGTAATAAAGGGTGGTCGTTGTAAGTGATCACATTCAAACTATAATGTCCACAGTGAGTCACACCGATTAACCACGATTGTCATGATATCCAGTAACCTGAATTTTACACATTATTGAATGTAAATACTATGATCACACTATGTAGATAATGTGGTCAACAAGTGACGACACTTAATAGGAACCTAAGAATTAGATGTACAATGTGTCACCACACACATCTAAAGCAATTGGGATGTAAATTGAAACTATTGTGACCACACTGTGTAAGCAGTGTGGCCAACTGGGTATGGTCTATTGTGCGGGCAATGTTATCACCAAAGTGACCACACTTAATAAATAGGAAGCGGATACGTAGAAGTGCAATGGGTCAACACACATATTTAGAGTAATATGGATGCAAATGGAGACCACCATGACCACAATTGTGTGAAAAGTGTGGTCAATAACGCGGACAAATCCAAATGAAGGTAACAATGTCAATCACAATCAGCATGGGTGAGATAATTAACATGCCCCCTCCCCCCATCTATGACCACACTAAGACCCAGTATGAAGACACAGTACTTTGCCACATTACCATTCAGGACATGACATTGTACAACCACATACTAAGACCGAGACATGAGTACAAAAAATCGAGTAGCAGTGTATGACAACAGGTAACTGGACCAAATTGAGCCAACGAATGACCACAATGATGTCCATCAAATTATACATAATCCCCTTTGACCGGATACATATCTATTCCATCAATCAAGTACAAAGTAGCCAACACGCATATGTGGCGCCACCACCTGTCACAATGCTGATGATTCTCGTGTCACAATATATTGGCCAAAGTGTGATGATGACCCGTACGGGATGGGGTTTAGTACGTTAGCTGAAACAAAGTCTTTTTATGAAAGGTACGCTATTGCGGCTGAGTTCAGTGTGCGTAGTGGCACCCACACCATGGAGAAGAATACTTCTATTTCACACGTGAGGGCCATAGACGCAAGAAGCCTGACTAGTATGAACCAGGTAGCGTGGAAGGCTGGAATGGTACGGTGTCGGGGGTAAAGGAAAGGTGTCCGTTGATAGTGTACAGTTGTACACAGGCCGCCCCTTGCAGGTGCAAAGTTGTCGAAATCAGGGTTGAGTGCGAAGCTATGATGAGGATGCGAACATTCCACGACGCGGAGGGGTTCATAGTGCACAGGCTTGTCTTATATGTTATGTATTGGAATGCGTTAATATATATTTACAGTTTAAATGGCCACACAATGGCATCAATGGTTTGTGCGTGGCCACGGTAATATAAATGATCTTTTCGACTCTGACTCTCCCACTCCAGTCGTTACTTTTCTTTCTGTTACTTCGAAAGTACACAGTGGTTCAAACTAGTGTACGTCTAATATTGCATTCATTTCGGATACGATTCACTTTGGTGACAAAACCATTTACACAGTGTGGTCACATCATTTCAAATTGCAACATCATTACTTTTCATAAATGTGCCAACACATACTTCGAAATCATATGATTCTACTAGTTGTGGTCAATAAGATGGGTTGTGTGGTCAAACTTATTTATTTGATCAAGTTAACATGTAAGTGGTTCATGACTTGCAATAATTACAAACTTATGATACAATCCAAATTGCAACAGTCTACATGTATGTCAACCAACTCGTTCGTAAATACCATGTTGTGTTATGGCATCATTAGTTTGTAAGAGAACACAATATTTTAAAATGGACAAACAATGGCATAGTCAACGTAATCGTCAAATTTGGTCCAACTTGTGTGGACAATGGATCCAGGAGGGAGTTAAGTAGGGAAGTGAAAATAGTAAATTTGGGTAATTGGGTTTACATTTGATATTATGTAGTGGTGGATGGTCTAAGGAGCATGGTCATCTATATCTTGGAAGGTGGTCACATGGTCGACCACATTGTAAATACAATGTGGTCATTACCATGGAAAGCTCATGTGATCACACTTAATTCGCAATGGTTGACCACTAATTTGAACTACATGGCCACAGTGGTTGAAGCTAGTGTACATGTGATATTGTGTTCATTTTGGAGGCATTTCACTATGGTGACCACACACATAACACAATGTTCGTACATGACAACACATACAATGAAAAACAGCGTTGTGGACCACAAACGTGCAAGTAAGACCACATAAGCACATACAAAAATGCCAAGTGTCTTGCCCGTGTGGTCGTGGCAATGATTATTACGACTTTCTGGCCACAAAGTATATGCCCGCGTTCCTCCGCACTCGTGATCATTGTGTATAATACACTTTCAACAATTAACTTACGACCACAATTGAGTACATGTGGCCATTGTATATATGGACATTACAGATTGTGGTTATATCTTTTTGCACATCGTACATGTGTATAATACACTTTTAGCAATTAACTTACGACCACAATTGAGTACATGTGGCCACTGTACATGTTATGGTCAAATAAATTCATTTAAATGAACAGTTAGTAACATATGACCACAGTCGATGACATGTGGTCATTGCGACTTGAATTATTTAATATAAGACCATAGTTGAGGACATTTGGCTACTGTATGTATGGTAATTTCATATTGTGGGTATATATATTTGCACATCATATCTCCATATTTATTTGATCCGACAAAAAATGGTATACCTATGAGTTTTCATATAAGCCAAAAATTGCAATTTGTCTGCATTACATGACCACATTATTCAACCCGGTGTATACGACCCCGTTGCACATCGAACAACGCAAAAAGTAGGGAATTACAAGGTATGCAATGTATTATGTTCGTGGATTACACATCGAACACATTTCTTGAAACAGAAGCCGGAAAAAAAAACGAAACACAAAGCCACAGATGGCATCCGACCATGTAAACACTAATCGAACCACAGTAACTCATCGCTGCCTCATGCCATTCGTGCTGGTTGGTTGATGGTCATAGTCCTCATCCACATGTCAGACGAATGTCTTTCGCTCAAAAATCGCAACACATCTGCAACAACTCAAGAACACACATCTATTGACCTCGCGTTTTGCCTGCAAAATGAACACACACATCCAAAAGAGTGTGTGATGTTATGGCCCGAAACCACAATAATGAAGCTTGCACACCAATAAAAAAACACACATAAAAGACACTGCTAGTTTTTGTCCACACACACAATGATGTGTACATATGACCACACTTTCAGAAACCATCACACAATGTATCATACTTCCACCATGAACATACTACCACACTAGAACACTCGGAACAACGCGCACAAAATCTCATTGGTTGAATTCTATCCATACAAACCCACACTTTCAAGCATTAATGACAAATAAAACAGCCCCGAACCCACACTGATCACCATGGATTTCACACACGCTGAGCGAACGCCGGCAACATACACGTCTACCACGTTGGTCGTTATATTACAACCAATTTTAGCCGCACATCACCCCAATTTCACATATCCGTTTATTCAACTAAATTTATAACAATTTCACTGCACAATTGAATCATAGTGTTCGAATACTTACTCATTCGAAACACCTTGCTCGACACCATCGTCGGTCACGCTTGTCGCCCCAATGCTCTGGTTCTGTCAAATTTGGAACACACGAAAGACATCAAAATTGTGAACCCCATCGATTTAACATGCACAACCAGTTAGCCTCCCCCTCAGGCAACGACGTATGACCGGAAAAACAAAGGAATTTACCTCAGCCATGTCTGGTCTTGACCGGGTACTGCTCGTGACGGACTGTGAATAACTTCGATTCGGTCGATGAAGATGGAGCCTGTCGTTTTTGAATCCCTTGTCCAAACCCTAGAACAATAGCAACTGTGTGTTTGCTCCTTCTCTCTCCAAACCACTGTGAATCACGAATGTTATGTTTGCTTGAGTACCAATATGGAAAAGTTTCAAAATACCTATTGATATCCCTTGAATCCCGCAAAAATATTAACTCGGCGAATTATTATTTTTTTTCTTTGTTTTATTGCCACACGTGTGCCATGAATTGAAGGAGGATTGGTTGTATTAATCTCAGCCGTTAGATCAAATTTGGATGGCCATGATTCTCTCTTCCTACCTTCCTACCTAAAGTTCCTTCCTACTGGATCCATTCCCTATATATATATATATTATATATATATATATATATATATATATAATATATATATATATATATATATATATATTTCTGGGTACAAAGGACGAGGGTTGTAATTTTTGTGATTTTATGAGAGTATTGTTGGAAAGTTAAAATTTTTTTTTTTTAAAAAATTACTTTATACAAGTTAAGTAGTAGGACAATTTAACACCAATAATTATTTGGACATAATTACAGACAAAAAATAGCAAAATCTTGAGAATTAAATTCTCCAAGTTTCGGTTAGAAAATTTAATTGATTAATTTTAATAAAGGTCTGATGAGATTGAAAACGAAAGGACATCTACAATAGCCTAAAAGGGAGGTTATGTTTTGTGCCAACCCTCTCAAACTCTTGATCAACATAATTAGATTTCTGCGGCAGTAATACTGAGCTAAATGTATGTTAGGAAAATGGGATTGAGTTTGGCTTTGAGGCGTGATCAGATCACTATCTTTGAGACAAGATTTGCTCCTCATGCAAATTCGTGTCTCCAGGATACAACAAAGCTTCCTGAATCGATTCTTTATATAATAATCAATCCCCTTCTTCTGTTTGGATAGAATGCCGATTTGGATAGATTCAGACTATTACGAACAGTTGAATCTGATCCATCCCAACCGCCCAACTGCCAACGATAGAAAATAAAAGGAAAATATTAACCGATAATTATATTATCTGCTTCGGCTGCCTGCTCAAGTGCGCCGGATAGAATGCCGATTTGGATAGATTCGCATCATTTAACAATTGAATCGATCCAGTATCGCCCCAACCGCCTAACCGCCAACGATAGAAAATAAAGGAAAATATTAATGAGATAATTATATTATCCGCTACGCCGCTCAAGTGCCTAATAAGCGCCTCTGACCCATGCAAGCGCGTGCGATTCAATGCTTCACCTTAATGCAAGCACATGTAAGTCCACACCATGGGCTTATGTATTTATAAACTCATAACACTCTTTAATATATAAAAAGGTAGAGAATAAGGTATTCTCTCCATGTGGGACAATAATAAAATAACATATTTATTTCCTTTATAAGAGTTGAAAACTCTAGTAATCTATCCATGTGGGACAAGTTAGGATCAAACTTTTACTAACTATTTAACAATGTATGAATCAAATTAGTTAGAACTTGCAAGATAGGGTAAAAGCAATATTATTAAACAAATCTCCTCATGCAATCTCCTTAAAATTCTATCAACATAACTCTTGGTTAAAAGGGATTGCTAGAACTCTATGAATAGCAAGGTATATGTCTCCAACCATTTTATAATGTAAGTTTTTTTCTCTTTGTGCTTATAATATTAATTTAGAGCATTCTTCTTTCGTAATCATTTTCCTCTTTCACAATTTATATTTTATTTGCAATCACGTAAGGTCTATATCACTGTGTATAACTAACAATTTCATGATAAAATTACAATATATTCAATATAGTTTTTCTTCCTTAATCTAATATAGAATAAGTTATTATTAATTAATTTATAAACTAATTTTATGTTTCTTTTACTTAAATCTATTTATAAAATTGTTTGATTAAGTCCCTTTTATTTTCTTAAATTCGACTGCATTTAAATTTCAAAGTGCTCCTAATTAAAAAAATTAAGTACAAATTGTTATATATTTACATATTTAGCTAGACAATCTAAAATTTTAATTACAAATATTAAGATATATATTTATAAATAATTTTTCTATATTTATAATTGCATTTAAATTTCAAAGTGCTCCTAATTTATTAAGATATATATTTATAAATATTAAGATATATATTTATTCCATGGATTGAAGGTGTTGTGTCATACATGGATTGTCATATTAATGCAGTGTACAAGGATTACCATATTAATATTCAAGGCATGTTAATCTTCAAGGTTTACTATATTGTTATCCTAAGTTTACTATATTGTTATCCAAGGTCAACATATATGACGAACCATTATTCATTCATTCATTCATTCGAAGAAGAAGAAGAAGAAGAAGAAGAAGAAGAGGTTCTGCGAAATTATAATTCATTATTCATTCGTAGACAAGTGCAAGGAAACAAAAAATGAGCAACTTACTCCCAAATGCAAGAATTATACAAATTGTTGATGTTTTACTGTGAAAATGAAAAATATTACAAAGAAACCAAAAACTCCATCATCATCTTCTATCTCTTTCTTCTTCTTCTTCTTCTTCTTCTTCTTCTTCTTCCATTGAACCCTCTTACTCTTACATTGAACCCTCGTACACTTAAAATAAAAAACTCAACCGGTTTTTACATTGAACAAAAAAAAAAAACCACTGCACACATGGCATGCCCAGTCATTATTTTGGACCCCATGTTTAATTGCAAATAAAGACATTGGCGTCCTGGGTAGACCTTAGGGGAATTACCCTTACTGGGCCGTCCTTCAAGGTCAATAACCTAATAACTAATGCTGCCATGCGATTAGGGACCCCTTAAATCTAAAGCATTTTTTTAAAAAAAGTACGGGCCCTGAGCCTGGCGCTGCCGCGAGAATCTATCCTTGATCTAGTTGTGGAGGCAGGTCACGAAGGCACAAAACGCAAGGTTTGGGAGATGTTGGTGGCGGAATCGACAGTGGTGGTGGTGGTGGTGGTGGTAGGGGATTGTAGAAAAAATTGGTGGCGCTGATGAGCCATTAAACGAGATTGGAGGTGGATGTGTGATTTGAGAAGAGTGTAAAAAGAAAAACAGAATACAACAATCTACAAAATAACTGCTTGAAGATTTGAGAGGAGAAAGATCTAGTGTAAAAGGTGGTGTGATATATTTTACTTGTTTCATTGATTTCACAACAAGCAGATAAAAATATCAATAAAAAATTTACTACTCCCTCCGTTTTAAATATATTGTCCAAATTTGACTAATTAGGTCAAAAATTTTAAAATTTGACAGTTAATTTATCAAATTATATGTTGAGTTATTGTACAAGACTATCACTATTAGATTTATGATGAAAATTATTTTACCTGAATATAATATCATTAGTCTTGCTAAGATAACGTGAAAAATCAACAATCAAAGTGCTATATTGAAGACCGTAAAAAAGTAATATGGATAAATTAATTGGGACGCAGGGAGCAATTATTAAGAAAATCATTATAGAGGAAAAACTATTTGTCCAAGGGAGATTCTACCATAGTTGAAATTATTTTCAACTATGGTAGTTGAAATGAATAATTACCCTTAATTTTATCATTAAAAATTTAAAATTAATATATATTCACCATAGAACTTGTTATAATAATTAAATTTACATGTTAAGTTATAACTTTTTACAAAATTGAATATTTTTTAAGGAAATTATACCATAATTGACTTTTTTTTTTAACTATCGTAGTTGAAAAGTGAAAATACCATTAATTTTACCATAAAAATTCAAAATCAATGTAGGTTGATCAAAGTAAATAATTAACCATATTTAGGAGGATATAAATTTTTTTAAAAAATATGATTTATTTTTGATAAATGAGTAATATAAAATTTTCAACCACCATAATTGAATTTAACGATGGTAGAATTTTCATTTTCTAATTGAAAAATCTTTTTCCACCAAACACACCCGAAAGAAAAAAAGAAAAAAGAAAAAAAAGGGAAACAAGAGCTAACCACCACATGATACCGACAGCTGATTACAGTTTCAAAGTGATGATTCCGAAATTAGGGAACCTAGTCATTGGGTGCACCAAACGGTCACCGCACTGGATCCCTCCTCTTTCCAACACCCCATTTTCCCATTTTACCCCTCCCAGATTCTCCTCCACTTCTCTCTCCTTCCCTCCCTCCCTCTGCCTTCGGAACGTGGTCTCACTGTTCTCTCTATCTCTCTCTTTCTCTCTCTACAATTCCACTCGCTCTGAGGCATTCCAGCAGCGCCGGAATCTGCAGTTCGAGAAGTCTCTGGAACATTCTAGACAGAGATCTCTAGTGCTCGTTTGCCGCTGTCTTGGCGGTTTCAGCGGCGGCGATGGCGGCGGAGTCGCTGGAGAAGAGGGAAGCGTCGGCGACTGATTCGAGCGAGGATCAAGGACATGCTGAAGTCCACGGTAGTCACTTGGATCATTCTGAGAGCAACGGTACCAACAATGGATCATCTGGTACTATTTCGAGTTCATATCCTTGTGCAGTGTAATCATTTGATTGATTGATGCTTCGATTACATGAATTTGTATTCTACGTGAGAGAATATGATTCTTTGTCTCGTTGAATGCGTGAATTTCGTAAAGTTTTGTGTGATTGCTTTATTTAGTTGTTAGTCGTTGAAGTAAGCAAAAGCACTGGAAACAAATTATACTCTTCAAGTACATTTTTGCTAAATTGTATCTTTTTACTACATGCATGAAGTTAAATGGAGTATGATGAAAAGCGCAATCTAAGTTCTAGTGTCTATTTTGAGAATTTTCCTGTGCTGTATTGCAGTTGGTGATGTCTTCTAGAAATCAGTTTTTCTACCCTTGATATTTTAGACAAATTTAGTTTTTCTACCCTTGATAACTAAATGAAATTTTGCTTCGCATCCATAACCTTTATACTGTATGATAAAATTATCTTCATACTCCCTCCGTCCCAAATTAATTGACGGAATTGAAATTTTCACACATACCAATATATAACTATACTACCTCCGTTTTGTTTTATCTGTCGCCTAGGGAATTGTGGAAAAAATTTTGACCGTTAATATCTTAATTTGTATAATGATTCATCATACAAAATTGATATCATTAGATTCGTAATAAAAAATACTATTAAAAAGGTATAATATTATATTTTTCTATAAAAGTTTTATATTAGAAATTATTGATTAAAAATTGGCACTAAAAACCGTAAATGACAGATAAAAAAGAACGGAGGGAGTAATAACTACCAAACCTCAATTGTATTTGACTTTTCTCTCTCTAATAAATAATATAAAATAATTGAATTAGGTATTGAGAATAGGAAATTGACAATTATTTGACAAAATAAGTTAGTGAAAGTGTCAATTAATATGGGACGGAGGGAGTAATAATTAAGAGGAAAGGACGATGAATTGCGCAAGTGATGGTGCAGGAAGATTATTTTCCCAAGACTTCTTCACAATTTCCAATTATAGTCTTTTCTAGGTAGACGATGGGACTACTTTGATTATATGCCAGTTAGTGGATTATTTTTTCTTAATTTTTGTTACAAGGGTAAGTAATGGTACACCGTACACTAGCTAGTTAATCTTTCTCTCAAGGGTTTTAGATTGCCATCAAGTAAAATACTAGCGAGCTCCTTATGTGGAGTGGAGAGAAAGGCCTAATTTAGCGAGTTAGTCAACAACTCAATTACTCTAAAGATGTGGTGAACTAATACGAAATTACAGAGTTTAATGCAAGAAAGGAGATCTCTCTCTTTCTCTTTCTCTCTCTCTCTCTTTCTAATAGAATGCAGGAAAGGATATGTGTAACCAACCTTTGAATCTCCCAAGTGAGTCACCAAGAGCTGAATAAACCCCCAATGCTGGCTGGTTAGCCTTGAATCCCTTGATAGAACTGGCCTTGGTGCCTTGAAATGAGCGGAACTTCCTGTTCTGAGGGCCTTGATCTCAAACTCCTCCTTGGAGTCTGCAGAATTACGAAGGAACTTGGGCTAGGGCTAGGCTGATAGGTATCATTATCCCAAGGTCCTCCCCATGCTTTGTGCACCCAGGCTTTTCCTTTTCCTCTTTCCCTGATTAATGCTCTCTGCCTTCCCTCTCTCTTTCTCTTATGCGTGTCTCACTCTTTCTTTCCTTGTAATTCCACCCCCACACCTCTCACTGTCACCATTGCCACTGTCTAGTGCCATCATCAATGCTTCCATATAACCGCTACCGTAGAACACCCCTTCTGTCTCCTCATTTTTTATTTAGTATTTGTGGCAGTCAGTTGTGGGGAATGAACATTCAATATGAGTAATGAGCATCGAAGCAAGCCAAAAAAAGTAAAGTGTACAAATGCCATGAGTAGCATGTGTGACCTGTAGCCACAAGTCTGCTATGCAGTATGCAGATCTGGGACTACAATATAAGTATTGAAAATCTGATGAGATTGTTAATAGAGCTAAACTTTATTTTTCTGTAACCTTCTCGTTTTAGACCTGCCTTCACCTGCCCAAAAAGATAGTAATTTGAGAAGCCAAGGAAGTGAGAGGACTGAGGAAGAGGAAAATACCAAGTAAACAAATTGTAAGAATAACTAATCGGAATTGGGAAACAAAATTTGGCAATGCAGCAGGTTTTCCAAGAGATCACAAGGAAATTCTTTAGTCTTCCCCTTTTGTTCTCCCCTGAAGTAGTGAAGTCGCCTTGAAGATCACCAAAGTGATTAGAAGTTGAATTCGACATGTCTGCAGTAATTTATAAATGATATCTCAATTAAGCTCAAGTCCCACATTGTTCTTTAGTCCGATTTAAAATAAAATCAACAATTCAGTTTTCTCACAACAATACTTTGTGAATAGCGTAGTGAGTAATGATCATATCACACTTCCTAAATGAGGCTCTGGACTGATCAGGTGGAACTTGAATAAATTCAGTCGATTAACTGTATTGAGTAAGAGCTACAAAAACGTGTGATTGAATCAAGTGTCGACCTCCTTTGTGCAATTGGCCATGTCTCCATAGGTCCAGCTTATCATAATGCCGTTGATTGCTTTTTGTGCAAATAACCTTTTCAACTTAAATTAAGCATTATATTAAATGAATTTGATCCAATTGGCATTACTAACTTATCAATTTGGTCTTTTGACCATAGTAAGTGTCTCTTTGGTCTTATGGCTCTCCATTTGAGATGTAATGAGGATCAATGAATTCCCGTGAAAAGTCTTCCTTTTGAAAGCATTTAGTTTCTAAGATCCCCACTTAATGCATTTTCAAATACTCTTATGTGTCAATCCATGGGGTTTTCTTCATGCTGAAAGCCCATAACTACATTTCGATTTTAACCTCTACAACTGACTGAACAAGTGAGTCTTGATCTGTGCTGAGTTGGACTTCCCAAAATTGATAATGTCCTCTCTCAACTGGTAGAAAGAGGGTCTGTACTGTCCTGTGATATTATTTTTTTTTAATATTATGTTAGCCCCTCTATGAATAATGAAATAAGGGAATCATTTTCAGCCGAGGCCATTGCCTGCTATGTGGTATAAATCAACTACTGCAACTCTATAACAAAGTTCTGAAGAACTTGATCTGATGAACATGGGAAGGATATATCTTGACCTGGAATTTAATGATTACTGAATAATAAACTAGTGATTGATTTTTTCAACCAACTCTGGAAATAAGCTTTCATAAGATTATAGGCGAGAAACTTGAAAGAAATCATAAAGTAGTATACATTGATTTATTTTCTCATATTTAAGCTTGTTGTGACCTATTGTTTCCCTTTGCTCTAACTTTAATTAGACTGCTCCCATCCTTCGGCAGGCTCAGCTAATGATAGGATCATTTTTATTCCCTTTTTCTTAGCTGTCAGGTTTTCAAGAGTGAACACTTTGCCATCCGAGAAACGTTCATGTAATCTGGAATCGGACACAAGCCCAACTAAGTTGGAAAGGTCAAGAACTGAAAGGCAAAGACACAGTAATATACTTGCTTCGGAAGCTGCACAAATTTTTGACAATAAAATTCCTGTCCAGCAGAAGGTACAGTTTGTGATGGACATAGGTGGCTTTTGTCTATCATGACTTACTATTGATCCTTGACATCTTATTTGTGGTTGTATCTTTAGCCCGTGGTTCTGTAGGGAATTTATCAGGTAGTGAATTTATCTGTTTGCTATCATGTTCATCATTTCCTTTGTCGAACTATTTTTGTTGATAAGGAAATTTCCTCTGTTGAGCTATTTACTTCCTAATTTTTTTTCTTTTGAATTAGCTTTGTATTGTTGTCTGATCGATACTTCTTGTTTTGTTTTAGGCTCTTCACATTTTTGTTTGTTGCATGCCTGCCTCCTAAAATTGTTTTTGGCTGCTATATTTTATTGTAAGCTTTGTTATGTTTGCTAGTACCTTTCAAATTCTGAAATGGCGTATGTTTCTGAAGGCTTTCCTGTTAGTATGTCACAGATGGATGCATGCTTATGCTCTTTGCAAGGGAATTAACTCTCCTAGCCATTAGAAGTTAAGACTATCGGCGCTCCTTAGCCTCTTATTCTAATGTTTCATGCTTCCACGCCAAAGCCGTGCAGATTTGGTTATTAGTGTGTAGCACTTGTGTGGAGGTGGGTTTCCCCCCATTTTTTTTTTTGATTTTTGTATCTAAAATAATAAATGATACAGTGAAAGATTATGGAAAGACTATGCATCTATGTTAGATATTGGATCCATCTTATGAATATTCAGGCTCTTAGCAAAAATACTACCTGCATTAGTTATGTTATAAACATGGGATAAGTGGGATTGATTCTGATGGTTCTAATGCCCATGTGGCAACTTTTGTTGCTCCTGAAGTGTTGGTGACAAACATGAGTACCAAAGCTATCCCTTCTCCTTTGGCTATAGATGCTGTGGAGCCTCAGGAAATTCGTTCGGTTTCTTGGGCGCTAGATTTTCCTTCAATCCAGAAAATGCTTTGCCTTTATAGTCTTCTTTCAATTTATTGTGGGTTAACGAAGAGGATGTTCTCTTCTTTTCTCTAGTGATCAATTCCTTGTTTCCCCTCTTTTCTGATCACTCTATTATGTCTCCTTTGGGTTGCGGTGTGAATCTCCGTAGAAATGTGCCTTGTGAGCTACCTCGAGGGGTGGTTTGTGATGCTATTGTGTTGAGTATAAGTGCTCGCAACAATGCTTCTGGCTCTGTGATTAGGGATTTGAGTCTCCTTTCTAATGTTCGTGGCTGGCCTTTGGTTCCACTTTCATCAGAATTAACCCTTTGAGTACTCCTCTTATTAGGCTTCTACAGAATCCTTTTGTGTTGATGATGTTTGGGATGATGAAAATGTGAACACTGAGAATGTATCTAAGTGGTAGCATAAAAAATGAAAGGCATTGCTAAGTGTGTTGGGATTCCTTTAACAAGTTATGAAAATGAGGTTTTTGATCTCCTCTCTAGATCTGATAAGTGACATGGGTTGTCCAAATCTAATGCCTTGCTCATCTTCAAGTGGGATGCTAATTTCTTATGTATAGATTTCTTTCTTCGAATGTGAGGGGAATTAATGACTATAAAAAAGGACCTTGCTTAACAATTTTTTTGGGAGATAGGAAGTGTGATACTGTTCGTCTTTCGGGAGACAAAGTCAGAGGAGGTGTTTTGCAAGATATTCCCAGTATTTGGGTGAGTAACCTTTTAGTCGACTTTATGTTTCTCAAAGCCATCAGGTCTTTAGGTGGTAAACTAGTGATGTGTGGCAAAAGTTCGTTCCCGTTGAAGTCCTATGATTGTAGAGATTTTTTGTTACTTGCTTCTTTCAGGCCATTTTTGCTAACTTCTCTTGCGCTTTCACTGGTGTATGGTCCACAAGCTAGATGCGATAAGCTAAGAATGTGGGACGAGTTATGTAATACTAGAGATGGGTGGTTTGCCCCTTGGTGCAAAGGAGGGGATTTCAATGAAATCCTTTTTTTAAAATTTTTTTTTTTACAATGTTTGTCCCTTTGATACAATGAAAAGATTTTTTGATCTTGTCAATTATTCGTCCCTGATTGATCTTCAGTTAGATGGGGTGAATGTACATGGTCTAGAACTGGTGTAGGCTCCAAGACCCCGGGTTGAATTGTTTTTTGGTGTCAGCTGATTAAGATGAGTTCTTTCTTGACATGGGCTGGTTTAGACTTCCTAGACCTCTGTTAGATCATTTTCCAATCACTCTTGAGTTTGCAAAGGTAGCTAGGGTAAGACCCCTTTTCTATTTGAGAACATGTGGCTTCAACATTAGTGTTTTTTCGAGTAGAGAGGTTTATGGTCATATCAAGGTTCAAAAGTATAATATCCTTGAGATCATCAACACTTTAGATGCTCAAGAACAATATGGTGTTCTTTCCAATGATGACATACAACGAAGGAAGCTTGCCAAGGATGAATGGGCTATAATCGTAACCATGGAGGAAATTTCTTGGAGACATAAAGCAAGGGCTTTATGGCTTAAAGAGGGTGATCGAAGCACAAAGTTCTTTCCTAGGTTGGCGAGGTTGCATAGAAGACATAATCGGTTATCGTCTGTTGTTGTGGACGATATGTACTTTGTCAAGTATTGAGGGCATGAAGGCTTCCATCCATGATATTTAAATCACTATTTTGTGAGTTTGAATCTTAGAGGCCAAAAGCCGATGATCTCCAATTCTCTTATTCAAGTGATTTTAATAAGGAGATTATTGAGTTACCTTTTGGAGAAGAAAAAGTCACTAGAGCACTTTTTGCATGTTGTGGGGATAAGGCTCTAGGACCAGATTGCATGACCTTGGCTTTCCTTCAAAACAACTAGGATACTATCCATGGTGATTTGATGCAACTTTTCAGCGAGTTTCACTCTTAGGGCAAACTTGTGTCTAGCTTGCATGACACCTTTATTAGTCTTATTACCAAGAAGGTTAGTGCAATCAACATCAAGGATTTTCAACCTATCACCTTGGTCGGGTTCATTTAGAAGTTGTTTTCTAAGGTTCCAACTCTTAGACCGAGGAGTGTTATTGGAAACCTTATATCAATTAATCAGAATGCTTTTGTTGGGGGTCGTTATATTTTGGATGTTCTGATTACAAACGAGGTTATTGACTCAAGGATCAAGGGGGGTGTGCCGAGAGTGGTTTATAAATTAGATATAGAGAAGGTTCATGACCATGTGAACTGGAATTTCCTTATTTTTGTAATGTCCAGAATGGGTTTTGGAGATAAATGGATTTTGTGTATTTGCCATTGCATTTCATCCACTTCTTTTGCAATACTTGCCAATGGTTCCTTTATTGAGTTCTTTTCCACTTCTAGAGGACTACATCAAGGAGATTCGTTATCCGTCCTCCTCTTCTTGTTGGTGACGGAGGTGTTTTTGAGGATGATTGAGTCAAATTCAAGAGGATTCCTATCTGGTTTTTCTTGGAATTGTGCGAATTCGGCAAACCTGAGTGTGTCACATCTTCTTTTTGTTGATGAAACACTCAATTTTTGGGATAATGATTGTGAATAGATGCTAAATCTTTGTCATATTCTCACTTGGTTGGTGACAGTGTCAGGTTTGAGGATAAGTTTGCAAAAAGGTCTATTATCCTTATGGGACAAGAGGACAATATGTAGTTGCTAGCGGGAATTTTGGTTGAGGCATCGAGTCTTTCCCATCCACACACCTTGGTCTTCGACACGGTGCAGGTTTCAAGAAGATACATAATGGGGTTTCAGTTATGGAAAGGTTCGAGAAAAAACTATCCGGCAGGTAATCTAAATAGCTTTCAAAAGTAGGTAGATGAACTCTTGCGAAAAGTGGTCTCTCAAGCATTCCGACTCCTTTTCTCTTTTCTCTTTACCTTCTTCAGTGGCTAATAAGTTGGAAGGATTTAAAGGAAATTCCTTGTGGGGTTCTTTTGGGAGTGGTGTTAAGTATTACAAGGTGAGATGAAACATTGTGAAGCAACCCATTTCAATGGGGGGGGGGGGGGGGACTTGGTGTGAGTGATTTATGATTCTGCAATATGGCTCTTTTAGGTAAGGGCCATGGAGATCTATGAATGAAATCGAAAATCTATGGTAGAGGTGATTACAATCAAATATGGTGAAGTGGGCATTGGATGGGTTCATTTAATTCCATTCCATTCCGAGTGGCTCTTATGGTTGTGGTCTATAGAAGTTCATCGCTAAGGGGTGGGAGTGTTTCTTCACTCATGTTTCTTTAGTTGTGGGTGATAGTTCTACTATTTCTTTTGGCATGGTAGTTGGTGGCTTGGTGCAATGAGACTTCTTGAAAGATCTCTTCCCTAGTATATATGTTCTTGCATTGGCTAGAAATGACTGCATTGTCGATTATAGGGAAGAACTTTTTGGGTCACTTGTTTGGTCTTTTGTGCGGGATGGTTTTCCTGATGAAGTTTCTTTGCTTAACTTCTTCAACATCCTTAGTGAGGTCATTTTAGGAGTCTCTTCAGAAGACATGGTGAGTGGCATTTGAGCAAGAAAGGACCTTTATGGTTAGCTCATTTTACTTGAAACTTCTTAATTCCCAACCTTCATCTTTGTATCTTTTGGAGGATGGTGCTTTCCGTTCCATCATTATTTGGAAATCTTTGGTCCCTTTGAAGGTTGCATTCTTTGTTTGGGAAGCGACACATGGGAGCATCTTGACTTGTGATAATTTACAGAAAAGGGGGAGGATTTTGGTAAATAGGTGCTTTATGTGCAAGGGGGGAGGGGTCTTTAATTGCCGGGTCATTTATTGCTTCATTGTGACTTTGCTAGGTCTTTTTGGGATATGGCATTTGGTTGCCTTGGTGTTACTTGGGTCGTTTCCTGTACAATTAGGAGTCTTGTTCTTGCTTGAGATGGTGTCTTTGGTAGGAAACCGAAGAAGAAGAGTTCCATGGTTAGACCACATGTGATTTTTTGGAACATTTGGAGAGAAAGGAACCAAGGGGTTTTTGAGGGAGTTGAAACTCCTCTTCGGAGCTTAAAGGCAGTTGCATCAAATTTCTCTTCTTTTGGGGTAATGGCTAGAGTTGCTCTTCTCCTTTGGATGTGATAGATTTTGTGGAAAGTCTGTCTTTTGGTTGTACATAACTTTGTAGATGGTTGCTGCATCTGTTGTTTTGATCCTATTATTAATATATATATTTTTCCTATCAAAACAAAACAGAAAAAAAAAAAGAAACTTGGAACAAACTTTTGTTGGCATAAAGGTAGACTGTGTTGGTGTTAGCTGTTTGAAAAGAGGGTTATGTTAGATCATATGAAATCCTTGTGGAAGCTAACAGGGTGGTTGAAGATAATTATGGAGGGGCCTAATTGGTCACCATGATGTCCCCTGTAATGGATTGTTCAAAGCTATGAAGGAACAACTTTTTCTCACCTCAACTTCTGGATGTTGATTGATTCAACACAGTGACAATCCATCAATTTTGTGGGTTTTCGTTTTGTAGGGTAGTTGATCCTAAGTGCTAAAAACAATGTAGTATCTTCATTTCCTCTTGTTTTCTGATTTCATTGAATTGTGTGCTCAGCCCCAGTTTTATTGGTACTTTTTTTTTTACTATTTTTGCCAATTGTTTTAAGTTGTAATACTTGAAAACTCTGCAGCTTAAATTGTTGAACAGAATTGCCACAGTAAAAGATGATGGGACTGTGGAGTTTGAAGTTCCAGGAGACGCTGAAGCTCATGTTTTTGGAGGTGGACCATCAGATGTTTATCCAGAATCTGTTGATGAAGATGCTCTTGATGCTGCAGATATTCAGTACATTCCACCGCTTCAAATAGTAATGCTAATAGTTGGAACCAGAGGGGATGTGCAACCTTTTATTGCAATAGGGAAAAAATTGCAGGTTCAAATTTTGTTCCATAGTTCAATAATGCTTGAATCTTGTCTGTTGTCCTCTTTACTGAAAGGTCTTCATGGATTGGATGTCAAGTATTTCATTTATGTTCTAAGTGGCTTTCAGACATTTATCAGTTATCAGTTGCTTATCAATCTAGTTTTCACTTAGATTCTGTCTGCAGGACTATGGCCATCGAGTTAGACTTGCAACTCATGCTAATTTTAAGGAGTTTGTTCTGACATCTGGATTGGAGTTCTTTCCTTTAGGTGGTGACCCTAAGGTTCTTGCAGGATGTAAGTACTTGAACATCTTACTTTCTTTTCTTCTGGGCGAAATTATATATGCATCTATTTTCTGATAAGTATGATGCATCTATTTGTCTGCTTGCTGGTTTACTATCTTGCTTCCCTTCTCTTTCAAGATATGCCTTAATGAAAGTTATGGTTTCTTTGAATTAAGAATATATCATAAGTAGCATCCTAGCTGCACTCCTTGGCCTTTGTATAGCTGGGGGAAATCCATTATCTTCAGGAGTGGTGAATTGCGATTGAGTATGGTTCCAGGCATGTCAGTGAGCCTGTTTCATTCAACTCTAATGCTCCTTTCACTGTTGAATACTTTCCCATTTCAGGTTCATGAACTGATTGTGTATTCTATTCTACTGTGGAAGGGTCTTTGTGCAAAATGTTATGCTTCCAAATGGATCTTTGTTGGGGCTGCAAATATGCCTTACAGGTTGGCAGTGATTGTTATAAATAACAATTGGCAACTAAGAATGTTTAGGTTGTTGAGCTGCTTGGTAATAAAGTCACAGAAAGGAAGTTGCATTATTCAATCCATTCTTCTTGTGTTAATGAGAATTCCCTCTTATGAGTTCCTTAGGCTGACAAATTGGAGTTCACATTTGTTATTTCATTTTCACTACAATATGTTTGCCCTAATGCAGTTGACTGTTTGGCCAGTTAGGTGCTTTTGGTTTCTTTAACTTATTTTCTATTGGCGTCAAAGTAATTTGCGTGGGTTTATCTGAATTTTCCAATCCTAGCAGTCAGTACTTCACGCTGCTGGTCTTGAATCTTGCTATTGTTTTTTTTTTATGACCATTTTTTGATCAATCTGAGCAGTAATATTAAAATTCATAGCTTTTAAGTTCCTTTCTTCTTGGAAGAAAACAAAGCAAGTGTGCCGGCACTTATCATGTTGACCATCCCTGTTTTCTTGCTCCTCCCTCAAGATTTCTTTGATTGTCTAATGTGTGCTTGTTTATGCTTGCAGACATGGTTAAAAACAAAGGCTTCTTGCCTTCGGGGCCTTCAGAGATACCTATTCAGCGTAATCAAATGAAAGAAATCATATACTCCTTGCTTCCAGCTTGCAAAGACCCGGACCAGGATTCTGGCGTTCCTTTCAAGGCAGATGCTATCATAGCCAATCCTCCTGCTTATGGTCAAACTGCTTCCTGTTTCTGAGTTTTCAATCTTTTATGAGATTTAATGACGGTTTATTTGGAAACCTTGGTGTGAATCAAAATAACTAGGATCTGTGCTTGACCCTTAGTCAACGTTTGAATGATATGCTCACATGAAGAAATTCCTTATGGTTAGATTTAGGTGGAGACATTTGTATATTTGCTTTTCCAGAATTTGAATCATGCTTAGCTTAACTACATTAATATTTGGATCCTTTTTCTGTATTTTACTTTTTGAATTCACCTCTTTGCTCGCTTGCAATCTTGACGAGTGAAATCTTGGGCACTTGGGCTTCCTATTTATGGATTGATCAAAGAAATATCTTTTGTTATTTTATTGTTATGATTATTGTTGTTGTTATTATTATTATTATTATTATTATTATTATTATTATTATTATTCCGTTTTAGCCCTCTTCGCGTCTCAGCTTAGGTGACCTTAACTGTTCCCCCGTTAGCTGACTGGAGATGGGGAAAAAGTTTTTGAAACTGGTTATGTTACATATATCTTTGGGTTTTAGAGCGTTCCGGATTTCTGATAATATTCATGAAAACTGCTTCATTATGCTACTTGGTTCAACTTTCATTATCCTTTACTTTTAGCTTTATGTGGGGAGTGCAGTATTTACAGCTTTTACTAAATATCGTATAATTGGTTACAGGGCATACGCATGTGGCTGAGGCACTGAAAGTGCCACTTCATATATTTTTCACTATGCCCTGGACGTAAGTAATGTTGGGTACTTTGGCTAACTGAGTTTTTATGATGCATGTTCTAGATTGTGCCCCCATTTCACTTATAATAAATGTAAACAAAAATAAAAGTAATATACCCCCATTTTCATTTCAAGTGTTACTCTAATATGCCTTAATCAGTAAAAAATATTTACTTAATTTTCCTTTTAATACCAGGCCAACTAGTGAATTTCCACATCCCTTATCACGAGTCAAGCAACCTGCTGGATATCGAGTGCGTTGAATTCAATCCTTGTGCTATACATCCTCCCCTCCTCCCCAGTAGAAAAAGAAAAGAAAAAAAATATTTTATGAATGCTGTTGGGTTTTATGCTTTGCCTTTATAAAAGTGCGATTCATCCCCTATTTTTACAGCTGTCTTATCAAATCGTTGACTCACTGATTTGGCTGGGAATAAGAGACATGATAAATGATGTCAGAAAGAAGAAGCTGAAGTTGCGTCCTGTTACGTACCTAAGTGGCTCTCAGGGTTCTGAGTCTGATATCCCGCATGGATACATATGGAGCCCTCATCTTGTCCCTAAACCCAAAGGTTTGTGCTTTATTAGTGTATTACCATTGGAGAGTTCTGATTTTTCCTATTATAGATCTATTGGATTGTTGATTAATATCTGCAATTCTTCAAGCCTTGGTTTGTTGCTATCATATTCTGCCTATAGCTCAAAATACAGTTGCAGTACAGGGAAATGATGACCTTTCCCCTCCCTGCGTTCTCGATTTTGGGCCTTTGTGTGTGAGTGTATGTTTTTTTTTTCTTTTTTGGATGGGGGGGGGGGGGGTTAATTCTTGCTTGTTAGAGATTTATGTAGGTTACCTGCATTGTTGGTGAGAACAAGTGGGTGAGAAGTGGGACAAAGCTTTAGGTGTACAGGATGCTATCTTTTCCTGTCACATTCTGGAATTACATCTTGTGGTGGAATGGGTAACCATTTTACTATGTTGGTGTGTTATGTCATACTTGGGCATCTCTCATCTGATTCTTATATACTGTAAGATTGGCATAAATGGCTCCTATTATCTGAATCTTATCTTTTGTTTGCTTGTGGTCATATTTGATCTTATCTGTTTTGCTCTGCTTGCAGACTGGGGCCCCAAGGTGGATGTTGTTGGATTTTGCTTCCTTGACCTTGCATCAAATTATGAACCTCCTCAACAACTTGTAGAATGGCTGAATGCTGGTCCGAAGCCTATCTATGTTGGTTTTGGTAGCCTAGTGAGTGCACTCTACTAAATGCCTATGTGGTTATTTATCACAGTTTTTAATGGAAAATGCTACTTGACATTTTGGTCTGCATCTTGTTGACTTGTTTCTTTAGATTCTTCTGACTTTTGAAACCCTATAGAGGAATTGATGCTGGTTAAGAGTTTATGTTTAGAACCAAAACCCAATGATTGTGTAATTCAAGCTGCCAACAAGTAGCTATGCTGAGAACCATGGAAATATGATGACATCATATCTGTATGTATTATTGCTTATATTGAACTAATTTGTTGTGTACAGAGCCCTTTATAGTTATTTCAGTTGGAGTCTCTTTTGGCAATCATGAACTGAAATCAAGGGATGGGTGCCTTTTAATTCTTGACTCAATTTCCCTAATATATTTTATTAACAAGGGAAGAAACCAAAGCCAATACTCAGAAAGCCCGCCCTAGGGCAAGGGGTCAGATGTAGCAGTCTTACCCTACTATTTTGCAATTTAGAGAGATTGGTCCCAAGAAAAGATTGATTATAATTTATAAATGAATGTCTGGTGTGCATCCTATTAAACCAATGACACCCTATAAATGCATGGTACAGAACTCGTGAATTGCAGGGCTTTGAGATTATTTATGGGTAAAAGAGTAATCATCATTGTTCAGCTTCCTAAGAATCTTGATCTCTTTTGTTTCTTGGAAACCTCTAATATACTTAATTGATATTGTGCTAGCCTGTTCAAGACCCAGAGAAAATGACCCAAACAATTGTTGAAGCATTGGAAATTACTGGACAGAGAGGAATCATTAACAAAGGATGGGGTGGCCTGGGTGACTGTAGGTTTTCCTCTCCATTGTATATCCTTTTTTTTTTTTGTGCAGGAATCTTGCAGCTGTAGTCATTCCATTAATCCCATAATGTTATAATCCATATCTATTATCGAAGTACGGAAATGGCTTTGATTTTTTTTTTTTGCTTTTATTTCCTTTTTATCAGTGGCTGAGCCTAAGGAGTCTATATATCTGTTAGACAACTGTCCACATGATTGGCTGTTTCCACGATGTGCTGCTGTGGTAAGGCCTGCTGACTATTATCTCTCCTGCAATTCTTTTCTGTAGTTTTGATTTTCTCATATTGCTTTATGCATGCCACGGGGGTATTTTTTTTTTTTTTTTTTTCCGGGATGAATGATGAAGACAGTATGAACCACTTTGAATTTCTGGCTTCTGTCTGACCCTTGAGGCCTTGACCTATTTTAGTATGAGCAATGTGACCAATAGAAGTGGAATGTTCTTGGGTATATCCTTATTAGTTTCCATACCTAGTATTTTGTTTCAAACAGCTAGTGAGCCCGTTTAATCTTTTACTGTGGCTCCTTTGAGTTTTAGATGATGATTCATGGAAATGTCCAAGTTTAATATATTCATTCGTCGTATTAACCATGTTATGGTTGGACGTACAAATTTTCCTCCAAACCCTAACAGATACTCTTGTATGGCTTTGTGCTTCTAGGTGCACCATGGTGGTGCAGGAACAACAGCTGCAGGTCTCAAAGCTGCGGTAGTGGCTATGCTTTCCTGTGTTTTTTACATTTGCTTCTTTTCTATGTGTGTTAACTTCTCATTCTTCTGCAGTGCCCTACAACAATCGTACCATTCTTTGGTGACCAACCATTTTGGGGTGAGCGTGTGCATGCTAGAGATGTAGGCCCCCCACCCATTCCTGTTGACGAATTCTCACTTGCCAAGCTGGTCGATGCCATAGAGTTCATGCTTGATCCTAAGGTACTGCTGCTACCTACTATCCTCCCTCCCCCGTTTTGCCCTATTGGATGAAGATGAGTGCAAGCTAGATTGAGATGATACCTATTAACTTGATACTAGGTGAAGACTCAACATTGTGGCATCGGCCCATGTTCTTTTTTCTTGACAGCTTGTGATTTTATTTGTGAAAGCTCTATGCAGGAGATTGTGTAGTTCAATGGAGAAGTTTTGGAGATTTGTCACAGTGCATCTTTTCATTCTCTACTTGCATTACCTAAGACACCCAGTTCACAACCTTTCTATTCTTTCAAGTACCACGATGAATGTGTGTTCTGATACTGTGAGGCATTACTTCTTGGAGGGGAAGGGGTTGAGGAAGACATAAGTAGATTATCTTGAATGTTGTACATTGTGTTTCCAAGAGGCAAAAAAGAAATTTTGTTTTATTCTTTTAAAACAGTGTGGTAGGGTAATGAACTTGCCCGCAATGATCATTATAAGGACTATAGGCAATGATGTTGCCCTCTAGTACCATGACCAACTTGGATAACCACCTGAGCAGTTAGGGGAAGGTGTTGGGATAGATAATTACACTACTACGCTTTCAAGCTAAGCGGAAATGTTTTTGTTTTGAGAGACCCACTGATATAGGTATCCATGTATCACTTCACAATGGGTATAAAAATAGTATCAATGTTAGTGCTGGACGATCATTTAGACTTAAAACTGATGACGATGGCGGCTTTCGTTGTCGCTCACATAATGATGCACAATGAAATTAGACCATCTATATCATCTGTAGAAAGGACAAAATAAAAAAAAAAGGATCAGCCCGATTGAGGTGCTATTGAAGGTTATGATATCGTCTCATTGTTGCGCAGGTAAAAGAGCGGGCTGTTGAACTTGCCAAGGCCATGGAGAATGAAGATGGAGTGAGTGGAGCAGTGAGGGCCTTTTTCAAGCATCTTCCTCGCAAGAAGGCCGACCCTGAGCAGACACCAGAGCGCTCGAGTACCTTCTCAATAAGCCGATGTTTTGGTTGTTCATGAATCATGATTTGAAGTTGAAGGTGACTATGCTTTGTGTCTACGCCCATCTTTCCTGGTTAACATGTTTGTCAATGTTAGTTAAAAGTAAAATCATTGGTTGAAAAAATGAGGAAACAACCAAAGGAAGATGTTGATGTCCCCCCTCCTCTGTTCCCCTTCATTTTCTTCTAAATTAAGTTTGTACACTTTCTAAGCTTTCGTGTCAATCGTTATTCTTTATATAGTTCATGATGTTTATCTTGTAGCTTTTTCGTTTTCCTTTCTTTTCATGTGTACAAAAGTTATGCATCCGTCTAGATATAGTCGATCATATGTAGATATTGTACATGACTTCCAGAAGAGTTTTTCTTACTAGATACACTTTCAGTTGATTTGATTTTGATGATGAGAAATTCAATGACATCCTACTCATTGTATTGATTTTGCATTCCGGCAGATATCCATATTCCATGCCTGCTGAAATTACCCCCCCCCCTTCCCCCAACAACACTTTAAGGTTATAGCCTACTAGTTGAAGTTTGTTGACCCGAACATAACCAGTTGTGATTCTGAGGATATTTCATCTGAATTGTGACATTGATTGAAATTCAGACATTATCTCTTATTTTATTTTATTTTATTTTATTTTTTTTTTGGGGGTGGGGGCGGTTCACTGAGGTTCAGGCTTCAGCCATTTATTTGTTGTCACCTTTGAGGATATTATGCAGGTTGTGCTTTGGTTGTAGAGTAGCATTTGGACTCCATTGCAAATATTTCTTTTAAAAACAAAAAAAGGTAAGAAACTTTTCTAAGCAGTTCTATTCTCAAGGGATTTTCATAGAGCATCACCATGCAGGATTTCAGAAAGCTTAAAACTAGTACTAACACTCCAAACAATAGTAGAGTGGGGTTAATAACACTCCAAACGAGTACTAACACTCCAGACAATAGCAAGTCAATTTGCAGCTGTTTCCCTGTGTCGATGTACATGGCAAATAGAAATTGAAGTACACAAACTCATAAAACACCGAATATCTTGTGCCAAAGAATAAATCTGCTGCTAGGCGATATGAAATTTCTCCATGACTCCATTCGATATGTGTTTTCTTTATAATCAGCAAAACTTTGTGTTAATTTTGGTAAAGCAAACGTAGGTTTACCAAATGTGAACGTTTTACTTAATTCAACATCAAAAGTAAAATTGATTGCAAATATTGCACATCATGAAAATGTGTTAGATTTAGCTGAAAAGTCCGCCAACAAAAAAAGAAAGTCACAGCGGATCTAACATGTGTTAGATTTATTGAAGTTCACTAAAGACTAAGACTGTGTGTAGCGGCTCTTTTTTGTATAAACTATATTTGAGTGAGGTTCATTTCATTTCACATTAACTTATATATAAAATAACAAATTGTATCAAAACAAGAATGTGAATGAGAGAAGTCAGAGAAGTATACTTGAATTGTAAAGCAATCATCCTCTGAAGAATAAGAAGAGAGAGCGAGACAGAGAATTTTCTTTGGGCGGAGTCGCAGTGTTGTGGAAAATGTATGTGCGTCAATTCAACTTTGCACGTATAAAAGTATGATGCAAATTAGAGGTAGGCAGGCAAAACATACGATCTAAGCCATCAAAGCTCCCATCTCTATGTAGAAACACATTGCTTACATCTAACTGGTGTAGCAACCTTCCTTTTGAAATTACACCAGACAAGAAATATTGCACACTCGTCATCTTTGCATATGGAGCAAAAGTTTCATTGTAGTCAATGCCTTCCACTTGATGGTCTCCTCGTATGACTAAGCGTGCCTTATAGCATTGAACAGTGTCGTTTGAGTTATACTTGACTCGATAAACCCACTTACAACCAATAGGTGTCTTCCCGACAGGCAAGTCCACAACATCTCATGTACCTATTTCTTTCAAGAGCCTGAATCTCCTCTTGCATAGCTTCACACCACCTATTATCTCTTATTGATTGATGGTAAAACTCGGGTTCCTACACTTTTGTGATGGCTGCTAAATACTTTCAACCTCATAATCATCCATCACGTATTTACTTGTCACATTACTTTCCAGATTTTCATGACTGCGAGGCTCACTTATTTGATCGTGGAAGGGAAAAATTTTCTTCAAAGAATACGACATCATGACTCACAAGTCACAAAGAATACAACATCATGGCTATCAAAGAATTCATGAGTATCTAAGTCATAAAGTTTTCATCTGTTCTTCCGATAAAGATATCCCATAGTTATATACTTTCGATTTTTAGAAGAGGACTTGTCTTTGTTCATATTTATTTCGCAAAACATAGACAACCAAAAACCTTCACATGATCATAGTTGGGCACCTTATTATGATTTCATATGATGTTCTTCCTTTTAAGAGTTCACTCAGTGTTCGATTTATCATGTATGCTATAGTTTAAACGTACTTGCCCCAAAATTTTAAGGGTAGATTAGTTTGAAACCTAAGGGCGCGAGCCATATTAAGAAGATGTTTATGTTTCCTTTCTACAAGATCATTTTGTTGAGGGGTGTTAATAGAAGTAGTGTGGTGTATGGTTTCGTGACTACCATAAAACTCCTTTATGGGTCCAGACTTAAACTCCATTCTATTGTCATTTCTAAGAACTTTGATGGTTTTATTAAGCTGAGCCTTGACCATTGCAACAAAATTCTTTATAAATTTTTTAGTCCAACCATTTGACTAGACGATGAGGCCATTTGTGGAGTTAGGTGAATTTACAGGGTACCTAGTATATTTTTCATATCCTTGATATTAATAAGCAACAATGTTAATATTAGACAAAGAGTATTTAATTATATTGTAGTTCACTTGTAAACTAAAACTAAAAGAAAAATTACTAGTGAATATAGAAACCATGTTTTACTTGTTATTTTACGCCAAATTTAATTGCAACATGCACGATATGTTCATAACTAATATTAAAAAAATTAAAGTAAGCAAAGAAAAATAATAGTAATTAAATAATATGATCAAAAATACAAAAATATCTGATAACTATCATTTCATATATATACATGATTAACAAATATCATATATCTTTCCATTGTTAAACTATCTCGATCATAGCATGTTTAGCATGCATATCAATGTCAAATAACATAACATATGATCTTTCATGTATAATACATTGTCCAAATGAGATTTTTAGCCTTTGATCACGGTGAAAAATGCTAAAATTGTGTAGTATACGTGTTACGATAACGCGTAGCGATTTCAGCATGTAACATTAATTTTTAAGTTATCACTCATAACCATTGATTTTCACACGTGAGAAGGCTTATTTTTTTTAATATTCTTTTTTAAATTACAACCTTTATCTTTCACAAAGGACGACATATTGATTAGGTATATATTTTTTTAAACAAAGCTTTAACAAGATGAATTGTTTTAAACAAATTTCAGTCATTATATTTAAGTTATACCCTGATAATTGATAATATTGTTTTTGGTTATGATAAACTTTACTTTTCCACCAAAAGAAAAATAAATGATAAGATTGCTCTTTTATTTTTTACCATGTAACATTAATTTCAAATGTTAATTAATATTCATGGTTGAATATGACATAATAAAAAAGGACAACTTATTCAAATTATCAAATTACTTTTAGAAAAGTACCAATATTGATACAGTGTATTACATCTTTACCTTTTTTTTAATTTTTTGAACAAAAGTGTTTATCAATTACACACAAACACATAAATTTTTAAAAATGCAAAAGAAATCTTACAAAGTAAATTATATAAAAAATTCACTTAGCACTATAAGGAGTTGGAAGGAAATAGCAATAGACAAAAAAAGTTGAAGGGAAATGGTAAAACTTGGAACGGGTCGTAAGGAACCGGTAAAACCTGCAAGGGGTTGAAAAAACTGGTAAAAGTTAAAGAAACTGGAAGAAGTTGGAAATTACTAATTTCCGGCAAAAAGAACAAGCTTTAAGGCAAACACTTTGAGTGCAAATAATTCATTGGAAATAATCTATCCAAAATAACTGATATGATATTGTTTCAATTTTTATTATCATAGATATGATATTATTTCAATTTCATAAAAATATTTGCAAATTTCCACTCATGAATAATACGTACGATATTATTCCAATTTCGTTATCTTAGATATAATATTATAACAACTACGTAAATAACAATTACGAGTTTGTACAATGAATAGGAAACAATTAGAAGAAGTAAACATAATGAATTTCTTTACCTCCCCTCTATATAAGCATAAGCATGGAGGTTAATGCCACTACCAAATCACTAGCGCACTAGGCCACTAGTCAACAAATACTATGGCTGAATTCACTAAAAATTTATTTGTGATACTCCTTTTTCTTTTGTGTTCAACTTTTGAATCTAAGGAGCAAGTTACTAAATACTATGATATAGATAGGGTTGTTCCCACTGGTCCAAATCCTCTACATCGTAAAGGCTATCCTCCTGCCAGCTATGCTTTCTATGGAGTAAACAGACTTGTTCCTAATGGTCCGAATCCACTACATCATAAAGGCTCTCCTCCGGCTAGGCAAGACTCCCATGAAGTTAATAGGCTTGTTCTTGTAGGTCCGAATCCTCTCCATCAAAAAGGCTCTCCTCCTGCTAGCTATGCTTTCTATGGCGTAAACAGGCTTGTTCCTGCTGGACTGAATCGTTCACATCATAAATATTCTCTTCCGGCTAGCCAAGATTCCGAGGGTGTAAATAGGCTTGTTCCTACAGGTCCAAATCCTCTCCATCATAAAGGTGCTCCTCCGGCTAGTTATGATGTCTAGCGTGCCATATCAATTGTATTGTCATTGAGGTGCTTTTAATGTGACCTATGTTAAACAATTCTAGTAAAAAATAATATTCAGAAATCTTATTTAAGAAAAAAGTCGTTCCTAGATTTCTCACTTCTCCTTATTATTTGTTTGTTCAGTTGTTTCTATAGGCGTTCTGGTTCATAGTTCAAACGAGACAGACTACAATATTTTCCTAATTTTTATTTTATTTTTCTTTTCTTTGGGAATAGAGCAATATAGAAAAGGTAGAGTTTTTACTTTTATTTCAAGGGGGTCAAAGTCAATTGAGGTAGAATACAAAACTTTTAAACATGTAACATGAGGTATTGAAATTTTAAAATCAAAATCCTAGGAGTCATTGGAGGTTTATTCGGAAGGCCTATCAACTTGCATGTGTTTTGAACATCTTATTTAGGCCCTATTCTTTTATACAGCTGGCTGGCTGCGGTGTCACAACACACCGCACTTTGTCAGAACCCACCACAATTCACCACAACCCATCGTAATCAATTTTTTCACATTTACCAATACAATTTACATTTATAAAAAATAAAACCCACCACAACTTACCAATAACCCACCACAATCCACCACGATTCCACCACGCCCGCCACAATTTCACCACACTGCACCGCGCCATGCCACAACCAGCCGTATAAAAGAACAAGGCCTAAACTCATATACCCCAACACCTTAAGAGCCTATAATTTAGGGTTGGATAAATAGAATTTGATGCATATATGATGGAGACGGTAAAAGTTGGGAGGAGTTTGTGAAAGTTCGAAAGAGTTCATAAAAATTGGAAGAAATTGAAAAGAACTAGAAGAAATTGTAATGAGTTGGAAAAAATCAAAATTGTTGTTAAAGGTTGGAAATAGATGGAATATTTTAAACTTATTTTAATTGATATGTAATGTATTAAAATTGATATTACTTATTTATGATGGTAAAACTTGGAAGGGGTTGGAAGAAATCAGTAAAACTTGCAAGGGGTTGGAAGAAATCAGTAAAACTTGCAAGGGGTTGGAAAAACTGGTAAAAGCTAGAAGAAACTAGTAGGAGTTGAAAATTACTAATTTTAGGCAAAAAGAACAAGATGCAAGACAAACACTTTGAGTGCAAATAATCTATCCAAAATAACTCATATAATATTATTTCAATGTTTGTTATCATAGATATGATATTATTCCAATTTCATAAAAATATTTGCAAATTTCCAATCATGAATAATATATACAATATTATTCCAATTTTGTCATCATAGATATTATATTATAACAACTATGTAAATAATAATTACGAATTTGTACAATGATTAGGAAACAATTATAAGAAGCAAATATAATGAATTTCTTCACCTTCCCTCTACATAAATGCTTAATGCCGCTGTCAAATCACTACTGCACTAGCCAGCAAATACTATGGCTGAATCCACTAAAAATTTATTTGTGATGCTCTTTCTTTTTCTTTCGTGTTCAACTTTAGAATCCAAGGAGCAAGTTACCAAATACTATGGTATAGATAGGGTTGTTCCCGCTGGTTCAAATCCTCTGCATCATGAAGGCTATCCTCGCACTAGCTATGCTTTCTATGGAGTAAACATACTTATTCCTAGTGGTCCGAATCCTCTACATCATAAAGGCTCTCCTCCGGCTAGGCAAGATTCCCATGAAGTTAATAGGCATGTTCCTGTAGGTCCGAATCCTCTCCATCATAAAGGTTCACCTCCTTCTATCTATGTTTTCTATGGCATAAACAAGCTTGTTCCTACTGGACTGAATCCTTTTCATTATAAATATTCTTTTCATTATAAAATTCCGAGGGTGTAAATAGGTTTGTTCCTGCAGGTCCAAATCCTCTCCATCATGAAGGTGCTCTTCCGGCTACCTATGATGTCTAGTGTGCCATATCAATTGTATTATCATTGAGGTGCATTTAATGTGACCTATGTTAAACAATTATAGTAAAAAGTCATATTGAGAAATCTTATTTAAGAAAAAAGGTGTTCCTAGATTTCTCACTCCTTATTTGTTTGTTTAGTTGTTTCCATAGGCGTTATTGTTCATAGTTCAAATGAGATAGGCTACAATATTTTCCTAATTTTTATTTTATTTTATTTTCTTTGGGAATCGAGCAATATAGAAAAGGTAGGATTTTTCCTTTTTATTTCGAGGGGGTCAAAGCCGTTTGAGGTAGAATACAAAACTTTTAAACATGTGACCTGAGATATTGAAATTAATTCAAACTCCTTAGAGACATTGGAGGTTTATCCGAAAGACCTATAAACTTGCATGTATTTTGAACATCTTATTTACTCATATACTCCAACACCTTAGGATTGGATAAATAGAATTTGATGCATGTATGATGGATTCAGTAAAAGTTTGGAGGAGTTTGTGAAAGTTCGAAGGAATTTATAAAAATTGGAAGAAATTGAAAAGAATTGGAAAAAATTGAAAAGAGTTGGAAAAAATCAAAATTGGTGGAAAGGGGTGAAAATAGATGGAAATATTTTAAACTTAATTTAATTGATATGTAAGGTATTAAAATTAGTATTACTTATTAGTGTATTTTTCATATCCTTGATATTGATAAGTGACTAATTTTTCTAAATCAGATAATATTATAAAATAAGTATTTTCTTGATATTATGTTTGGCTTGTAAGCTAAAACTAAAAATAAAATTACTAGTGAATATGAAATTAATGTCTTACTTGTAATTTTATTGCTGATTATGATACATTCATAACTAATATTACGAATTATACAACGAAGTAACCCACACAGGAAAAATAACAATATATATTACATGCACCCGGAGCATGTGCTCCATATATTTATAAATAAACAATCATTGTAATAAAAGTGAACAATCTAATATCTATGGTGAACAATCTAATATATGTGGGTGAACAATCATACAATCTGGAGCATGTGCTCCGGGAACACCTAATAAATTGCAGAAAAATAATAATAAAATTAAATAATATGGTCAAAAATAGAAAATATCTAATAACTATCATCCCATATGTACGTGATTAACAAATATCATATATCTTTTCATTGTTAAACTATCTCATCGCATGTTTAGCAGAGTCTTTTGCTTTTTGGAACCCAAACTTTGGGGTATTTATTTTCTGGACCCCCATATTTCAAAGTTTATATTTTGGACCCTATACTTTGTGGACCCAAAAAAGTGACCTAAAGTTATGTTTGACTCTGGCGATGATTTAATTGTTGCTTAAACTTCCCGATATGGCCTTTTATCATTTTTTTTCCTTCTTTTGACTGTTGTTTTGAAATTGACCAGACTTTAACAGCTAAGGGTGTGTAAAATTCATGGATAAAAACAGAGGATAAAAGTTAAATTTTGGTAACTTTTGGTAAATTTTGGTAATTTATTTGGCAAATTTATGTTTATATGGGGGTTGGAAATTGTGTAAGAAGAGGAAGAAGAAGTTGCGGCTGAAAAATTTTTGAAAGAAAAAATATTCGATAATGGCTTTGAAATATGGGGGTCCATATTGTTGCCAGAGACAAAATATATGGTCTAAAATATAAACTTTGAAATATGGAAGTCCATAAAATAAATACCCCAAAATTGGGGGTCCAAAAATAAAAAAACTCATGTTTAGCATGTATATCAATGTCAAATAACATAACTTATTATCTTGCATGCATGCATAATACATTGTCCAGATGAGATTTTCACCTTTTTGATGGAAAATGCTAAAATTGTGTAGTGTACATGCTATAATAACAATTTTAGCGTGTAAGATTAAATTTTAGGCTATAGCTCATGGCCATTGATTTTCACATATGGGAAGGCTTTATTTTGTTTAATCTTCTCTTTTGAAATTACAACCTTTATCTTTCACAAAGAACGACATATTGATTAAGTATATATTTTTTTAAACAAAGTTTTAACAAGATGAATTGTTTTGAACAAATTTCAGTCATTATATTTTGAATTATACCCTGATAATTGATAAGATTGTTTTTGGTTATGATAAACTTTACTTTTCTACCAAAGAAAAATAATTGATAAGATTGCTCTTTTATTTTTTACCATGTAACATTAATTTCATATGTTAATTAATATTCATCGTTGAATATGACATAATAAAAAATGACTACAACTTATTCAAATTATCAATTTTTTTTTTTTTAAAAAGTACCAATATTGATACGGCGAATTACATTACCTTTTTTTTTATTTTTTGACCAAAAGTGTTTATCAATTACACACGAACACATAAATTTTTAAAAATGAAAAAGAAATCTTACAAAGTAAATTATATAAAAATTCACTTAGCACCGTAAGGAGTTGGAAGGAAATAGCAACAGACAGGAAAAGTTGAAGGGAAATGGTAAAACTTGTAAGGGTTTGGAAGAAACCAAAACATGTAAGGGGTTGGAAAAGCTGTCAAAAGGTAGAAGAAACTGGAAGAAGTTGGAAATTACTAATTTCAGGCAAAACGAACAAGCTTTAAGACAAATACTTTGAGTGCAAATATATCATTCGCAATAATCTATCCATGAAATAACAGATATGATATTATTTCAACTTTTATTATCATGGAAATGATATTATTCCAATTTCATAAAAATATTTGCAAATTTCCACTCATGAATAATAATATGTACGATATTATTTTAATTTTGTTATCTTTGATATAATATTATAGCAACTATGTAAATAATAATTACGAATTTGTACGATGAATAGGAAACAATTAGAAGAAGCAAACATAATGAATTTCTTCACCTCCTCTCTATATAAGCACAAGCATGGAGGTTTATGCCGCTGCCAAATCACTAGTGCACGAGTCAACAAATTGCTAAACAATTCACAAAACAGTTTAATTAATTTATTAATCAAATACAATTGAATTATATAGGACAACTAAGTAATGTACTAATACTATGCCTTTTAAACAATATTTATTTATATTCATAGTCTCCAATCGACAACTTTAATCATTAATTTCTATAAAATGTATATCATTATATATGCACGTATGAAAGTATTTTCATCACAAGTCTAGTTACAGTAATTTCATATTTTAAAACATTGTATATATTGGATAATTAAGAGTAAAATAATGTAGGTTCTCAAAGCAATGAATAGTACAATAAGAGAGAGCATTGTGTTTTCATTGTATAATAATAGCAATCTGGCATATTGGAATCAATCTTTCTATATTGCATTGTTGAACCAAAATTTTGATAAAATTTTATGTTATCAAAATATTAAGAAGTCCTATCAATAAAAAATATATAATAAAAAAAGGGTCATTTGAAGAGCCCATTTGAAAGGTCTTTGGGTTGCATTTTTTTGGCAAAGAATTGAAAAATCTATAGCTAAGTTGGTGCACGATCCCATTGACCCATTATGCAAAAAAACGTTATGGATGTTTTAGGCCCACTAAAAATTGAGTGGTCTCAATTAGCCCATATTTGTTTTAGGGAAATTCCAAATGGTAGTCACCAGTTATTGTGTATTCCAAGTGGTGAACACTTTTTTTAAATATTCCAAATGGTAGGCTTACTTAACAAACTATTCCATACCGTAGACATCGTTTTAACAGCCGTTAAAAAAATTAAAAAAAAAAAGAAAAACAAAATACAAAACTTAAAAAAACACTTTCACGCAGTAAATTCATTCCCCAGAAAGTTTCACGCAAAGAAGAAAAACTTCAGGGCGACCCGCCGCGTGTGCGTCGCTCATGGGACAGTAACTCTGGAAGTCGTCGACCGCCGGACACCACCGTTCGCCGGACGTCGTCGCTCGCTGTGTGTCTTCGCTCGCTGTGCATCAAATCGTCCCCTGTTCGATTCTAGCAGTCCATCTCCGACGACAGTGAAGGACGCCTGTCTGCCCAAAGTGTGTCGCCTGAAATTTGGGGTTCACATACAAGTATAACAAGTATGAAACTAGAAATTTTTTTGTTTTTGAATTGGTTGCAGAGTTGACAAAATTAGGGTTTAGGGTTCACATACAACTATTACTAATTCATGAATGTTGTTGCCTGCAAATCAATGTCTGTGTTATCCAAGATTATCACCTTTGTATTTATTCAATATCAGTGTTGTTGCCCCCTTATGTGTGATGTTGGAATTGGAAGCATTATTATACTGTAATTAGCATTCTAGAAAGTGATTTTACATGCTTAATTAGCCACTGTTGTACATACCTAATTAGCATTTTTCTGCCCAACATATAGTACTTTTACCATTATTGACTAAACAATTAGCATAAACTTTCATAATATTCATACCCTAATCTGGAAAAGTAGCCACTGTCGTACATAGCAATATTGATTTTACACACTTAATTAGCATTCTAGAAAAGTAGGATTCACCATGACATTCATAATATTCATACCCTAATCTATCGAGATAAATGCTAAATATATAAGAATGCTAAGTATGATTAAGCCAAGGTTGAGTGCTAATCGATTCAAGTTCAAATCCTGAGTTTATGTGAATTTAATCGATTCAAGCACCTTCATGTATCAAATTTGTGAACAAGTAGTGGAATCACTGTATTATTTTTGTTTGATACCTTGTTTGCTCTTCTTTGTAATTGCTCCATATTGGTCATTTGGATACACTCATTTTTGAATACCTTGTTTGCTTTATTATGTGATTACAAGCAATATGATGTTGCTTTTTATTAGAGTGGGACTTTGTAGTAAAAACACTTTGCTACTTCCCCTAATTGTTCTTTGCATGTTCTTATGTGTAAATGTTGCACGTATAGGCATTAATTTGTTTCAAATTTTCAAACTATGGTCTGCGACTTTTTTTTTTTTTTTTACCTTGAGACTCTTTGATGGAATCCCTCTGTCTCTGTCATATGATCTGCCAAACTAGGTTGGGTTGTGGGGATTGTTGTTTGTTGGGGGGGGGGGGATGTGAATGTGTAGAAAATTGTTAATATATTGCTAGTACTAAGCACTAATATCTTCCAATAATTGCTATAGTTTGAAAGGAAGTTAATAGGTTGAGTTGTTCTTGCTAATTGATTCTGTTTTTGGCAATGGGTTTATTGATTTTGCTATGAACTTTTAGGTGCAATGACTTTTAGGTATTTGAATTCCAGTGGGGGTGCAAAGTTATGGTTGAGACCGCAACATTGCATCAAATGTGGAAAGAATGCTGAACTAAAGATGTCTGAATCAACGGCAAACCCGAACGGAGTATATTTTCGATGTCAAGATTGTAACTTCTTCAAATGGCTGGTGAGGAACACGTAATTTCTAATGGAAAAGATGATGGAAGATTTGAATGGTTTGGTGAGGCTTCAAGTGTTCAAGACCCCACCAAAACTGACTTTTGGTATTTTGAAGAAGATGCTTGCACACAGACCAAGTATGTGAAGTCAATAGTGAAATTGACAATTGTGATGTATTTTGTGTTGGTGCTTGTGATTGTAGGCATGAGGCCCTAATAAGATGTTGCAACTTGTGTAACTAAATTAGTCATTTGAAATGTTAGAGTTTTTGTTGAAAAGTGATGTAGTTTGTCTTGTTAAAACTCAGAGTATCTTGGCTTAATGAAATTTGAGATGTAGCTAAATTAGTCATTTGATATGTTAGATTTGATATGTACTTTGTGTTGAAAGAAACTTGAGTTTAACCAATTATGGGTTCATGATTTGGATCATATGTAAGCCACCGTCAATATAGATTTAACCAATATTGATTTGAATTGAAGGATTTTGAAGCCAGAACACAATATATAGACATGCCCTTGAAAGACTTTCTAAGCCATCATCAACCATCATATGCACATACTTCATTGTAAAAGCTAATTTATATTATACTTGCTCCAAATATGAGATCTGCAAGATTCAGATACCTTCTGATTCCAAAGCTTTTCATAGCTATAACAATATAAACATATATATATATATATACATATATATATATATATATATATATATATATATATATATATATATATATATATTTTGATTCATAGCTCAAACTACAACATAAGTTAAATAAAAGTCAAAGTACATCATATGCTATAAACTACAGGCAAATCATATAATTCTCCTTTTTGAGCTCCTAGTAACTGTTCTTCCAGATGCTTGAGTCAAATCAGTTGTCTTCCTTTTCCTTTGAGTGCATTGTATTGTGTTGGTGGAAGATGGGGTTGTGATGCCTGAGATGGTTGAGAACTTGAAGGACCACCCAAAAAAGTCTCCACTTGCTGTTGTGGCTTACTCGGCCTCTTCCCAGCATGTGCCATCATCTCCTTCCTAGTTGGCCCTCCTTTGCAAGTTTTCCTGTTGTGGCCCGAATAACCACACTTGCTGCACGTATTTGTAGTGGACCTTTTCCCCTTCCTTTGCTCCCCTAGCTCTCTTCTTCTGTTCCTAGATGGTCTTCCAACTTTTCTTGTCATAGGTGGAGGCTCAAGGTTTGGGTAATTGAAGTCAGGCCATTGCTCATTGTCAGGAATAGAGTTAATGTTGTATTCATATGCTTTCTTGTACATGCTCACTGAAAACCATATACTGACATACGACTCAGGTGATTCTCTATTGTGAAGAATAGCCCTAACAGCGTGCTTGCAAGGTATGCCACTAATCTGCCAAGCTCCACATATACACGTTCTATTGTTCAAAGATACTGGTAACTGACTTTTGTTATCGTGTATCTCAAACTCCCCTTTACTAGCCACATATGCTCTACATGATCTAGATTCGGTACATATTACCTTTAAACGCTTGACAATATTAGGACAAATACCATTGTCACTCCACGAGCTTGCCCATGTTCGTTTATCAGGGAGAACACTAGCATGCAATTTCCATTCACACCCTTCAGACCTACATATAGCAGTGAATCTCTTTCGATTTGAAGATAACACAACGTACCAATACCCTTCTTGAATGCAGTAGGTTGTTAACACGGATTTGAAGTGATCCTTGTCAACAAAAATCATCCATGGTTTAATTTGTATATTCCCAAATCTCTCCTCCTCGCACAAATCACCATTCCTATAAACTCTTCCCATATAATTTTCATCGTCAAGAACCTCCCAACCATCTTGTTCGTAAGGGTCATACAAGTCTGCGATTGCATTCATAGCAATGTCATCATCCGACTCTTCATCAATGCTCTCACTACCGGAGCTATCCGCATCATCCTCGCCATCACAAGGTTGAAAGTCATCGTCATCGAGCCCATCATAAGGAAACACAACTTCCAAAATGTTATTACCTACAAAACAAGTGATATATTGAGTGTTAATGTGTTTAAATATTAAATGTCTAAAGTTGTTTTGGGAAGAAATAGTCATCTGCGCTGACATTGTCACCTGCAATGACACTATCATTTGTAGATACTCTGCTGGTGCTCTTACTCTTTGTACCCGCTGAGGTTGGAATGGAGTTACTTTGGTGATAGGATCTTGATTGACTAGCATTAAGAGACTCCATAGACTCAACCCCTGATTTACTCTTATGCATTCCCTTTCTAATTGCTGTGCTTCTAGGCATTCTCAACTCGCTTAAAGATCTAGCACACGATTTAGAAGGTTCGTGATCTTTTGATGTGTTGTGAATGGCATTGGAAACCACCACTATTGCCTCAGTTTCATTCCTCATTATGGCATCAGGGGACATTCTTGGACTCCCTTGTGATGGGGTAAGTGCAAGAGAGGGTGCAGTCCCTCCATCGTTACCAGGAGAGGTAGGAATACATTGAACAATCTCAAAAGTGCTCCTTCTCACAGGAAGTTTGGTTCTACCACCCAATGTCTGAGGTATCGGTTGTTGTTCAATTGGTCTATGCAATGTAGGAATGTAAGGTACATTTTCCTCTGGCAGTCTCAAATCATAATTTCTTAAACCTCTAGACAACTCTAACACCGTCCCAGCTTCTTCACTAGAATTAACCCAAATGTCAACCTCACTCTTCCCCTCTTTTTCCCGACCATAAATACAAATTTCCTAAGTCAACCTCTTCAATGATATAAACACTCTCCATGTTCTTGAAATAAGAGTGACGGATATTTAGGTAACCAAAACTTCTCAATCGACCTTCTCTTCCAACTCAGAAACACATCAAGTAAACTAGACTTATACGTCAGAACTTCTATCCTCATCTTTTTACCCTCAAAGTTCATGATTAATGTACACTTTCCCATGGCTGGAAAAAAAAAAAACCACAAAATTAGCAATCAATATTATCACACAAAGTTACCAAAAAATGAAACAATAGCCCAACTTAATCAGACATCATAAATTAGCACACAAAGTTACCTAAAAAAAGTCATAAGATTTGCAATTAATATCATCAAAAATTAGCACTCAACCTTGGCTTAATCATACTTAGCATTCTTATATATTTAGCATTTATCTCGATAGATTAGGGTATGAATATTATGAATGTCATGGTGAATCCTACTTTTCTAGAATGCTAATTAAGTGTGTAAAATCAATATTGCTATGTACGACAGTGGCTACTTTTCCAGATTAGGGTATGAATATTATGAAAGTTTATGCTAATTGTTTAGTCAATAATGGTAAAAGTACTATATGTTGGGCAGAAAAATGCTAATTAGGTATGTACAACAGTGGCTAATTAAGCATGTAAAATCACTTTCTAGAATGCTAATTACAGTATAATAATGCTTCCAATTCCAACATCACACATAAGGGGGCAACAACACTGATATTGAATAAATACAAAGGTGATAATCTTGGATAACACAGACATTGATTTGCAGGCAACAACATTCATGAATTAGTAATAGTTGTATGTGAACCCTAAACCCTAATTTTGTCAACTCTGCAACCAATTCAAAAACAAAAAAATTTCTAGTTTCATACTTGTTATACTTGTATGTGAACCCCAAATTTCAGGCGACACACTTTGGGCAGACAGGCGTCCTTCACTGTCGTCGGAGATGGACTGCTAGAATCGAACAGGGGACGATTTGATGCCAATGGCGAAGACACACAATGGCGGCGACGTCCGTGAACGGTGGTGTCCGTGATCGGCGACTTCCGTGAGTTACGGTGTCCGTGACGGCGACAATTGTGAGCGATGTTGGCCCCAAAGTTTTCTTCTTTGCGTGAAACTTTCTGGGGAATGAATTTACTGCGTGAAAGTGTTTTTTTAAGTTTTGTATTTTGTTTTTCTTTTTTTTTTTTAATTTTTTTAACGGCTGTTAAAACGATGTCTACGGTATGGAATAGTTTGTTAAGTAAGCCTACCATTTGGAATATTTAAAAAAAGTGTTCACCACTTGGAATACACAATAACTGGTGCCTACCATTTGGAATTTCCCTTTTTTTTACTACATTACGGTATTAGGGCTAACTTGTAAATTGTCATTAAGCTAACTGCCCACTAACCCATTTCATTGCAATGGGGGGGGGGGTGTTGGGTCATGAACTGTGTCCTACGGGACCTCGGTGGGCCTGTCAAAGCCATAAACCATGGCTCCCGAATCTTAGCGGATTCATGAAACTCGGATCCTTACGGATCTCGGTTCTTTGCGGAACCATAACAATAGATTCTTAGGAATCCCGGATTGGTAACGACTTATAATAAAGGATTTTTAGGAATCCCGGGTTGGTAACAACCCATGAAACTATTGGATTTTTAGGAATCCCGACTCCTTCGGGAACCCATAAAATTTGGATTCTTAGGAATCCCCGGGTTCTTAAAGACCCCTACAAATTGGATCCTTGCGGATCCTGGGTTGATAACGACCCATGAAACCTTTGGATTCGTGAGAATCCCACGTCCCTCGGGAACTCAATATACATAATCAAATACTTGAAAGTTGCTTGTCATTTTGGGGAAATGCCAATGAACAAGTGAACAAGTTAGAACTGAACTATTAAAGAAACTTGAAATTGACACACATTGTGTCCAATGCATGGCAGGGCCTTTAATTTTGCTCCAAGCCCATTGAGAGTTTATAATGCACGTCAACTTTGGTCAACAAGGAAAGTGTAATGGCATTTGTTGCAGTAACAATACCTTCTTGTTACTTTCAATATGGGTGTAAACAAATTCATTTGTTTACTTTTAAAAAAAAAGTAGATAGATGCCCAAATGTCTTTAGAACTACATTGACTTGATTCCATCAAGGGTACGTAGGAAACCCGACGTTAAATTTTTTCGGATTCAGTCACAAATTCAAAATTTCCCATTAAATTATATATTGAGTCAATTTTGGCCAAGAACTACGTAGACATGATCCCGTTAAGGGTACGTAGGAAATCCAGTTAGATATTCCGGGTTCAGTCACAAATCCTAATATTTTCAAATTATATTTTTGGGTTGATACTCAAGTCATTTTGTTTTTGATAAAGGACAAATAATACATGATCAAGTTACGTGTTGCGAGCCAAACCACGCCGTTTGTGTAGCATTAACCACCTTCCCCTTCTCCCCAGCAGAATAATGTCGCCCGGAAACTCGCCGAGTCGACTCACAAAAAAAGGGTACTGTGGTAACGTGGTTCTATTTGTTTCCCTCTAATGGGACCTATAATGTCCCTCTAGCACTACAAGACATTTTGTGGCTCATAACTCACAAAAAAAAAAAACAAAAAGAATAGAAAAGAAATCATGGCTATTGGGCAAATTCTCAGCAAGGTTTTGCTGTGTTGCGATGATGCACCGTAGAGACGGTTTGGCCTTCTCTGATTGGGAGCAGAAGCTAGAAGGCCCAGTAGGTGGCGGCATAACACAATAAAAGGGAATTAGGCTTTGGTGGTGGAAAGGCCGACCAGATGAACATCGACGCGAAGTGATTTCCTTCAATTAGGTTGGGGATTTGGGGCGAAATGGAGCAAATATGTCGGTGATAAGGTCAAATTCGAGTGACGTTGCTGAGTTAACAGTGAATTGGGGATTTAGGGTTCGAAATGGGTGGGTTGTCAAAATGGGTGCATCAATTTTGCTCATTCCTTTTTTCTGGGCTGGGAAGGTTCGTGGTGGTTGAGGGGTTTGAGATGGGTTAAAGGAGGTAAGAGTGGATAAGGTTTCCGGCGAGTAGGTGGCCGGAAAGAATGGTGGGGTGGCTGGATCTAGGTTTGAGTAGGTGGCTGGAAAGAATGGTGGGGTGGTGTGAGAAGAAGAAGAGTGGTGGGTTAAAAAAAATAATAGGGAAAAAAAATAAAAGGGGTGAGCTAGCGATTTTTTAAGTCAATGGATAACGTACTGGCCATAAACAATAAAGAATGACGTCGCCGCTGTAGAGATCGTCAGCGTTAAGGAAATCTTAACTCGGTGGCGTATTATTGGGGGTAACAGGGGGTCAAAGCTCATATTATTCATCATCAAATCGAAAGTTCGTATTATTAAGTTTTATATGGCCAAAAGTTCGTATTATTAGAATCCAATTTCCCTATTATTAACTATATGATTGTATCATTAGATTTGAGATAAACAAGTGATATTATAAGAATATCATTTCATAATGTTTGGTAAAACACTATACATAGAAAATAATTTATCAAAGAAATTAAAGAGATTACAAACGGTAAAACATTTAACAAGCAACCGATAATATCATTAGAAGGAGTATTTATTAATATTGTACGAATAAGAAGTCCAAAAGGAAATCATCAAGAGAGGGTTTGGTAAGAATCTCAGCTAAATATTTCTTAAGGAAAACTTCTCCCATCAAGTTTCCCAAAATTTTTTTGGAGAACTGTACTTTACAGTGTTGGGTTTACATCCTGAAATCTTACGAAAATTTTCACAATGTTTGACTGAAATTGTAACTTTCATGGGAAAAAATGTTTAGATGTTCAAATTACCCTTATTATTTATGGTAAATTTCTGAGGTTATGCTTAGGATTCGTAAAATTAGCAGACGTTTTCGAAATTTTTTGTCTTTCTGATTTTCCAACAAACTCTGTAAAAATTTTCTTTACCCCCTCCCAAGTAACATTTTCTTTGGGGGGGAAAGGTGGAAAATTATATGCTTGTCATAAACTTTTTATCCAAAGCTTAAATACAACTAAACTTAGAGAAATTAATCATAAGGGAGAATTAACCAATCTTCCTAATATTTTCCTTCGACCAAAAGCTCTCAAAGAGCAATCTTATTACATGCACTCAGAACATGTGCTCTATATATTTGGGAGTGAACAATTGTAATAATAAAAGTGAACAATTATAATAGTAAAAATGAACAACCTAATATATATGGGTGAGAAATCATAATATCTGGAGTACATGTTGCGGGTGCAACTAATAAAGACACCTCAGAGAGATTTATTTGTCTACATTTTTGGAACTAATGGCTTCCTGGAAAGCAAAATCTCTTTTCAAAGTAGGTTGGGTTGTTTTATTTCAGTCTAATCTGGAATCCTTACCAACACACACGATGCAATGTTTTCGGCTACCTAAATCGGCATGTTTAGCTTTAGATAAAATTAATAAGAATTTTTCTGGAAAAAAGACAGTGAGAAACATGGGATGCCCATGGTCACCTAGGATACTGTTTGTATGCCCAAGGAGTATGGAGGACTTGGACTCCGAAGGATAGAGGCAATAAATATGGCCTTCCAATGCAAATGAGCTTGGAAAGTAATTCATGGTCACAATATCAGGGCGAAAATCATGAAAGAAAAGTATCTTAGAGCACATGGACTTTTTTTTTAATGCGCAGCCAAGACTACGGGCTAGTCTATGTGGAGAAACCTTTAGAAAGTTAGAGGAATACTCAGGAATGGTACATGATGGAGAATTGGCGATGGTAAAACAATTAAGTTTTGGAAGGATACTTGGATTGATGAGAAACTGCTAAATGCATCACTTGATAGGTCAGATAATGATGTTCATGATATAACCGTCAGTGAGTTCATTTCCAATGATAGGGTTTGGAATGATGAAAAATTAAGAGAACATATCCAAGAACCTAGAATTGTGCAGAAAATCCTAACGATTCCTATTCTGATTACACAGGCCAAGGATGATTTATGCTGGGGTTTAACAGGGTGTTGTAACTTCACAACCAAGACTGCTTTAAGAATCACACAAGACTTCACTAATTAGTCAGATAAATGGGAATATAGATGGATTTGGGATCTTGACATTCCACCTAAAATAAGAATATTCATTTGGCTCTGCCTTCATAATGCCCTCCCGACTAGAGGAAATCTTTTGAAGAGAGGAATTCAGTTGGATCCCATTTTCCCGCTTTGTCTTAATGACATCGAGAGTGTTGACCATCTTTTTTGGGATTGTTCAACGGCTAAAAGATCCTGGAACCTTGTAGTTCAACATGGTTGGCTAACCGAAATTAATCTTGTGAATTCCAACAACTTTGTCCAACAATTTCTTGACATGAATAATCAAGCAATAACGAAAATGAATTTAATGTGGGGGGGGGGGGGCATTCCTACTATGGACAATTTGGAAACAACGTAATGAGGCAGTCTTTCGAAATAAGATCTATAGTCCTTTGAACTGTCTCATCTAAGCAAAGAAAAATACAATGGAATGGAAAATCCACAACTATAATCAGGTAGAAATTGAGGGTAGCAGACTAGCAGTAAGTCTATCAAGCTCCATGCGTCATTCCATCTTGTGAAATGGGATGCACCTCAGTTGGAGCGGTCAAACTCAATTTCGATGGATTGCTCCATAATAATTTGGCGGCCGGCGACTTCATTGTCAAGGACTGGAGGGGAAATCTTTTGAGGGATTGGAGAGCGTATGGAGATACCCCTATTGTGGTTACAGAAGCCACATCATTGAGAGATCGATGGGCTTTTGGACGCTACCAATGCGGATTTCAAGAACATTTTAATTGAAGGGGGTAACTTAGTCGTCATTCAATCAATCAAAGGTGTGTTTACAATCCCTTGGAATATCAAAGGGCTTATACAGGATATACAGGGGCTATGACAAGGTGCCATAAAGTTAAAATCTCTCACATCTACAGAGAAGTCAATGTAGCTGCTGACTAGTTATCAAAACAAGGTCATGCGTCAATAACAGCTCGGACTTGGTCTGCTACAAACAACCCAATCTTAAACAATATTTTGCTTCTAAATAGGACGGGCCGATTTCGCGTGAGAAGACATCGAAAGTCCGCTAACTTACCCTTTTATTAAAAATAAAAAGAAAGAAAAAGAAAGGTGTGAAGCCTGTCCATGTGACTAACAATTAAAAAAATATATTATGCTTGCAACTTTGCATTGGTTTTCTTTTGGCCACCCAAAATTATCATAGAGTCTTCGATACTCAAATATATTTATATAATCTGGATTAAGGCCTTAAAACTGTTTTAATTGGCTTTTGTTTAACGTCGTTAAGAATGTCCTTAAGACACCTAGGCAAGCATGTGCTTTTTGTGACAAGAAAACAAGTTCATACAATAATTGGCATCTCATCATTTGTCTTAATAATAAACTAAAATATTGATTCAAACATTATGAGAAAATATATATCCTTGCTATGACTCAATATAATGACAAGTGTCAGAACAATACATATTTGGAAGTTAAGACAAATTTTATAAGTGTGAAGCATCAAACTAATTCTTTTTTTGTTAAAAGTTCGACTTGCAAAACAAACAACATTTTTGAACGTTATTAGGGTGTTCAAAATCGGTTACCCATGTTTTTTTGTGTATATATATACAGTTAACCGCTTTTACAGTTTAAGAATTCCAAAAAGGTAAGGTAAATTTGGTAAATTAAAACCTAAATTGCATTATGCGGTTAATTTGTTTGTGGTTAACCTCATTTGGAAACTAGAAACCAAAATCAAACCGAAACCGCTAGTTAAACACATTGAAGAATGCAATTAACCGCTTTTTGGGTTCGGTTTATAGTTAACCGCCGGTTCTTAAAAATTTGAAAACTAAGGAATAAAAATTAACATTCTGCTTTAAAATTTCAAAATTTGGTACTAAATTAATTAAAACCGGTCAACCACTTCACAAAAATGCGAAACTGAAACCTAAACCAATTCAGTTAACCTAAACACTAATTTTAAAATAGGATATCGAACCGCTCACTCCTAATTAAGAGCATGTGCAATGCGAAATTCCACATTCCAAAATTCTATCATTTCTCTCTTCCAACTCCCTCATCTCTGCTAGTTGGCCGCATTCTAAAATTCAGATGAATGAGAAAAAAATGAGAGAGAGGGTTTTTCAACTGCTGTATTCCAAAACTCGAAATAATGAGAAAAAAAGAAAAAGAGATAGAGTGCCAAGTGGAAGAGAGAAAGTAGAATTCCATTGATCATTACATATTATACATGCTCTAAGCATGTTTACAATGATATTCCATTGTTTTGGATCTTTGGTTGATGTCCATCTTAACATATTATCTATTTTTTAAAATTTTCGAAACTCAATTCTTCATTTCCTTATCATAGAAGAAATTCCAACTCGTAACTCTAATAAAACATTGTTCATTACCCTAATTTACTGCACACCACATATATTTTTGAAGTAAAATAGCAAAGGAAAATTTAACTTCCCACCAATAAAATGCTAAGGAAATATGCAAGATATGAATTTCATTATGTGATTATTTATAAATCCATAATAAATTTCAAAATTGTGAAACTTATAAGAAATATTAGTGCCAAGAAATGGATCCCAGAATCTTTAGATTAATGTTTTGGAGATGAGTTTTATATTGACCCGTGTTGATCATATAACATTATACTTGTATCTAATGATTTCTCATGTTATATAATCTTCTTATACTCTTAAAATAATCTCAACAATTATTGATGAGTTTCAACCACGACACATACTCTAATAAACTTATAAGCTAGGTATGTTACGAAAAGACAAGAAGACCTTTTTTTCGACTTTCCAATATGGATTAAACTATTTGAATATCCGGCCATTATCAAACAAATAACATCCAGACGAGAGGATAATAAATAATTGAGGATATAATTAAAAATTAAACATAGGAATCTCTATTTTATTGGTTGTACGACTACTTGTAAGTTGTAAAAGGAGTTGGGACATATTGGAATACACGACTTTTAACAATGCTTGTGTGATGATTTAAACACCATGATTAACTAATTAATCAATACTCTTGTTGTGGTTAATTAGAAAGACCACAAGTCTACCCTTACATTATGAATTGCATTATTTTTGAAGTGGAAAGATAAAGACTTAATTACGATGTACAGTCCAATCCAGAGTATGTTCTTCCTAACGACCCTTCATTATCCATTATCCACCAAACAATAAAGTCAACATTACTCTCGCCTATAATTGTGCAATTATGCATCATCATATTTAGCTCAAATTTTCCTCAATTACTTTTTTAAACTTTTTTCAGAAAACACTTTATATAATATTTGTGATATTCTTATGGACTTTTTACTCTTAGAATTAAGTCACTAACATTATACTATCCCCGTCTCAAAATATTTGTCAATTAACTAAATTTTGATTGCTAATTATCCACAAATTAAATAAGTTAATGCATGAAATTACCGCCACTAGAAAAATAATTTACAATGACAGTAATTTTAAATTGTAATTCGTTATAATTTATGAGTAATCAACGGTCAAAATATAGTTAAATAACAAAAAATTTGGGATGGAGGTAGTATATCATTTGCGATGCATGAAAATTTTTTACATAGCAATTATCAATCATCATTTAAGTAATTTCATTGTACATTGACTTCAAAATTGATTTATATAATAAATTAGTGATAAGAAAATAACATTAATGTTTATTTTCAATATTGTCTTAATTTCATATGGTGTATATTATAAGCATAATGTTGCTAGAAACTTGTTTTCACAAAATAAATATGAATTTTATTATAAAAATAATTTTTAAAAAAGTTTTGAGAAATTATAAAGGATTAATATTTAGTAATAAATTGTAACGTCTCGGTCGCGGATATTACTGGGAACGACTTCAAGGATTGCTGACTGGCCCCACAAATCACTACGAGTCTTTCCAACGTGCTTCATCCTCGCTCACACGCTGCCTGAGAAAACTTCCCAGGAGGTCACTCATCCTGAGACTACTACCAACCAAGCACGTTTAGCTGTAGAGTTCCCAACGGATGAGCTACCATAAAAGAAGGTGCACATTGGTGATATAAATAGTTATTTCAATCCTTTTTAAGCCACACTTTAACCACATATCCGAGGTACGTATTACATAAATAACGAATAAATTTAAAAATAATTATTAATTAATTTAAAAATTTAAACATATATCAACAATTACAACCATCAAAACAATGTTACATTACATTCTTTTTATAATAAAGAGAAATTAGTTTACATTTTTTATCATAATGTTAATATAAATTGTATTTTCTTTTTATAATTATTAAAGAAAACTTTGAACCATAAAATGGGCTTTTTTATGGAAATTTTACACTTTACTATCTTTTAATGTTTACTTTAATCTAATTTTTATATTAAGATTGATATATTATAATAGTTGACATTTACATTTATGGCACTAAAAAGGTAGCAGTTAAGTATAGTAATCCATATTTTTTGAATGCAAATACTACCTAGCTACTATATCCGCGTCATCTAGTGATTGAATTTTATATTTCTCATATATATCCACCAAGCCAAACGAATCACTGAATCAAATATTCTATATAAACTCTACTATCAATAAATTCATTAATTTTCTATTTTTATTTAACCAAAAATTCTAAATTTCTTATATGAATGGTGAAAATAAAATGAAAATAAAAAGGATCGATGAGCTTCAATTCTCATGTTAATGGTTAGTCTACCCTTAGAATATGTGTCTATCCATATAAAATATTGATACATTGGTTTCGCTCGCTCATAAAATAATTAAGGTTCATAAATTAGTGGCTCACAACTCAATCAATGCAAGTGTTCCTTCTTTTTATGGCATGCAAATGTTCTTAATATATATTTTGTGTATGCGTGTGCATATATATATATATATATATATATATAAAATAAACACAAAACTACATTTAAATGAGCTATTTTGTATACATACATAAAGAAAACGTAGAATCATATGTACCTAATTTATATCAAATAATTAATTTCGCTCTTTGAAATGTCAATATAATACGAAGAAAAATGTCAAACTATTTAAATTGGCATGCATTGATTATTTTTATTAGAAAAGACTATATTCCTAGGCAAGGAAATTAAGGTTTGGATGTTTATCTGTTTACTCTGAATTTTATGCAAAGTGTCAAACAGCAAAGTAACAAATACTTATAATTATTACAAGGTAGTTACAAAAGTAGAGTCAAATAAGACATGCATGCATGTAGTTGGTTCACATTGTAAGTTTCTACATTGTAGTGTTGATTTATGGCTTAATTGGTGGATCAAGATGCCCAAAAAAGGCATCATAGAAAATAAAACTATTATTGGTGGATGATGAATTAACCTCGTTGCATATTTCCCCCCTTGATTTGCGGTGGTTTTGAGATTAATTAGAAGCCGGCAAATTATAACATAAACGAGCCATCAAATGAAGTGTCTGTTTAACTCTTTTAGACGGTGTGGATCGCTGACTGGGGAGGGTTAAATGACAATAATAGTTTTCAATTGGTGATATTTTACGGCTTGTTTCTTATTTTGATTTCGTTAGCTTTCAATTCGTGAGGAGGGAGGGTAATAAAGTGGCCCACGAGATTCCACACTGGCAGCCGTGATGCCATGCGAACAGACTGTGGAGTGATGATTGTTCCTAATCCAATCCTGGAAAAGACATCAGTAGACATATATCATTTTATTGATGAAAATCTAATATAGTCCTCCCTTTTGATTATAAAAACAAAAGACTACTAGGTCGCGCCAATATTTCAAAACACAAAGCAGAAAAATACTCTGTTTGTTCCATATTAATTGACACTTTGACTAAATTTTGACTGTTAATTATTTATAAATTACAATGAGTTACAATATCAAATTACTATCATTAGAAATATACTTTACTAAAAATTACAATTGAGGTAATTTCATATTGTAACTAATTATAATTTGTGAATAATTAACAGTTAAAATTTAGTCAATGTGCCAATTAATATGGAATGGAGGAAGTACTTTCATTTAAATTTAAACCTGGTTTGGACCGATTTTTATATGGTATAGTAGTTTTGACGTACTCCCTCTGTTTGATATTAATTGCCATAATTATGACTTTTATGATATTTGATGTTACTCTTTGATTGATAATTTGTTATATAATATGTTATTAAAAGTTACAATACTATACTTTTATGATGATAGTCTTCCTGTCGAATGTAATGTTGGTAATTTTATATAACTTATTGTATATATTGAGAAATTTATGGTCAAAATTTTGAAATTTAATTGCATGATTTCCAAAAAAGACAATTAATATAGAATGGAATAAGTATCTATTTAAGTTTATCCGATGCTAAATCTTTAAAACACTTTCATTAATATTTATTATTAAATTTTGTGATAAATTGATCAAGATTAATGAAGAATTCATCAATTTTTTAAAAATTTATCAATTTTACACTGTATAATTTGCTGAGTATGGACACAGGAAACGTGGCAAATGAGTTACTCACCAAACAAGTTATGAACATTTCGGGAAAGAACAAGGAGATTGCAATTGCATCATGCAATTTTAGTGACTGGCCACTACATATCAGATGACAAATTATAGCCCTTCATTTTCTTTTAGCTCTTAACACAGGTTGACATACTTTGAGTAGGGGTTAGATTGATCACAATGTAACATATTCCCAAACTTATCATTTCAAAATGGATATTGGGTTAAATATCATTTCAAAATGGGTATTGGGTTAAACATTAACTTTAGGTTGATGCTTTATTTACTCCACCAGTGTACTCTTGGATGTTGGGTTGAATATTGTTTTTCGGCTGGTACCTTATTTACTAAACGTGCAGTCTTCAGAATCATGAAACATGGTGGTCCTAGATATATTATCTGATTTCTATATATATATATATAGAAATCGGATAATATATCTAGGACCACCATTAGACCCTTTTATTGATAAATTGATAAATTGCAGTCATTAGACCCTTTTATTAAAAAAGACAGGTGCCAAAGAGCACCACACCGAGCAACAGCTTGATGAGAGCATAGGACATGATGAAAGAGTTCAACCTAAACACACACATGAGAAAATTTGCAACCCCAATCAGGGAAACAAAACCAAACACAGACCCATCTGACTAAGATGGCTACATATCCGATTTCTATATTTTGAGTGTATCGAATAGAAAACATAACTTTTTTTTACGGGTGAAAATATTGTTGATAAATTATCTAATTGAAAGTTTAGATATTGGTCTAGTTATGCGTTAAATTTTTATAGGCAGAGGACAAATGGTAAAATGGTGCATAACTCATAACAATGAGAACAACTTAATTATCTAAGTACATGAGTTTCACACAAAGGAGTATTTTTGCTTTCACTGAACATTGATGCTTGAAAGATAGCGATGATTGTCAACTTAGCTATCATCTTTTTGGTACATTCATAAATACATATATATACTTTTTTTTGTCAACCGACAATAATAGGCGTGCGTGCGGGAGGGGAGTAAAAGGTAAGTATCAAACTGCTTGTGGCAAACGTAATTCATCAATCCTACAATTTTTATCAACCGAAAATATTTTTATCCTACCAAACTTGAACCTTGGTATGAGCGTGGACAATAAGGATGGTTATCACTTGGTTACCACATCTTTGATCGTTCATACATACAAAAACAACTACAGGATAAACATATTTGATCTAGACGTAGGCAGAACCCCCTCCCCTTCATCCCAATAAAATGAAGTTCATGGAGAGGGTCACTCTTGACTTACAAAAAGCCTTTCGAAAAAACCACTTAAAATAACTAGTTTAGACGCTAAAAGAAACTCACTTAGAAAATTTTTGAAAAATTAATTGAAAGACCAAAAAACCAAAAAGGTTGCAGAAATGATGAGAAGTATATATACTTGTGTGCTCTGATAAACCCATATATGGAAAACTTCCATGGAATTGAGAAACCAAGAAGACGTACTTATGAATTATAATCCAATGTAAGGGAAAAGACAACAAACCCAGGCTAAACACAATCTCATACCGGCAAGCCTAACCCTACTACCTAATTAGTGTTAGCCAAACTTCCATATCTAGTATCATGTCCAATGTAAGCCTAGATGCTTCAAATCTGCTCCAATAACCTCTTTCATCGACTTTTTAGGTCTCTCATGTCCCTGATGCCCATAGGGTATTCAAATCCCTTCACACCTCCTAAAATTTACATCCATACTGCTCCTAAGAACATGCCCAAATCATCTCAATCTAGTATTTTTCACTTGTTCTTTGATTGAAACTACCCCTATGTTTGCTCGATAAACGACATTATTTTGATCCAACTTTTTATAACCGCATATCCACCAAACTATCCTCATCTCTACCACATTCAGCCTTTGACAATGTATCTTCTTGGTCGCGCAACATCGGCCATTACAATATCGTTGGTCTAACAATCCTAAATGGTACATCATAGCCTTAAGCTTAAGGGGATTCTCCTATGAAGCAACACTCTTGAATTCACTTTCCACTTCTGCTAACCAACCTTAATTTGATGTATAATATCCTCACTATTTTCTCCATCACTTTTGTAAGACAGAACCCAGGTATCTAAATGGTAACTTCTTGACTGTGATTCTCATTCTCAAGTTCATTAGAATGACACATCATATATTACATCATGGAACTAGTCAATCTATACCCCTAGACTCTCTACAATCTTCCCAAAGCTCTACCTTGTCATTTTGTCTTTCTCTCGACTCATCTATAAGAACTATATTATCCGCGAAAAGATACATTTTGGTTACTCATTTTGGATCTCCTTAGTGAACTCGTCCATCGCTGAAGTAAAAAGAAACAGGCTAAACATAGACCCGTGATGCATGCACCCCTAATATCAACTATAAATAATTCCATGGTCTCTACTGCTGTATGGACACTAATTTTAGCATTGTTATACACTTATACATGTCTTTAATAATACGAATGTTAGGATATTGCACCCATTTCGCCTCAAAGCATTCCCTAATCACTTCCCTAGGGACCTTCTCATAACTTTTCTCTAATTTAATATGGAGATATTTCATCCTTTCTGACTTCCCGTATACTGCTCCATAAAATTGCGTATAAGATGGATAACTTCTATTGTCAACCTTCCAGAAATAAAACCAAAATAATTCTCAAGCACTTGCACAACCTCTCTGATTAACATCCTCTCAATCACTCGTTTCAGCCCAAAGCTTCATGGTGTGACTTAGAAGTTTAATCCCTTTGTAATTTTGCAACTCTGACCTTCTCCTTTGTTCTTGTATACAAGGACGACTATGCTTGTCCTCCACTCATCCGACATTCTGGCCATTATGAGAATATTGCTAAAAAATTTTATCAACCAAATAACACCCTTCTCTCTTAAGCACATCTATAGCTCCACAAGAATCCCATTAAGACCCACTGCTTTGCCTCTCGTCATCTTCTTCAACGCTTTTCTAACCTCCTATAGTGATATGGGTGGACAGCTCATACAAATAGTCAAACTCATTATATTACATCATAATTAGCTTACCTCGAAGGAAGCTACAATCCCTTCATTAAAAAGCGCTTGGAAGTAATTTCTCCACATCTTTTTCATTTGAACTTCCTCCACTAAGACTTTTTGGCCATTCAACATCTTTGATACACCCCACATTGTCATTCATACATATATAATTATATTGTAAAGAAACGTATAGAATTTGGAGGTCTAAAATCGAGCTTTTCCCTTCCTCTGGTCTGGTTAGTAATTTCACTTCCCACCCTTATTATAGGAGTTCAACCCTTTTTAGCTGCAATTTATTAGGTGCACCCGGAGTATGTGCTCCACATATTACGATTGTTCACCTATATATATTAGGTTGTTCACATATATATGTTAGTTTGTTAACTTTGGTTATTCTGATTGTTCCCTTACAAATATCTGAAGCACATACTCCAGATGTATGTAATATATATTCCTTTTAACCAAACTTTTACTCTAAGGAATGCAGTCCTTAAGCTAGAACTAGTATGTGAATTACAAATAAGAATACAATGCTGAATTGGAGATAATTCAATCCCCAATCAGGAAAAAAGTCAATTATTTTTCATTACTTCTACACTTCTAGTACTCCCTCTATTCTAAATAAATTGTCCATGTTTGACTAATTAGATTAAAAATTTTAAATTTTGATCGTTAATATATCAAATTACATGTTGAATTATTATACAAGACTACCGTTATTAGATTTGTGATGAAAAATATTTTTACTTGAATACAATATTATTAGTGTTGCTAAGATAAAACATGAAAAATTAATGATCAAAATATTGCATCGAATACTGTAAAAATTTAAACTTAACAAATTCATTGGAACGAAGGGAGTCCTATATTAGCTAAGTTGCTTGTTGCATATGTGCCTAATATATTAATGTTTAATATATAGTACATTGTTCCAAGTGGGAAATTACAACAACCTAATAATTCGACACAACCTACTCTACCGTCAAAAACTCCTACCAATTAACCATGCATATAGGATTAAGTATGCATGCATGTAGATGATATTAATATGTAACTCCCATGACCTAATTCAAAGTTCAAAATTAGGGGAAACGCAAGCATGGACCAACCAGGAAAGTGATGCTCCCTGTTTTTCATGCTAATAATAATAATAATAATAATAATAATAATAATAATAATAATAACTAGTCTATTGATCACAAATTTGTGAAGGTCCAGTAAAAATGTACTCCTTCTGAAAACTCGAATTAATTAAGGTCATTCAAAAATTTTGGATTTTGGGCATGATTTCTTGACATGAATTTCAAAATAAATTGACTCTAAAAAATCAGAAATTTAGTAGGTCAAATCCTCCTTACCGGTTCAACCTAAAAATATCAGTTCTTGAAGGGTGTGTTTGGTTAGGATGAGCATCATTTTCTGGAAAATGGTTTTCCTGTTTTTCGGTGTTTGGTGACTGGAAAATGAAGAAAACTATTTTCCAAACAAATGATTTCCTCCACCCCTTTGTAAATTATTTTTTTGGCTCCAATTTATTGAAAATTATTTTCTCCCTCTCTCCCCTACTCTCTCTCTCTCTCTCTCTCTCTCTCTCTCTCTCTCTCTCTCTCACACACACACACACACACACACACATTTTTCTCTCTCTCATACACCGTTTTAATATACTCTCTCTCTCTCTCGTCTTTCTCTCTCTCCACTACTCTATCTCATACACCTCTCTCTCTCTCTCTCTCTCTCTCTCTCTCTCTCTCTCTCGTATTTCTCTATCTCCTTCATTATCTCTCACGCACCAATTTGAATATTTCTCTCTCTCTCTCTCTCACTTGTTCAAGTTTCTTGCAATTTTCCTAATTGTTTCCTTTCTATATTCTTCTACTATTATTGTAGTTAAGAATCATATATATACATATCTTTGCCTTAGGTTTGTTGTCTTATGTTTTTTTGTTAACATGAAAAAATAAAATGAATTATGATCCCTAATTCTCTAATTCCAATTAGGAAAAATTTAAACGCAGATCTTCCTCGTATTTCGGTCTATTCGATCGGTCCACTCCTGAACTGAACTTTTTTCGGTCGGTCCAGTCCAAGACTGAAAAAAGTTCGGTCCAGTACATCCTCAGTCTAGGCCAGTCCCTTTGTTTGATCATCGCTCCAGTAGAGTCCAGTCCAACCTAATTCGATCCAATCCTGGAGATGAACAACCCTATCCATTGTATATGTGTATTTGGGCAAAACCATTAAGCGTTTCACATATAGATGATACTCTTTAGAGTACCTATATAAATTTCTTAATAAATCAAATTTTAATATAAATTCATTAAATTTTGTAAAATTTGTAACAAATTTATCAGTAATTTTACAAAATTTGTTGATACACATAAATTTGTAGATTTGTTCCAAAAATTAATCAGTTAATAAACTAACTCCATTTGTGTTGCATATAAAGACCTAAATTAATGTAACTCCATATTATATTGCAGTACTAAATTAATAGAATGCAATATAATTCAAAAATGTGATTATGTGTGCACAATGCATGCATGAAGTTGATACGAAATAAACGTACAAGAATTTTAGATTCTTAATTTCTCTGCATGAGGATTGGGAACATGAATACGTGCTCACTAGTCATTCTATAATTTCTTGCTTAACTTAGGATCGCTTCATCTCTCTACGTATCTTCATACGTTGTATTCAATCCTTCATGGCCCATTTGAGTCGTCTAAAAAAAATGTTTTCCATTTGGTAGGACGTGGGGCTAGAAAATTGCATCACGGTGTGGTAGTGCTAAATGTATTTTGATAGAATTAATAATAATTACATATTTTAAAATAGATGAAAAAAATTCAATTATGATAAAGTTTTAGTAAGAATAGTACATTCTGTAAAAGTCTTGTAACTTAATGAATAAGATTACTTGTTGCAATAAGTACACTTTGATTTATATATATCAACGTACTTTTAATTTTTAAATATAAAATCAACAGTAATTAAACTTTTTAACTATGATAGTTGAAAATAGAAAAATCTCGCAATAATTACCAAGTTTACTAATCAAACATTTCGAAAATAAAAACATTTCGTCAATATTTTCGGGTTTATTCAAGTAGATGGATCAAATACACATGAATTTATTTCTCTTTTCTTTTTTTTAAGGAAACTTTTTTCTTTTATTAAACTCTCATATTTTTATTTATATGACCTCATAAAATTGTGCATGCCTATCTACCTAACCAAAAACTAAAATTACAATGAATTATAATAAAAAATTACCATGGAGGTAATTTTCATGTTATAACTCGTTGTAATTTGTGAATAATTAACTATCAAAATTTAGTCAAAGTGTGAATTAATTTGGGACAGGAGGGAGTATGAAACAGGAGAAATAATTTAAAGTTATAGAAAAATAAATGAAAATTTTGGATGATTAATAAACAAAAGATGAGTTTGAAATGTTCTAAATCAGGACATAAAAAGTGCTGTATTAGATTATTGGGAGCTAATAAGACCCTTAAATAATTTTGGAGGAAGGAATAAGGGTTCCATGGGCCCCGGCATGTGAGCAACCGTCGGAAGTCAACACGTAGGAGAGAGAAAATCAGTAGTAGCGGTAAATAAAACCAGTAGTCAGCGGGTAAACTCAAGCGGCTGTTAAGCTCTTAGAAATAAAACCTGGATTAAAAAAAAAAACCTCAAAGATTAGTTTTTGTTAGGATGATGATAATAATTCGGTTAATAATTAAACACCAAATATTATTACGATTAAAAATTTAAAGGAAAATTAGTTGGCTTCCCTGGTCTACTATAAATTGGACTCTGCCTTGAGCATTTTCCCTTCAACTCTGTTTCAATTCTCTCTCTCTTTCTCTCTCTACGTCAACTGAAAGATTTTCGGAGGAGAGAGAAAGCACAAATCTAGCAACAATGGCGGAATCTTCTTTGAACTCCGCTCTGCTACTCACATTGCTGATTTCGGTGTTCTTCCTCGGCCTTGCCAATGGCAGATTGCACAAGGAAGATCAGCACTTGAATTCCAGGTACTTGTCATAATCGATCTGCATTGCTGAAATTCAGTGGAATGAAATCTCCATTAACACAGAAGAATTGCAATTTAATTGTCGACAGGGTTGAGGCGCAGTTAAAGAACTTCAAGAACTCAACAATGGCCAACAGGTTAGTTAGTTAGTCATTGATTACTGAAATATTGATGTTTATTTGCAGCATTTGAGAATGAGATCAAAGTATCTGAATCGTTAATATTTTCGTTATTGCTGGTTTTCTTGTCGATCCGAAAATGATTCTTTACACTCCTGCTCTGTTTTCTCGAGGTGCTGTAATGGCTACCGGCCATGAAAGATTCAGCTCAAAAAGAGAAAAAGAAATTGACCAAATTACCCTTAATCAAGAAATAGTAATTACTACTACTCCATTTCAAAACAAGTGCTATGACATTTTAACTGTATATGGGATAATATGATAATGAAGGAGTCAGTGTGTATATTGAGAAGTTAATAGTTAGGTAGAAATTTTGTTAATGGAATCCGTTTCATTTCATCATATACTTAAAAGACAGCGTCATCCATAACTTAGGCTTGTTAAAACGAGACGTCAACGTGAAAAGGACTGAAATTTGGTACTTGGGTGCCGTTGCCTGTGTTCCTGTAAGTTTGTTGGGAGTAATAATAAATAGCAAAGGCGGCATTTATTAATCGAGTGGAATTTGAGTGGATTTTACACTGTTCTTCAACTATTTGCTGAATTCTCTGAACGATGCACAGTTCGTGATGAATTTAATTCTATCATGCGTCCACATTACCTAACTAATGCTAATCTCCCCCGAATGTTGGAATGGATCAGGCATGTATGGTAAAAATGTGAATAGTGTGATATGATAAGGTACACTGTAGTAAGCTGTAGTAAGAATGGTTGGTGTGGTAAGTGAAAAGAGAGAAAAAAAAAAGAAAAAATATTGAAAAAAGTGAGGAGATAAAAAATTATGATTGTTGTGGTAAAGGGTGGTACAATATGGTAATATGTAATGATATGCGGTTAATGCGGTAAATTGTGACTTAGATGCGATGTGATATCACACAAAAGAACAAAGATTTACCTGGAGTGTTGTAATTGCAGGGCTAATGAAGCTGAAATGCGAAACAAGCAGGCTGTTGCTGAACAACCAGAAGAGATTGTCTCCATGGTTGAAAGGTACACTCCCAACACAATCAACTCCCACCCCTTTTTTTCTCCTTGTATTTTCATTAGCGGCACAATTTTGTCCGACCCAAAAAAATTGGGTTTGGTCATTGATTTTTGATCCAGATTTTGACATTAACCGAATTATCGGACACAATATTTCTCATTTTTATAGTTTCATCAGAATTGTCTAACTGAAAAGAAACTGGTATGAACATCAATTTCTCGTCCGAATTTTGACATTAACTTACCCGAATTTGACCCGAACTCAATTTTTTGGCTGTGCTAATTTTCATATACTCAAGCTTACACATAGAAGTTACAGAATCTATGGAAGCATAAACGACCCAGTGTTGTAAGTGTCCCAATGGAAACATAAATGGTCCAGAATTGAAGTTGTTTCGTTTGGCATACACAACCTCCTTCCTTAGTACTTGCTCACCCACCACAAGGCCTAATAATTAGGTTCCTTCAATACATCTAACATGTCAATAATTGTTGAAATTCTAAACTTTTTAGTTTTTCCGCTTATCGAATTGAACATGTCATTTTCTATTCTTGTGTTATACAATAGTATCTAGAGTCATAGGTTGGCAAGGGCGAAATCTAATTTACATTGGCTGATTTGGCTCCATCGATCATGGAACTGTTTAACGATCTTTGCCATTTCTAGTCTTAGATTTACTACTTGATTGCTCTTTAATTAAGAAGCTTGATAGCTGTTACTTTCTAGTTATATTAGTTTTGTTTTAGTAGTAATCGAAAGATTTCTTATATTTCTTATGGGTAATTAAAGCTAAAGTACTCCATTGTCCTATCCTCTGTTACATTTCACACTAGCCCGCATCCCACATCCAACTCCGACCCCCAAACCGCGGGTCTACGTTTAGCACCAACGGGTCAACTAACCCTGTTTTTTAATACGGCGTGGTACCACAATTATTATCAACATATTTTCTCATTTTTCTATCTCTTCACTTTCTCATCTATTTTTTATATTCTCTCTCCTTATGTACCACATAAATTATATTTTTTACAAATCTTACCATATTATTACCACACTTTTCACAAATTCACCACACCGCACCATTTCCACGTCTTACCAACCGGACAAAAGAATATGACTTCATTGAAAGGTTAGGTGATGCCCAAATCCCTTGTCAATAAAAGGGTGTATGCTATGATAAAAGTAGCACTACTAAGCAGCTATTTGGGTTTTGCTGCGTTAAGGTGCAAATATTTTAAATTCTATAGCAAGGAAAGGCTCATAACGTTCTCAATAATTAATTTGAGACATGGATGCAACAGATGATTTAATTCCAGAGGAAGTTCAAGTTGTAAGTATAAATTCTAATTTAAAAACAAAAAGAGGAGGACATTCGGCTCACATGAGTGGAAGCTTTTTGCAATTCTGGTCATGTGTTGCCAATTGGGAGAGGCCCAAAAAAAAAAAAGACCCAGAATTACCAGACAGACACCAGCTACGTACACTCACGGACATATTAGTTATTACACCCATCCATTATTTATCAATTATCTGGCTTGCCATAGATAGATCCTCTAATTATAATTTACTTGTACCTTTGGCCCCACATAACGCCCTTGAGTAGTACAATTGTGTTTGGAACTCTACATCACCGTCTTATCTCTCAAAAATCATACGTCAGTGACGCTTTGCTAACCTGTTGTTTTGGAATAATCATAAATCATAATATATACGGTGAGCATATTAGATTTGGTACATGGGACAACAGGGGCGAGACAAGCACCTAGTGCCTCTGCTGCGAGTTTTACGTGAAAATGTGAAGGCGATCCTCTACTCGCACATTTAGTGCTGCAAAATCCAAAGAAAAAGTATTCTCAAAGAATTGCAAATTGCAATAAGTCTCTGTTTGTCTTGTCATGAGTAGACGCCTTCTTACATCTTGTTGATAGGTAGGATGGTTCTTGCTAAGTCATCAGTTACCCATATGGCCCCTGGAAATTTCCCTAAATCAGAGATTGAACAGCAAGCTCTTCGGCTTCCTTTACAATCAAGTGACAAACGACACATACAATTCATAAGAGGCATTTCTGTTTTATTCTTCCTCTAGGCTATCACCATCCATATACTACCACTCCTCTGTTTTTCCTTGATGATTGACGTCTAATGTGCCAATCTTTTTAATTTTTCTTTTTATTTTGTATTGTACATGCTATACTAGTAAACAACAAATATGTTCCAGAAATTTGTTTACTTATCTAACTAAATGCCATAAATTGATGTTCGTTCATTGTGCATCCACCCACTGCCAAAGATGTGGCAACCGAGTCAGATACCAAACTCCATATCAGGTCTCAAACATTGGTGGAAGTTAAAACATTTTTCATTGTATAAAAATTATGCGGTTGATAGATCATACATGTCATTAGCAGTCTAAAATTTACTGTTAGTATACTTTTTTTATTATTGAAAACAAAACGCACAAGAAAGTACAGCTAAAGGACGGCAACCAACAAGAAGTCACACGACCAAACCAAAGACAAACAACACAAATATATATATACTATTAGTATATATAGGTAAAATGAATTATTTGAAGTTAATGGGTACAACGAATGACTTGAACAATCAATAAATCACGGGAGGAGTTCCCACTAGATTTCCACGAAGGCACGTTTTATTTTGAAGCATGATATGTTTTGTTTGGATTTTGGACTTTAGCCAACCCTGTAGATTGAAACCGGCAATTTTCCAGCTAATTCAGTGCAGTGATTGGCGACGATGACCCACTGAATGCCAAGGACAATCTGTTACGACTTAAGGAGTATGTATTATCATGGAATTTGTTTAGTCCCACCGACGAACCACACCACTCAGTTTGTGCACTGCCTACTTAATTGTCTCTGCATTAATGCCATATAGCATTTAGTTGTATAACAGCTACCTGGAATATGTAAACATAAATTCCCTACCTGCCCATTTCTTCCGTATTACCGTATTCATCCGTACATGCATCACCATAACCTGCACATGTTCCCCTGTCACATGTGCTTTCCTACTTCTCTCATCCATAATTAGTAGACATGTTATTAGGTAGACCCTGATCTATATACCAAGATACAGAAAAGTAAAACGAAGAATTTATAGTCATTAGGTACCTTGCTTAGACTTGGACCATGGTCTACTTATTACTTAGTGAGACTTTTGCTGATAAGTATTCTCTAGTGATTATAAAGACTTTTGGTTTAAGGTGATAACATGGTTTTGTATAATTGACAGGAGCATCAGCAACAGTACAGCAAGGAGAAGCCTGGGATACTTATCATGTGGGACAGGAAACCCCATTGATGACTGCTGGAGATGCGACCCCAACTGGCACAAGAACCGTAAGCGCCTTGCTGACTGTGCCATTGGGTTTGGCCGCAATGCCATTGGTGGCCGTGATGGGCGCTTCTACGTGGTGACTGACCCCAGTGATGATGACGCCGTGAACCCCAAGCCAGGGACCCTCCGCCATGCTGTCATACAGGAAGAACCCCTTTGGATTGTTTTCAAAAGGGACATGGTCATCACCCTGAAGGAGGAGCTCATCATGAACAGCTTCAAGACTATTGATGGCAGAGGAGTGAATGTGCATATTGCCAATGGGGCTTGCATTACCATCCAATACATCACAAATGTCATCATCCATGGCCTCAACATCCATGACTGTAAGCCTACTGGAAACGCTATGGTGAGAAGCTCCCCTTCTCACTACGGCTGGAGGGCAATTGCGGATGGGGATGGCATCTCCATCTCTGGCTCCAGCCATATTTGGATTGACCACAATTCCCTTGCAAACTGCGCTGACGGGCTCATTGATACTGTGTTGGCCTCCACTGCTATTACTATTTCGAACAATTACTTCACTCATCACAATGAGGTACATGTCTTTCTAGTCACAAGTTTGGTATGCAACATGTCAATTTCAGTCCTTTTCCAACAAAACATTGTTGAGCTTATTTCCTACCTTATACCTTGGATGGAAACCAGGTGATGTTGATGGGTCACAGTGACTCCTACATGGCGGATAAGATAATGCAAGTCACTATTGCATACAACCACTTTGGTGAAGGCCTTGTCCAGAGGATGCCTAGGTAACCACACTTTTTATATTTCATCATTATGAACTGGTTGTTTATAATTTCTGTCCTTTGTAATCAGTCTCTCAACGTCTGCTAATTCGCGTAAGCGGGGCCCACAGCAGGGTGGTGTTGGTTATTAATGTTGGTTGTTGATAATTTGAATATAGCATTAATTTCGATGACTGAAAGCAAAATTTTCTCGAAATGCAGATGCAGACATGGGTATTTCCATGTGGTAAACAACGACTACACCCACTGGGAAATGTACGCCATAGGAGGAAGTGCATCTCCAACCATTAACAGCCAGGGAAACCGATTCCTTGCCCCAGTCAACCCTTTTGCCAAGGAGGTAAACAAAATAGAACTGTCCCTAAACTCCAGCAAACACACCAAAAGAGGAAACAACCGGAAAACATGCCACTTTCTGTACGAAAAATGTAACCATAATTAACTATGTGCATTTTACAGGTAACAAAGAGGCTATACTCTGAAGCCGATGATTGGAAGAACTGGAACTGGAGGTCAGACGGCGATCTTCTGCTTAATGGGGCCTTCTTCACCCCATCAGGAGCCGGGGCTGGCGCTAGCTATGCCAAGGCATCTAGCCTGGCAGCCAAGCCATCAACCCTTGTTGGCTCCCTCACAGCCAGTGCTGGTGCCCTAAACTGTCGCCGGGGTCAGACATGTTAATACCCAATACAACCAAAACCCTACACAAATTTAGGACATAACATCCAGACAAGAAAAGGCCAAACCATAGTACTTTTTTTTTCCCCTTTTATCCCTTGTTTTTTTTTTTTTTATTTTGTCAAAGTAAATTGGGTATAGTACATTTTGTTCCTTTCCCTTCTATTGAAACCACAGTATAGACCCTAAGGAAGCCGTTCCATCTTGTCTCTCCCCGTGATTGCTCAACCTCCGTGTCGCTCCCCTCAAAAGGGTTTACCTTTTTTCGAAGACCCGAAGTGGGGGGCCATTCTGTAAGTGTTGTTCATCCCATGAGCGTTTTCTAATCCTTCTTGTGTTTAGATTAAACGAATGTCGAATTGAAATGGAGGAAAAAAGAGAAGGAAAAGAAAACCCAATGGATTTGGAGATTGTAACCATTATTATGGAACAATATTACAAGCAATATTCAGCAACAAGAATTTCAGCTCTTGATTATTCTGTTTTATTTTAGTTCAGTGAAACTAAGTTTCTAAGATTCATCCTCCTGAGATGAATTCATCTCTTTCCGGGAACATAATTTATTTATTTTTTTAAATATGCATACTTTGTTATCAGTATTTTGGGTTGAAGTAGGACCAATTTCAGTGAAATGCATGTGAATTGAGCAATATCATACCAGAAATACATGGAATCAACCTGGACCCATAGGCCCAACGGAACTAAAGTTTAAATTTGGTCATTTCAATTCACGGGCAACATTGGCAATAAACCAAAACGGAACTTCACTTGAAAAATCTATTAATCTCAAATCCAACACTCACTCACATGGCTTGATTCTCGAAATAAATGGTACCATGGTTTAACATGTGAAATAAACTAGCGTACTAAGTCTAGACAAAAAGCATATCGTGCATTCAGCAACATGCGATAGCTATTAGCTGATAGTTGAAGACTCAACAGTCAAGATCAAAATATGAAGCATTGATGCCAAACAAGACCATCATTCATCTTAGACGATCCATTGGTTAATAGATCACTAAGATTAGAATGATACCTCACCATAAGAAGCATACTAATATCATTTCACAAAACCCAACTCAAATGAAAAATGGTTAATAGCCTCACATTACAATTTACACACTTTGAACCAATGAGCGCTTAGCTTAGCTCAGTTGATATCCCACAGACCATCATTGCACTGTGATATCTCACAGACCTTGGGAGCAGCAACAGCCAACAGGCATGCATGGCTGGTTTTTCCCCATCACCCCATGGTTGGTGGACCCATTGGGCTTTCCCTAAGATAGGGGGTCCAGTGGGTGGCCCCACTTACCAATGTAAAAAATTTAAAAAAAAATTACACACTTTGAAAGGGACTTATGTTGAAGAAGAATTTGGTATCATCCTGAACATATACTAATCCAACAATTACCAACGACGCTATTGTGCTTTCCGCAAATACAGGACCAACGGATACCCTACCGTCAAATACGGATAACCATTTCAAGAAATGAATCAAATACATGAACAACCTTACTAGCTATACATGGCAAGATAAAGCTCCATACATCTTAGCCCTCCATTGTATCATCATCATTCCATGACAAATGGATCGAAAGTTGCTATCCATCTACCAGTTCTTACATTAAGTGCTAATTATAGTGTTATTACAAGAAGGTAAAATAACATTACACCTCTTATATGAAATAATGTGAGAACTCAAAAACCGAAAATGAATCACACGTAAAAGCTCTAGTAGTACAACAACAAACTAAAATGCACACCAAACGAGATCACTATATCAGTAAGACAAATCTATTCTTAAGCAGTAAAGACAACTAGATTTCACCTCAAAACTAAGTAGAACCGAAAAATGACACAACATCAGAAGGGAGTACCTGTCCCACTTCGAGTCTCAGTAGGGCTGTACAAAGCGGACCTATTCCTGGGTCTATTCTCCTCCAATTGCTTCACGACTTCATCCATTGTGGGTCTAGCAGTAGCCACCGGAGCGCAGCAACCCATTGCAAGTTTCAAGGCGTGAACTAACCCGTCTTCCATGGGGCTTCTTATCCCCTTCAATACCTCCACATCGAAAACCTCCATTGTAGTCTCCTCCAAAACAGCTGTTTTTACCAATGACGGCAAATCCAAGAAATCGCCACTCCGGGAGTTTTTGTCAGGCTTTTTCCCAATCAAAATCTCGAGCAATAGTATACCAAATGCATATACATCTGTCCTTGGGTTGCATTTACTCATCTTCTGAAGCTCTGGAGCCCTGTAACCTTCTGCCTTTAGTTGGGACAGCATCTCATCAGCTACCTCAGGAATCACCAGCTTGTCCACCCCGATTTCAGTGAGCCGGGCCACAAAGAAATCATCGACAAGCACGTTTTTGGATTTTAGGTTGCCATGAGCCATGGGTGGCTCCAGGCTGGTGTGGAGATATGCCAGTCCTCGGGCTACTCCAAGAGCAATTTTATGACGTCGAGCCCAGTTCAGCACCGGCTTCCCTGGCTTATGTTCTGCTTTCAACATATTACACAATTGGATGAGATGAGTGGACATTGCAGAAAGTCGTAAAATAGTAGATGCGTGTGACATATGAAGTTATGTATTGTGGTCAACAGAAAATGTTCAAAAGAGACTGTAAGATCATCGACTGTTGTTTTCACCACTTCCCACCTAAAACAATAACTGACAACACTCTTTCAACCACAATATCTACATGACTTCATTAATGCCGTGGAAAAATGCAACATAATGAGAGTAACTAAGATTATGTCACTAACACTTGAAAATAGAAATCATGACGATAATTGAAGCGGAGATCTTAATGAAACGGAACTAAGCTAATAAAGCCTAGTGGCTCAATTCAGGAAATACCAACTTATTTAGTCGGCTACAAACACATACTAAATACCAACTTCTCATTGAAGGGATTGTCGAATTTTATTACAGTAAAAGGATGATGAACATCAGAACTCTATTGTTATATATACGAATTCTATGGGTATCGTTTGCAACAGAGCTTCTAGTCTGAAGCACCAAGAACTTCAGCGTTTCATTGAGCCGCAACATGGTGAAGAACAATCAAAAGTGATCTAACCGTGACAACCAAGGTCCAAGAATGTTAATAGAGTTCTGAAAATGAGAAATGCAATGCAGTATCTGTTGCATCTTGAAAGATAGCCTGTGTCAGTTCATATATGTGTCGTTCTTGTCACATGAACTACAGCACGCACGGGGAAAATAACAGTTGAATGGAAACTTCAGGGATAAGGCCAAATTACAGACATATAATCTGCCATGAAACAGATCATGTTTTAACCATTTCACTTTAATCAGTCAGTCAACTATTATTTGTGCCAATTCAAAACTCCTCCATACATGTGAAAGTGACTTGATATAGAAAGTAATTCTTTCAAGTGTGCATCTGGGTCCTTCCTTATTTACCACACACAATGACACAAATGATTGAATCACTCATGATTATTTCTACTGCACAATTTTTAACTCTTACTTTGGACAAATTTGATGTATCTTTTAACTAATGTACAATCTATGAAACATGCAAGGATTCTTGGTTCCTATCTTTCCAATAAGGCAGCATAAAGACAAAGCATGCATACTGCAAACAAACAAGTTTAGGAGGCTCACCATGTAGAAGCTCATGAAGAGTTCTAATAGGAACATAGTCATAGATAAGCAGCTTCTCTCCTCTTTTTCCTTGGTAAAATGCTCTCAAGGGATCCAAATTCTCGTGCCGAAGATGACCCAACTGCTTGACCACAGGCAAGCAAGAGCTCCTATCCTTGCAACAACCTTCTCTCAATAGCCTAAGTGCAATTGTTCCTCCATCTGCTAGCTTTGCCTTATAAGATGTTCCGTAACTCGTCTTCTCAATAACTTGGCCAGTAGCGTTCAAAACATCCTCTAAGGTCAAATGCTCACCTCCTTGGAACACAAGAAGCTTAGCTTCACCATTCCCACCACCAGTATCATCATCTCCTTCCTCCAAATCCAATTCATATTCACTTTGTCTCCTATATTTCTTCTTGTTTTGAAAGTACCCTATGAACAATGACACAATAACCACAGTTCCAGTCATCAAACCAATCACAAGGCCAGCAACTGCCCCAGGGCTAAGACTAGACCCTCCATTACAACTCTTCAATGGGTTCCCACATAGCCCAGGATTGTTCCCTTCAAAAGCTTCCACTCCAAACTTACCCTCCCCAAGATTTGGCAACACCCCAGTAAAGTTATTATAAGATAAATTCAACTTGTCAAGTTTTAACTGAGCTAAACTATCAGGAATCTGACCACTAAACATGTTGTCACTAAGATCAAGAGCCTCAAGATTCCTAAACCTAGTCACAAAATCAGGGAAAACCCCAGAAAACTTGTTATCACCTAAATCAAGAACCCTCAAACTGTCACAAGTAGAGTTAGGCAAAGCAGGCTCAGGAAGAGACCCAGATAGAGAATTACCATGAAGCCTAAAAGACACCAGCTTCTCACACAAGTTCCAAATGGAAGGCAAAAGAGACCCACTAAGCAAATTGTGACCCAAATCAATATCTGTGAGAGAAGAGCTGTACCCAAGCTCTAAGGGTACCCCTTGAGACAGAGAATTAACACCTAAATAAAGGGTTTGTAGGGCAGAAAGTTGTCCTAGCTCTCTTGGGACAGACCCAGAGAGATTAGCAGAAGGAAGCTGAATAGAGAGAAGGTGAAGAGAAGGGTCCTTGTAGAGGGACATATTAGACCATTGAGGTGAAGAAAGACCTTCACAGCTCAAAGAAGTGCCATTAGCAAAGACCCATTTGAGGCCCCTCCATTGGCAAAGAGGGGTGCTTGTGTTCCATGAAGAAAGCAACAGGTTGTCTGTGTTGCCTTGTAATGTTGGCTTGATTTTGTGCAATAAGAGCTCAACATCAGAGGAAAAAGACTGAGACTTTGTGAGCAGAAAAGGGTTTGAAGAAGAGATGAAGAGGAAACAAAGAAGGAAGAGTTGGAGAAGAGAGAATGGTGAATGAAGAGCCATTGCCATTGGAGGAGCTTCAAGAGAAAGAGAGAGAAAGAAAGAAAGAGGGAATGCAGAGAAGAGTGAGTGGGAAGGTGCAGAGGGTTTTAGCTTTTTGAGAAGAAAAGCTTGGGAGACTTGAAGAGTGTTGACCGTTTGTAGTTGCATTTTGATTGAATTTTTGCACTCTTTTAATCAATTTTTATGATGTAGGAAGGAATTCATTGATGATTTGACAAATGGATTTTGACAAATACTTTGAAAATGTTAGTTGATAGTAGGTGAAGGTGGGCAAAATCTTTAGAGAAAGTTTTTTCTTTTCCTTTTTATTTATTTATTTTTTAAGTTTAAAAAGTGCATTAGGATAGTGCTACATCATAGACACTACTACAGAGTATATGTTGATTAATCATTACTAATGTTTATGTTTTGACTTTTTAATGTTTTTAGTTTTATTGTTTAACTTTTGACTATTATTTTGGAAAACAAAAAATCATTATTTAGGGTACTAGAAAAAAGTAAACCCAACTTATAATTGTATTATGTTATGGGTGAGCTGAACTTTAACAGAACATATTATTTTCGGTGATCATAATCAAGTTAGACTCGTCGAGGCGGCAATATTACATGTGAAACACATTTTTAACTTTTCTTTTAGTTACAAAAAGTTTCGCATGTAATATCATTAGCGTCACATCACTTTCGACCAATTTGATCAATTAAGTGGTGGACAGACACTTAGGGGTTAAATTTGAATTTGTGCATGACAAAATTGTAAATTCATATTATCTTTTTCAACACCCCACAGTACAGGTTATTTTTTCGATTTTCCTATTATTTTTGACAAATATATTTATCTTAAAAGGTATAATATAATATTTTTGCGAAAATATTTGTTATTGCAAATTTAATGATGATAGCTCCATACAATAAATCATTATGTATGACAAACTACTATAATAATTTTTGTTTATAAATTCGCTGTAAGTAGTATTATGCAAATGTCATGAAGGCATTTTTAAAACAAATGTCATATATATTATTTTAGGCGAAATTTAGGCCGAGGCTTCATTTAAGGATTTATGTAGGAAAGACTTACAATTTAAAAATGAAGATATCTAGATTAGTGTATTGTTTATTGTTATAAATAATTGTAGGCCCTGTTCTTTTATGCAGATGATTGGTTGTGGTTTCACGCCTCACCCCAACATCCTATATTCCATCATAATCCATCACAATCTACTTTTTCAATTTTAATTTATTTTTTAATTAAAAATTAAACATTTATCATCCCATCAAAATCCACCACAACTTTCCCTAACACACCACAGTCTACCACAACTTTTCCCAACTTACCACAATCCACCACATTTCTTCCCCACCACACTGCAACCAACCGTATAAAAGAATGGGGCCTTAAATTTTCGATCGCTAAAGTATTATTATTATTATTATTATTATTATTATTATTATTATTAACATGGGTTTTTATTTGATTTTGATATCTTTTGATAAACGGAAGCTTGTAAAATTATTTTAAATAATGAGTAGTTGAAGAGTTGTTCTCTTTAATTTATTTTGACTAAATTTGTTTTAAATTTAATTTTTACAATTCATTTTAAACTTATTTTCTTAACGTAGTTCGACTTATGTAAATCTTTTGTTCGGATCTTTTACATAACTTATTCTAAATGTATTCTAACTTGCCACCTTAATTTACTTTGAAAAATGAAGAGAAGAAAATAGATTCTATATACAATAAGAACAACAAACCATCAAGATTAACACACTTTTGCACAATAAAAAATAGATCTTATACATAAATCCTTTATCTTAAACTTTGTAAGAAACATCCATTTGAAAATTATTTTTTCTTAATTTTATGATTGAACACTCAAAAATTAGAGATTATATATATAACTTTAACAGTTTATTCAAATAAGACAAACTCTTCAAACAAAATGACAATGAATCAAAATAGAAACAAAGCTTTCACATATGAAGATTGACAAAATTTAGTCAAAGAAAACAACTAGAATAACTAGTAGTTTCAAAAGTAGGCATCAAAGTAAATACTTATTGCTACCAACCATTGAAACCAATAATAGCTTCTGAAAAGTTTCAAGAGTATGCAATGCATGCTATATGAGAGATATGGAAAAAGGGTTGAGGAAGGCAACATATTATACACTCCCTAATCAGAGATTTGAAGTATGAAACTTTTATTGAATGAAACTTTTATTGAATGAAACTTTATTTGTAAAGGGTAATTGAATGTTAATGCACTATATTTTAGGAATATTGAATAATAATGTTAGGAATTTTTTTCTTGACCAATAACATAATGTATTTTGGGGGTGTTGGACAATATATATATATATATATATATATATATATATATAATAATAATAATAATAATAATAATAATAATAATAATAATAATGAGAAGGGGAGAGTGGTGAACATCAGAGAGTATGGCTAATCTTAGTCATTGATTTCAAGATCTTTGGTAGAGATTAATAGGTTATTTTATCTTTATTTGTTGAAGGTGGACTCAATTTTCATCCGTTGAATAAAAAAATTGGTAGTTTTTTTAAAATAAAAAAGATGGGGATGATGTCACGTAAGGTAAGGAAATCGAAGGGACATAGTTTGATTTTGTTATTGGGCAAATTCACGCGCGGCATGCATGTAAATGCAGCAATCATTTTCTTCGTCTCTCTCGTTCCTCCCCCTCAATTTTTTTGCTTATGCTCAGAACCCAGTACGAAAATTGCCATCTTCTCTTCAGCTTTTGGTTTGCAATATTGACAGAAAATTGAACCGCCAAAACTCGATAGAGCAGGAGTGACAATTATGGAGAATGGGGATAGAAACAGTAAAATTTATTTTTGTAATTGTTGAATGGTTATGATGTGTTTTGAATTTGATGTATATTTGGTGAAAACATGATGTGCATTTGGTGAAAACATGATGTCCATTTGGTTTGAACTTGATGTCCATTTTCCTTTTAATTGATGTCTATTTTTCTAATACGAGATGCTCATTTTGATGTTGGTTATATTAGACATTTCTGTAAGATGTCTGTTAATCGGCGTCTTTTTTAATCGTCATATGATGTTCATTTTTATTTTACTTGATGTTCATTTCACTGATAATAAATGTCCATTTTGTTGCGGATGTATTTTGCCATTTTGCTTACTAATAAATATGCATTTAACTGATAATGGATGTTCATTTTACTGATAATGGATGTCCATTTTGATGTGTATGTATTTTGATTTTACTGGATATTCATTTTACAAAGGTTTTGCAGACAGTAAGACACCAAGTTTCATACAAATAAACATCCCCAAAAACACATATGGACATCATGTACCAAACAAATGCACATCACCATGGTACCCCAAATGTCATATACATGGATCTTGGAATGGAGACCAATTGTTTTTTAACTTATACAAAAATTAAAGAAATGCGTGATTGTGTACGTGCAAAAATCAAGTTCAAAAAAAATTTAAAATTTTGATATCCACATTAGGTAATAAACATATGGACATCAAGTAATATACCTAATGTTCATATGTTTATTACTTGATGTCCATATGTTTATTACTTGATGACCATGTTTATTACGTGATGTTCATATGTTTATTATTTGATGTGTCAATCAAAACTGTAAAAGGGCAATAGGTATGACAAAAAGTACATCAAAACATCTAACAATGAACATAACTTCAAATTTTTACCAACTTCAAATGGGCAATACTTCATATATAGATGAACAATAAGTACGATTAAAATATATATCAAGGCATCCCATGATGAGCATCAATTATAACAAATGTGGACATCAAAATTTTGAGACTGCTTTGTTAGACTCACTCCCCCCCCCCCCCCCCAATTGCAGCTTGCTCGCTAATATTCATGGCTGACTGTGGATGAATGCTCGATATTTTCGACAAATTCGACTACAACATTGTCAAAAATCATTTCAACAACTCAATTCCTACCAAATATTACGCAAATTGCTTCTAAATTGACAAAACAGGGGACAAATCAAAAAACAATTGAACCATTGAAAACCTGACACTAGGGTTTTCTCTTGCCCACTCTTTCTTCAGATGGGATTCAATTTGTTGTTCAGCTATGGAGAACGTCAAAATGGTCAGGATTTTGGCGTGGTGTGTTTCAAGCAAAGAGTGATGAATTTTGGAAGTGACTTCTTGATTAATGAAGACGGCTGCAAATATCACACGTCCTGCTTCTTTCCCTCTCCTCTGTCTTTTCTCTCTCACGTGACTACTTGCTGATTTAAAGAAACAAATAAACCCAGCCAATCATAATTAAGAGCAAATTCTATAAATAAAGATAAAATACCCTATTTATATACCGACCTTTGGGGTATTGGTCTCTATTTTATCGTGACAGGCATAGTGAAAATAACCGGCACTTGCCCAGTAACCCAATTAACTCCTCCGTTTTTCTCACTAACCCACGTTAAAAAAAAAAAATCGGCCCTAACACAATGACTCAAGGGGTGGTGAACCGGTTTTCATACTGACGTGGCACACAACCAATCAATGTCTTGTAATGTAGGTTAGTGAGAAAAACGGAGGGGTTAACAGGGTTATTTGCTTGGGACAGTTTTTTTTCCCTCTGCCATCCACATCAGCATGGAAACCGGTTCATCATCCCCTTAGTTACTGACTTACTGTTTGTATAATAATGTTACCTAGGTATAAAGGTCAGGGATATTGTTGTCCAATAATAAAGGTTGGTATATTACAATCCAACACTCCTAGAGGTCGATATATTATCATCCAAAAACCCTAACCATGTTCTTTTATACGGCTGATTGCGGTATGGCGCTGTGCGGTGTGGTGGAATTGTGGTGGGTTATGTTAAGTTGTGGTGGTTTTTGTTTTTAATAATTATAAAAGTTGATTGTGGTGGGTTGTGGTAGATTGGTATATTGTGGTGTGTTATGGCAAAGCGCGGTGTGTTGTGTCATCGCAGCCAGACAGCCTCATAAAATATATGACCTAAATTTTATATGAACAAATATGGGTCAGCAACTCAGCATCATATGATATCTAATTTATTACGCTTCTTTATTAACAAATTATCAAAAAGGTAATACAAATTTTATAGCTAATAACTTCTTTCCCCCTGGGACACCCCTTTTATGTAACTACTGGTATCGTAGTATATTTATAAATTCTATCAAAAAATAAATTTATAAATGATTAAACAAATAAACAAACAAACAAACTTGCACGCTCAACTTTGGAAGCATAGAATTTCTGGAAACTTTTAGCTTTTGCCGTTTAGCTGTTCTCTCTCTCAATCTCAAGTTGCACTAATCCCAGTTTATAGCCGTCCGATTAAAGAGATAATGATATAATTTATTATCAAAGGAGAAAAAAATTTAAATTAAATGAAAAAAGACATTGATATGACTTAATATTATAATTATGTATGTACAAATTATAGTATGTTATCATGTAGATTCTCAAAATGGGGGTCCATATGTTCATCAATTTGTGGGTCATCAAGATTCCAACATCAAAAAACAAATTTTTGATGTGATTTTTTAATTTTGTTTTAATTTTTACTGAAGAAAGTAAAAGTAGGATTGAGATTTGGTGAAAAGGGGGAATTTGTCGGAGGGTTGAGATTAATGGAGCTTATCCCACTTAACATGTTATTTTAGTGGGTGCTTTTCAATCAATTTCTATCTAAATTTGAATCAACATGAGTTGGTGCATTCAGCAAAGGATAAGCCTTTCCTTTTTATTGTTGAATTCAACCATTAATTATTAGGTTAGTTGTTGTGCTATATGTGTTATATATCCATACATGATGTGTTTAGTACAAAGGAAAACCGTTTTTAAGAAAATGATTTTTTTTATAAAATGATTTTCTTAGAAAGTAAATTTTCATTTGATATTTCATGTTTTTGGTATGCAGGCGAACGATTTTCTTGGAAAATGATTTTCACCTCTTTTAAAATAAGAAGAGAAAGATTAAAATGAGTATATAAGAGAGAGTGGTGGAGAGAGAGAGAGAACGAGAGAGAGAGAGAGAGATATATATTAAAACAGGTATTTGAGAAAGATAGTGGTGGAGAGAGAGAGAAATACTAAAACGAGTGTATGAGATATTAAAATGGGTGTGTGAGAGAGAGTGGTGTAGAGAGAGAAACATTAAAACGAGTGCATGCGAGAGAGTGATGGAAAAAGAGAGATGAGAGAGAAATATTGAAATGGGTGAATGAGAGAGAGAGAGAGAGAGAGAGTATGGGAGAGGGGGAGAAAATGGTTTCATGAGGTTGACGTCAAGAAAATAATTTGCAAATGGGTGGGAGAAATGATTTCTTGGAAAATTGTTTTCTCCTTTTGTCGGTCACCTAACACCGAAAAATGAGAAAATCATTTTAACACACCCTTAGTTTCAAATTACTAACTTTGAAATTTTTGACAATGAAATTTGTATAAAATGACCAGATTGTGAAGTCTAAATTTTTGAGTGTGTGTTATTATGAGTATAAGCTAATATTTTTAAACTTTATGAGTATTTTCTTGAGATGAATTCTTCAAGTTCGAACTCAAAAGCAAGTGGCATATGACTTTTTTGGATTCAAATTGAAAAAGCATTAACTCATTCTTCTTAAAAGGTGAGGTTATCCAATTTTTTGGGAAGCGCCCCATATAAAAGTTTAATTCAACTGTTAGGATCATAACTTTATAGTATGATGCAATAGATTAAAAAGCTTTAGTATAAATTTAAGCCTCAAAATATTTCATTGATAATATATAACACATATATCGTTGTTTTTTGGAAAAAAAAAAAAGATTTGTCTCCTACCAAATGAGGGAGAATTTGATAGAGAAAGTCATTTTCATTAGAAAACCATTTACATTGGAAAACATTTCCTCCAAAATCATTTTCCTTCAAACCTATTAGCTAGTTATTTAGCTAAGTCCTCAATCTGTGTTTCATATCCTAATTTGACTAGGACTCGGTTAGATAAGTTAGATAAGGTTAGGATCCAAGTAGTTTATTTCTTCGACAATTTTCTGATGGGCAAAGAAGCTCTTGTATTTATACCATTTAAAGATCAATCGATCAAGGGCAAGTAATACATACAAATTGCTCTCTTGAATTTAATATGGCATCAGAGCCTCTAATACCCTAAACTCCTATGCAAGGGGGAAGGAGGAAGAAGAGAACAAGATGAACCCACCTCAACCATCAAAATTCACCGTTGATCATACATTTCGCTACTATGACTAGGGGTGTTCAAAACCGGTTAACCGCAATTTCGGTTAACCGTATATGCGGTTAACTGCAATTTCGGTTAACCGTATATGCGGTTAACTGTAATTTCGGTTAACCGAATATGCGGTTAACTGCATTTGCAGTTTATGAATTTTATAAACCTAAACATAAACCGCTTTATGCGGTTAACCGGTTTTCCGATTAACCGTTTTTGGAAACTAGAAACCAAAACCAAACCGAAACTGCATTGATAACATGGTTAACTGATTTTTGGGTTCGGTTTATGGTTAACCGTCGTTTCTTAGAAATTTAAAGTAAAAAGTAAGGAAGAAAAATTGACATTTTGCTTTAAATTTTCAAATTTTTCTGCTAAATTAATCAAGATCGGTTAACCTTTTCACAAAAATGCAAAACACAAACCTAAACCGTGATTTTCAAAAAATCCAAATGGTTAACCACTTTGACCGGTTTGGTTTATATGGTTTTGATTTGGTTTTTGGTTTCGGTTTTTGTTGGACACCCTTACTACTATCATCATCCCTCTAATGGGTCAGGAGCCATCATCGTAGTTGGAAACAATCATGATCTATGAGAAAAGGTTGTCACAATAGCCTTGAGATCAAAAACAAATTTGGATCCATTAATGGGAAATTCACCGAGCCTTATGTCAGCAAAGGAGTTGATCCCTTCGAGCTGCAAGCCTAAATTATTGTGAACTCGACCATATGCTCGTGGTTCTTGAATGACATCACCAACAAGGTATGTCCAACCATGGCACACTCTCATGTTGTCGTAACAATGTGGGCAAACATTAAGATGAGGTATTCAATTACCGACATACCTAGAAAACATGAACTGCAAGCTAAGATTGCAAACTGTAAGCAATAAAGGATGATTACCATTGTTGAGTACTATTCCAAACTTGTTATTTTATGGAAAAAATTGGAGGTCGTTAATATTCACCACCATTGTACATAGACCTGGCAATTTCTGACCCGACCCGATAACTCGACCCGGACCCGCCCGAAATTTCTGGGTTTTGAACACGATTTTTTCAACTAAACCCGAAGTAAACCGAACCCGAAAATTAGCGGGTCAAACCCGACCCGCCCGTTTGACCCGAAAATTTAACTTTTTGAGTTAAACTTTATTAAAATTTGTGACTTTGCATTCAAATTTTTAACTATTAAACTATAAGCGCAACTTATTTATTTGTTATTTCTTTTATTTAAGTTAAAATAGTTACAATAATCTATCGTTGCTAGAAGATAATCATATTTTATTATGTATATTGTACAAAAAGTAGTATTTAGACACCATTTTCTAAAAAGAAAAAGCGAAAAAAGGTTGCAATCATAACCCGTTGGGTTGACCCGAAACCGAAATATACCGCCCGTATTTTCCCGAACCCGAAATACACCCGACCCGTATTTACCCGAACCCGATATACGACCGACCCGAAACCGCCCGCCCGACCGAATTGACAGGTCTAATTGTACATGTGGACAATGCAAGTATGACATAGAGAAAAAAAATTTGGGCAGAAAAAGAAAAAACCTATCAATTTCTGCTGGGATTAGATCGACGACTCAAGGTTTGGACCAATTCGAGGGCATGTCCTCACCATTAAACCTCTGCCCAATATTGATCGTGTGTTCAACTTAGTCTTACAATGGAGAATCATCAATAGTTGGTAAAGAGCTGAAAAGTCAAGCCTTCACCAATGACGTTTCCCGCTGAGACCAGATTTGAGAAAACAATTGGAGGGGGGAGGGGGCGAGAAACCCTATTGCACGCACTACGGTAGAAACAACCACGATGTCTATAATTGCTTCGAGATTGTGGGGTACCCACCGGAGTGGGGTGTGTATGGCAGAGGGAACAATTGTAGAGGATCTGACGGAGGAACCGGAGGAGGTAGGAACAATGATGAAAGAGGTGGGTGAAGAAGTGAAGTTATTCACGCTAGCTACTACTCAAACCCCTGACAGTTCAAGAAAACAAGGCCTCTAATCAATTGGTCTCATTACCCCCGAACAAGCCCAACAAATCGCTAATGGACTCAACTCCTCTTATATTACAAAGGAACAGGTCCAAAAAATTCTTAGTCTACTTAAGACACCAAAAAATAATGAAAGTCTTACAAGTGAGTCGCCCTAGTTAATTGATAGTGGAACATCTATTCACATGACGAAAACCTGGGGATTATTGAACAACATAACAATCATTTCACCTGTCAAAATTGACCTTCCAGATAGAGGTGAAACATTAGCTATGAAGCAAAGACAAGTATACATGGAACAATTAAAATTGAAAGACTCCCTTTTTGTTCCAAATTAAATTGCCATTTACTATCAATTTTTCATATATGCCGAGACTTACTGTAATGCCCCGGCCCCTCCCGGGCCACGAACATTATCGATAACTGCTTTAAGGATCGCTGATTAACCCAACAAATCACCACGAGTCTTTCTAGCGTGCTTCGTCCTCGCTCACATGCTGCCTGAGAAAACTTCCTAAGTGGTCACCCATTCTGATACTACTCCTAGCCCTCGCTCACATGGTCACCCATCCTGAGACTACTCCCAGCTAAGCATGCTTAACTGAGGAGATCCCAACAAATGGGCTACCATAAAAGAAGGTGCACCTTGGTGATATAAGTAGTCATTTCGATCCCTTTAAGCCATACTTAACCATATACCCGGGGTGTTACAATCATCTCCAATTAAGCGCACAACGTCCTCGTTGTGCCTCAATACAATCCAAAATCTTTGCCTCGCTAGGTGACTGCTCATGGATCTATTGTCCACTAGCGCAATTCACGGTTGCCTCAATCCCGGACCACAGACATTACCGATAACTATTTCAAAAATCGCTGACTTGGCCCCACAAATCACCACGAGTTTTTCCAGCGTGCTTCATCATCGCTCAAACGTTGCTCGGGTAAACTTCCCAAGAGGTCACCCATCTTGAGATTACTCCCAGCCAAGCACGCTTAACTGAGGATTTCCCAATGGATTGGTGATATAAATAGTCATTTCGATCCCTTTAAATCATACTTAACCATATATTCAGGGAGTTACAAATGTTCTTAGGCGTTAGATTTTTCTTTGTGGTTGAAGTCTTATTCTCTTGGATTATGGTACCTATTTCATAGGAAATTTACATGATCTGTATCCTGGGTTCAACCAACTTTAGATTTAATAGAACTTTAGTGGCAGTTTTTGCTACTTCTGGGTTTGTAAATAGCATTCTCAACCAAATTAAAACGTTTGTTCTTTACGTGTTCAGTTAGCTAGTATTTTCAATAGCATTCTAATCAATGGTTTTAATTGTTGAGAAATTTAACATTTGACAATCAAAGTAGCATTTCTTTTTTTTTTTGGGGGGTCAAAATTTACGATTTGAAAGTTCGGATGTCTTAAATGCTGCTCTAGGGGGATGGATAAGAGATATCTGAATTTGTTTTAATGTTTATTTTGATTCTGAATCTAAATTTATTTTATATCAATATACTAATTTCCTATTTAGACAAATAAAATATTCCCTAATTAAACTTGTTATATTGTGATGATTCTCATCATTTCTTGTATTCAGTCAAGATTTTATATTCCAACATGGTTTCTTCTACATGAAAATCATAATTTCCTATCCTAGAGTTTTATTTTAAATTTTTGGAAGAAAAATACAGTAATTGTCCATTCTAGTTGAGTAGTCGTATTCATAGTCATGATTTTTTGGATGGAAAATAGGTTTGGCACGTATAGGATTTGAAAAAATGAAAATGAAAAATCTTCACATATTTTATCATAAAGTGTTTTTAATTGTAGATCGTATCATTACTTAAATCTAACATGACAAGAATTTATTTGTCCAAGTAGGAAAGAAGTATACAATAAATGTGAGTGTTGAAGGCAGGGTCAAGGTCCTTCACCGCGCATCCGCGAAGGACCTTCGGTTTTGATGAAAGCGAAAATCCGGAAAAGGGAAGTTGCCTTATATTATATAATCTGATTATATATTTTGATTATATAATATATATTCTAATTGTGTGATTTATTTGCAGATATAAATCATAAGGAAGGCATAAGGAAACAAATCAACAAGAAAAATGGAAGGAAGAGAAGATTGGGAAATCTCCAAGAAGAAGGAAAGAAAATCAGCACCAAAGAAAGAAGGTGAAGCAGTGAGCAAACAAGGAAATAATCTTGTTTCCAACGGCTACTATCCTAAACAACTATCAAGCCTCTAGTATAAATAGGAGACTTGAAGATTGAAGACTTAGCCGATTCCACGGAAGTAATCGCGGAGTAAGAAATCCGGTGGGATTTCTCCGAATGTGTAACCAATGATTCGGTGGTGAAGGTAGCCAGTAAAGGACCTCTGGTGAAGGTATAGCCAAGGACCTTGGTGAACATTCGTTGTGTCCACATGTGGTGGAGAGATGGTGTGTAGCAGAGCCTTGACGGACTAAGGCTGTGTGTGTTTGTGTTTCAATGTAATCCATCATGTTTCAAATCGCCGCTAGGGTTTTTCCTACGACGATCCTTATCTGTAGCTGACTCAAGGACATTCAGTCTTGGTCGGATCCTATCGATAATCGCCTTGGTACATTACTTCTTGTTTTGTTTTGTAAGTGTAACTTGTTCTTTGATTGTTATAAATCTAATGAGGTATTTCAGTTACACTGTGTTTTGATCCTTGGTTTGAAACCAAGGAAGTTTGTTCTAACGTCCTTACCTAGTGTGTAGATCTTAATTGTGAACTTCACCCCCCTCTTGGGCTCCAACAGTGAGTAAATTACATTTACCCTACCTGACATTTGTGGTAATAATTTTTACATACCCGACATTTGTGAAATAATTTTCACCTTACCTAACATTAAGTGAAAGTGATTTTTAGTGGCAAAATCCGGTTACTTCTCATCAGAAATGAGAAAATACAATAATGTCCCTATATAACTATGTGAATGTACCATGCTGCCCATAATATTGAGAAGGAAATGACTTAAATGACCCTTTCATTGTTTTGTACGAAAAAATGTGTGTCGAAACTTCAAATAGAAAACACCAACAGTCGATTTCTCTCACACTCCTCTTCTTCAACACTCCCCTGTTAATGTCATATGAATTAATATTAAGGGTAAATACGTGAATTCATATTTAATGAAAGTCAAACGAATTAATATCAAGGATAAAAAAAAAGTCAATTTATATTTAATGTTATACCAGAAAATTCAACAAAAATCAATTATAAAATATCTTAAGAGGTTAAAATTTATGAACATTTAATGTCATGTAAGGTGAAAATTATTCCACCAATGTCGGGTGAGTAAAAATTATTACCACAAATGTCAGATAGGGTAAATTCTCAAATTAAAGTAGTGATATAAAAAAAGGATTTAGATTCACATCCATAATAAATCATAAAACAAATTTAGATATTTTTTATCTAACACCCCTAAGGCGACATTTAGCAAGACCGAAGTTCAGATTTTAAATCGATTAAAGTTGGTTTACTAACTGAGTCTATATTTTAGAGGTAATTACCAATCATCTTTAAAGGTTGGAAGACTAAGGTTAAGTTCCAAATTATCTAGGATTAATATGAGTACATGACCTGGTAACCCACAATTTGCATTTATGAGTTTTTTTTTTTTTTTTTACTTCTACCAATAATTATATTTTAGTTGGGTGGTTATAATTAAACCTGGAAAACACTGATCCGATACGATTACCGACAGAATTCCTTTGCATAAAGACATTTAATTAAAATATGACTTGAGGGGAGGGAAAAGAAGTGGCTGAAACTTTAAAAAAAAGAGGAACATTTTTGGGTAAAATATACATATAAATGTGACGTGTGAAGGATTAAGGAGTAATGATTTGATTAGGGCCTACTAAACATACTTAAGCATGCTAGTATGAAAGCTGCAATTGGTTGTCAAAGCCCAAACAAAGGCAAGTCAGATAGTACAGGCATCCTCATTGCCCATTTTCACCCTCTGTCCCCCACCTTGTATATTCTTGTTTTTTTAATCATGGAGATTAATTTATTGAGTATCATATGCTAATTTTTTTTTAACAAAATCATAACCGACTGTGCCACTCTGTAGAATTGGATGTTTACTAATTCTACATTGATTTTTAATCCTTTTCAATGAAAAATAGAGGAAAAAGTAATTCAACATGAAATGAGATTAAAAAGTAATTCAAGAAATATCTTTTCTTTACCTATAATAAAAAGGAGAGTTTCCTCCCCATTTTATTATTTTTGTCAATGGGTGCTTTGGTGCTTGATGAGTCATAGTCAAGGGTTGGCAATGGGCCAGGGCCTCATAGGATCAAAAGGGTCGACTCTAAAAAATAAGGATTGTCATAACATTGGGCCGGGTCGGGTCATTAACAAACCGGTCCGTTTCACAATATTAAATGGTCGGTAAATCGATCGAATCGGGTCGGTCAATTAATAACTCAAAATAAATAGTTTTTCTATTATTTTAAATGCTAACCTTACTTAAATATATTATTAATATTCCACATTAAATGGTAATTAGCATAATTACTTTTTTTAGTACAAATATACCTAATTTTAACTTTAGGGTCAAAACGGGCGGCACATGGGCCAACCCTTATTTTTACTAAAAAGCCCTGACTCGACCCATTACTACAAAGGATTAACCTTGACATTACCCGACCCTGTAAATTTCATGGGTTGATTGAAGTAAGTAAATAATTACCATAAATTACCGAAAGTTACTGAAAATTACTAAAAGTTACCAAAAATTACCGAAAGTTACCAAAATTACCGACAATCATATGACACGTGTAAAGTAGGTTATTATTATTTTTTTTCCTTTTATTTCAAAAGCACAAATTTACCTATGTAAATTTACCCAAAGTTACCAAAAATTACCAAAAATTACCAAAATTCATCATTTACCTTACCCTAAGATACCCATAAAATTTACAGGCGGACCGACTCGTTGCCCACCCCTAGTCACAGTTTATGCGAAGCTTTAGTGTATGTTGGCTTCATTTTTTGTGCATGTGTATGCCACTGCATCATTGGACCTTATCTGATCGGCTCAATCACAAGATTCGTGCATCTAGGAACCATTCTTTTTTGTGATAACGCAACTAACCGCAACGCAATCTACCGCAACATAACGCAAATTACCATTAATTTTTTAACTATTTCCACCGCAACTTAACGCAATCTACCGCAACGCACAAAAGAACGGGGCCTTATTACAATACATCCTACACTAAATTAGCGTGAGACGGTCTTGTTCTACAATTTAGGAATACATATATATAGGCATATAGCCCCTCTATACAATATTCAACGAAACAAAAACCATAATTATATCAAACACAAGCACAGTGCACAAGTAATTAAACTAAACTTGGAGGTCCTCCACTTGCTTCTCTTCAGTCTTCAAATAAGCACGGTCCGTGCGTGAGATCTCAATGTAGTCAACCAAGTGAAGATTGTCGATTGGCTCATGGTGATAAGATTTGCACACAAAATACAAAACTGTCTTAACAACAATGTCTAAGACAGAAACTAAACTTGACAAAACCAAAACTAGGACCCCATAACATATCCTCACCCCAATGCTCACATCATTGCTCTTTAATTTGGGAGTCAAGAACATGGTTGGTAATGCAAAAAGGGACATCACCAAATATGTAGCAATTGTAGTTCCAATCTTTCCCTTTATCAATGACTTGCTCTTCTTCAAGGCTTTCATCCCACAAATTTTCTCTAATACTGAAACAACATCAGCCAGAAGCCAGATAATACTGATGTAAACCATCCCCACAAAAAATAACACCGAAACAAGGATAAACCCGATGGATGATAAACTTGTGATTCTGGCAGTGGCTGACTCGGGATTCTTACTAGACATTAATAATACAACCCCAATAACACTCCCAATAACAATAACAATGAGAAAAACAACAAAGATTGCAAAATAGATGCAATATAGAGACATATATGTCATAAGAAGTTGTTTCCATACTTTAGGGATGACCCTTATTGCTTTTGTAAAGGTGATCTCTTTCCCATTTTGGATACAAGCAACTGTATAGACTGTTACAGAGACAGGGATGAAACTAAGAAGCAGTTTTAAGAGGAGTAAAGAAACTAGCAAGGCTAACTGAGTAAAGTTGGTCTTGGGTGGTGTGGCATGCAGGTCTTGGTTGGCATAGAAGGTGTTGGTGGGTACAGATGAAGGAGATTCAAGATATGCAACTAAGCTGATGCATGCCAGAGGCAAAAGAAAGAAGAATGCAATTTGGAGGAAGATTTTGGGATGTGAAAAGATGATATTGAATGATTGCTTCAAGATGTCTAAGAAACCTGAGAATTGAAGCTCCTCTTGTTTCTTGGCCATGGCTTCTGCTTCACTTGTACAGTAGCTAGCTAGAGGGGTTGTTTGGTTGTGCTGAAAAAGTGTTTAACTGGTTTGGAGGTAAGCAATGGATGCTCCATATACTGTGTACATAATATGCACGGGCTGTTGAATTGGTCAAGCAAAGCAAGAATGAAAAATCAAACAAACCCATTTTCCACACGTCTTTCAAAAAAAAAAAAAAGAAAATGAATTGGTCTACATGGATGGCAATAATATTGAGAGAAACTGCTTGTTAGATTACAAGAAGTCACCATCATCACCATCAAAGCTCCTATCTGAATACACTACTTGTCCTTAAATTCATTTTGAAAATTATACGAGAAATACCAAATGCGTGCTAAAGTCAAGTCTAAAGTCTTCTTTCCACCTCATTGGTCCGTTCTGTACGTATCCGGTATCCCCATTCTGATCTGTAAATTTTGTATGATCTATCATGGTGTTCCTCTCTTAATACACCACTTGTATTAAGGCCCCATTCTTGCCACAATTCACCACAACATACTAATCCATCACAATTTATTACAACCCACCACAATCAATTTTTTCACATTTACCAACACAATTTACAATTATTAGAAATAAAACTCACCACAATCCACCACAATCCCACCATGCCCACCACAATTCCACCACACCACACCGCGCTATACCGTAGCCATCCGTATAAAAGAACAGGATTCTTGAAAAAAATTGTCGATATTAATTATGAAATTCGTCATAAATTAATTAATATTATTATAAAATTCATCAATAATATGCCTTAAAATTATCAATTTTTACAACAATTCAGCACATAAAAAGTTGATATATTTCAATACATGTGGTGTATCTAGATCGATATATCATGATATGATGAATACAGCAAACAATATTGTATCTTGTCAAGGATCTATTTATGTTCACAACATATGTTAAATTAGGTCGATTTTTTTTATGTTAAAGAATTGATAAATCAGAAAATATATCTATGAATATTTATAATAACAGTAATAGAACGATACATTTTATAAAAAATATTAATAAACTTTTTTTTATAAAATTTAATATCGGGGAGGACCCTCCCTGTTCTTTGGATTGGATAGAACGAAGTTTGGATGGATTGGTTGGATTGGATTGGATAAGTTATGATACTTTTTTGGTAAATTGTGTTTTTAGAGAGAAAACTTTTTTAGGGAATTGTGTAAGGTTAGATTGAATTGGATTGGATTGAATTGGATTAGATTATATAGGAAAAATTATCAATCCAAAGAACATTGTCTCGACTTGTAGTTATCACTTTGTCTTTAGAGCACCTGCAATGGTGAGTTTTAATTCGACTCACTGCTGATGTGGCATGAAACGAGAACGAAATGAGGTCGTATAGGACATTTCAGTGGTGAGAATGAAACTCGTCTCGTGAGAATCTCGCTTTCAAACTCGCGAGACGAGTTTGAAAGTGAGTTTAAAATATTAATATTTTAATCATATTTTTTTCTCTTTCCTCCTCCACTTCATTTTTTATCAATATAACCAAATTAATTATATTCATAAGTGAGACCGATTTACTTTTTTTAATTAATATGAGTCAAACTCATTCTCACCATTGGAAAGCTAGCTAAATAAAAGGTTAAATTTTGACTCTTCCACAGATTCCACATCATACAATTAGTCAAACTCAAACTCGCCATTGCGGATGCTCTAAATATTGAATTATTTATTAAGAAAGTAACTCTCAACTTAACATCAAAGTTGAAAATGGAACTAGCATACGAAAATCTGTCAATTATTGTTGAAACCTTTTTTTTTTATAGGAGTTGTTGTCGAAACTTTTACCTTATGTAAACCAAAATGGCCCTCCGTTCTTTTGTCGGTTGCGCGCTGCGTTGCATTGCGTTACGATTAGTTGCGGTAGATTGCGGTAAGTTGCGGTGAAAATAATAAAAAGATAATAGTAATTTGCAATATGTTATGGTAGGTTGCGGTAATTTGCGTTACGGTTAGTTGTATTAACGCAAAAAAAAAATAGTGCCTAAAATGACCACCATTCAAAAAATAAAAATAAAAATAGGGCAACATGTTAACATCAAGTTCAGAACTGAAGCTAAGATTTAGCCGAACATGTAAGTACATGTCATGTGACTATTCTTCTTATCATTAAAAGGGGAGGGTGTTATATAAAATTTCTATTGAGAAAATTCTACTAATTATCCTCAAATTGTGTCTGAATAACATTAAAAAGAATTGACTTATATAATCTTTCCTCCAGACGAAAGTTTATTTGTGGCCAAGATCATGGACTACCCAATTTTCTATGTCTTAACAAATGAAAAGACTAATAGAAATTCAAATTTAGAGGCAAAAGAAAGGAAGCATGAACAAAAAAGTAAAGAACAAGTTGCCGGCCTTATTCTTTGGATTAGTTATTTTCAAGTTAGGATAGTTAGGTTAGGATAAGTGTTGTACAGCGGTTTGTCAGACCTCGGTAATATCATTCTTCTACAAGGAGCTGGGGGCCTTCACAGCAATTACTTGACTCTAGGTAGGGTTTAGGATCAAGAAAGGGTGATAGATTTTTTTTGGGTAAAACAACACAAACACACTAGGTTCGGTCAAAAAGGTGAGACAATGGGTGTCGGGAGACTTTCGGGATGCAAACGGGGATAAGGAAATGGGTTTCGCAGCAAGAGAGTAACGAGAAGGGGAAATCAAATGGTAACTCCGTTGGAAAATACCCACCGGGCTTCCTCTTTCAAGGATAGTCCGGATTGACTTCCCCAAAGTCCATAGACAGACCCGGGGAGTCGATGAAACGGAATTTCCTAGTTAGTTTCTATTCACTTTCGCGAACTAGAACACTTACTATCCCAATTCCTACCTTCCAACAAGCATTGGATGTATTCGGGATGCTTTCGCACCCAATTACATCCCACTTGAGGGAAGGATAGGGTTGGGAAGTTGATTTCCTAACTAGTTACTCACTAATATTGCTAACCCAAACCTAATCACCCATTCACACCCTTAATATCTCCCTAACCCATTAAGGTTCTAGCCACTAAACATCCTAACTAACATGATACTAACATTAACAACTCTAATCATGCTCAAAAAGACAAACAAGATAATAACAAACAATCAACAAAATCAATAATAACAACAATAGCAAAAACAACGATTAATAGATAAACTTATGAAATAGAAGAGAGAAAGGTTAAGAAATTCTCATTGATTGATGACAAAGAGGCAAAAACTCTGAATAATAAATGCTCCAATGCTCCAAATATGATAATAATCTTCAAACTTGAAATAAAACTTGAGAGAATCCAATACAAGAATCAATAAACTCAGCAAAAATCTTCACGAACTCTCTAATCCAAAGCTTAAAATGTGATAAAAGAAGGCTAAAGTATCATAAAAGCTAGGTAAAAGCTGATTAAAGATTGTCCCTCAGCTAAAATGACTTAAAACAATATATAGTAACTCAGGTTGTTACTCAAAGCTCATCATTTAACGCTACAGACAAAACGTGTCCCGCAGGGGACCATGGGCACGGTCAAGGTGACCGTGGCCACGGTCCTGCGTAAGGCAGGAAAAATTCATCTTCGCTTCGCAGTACCGTGGGCACGGTACCCAGGCACCGTGGGCATGGTGTAGGAGATTTAGGGTTGACAACTCTTCGCTCCTTCGCACCACCGTGGCTACGGTCATGGGAGACCGTGGCCACGGTCTTGTTCGGCCAGCTGCTTCCTGGGGCAGGACAAGGATCTCACCGTGGCTACGGTCAAGGTGACCGTGACCACGGTACATCTCGGGTTGCAATGTCTCCTTCCTCAGGCATTGGCTCAGTTACACCGTGGCTACGGTCAAGGTGACCGTGGCCACGGTCTATCTCGGCCACAGTTTTCTTCAGGGCGTAGCGCCCGCTACAAAGTTGGTGGCGGGGGCTACCCTTCGGTGCTCTTCGACCCGATAATTGCGTTTTCGCGCTTCCGACATGCTCGGCCCTTCCATCTCCGCTGCCTTCGACACGACCAGGGCTCGGGGAATCTTAGGGAATCTCGGGATTCCCAAGATTGGTGCAAAAATAGCCCATTTAGCATCGTTTTGAGTAAAACCTTCGGAAATTACAAAAAATGACCAAAACGCATTAAAAGTTATTAAAACGAGCTACGAAACAAGTCAAAAGCCTAAGGATTTAGGTGGTATTTAGACGCGAAATCGAGTCTAAACATCCCCCCACACTTAAACCTTTGCTCGTCCCGAGCAAAACAAAACAAAAACTAACTAACACTAACTCCTCTGTCGTGGGAGAGAAACGGGTGCATTTAGCGTATGCACCAAGCCCTTTGAACCTCCCGGTAGCCCAGGTGGACGAGATGGACTCGTGAGGGTTTGTAGCGGCTGTACCCACAACAGCCAAAGAAAAAGGAGAGATGGAAAGTGAAAACAAAACCGAAGAAAACAAAAAGAAGGAAAAACAGAGGCCTTGATTCACAAGATCTCGCAATCCAATCAAAGAAAACGTGATTAAACCTCCCAAAGTAACCGTTAGGAGCACCTCACAACACCAAACCCAGATAAAGGTCGATCTTGAAGATTTTTCAACTCCCTTCACCTTGTACCAAGCGAAACCACACAAGAAAAGGGTTTAACGGGAACCAAAAGACTCTAAAAACTCGCGTCCGAATTTGAAAACAACGAAACAACTAAGAGAAGCATTGCCTTCCTCGCAATTGGTCGCCCTTGGCTTGGTGAGAGCCGTAGGTGATGCAAGGGGAGGCCCCACTCTTTTAAGAAGCAAAAACTTTTTCTTTTCTTTTTTTTTTTGAGTTGGAAATACCAACGAAATTTGCTTTTCTTTTTCTCTTTTTTTTTCTTTTTGGTTTTTAAACGTCGGTATTAGCCTTACTTTCGGGAATTGGACGGCCATATAAGGGGTATATCCTCCCAACACGGTCTTTTCCATTCGCCTCTCCGTCGCAAAGCGATATGGGAGGAGGGTTAAAGGGTATCCATGTCGTACCACGAATACCGGGCCCGTGTAGGTTGGCTAAGTGTTGGTGGTTAATGTCTACAGCGACACGCTCCACTTATTCAGGTTATTGTATCTTAGGAAAGCTTTTCTTTCTTTTCTTTTCTTTTTGCACTTTTTGATTTTGCTAAATGAGAAACAAAACAAACCCGGACACAAGCTCCTAAAACCTCCTGATTCCAACAAAAAGAGAAAGGAACGGGGGTCTCACTAGACACTTAATGAAGGGAGTCTATTAAGGGTGAATCTCGACTAGAACCCGAATTAGGGTCGAAAATGCTCCAATCGGTTACTTTTAAAGAAGTTTAAGAACGGCTTCTCAACTTCAATAACGAGATCTAGGAAACAAAGCAAAACAAAAACAAAACGAAAAGAAAAACTTGAAAAGGTTTTCACTCCCTTTTTTTTCTCCTTTTCCACACGAAAATTTTCAAATTTTAGCAAAAACTTGGAAAACAAGGAACAAAATGACTAGGTGATCTATCCATGAAGCAGAATATCTCTCCCCCCCCTCCCCCCTACACACTTAAAGCTCCACAATGTCCTCATTGTGGGAAGGTGCCACATGAAAAAGGGTAGAGAACCTACAAAAACACAAACAAAAACAACTAGCAAGAAGAAATGGTGGCGACCCGAGCCCACACGACTCCAACAGCAATATAAATCCCAACACAGACATTCAAAGGGGTTCGCTACCCAAAAGAAAACCAAGCATGCGACGGATCAAGATAAGAATTCACATAAAAAGAGTAGGGTGGAAAGATATTACCTCAAACTCTTCATAAGCGTTAAAACAGCGATCCAGAGTCGTCATTCGAGTGAATCAAAACAATGTTAGAGTAAAAGACGACTTACAATCGATAGAAGTCACATGCGAGACCAAAAACAAAAGAAAGGAATAACTAGCTTAAAAGACTATGAAAAGAAGCTAAAAAGATGAAAAACAAAACTATTTACAATATATACATTGCCAATGACTTACCTTATCCCCGAATCTCACTCATTGAGGCGAGAAATAAGGGTGAAACTCCATACATATCAACTGAAATAAACAATTCATTGCATTCATCACAATCAAAAGTCGTTTACAAACCTCCATGACCAAAATACAAACGAAGCAAGTGTATACAAACTTCTCGGCCCACAAAAATAACCATTGATCAACCAAAAAAAAAAAAAAAACAACCCGGCAACACATGAAAGACCAACAACACAAGGCAAACCCGAGCATCCTAACCAAACAACCCCAAAATATGCTAAAAACATACCAAAAGAAACCGGGAGACCAACACATCAAAACCATCATACATCGCATCTAAAACCCCGAAGAAGCACCCCCCCCCCCACACTTATACTTCAGAAGATAAAGTAAATAAAAGTGATGATAAAGGTCGGGTGGGGGTGAATGCTTACAAACGGTCCTCAAGGGGACCCTCCCGGAGGATGACGGGGTTGGAGTTGTGACTGGATGCTAGCGAGCATCTCCTGTTAGGTCTCGATCAACCTTTGCAAGTTTTCAATCAACGTCTGCTCGTTTTGGATGAGCTCCCGTTGTTCTTGAAATTCATCATGAAGCTCCTGGAGTTGTTCGCTGATACGTTCAAGAGCGGCGTCCCGCACTTGACTCGGCTCGGCATCGTCCCCTTGTGCTTGTCCTCCCTCTTCTTCTTCTTCTTCCTCATCATCTTCTTCTTCTTCACCCACCTCCTCTTCATGATCCCCGGGACCACCCACTGCAAAACGATCCCCATATGTTTGGCCACACGACCAATTGCGGCGGTCGGTGACATCTAGACGTTGCTCGGCATTATCGTCACCCAAATGAACGACGATGCTATGGGGCTCGTTCCCGTGACGGTAGAATTTTCGCGTCTTGTTTTTCTCCAAGAATTCCATCTTCCGAAGGCGAACACCGTCGATAGGATCGGGGAAAAACCGGGGAGTCCACTTGTTGAGGTAAGACTCGAACCCTTGTATCCGTAGAAGATGGGTGATGATGTGACCCATACCAATGGTCATGTTCCGAGTTTCAAGGCTTATTTCCCGGAGACAATGGAGGATGCATGAGCCGGTGTTGACTCGGCGACCGTTAATGGCATTGTAGAGAACGAAGAGGTCGTCTTTCCGGACACTTGATCGCCCGGCGTCACGGCCGAAAACAGAGTTTGAGATGATGCGGTGGAAGATGCGGACGCTGAGGTTACAAAAATCCCGGGCCTTGGAGTTGCTTGGGCAATAGGACTGCGCTCGTTGGGTTCGAACCTTAGGATAGCGCCTCCTCCAGCAAGTGAGATCTCGCATAGCCTTTTGTTCATCAAAGTTAACACTCTCGCCATAGAAGATACCGTCCTCGGGAAGGCCTAACGCATTGCAAAGATCCTTAACCGTGCATTGGACCTCCTTTTTGTGCATGATGTACGAGAAAGAGGCGTTGGATGTGTCATCTTCCTTTACAATCAAAGAGCTAAGGAACTCGAGCACCGGTTGTTCGATGATTGGCTCATTGATGGTGACGAAGACCTCCCAACCCATGGTTTTGATGAAGAAATCCATGCTTGGTTTACAAAATATATCCTTTGCAGTCTCTTTATGATAGAGGTCCGGAGCACAAATCTTCCGCTTCTTGAGCCTCTCATACCTGAATGATCGAGGCCGGTTGACCCTTGTACCGGGTTTTATCGGGCTCGGCAGAGGTAGATGGGGCAGGGGTAGGGTCCGACTCGGTCCGGGAATGTTTAGCTCGCCCCATTGAAGGCAACTGAAAACAAACAACCACCACACAAAACACAACAACAACACTATCCCAAAATCCCGAGCAATCACGAAACCCCGACCAAGAAATTCACCAATAACACTCCCAACTTCAGAAATAGCCACGAAAAATTCAACCCCAACTCAACCAAATTCGTCCGACCGACACCCACAAAAATCGTTCAAAACAACCAAAATAGTTATGAAAATCGAACACCAATCTCAACTAAGCTCGCTCAAATCAAACCCACAAGAAAACATGCAACAATCGACCCAAATAGTAAGGAGAATCGAGAATTGATGCACCAATGAACAAGGAATACCTGAGTTGAAATGTTGGAAGAGAATTGTTGACGATTTCGAGCCCCCACAACAACTCAAACCCAGAAATTTCCCTTGAAGAGCCCCGAAAATGGTGAGAAAGCACAGCGACGGCGCAGCTAGGGCACGAACGAGCAAGAAAATGGGGAGAAAGGAGCAATTTTGTGACGGAATTGGGGAATTTGGCAAGGGATTTAGGGTTTTAGGGTTAGGGAAGGGGTTTCGAGGGTTAGGGAATGGAGGGAATTGAAAGAGAAATGAGGGGAAAAGAGATTGAAGTCCCGACATATTTCGCAGTTTTCGACTCACCGTGGGCACGGTGTGGCTCGGGCTGAGGGAAAAGAGGGGAAAAAATGCAGGGTAGTCACCGTGGCTACGGTAACATCTACCGTGGTCACTGTGACCTTCGGGAAGAAAAATTTCCAAGAACTTGTTGCGATGAGACTGTGGCTGCGGTGAAACCCACCGTGGTCACGGTCCACTTCGGCCTGAGAAGACTGGGAACAACTTGCGTAATCTGACCGTGGCCACGGTCCCTTTCGGCCCAGCTATTGTACCTATAAGGCTCAAAACTTGGAAAAAAACACGTTAAGTCCTAAAATCTACCCTCTTATCATCCACCCTTTGTCTTCCTCACTCAATTTATCATTTAAGGGTACTTTCCCATCACTCAAAAATCACATTCAAATCTCGACCCTCATAGAACCTCTTTTTATTTTCACTCTCGCTCTCGCTCTCGATTTTTTTTTCTTCTTTTCAATCTTTTCTAAATTTTTTTCTCAGTTTTTCTAATTTTTCTCTTTCTTTTTCTTTTTCTTAAATTTTTCAAAAATCACTAAGGAAAATAAAAAAAATGCTAAAACAAGGGAAATAAAATGGAAGAAAATGAAAGAAAACACTAAAAGAAGGGGAAGTAAGTCATACCTCTCCCGAGTGCTTGTTTTTGTAGGTCCTAGCTCGACCTATCCCGATGCTTTTCAATCCTCAAAATTCGCGAGATACACCACAACTGTCCCAGCATACTCCTCGCCCATGATGTACGGTTTAAGCTTCGATGAGTTTGCTTTGAAACACTGCCCTTGTGCATCCTTCAATTCTACAACTCCGGCGCGGAGAATTTTCACAATTTCGAATGGACCGGACCATCATGATCTCAATTTCCCGAAGAATAACTTTAGCCTCGAGTTGAAGATGAGAACCCTATCGCCTACCACAAACTCGCGTCGGTTCAACCTCTTGTCGTGCCATGCTTTGGTCCTTTCTTTGTAGATCTTGTTGTTCTCATATGCATGACCCCTTCTAGTTGAAATAACCGACTACTTCCGACCGCCTTAAGATCGAGGTTCAACTTCTTGATTGCCCACATGGTTTTATGCTCAAGCTCCATGGGAAAGTGGCACGCCTTCCCGTAGACAAGGCGGTAGGGAGTAGTATCGATCGGAGTCTTGTAGGCGGTGCGGTATGCCCACAAAACTTCATCCAACTTTTCTGCCCAATCTTTTCTCAAAGAGTTAACCCGTCTTCTCTAGGATCTCCTTGATGGCACGGTTTAAGATCTCCACTTGACGTTGTGTTTGTGGATGATAAGGGAGTCCCTTCTTATGATTGATGCCGTATTTTGCCAAAAGAGACTCGAACTTCTTCTCAATGAAATGGGAACCGTTGTCACTAATGATGACCCTTGGAATGCCGAATCTTGGAAATAGGGTCCTTTTCAAGAATCTCGAAACGGACTTCCCATCGCACCTCACGCATGGTATGGCTTCGACCCACTTTGAGACATAATCCACCGCCACTAGGATGTATTGGAAACCCCCTGATGACGGGAAAGGTCCCATGAAGTCTAACCCCCACACATCGAAGACTTCAACTTCAAGAATATAATTCAACGGTGCTTTATTTTTCCGGGAGATGTTTCCGGATCTTTGACATCTATCACATTGCTTGACATGCAAATGGGCGTCACGAAAAAGAGTTGGCCACCAATAGCCGGCTTGTAAAACCGTCGTCGCCGTCTTTTGGAAACCACCGTGACCTCCCATCGGAAACTCGTGACAATGAGTCAAAACGGATTGTACTTCACTCTCGGGAATACATCTCCGGTACATCCCGTCATTGCAAAGCCGGAAAAGGAAGGGATCATCCCAATAATAATGCTTCATGTCGTGGAGAAATTTCTTCTTTTGGTGATGGTTCAAGTGTTGGGGAATCACTTCGCTTGCCAAATAATTCACAATATCCGCATACCAAGGATGAGAGTTGATCGCCAAAAGTCGCTAGTCCGGGAAAGCATCAACAATCGGTTGGGTGTTGTAACACCCCAACCTTAATCACAGGGTTAAACTCTACTTAGAGAAGTTAAGCCCGCGATTAGCGCAGCGGAACACTTTTTAGGTTGAAGTGTCATCGCCGTCTCCCAAAAGAAACAAGGCAACAACACCAAAGAAACTTCCAAAACCACAAGATAACTTACTAACTTAAAAACCTTCACATATAAAACTTATACAACCCTTGGATAAAGTATATAAACTTAAACATAGCTTAAATACTAAAACAACTTCCAAAATCCTGCTCGCCCTTGCTAACCGATGATTTCCTTAGAGAACTACCTCAAGAGCCTTGAATTACTTTGGTACCGACTTGCCCTTGCCTTGGGAGCTCGAACCCCTAAAAACAAAACATTGAAAACAGTCGCAAAGTGAGTGGGGAAACACTCAGTACACAAACCTCCAACACGTCAAACCGTTCGAAAACGGATTTCGGTGCCGGCCTTTAAATTCATTTTGAAAACGGGAAAGGGGATAAACATAAATAAACTGAATTGTTGCATATATATATATATATATATATATATATATAAATAACTGGTATATGTATAAGACATGAATATAAATAACTGAAATGGACTTGTGATAATTAGGAATGAGCGGTATCCCTTACGATCGATGCCAAAGCACCTCACACACGCGCATGCCCAAACCGATCTAGATTTGGATTGGGTGACTGTTAGGCAGTCGACACTGGCCAGGTCATTAGGACATTCTGATCAGGAGCATCTAAAAGTATAGGCTAGCACTTCACGTAACTAGCTAGAATATGATGGGGCGGAACCGCTTGAAAATAATCCAATATAAGATATTAGTTCATGATGTAGACATAATATCACAATGATAATTGTGTTGAAGGATAAATAAAGAGTTAAAAGTTGGACAATTTGCGTACCTTGGGATGCTAAAGACCTTGGTGGCGCGGCTCGGCTTGGAGATGGCTTTCAAAACTTGTCAACTAAGATAAGAATAAATAAAAATGAAGAACCGAATAAGGTTCTAAATTAGATTCATAAGTTTAGAAACTTAGTAATATAAATGAAATACTTTAGGAATAAAATTTCAGGTTTATATAAAAATAGAGTTTGAAGTATAACTTGAGTTAGAAAAATCGGAATGACATAAAAGAGTACATTTCGGAATAGGGAAAATCATGATCTTAAATTTTGTCAACATGGCCGAAGGCTAAAAATGGGTGGAAGGGCTTCAAAATGGGCCCGGACAGAAGCTGTGCATAACAAAACCTTAGAATTTTCGTGTCAGAGAAACATGAGAATAAAGACGTAGAAGATGATTCAAGTAAATGGGCTTGAATCTAAGAAAATTAGCTTGAATTGATGGTGAATGGGCGATTATAACTTGAAAGCTAGGATGAGAATGATGGATTCAAATATGGTTTGATGAAGTGGTAGCAAGTGAATGATGAAACGGAGTAAGACGTACATGACCGAATGTGATGAGAACAAGTTTGGATTGGTGATTTAAGTAACAAAGATTGAATTGATTGAGAACTTGGAGGCTACCAAGCTAGAAGAAATTCTTAGCTAGATTAAAAACATTGGACATTATGCTAGAGAATGATGGGGGAAAAGAATACTTGGCTAAACTCACTAGCTTTTGGAAAATATTCTCAAGACTCACTTAAGTCTCCCAAAATGATATTTTTAGCCTTAAACACACAACTCTAGGATGATAACCTATACCCATAACATATTATGCTTAGAAGCCTTTATTGGGTTGATTTGAGACCCAAAAGATATAAATTTACATAAGCTAATTTGGGCAGAAACTACACTCTGGACAGCCCTTATTCGCGAGCTCGTAACTCACACTCCCGATATCGGATAAATACAAACCATACCATTCCAAAGCCTATAGTTAGCTAACACCTTGAGCTATCATATGGAGTAAAAATCTGGCCTAAAATCCCACTTTTAGGTCTCGGAAATTTTCCAGAAACTAACCAGAAACTTTATTTACCGAAATTTCAGTTTTTAACTTGATTTTTCACCCTTAATCATACTAAACATAACCAAATCTCACCTAAACTTTAATCCACCATATTTCCAGAATATAAACCTTGAAAATTAACTCATCAAGGACCCTAAAAACCACATGCATCCATGGGTTAAACATAAACTCAACATAAAATACATATTCTTGAACTCTTGCATCAAAACCTCACTAATTTACCCAAATCAAACATAATAACACTTAATTCATAATCTTAAAACATAAACTCAGCCCTTGAATACTCAGAATCTTTCAAGAAATTCACATGCATTGACATATAATCATCATCCACCATGAATTCAACCATAAAACCTCATAAACACTTAGAAACATACATGCATACACTCAAAACTTAAACCCTAACTCAACCAATACAATTATATATTTGAATTCACGATAAAAGAGAGTAAAAGAGATAGAAATTACAAAAGAAACATATATAAAACATGGATTTTCATATTAGAGTTTAGAGAAACTGAAATTGGGGGTTTTGAGATGTTACCTTTGAAGGAAAAAAATTGATGAAAACACAAGAGGGAGGAGAGGGTGGCCGGATGCCACCACGGCTGGCGGCGGTTTCCAGCGCCGGTGGCCGGAAAACACTAGGGACAGGGGGTTGTGCACGGCAGAACAAGGGAGAGAGGGAAGAGGGAGAATGACTTGAGTGTTTGTAAAATAAAATGAGGTAAAAATAAACCCCCCCTTTCCCCCTTCACTTAATATATACCCAACTAATTAAATTAAGACAACAATTAGGCTAAATTAAATCAGAAATTTTAAACTAATTAAAGTAATTGTAAATGTATTGGGTTAAAATAATTAGTTTGTACTAAATAAAATTAGTTGCTAACAATTTGATTAAAATAAAATAGGACTTGAATTAGAAAAATTAAATAAGTAGGACATAAATATTACTTGTGATTAAATAAAATAAATATAACCCAAATAAATTAAGGTTTGGGTAATAAAATATAAACGTTAAGAAGTAGAATAATTAAACCCTTTCCGGTTAAAGAAATAACGTAACGGTAAAACCCGAAATGGTTTAACTTAACGAGTGAAATGAATAAATCCAGGATTTTTAAACCGGTAACTTGATACCCTTTTGCCATCTCCTGCACGAGACTTAGCACCGAAGAAATAAATAATTAAAAGTAAAAGCGAAAAAATTTATATGTAATTTAGGTAATTACGGTAATTAGTACTTAATTAATCGTGATTTTGGGGCGGGTTGTTACTGGTGTCTTCCAAGTCGACAAGAATCCTCGAGAGGTGATCGGCCACGACATTCTTCGTGCCCACCTTGTCGCGGATTTCCAAATCGAATTCTTGCATGAGCAAGACCCACCGTATTACCCTCGACTTTGTCTCTTTCCTTCCCATCAAGTATTTGATAGCGGCATGATTCGTGTAGACTACTACCTTCGTGAGCATAAGGTACTGCCGAAATTTGTTGAGCGCAAAAACGATCGCCAAAAGTTCCTTTTCCATGGTGATGTAGTTTCTTTGGGCACTATCAAGCGCATGGCTTGCGTAATAGATAACCCTCGGCTTCTTGTCCACTGTTTGGGTCAAACATGCCCCCACGACAAAGTCACTGGCGTCGCCCATAATCTCAAATGGTAGTGTCCAGTCCGGAGGTTGAACCACCGGAGCGGAAATCAAAGCCTGCTTCAATCTGTAAAACGACTCAAGACACTTATCAGTAAAAATGAAAGGAGCATCTTTGCATAAGAGGTCGGTTAGAGGTCGAGCGATTTTCGAAAAGTCCTTGACGAACCGGCGATAGAAGCCGGCATGGCCAAGGAAGCTACGCACCCCCTTAACAGAAACTGGGGGTGGTAGGCACTCTATGACCTCAACCTTCGCCTTATCCACCTCGATGCCCTTTGAAGAGATTAAGTGACCCAAAACAATACCTTGTTCCACCATAAAGTGGCATTTCTCCCAGTTGAGTACTAGATCCACTTCTTCACAACGAGTTAATACTTTTTCCAGGTTTAGCAAACAGTCATCAAAAGAATTACCGTACACAGAAAAGTCATCCATAAAAACCTCCATGCATTTCTCAATGAAATCGCTAAAAATAGCCATTATACAACGTTGAAAAGTCCCAGGGGCATTACATAAACCAAATGGCATGCGACGGTAAGCAAATGTCCCGTATGGGCAAGTAAAGGTGGTTTTTTCTTGGTGTGAGGAGTGGATTGGGATTTGAAAGAACCCGGAATACCCATCTAAGAAGCAAAAATGTGAGTGACCCGCCAACCGTTCTAACATCTGGTCAATAAAAGGAAGGGGAAAATGGTCCTTCGTTACTTTGTTAAGCTGACGGTAATCAATACACATTCTCCAACCAGTCACAGTTCGGGTACTTACCAATTCTTTCTTATCATTTTCAATTACAGTCATTCCACCCTTTTTCGGCACACACTGGACCGGGCTTACCCATTCGCTATTTGCGATGGGGAAGATGATCCCAGCAGCGAGCAACTTCACTACCTCCTTTTTAACCACTTCTTGCATGTTAGGATTTAATCTACGTTGTGGTTGCCTTGTAGGCTTGTCATCTTCTAGCAAATCAATCGAATGCATGCAAATGGACGGGGATAAACCTTTCAAATCTTCTATCCTATAACCTAATTCACCTCTATGCTTCCTAAGCATATCAAGCAACTTAGACAATTCAAAATCATTCAAATTTGCATTCACAATCATATGATAAGATTTTTCATCATCCAAGTAAGCATATTGGAGGGAAGGGGGTAAAGGTTTAAGATCTAAAGGAATAGAAGATTGAACTTGGGAGGAACACATACCTTTGAAGAACGCATCTTGAATCTCCATACACTTCATAATAGGCTCATCAATAATAATTTCCTCGTGCATAGGTGAAGAGTCAAGAAGGTTGGTGAATAAAGTGATGTCGGTGCCATCGGTCTCAAATTGAAAGGATTCCAATAAGCATGCACCCAAGGGATCATCACATGTAGACTCAAGTAGATGGGACTCCTCAATATACTCATCAACGAGAAATTCCATCATGTCAATCGCGTAGCATGAGTCCCCATATGAAGGACCTTTCAAAGACCCCTCAAGTTGAAAAATAATACTTTCATTCCCGACATCAATGACATACTTTCATTCTTCACATCTATAATTGCTCCCGCCGTAGCAAGGAACGGCCTTCCCAAAATAATGGGGATGTTGTTGTCCTCCTCCATCTCCAAGATAACAAAATCACAAGGGATCAAGAATCGCCCTACTTGCACCGGGATATCTTCCAATATCCCCGAGGGTCTTCGTACAGAACGATCGGCCAATTGAAGGTTGATTGTAGTAGGAACTAGATCATCAAGGTTCAACTTTTTGCAAATTGAGTAAGGCATGACACTCACACTTGCTCCTAGATCACATAAGGCACGGCTAATCCTCATATCACCGATGGTGCATGGAATAGAGAAACTCCCAGGGTCGGCTAGCTTTTCCGGTGATTTGTTATCGATGATGGCACTACAATCCGCCGTCAGATGAATGGTAGCTTTCTCTTGGATTCTCCTCTTGCTCGTAAGAAGCTCCTTCAAATGTTTCTTGAAGGATGAGACTTCAGAAATGGCATCAAGAAATGGGATGTTAACTTGAAGCTTCTTAAGCATCTCAATGAACTTCGAAAATTTTGCATCGGAATTTGGTTTTGTCAACCGCTCGGGAAAAGGCACCGGCGGTAACTTTGGTTTTTCCATGGCTTGGATTGGTTCTTCCTCCGCCATTTTCCCTTTCCCTTTTCTCACTCTCTCCATCTCTTATCTCTCTTTGCTTGATTCTCGCAATTCTTCCTCTTGTACTTCACTAACTCCCTCGCCCAAGACTAACTCACTCTCCCTTTCTTCAATCGAGTCCTCCTCTTCCTCAACATCCACCACATCGCCCTCCTTATCACCCAAGACATCTTCCACCACCATCCTAGGGCCATCGATCTCCTTACCGCTCCTCAATGTGATAGCATTGATGTGCCCCTTAGGATTTTGTTGGGGTTGGCTAGGTAGACCCTTGGAAGAAGAAGAAGGTTGAGATTGGAAGTTGGACACTTGTTGGGCAAGTTGAGCCAATTGGGTCTCAAGCATCCTTTGGCTAGCATTAATAACCTCATTCTGTTTCAATTGGGCGGCATTGAAAGCCTCTTGATTCTTGAGATATCTTTGCATGAAGTCCATCTCTTGGCTCATTTGTGGAGGGGGTTGTTGTTGGTAGGATTGAGGAACTTGCCCAACAAGTCTACCCCTAACGTTAAAAACAAGTTAAGTTCATTTCAATTCATTTGAGGGAGAGGGAACAAGTCAAACCATTTCACAAACCTTTAATCCCTTAACTGTTTTCCTCAACCCAACCAATCCATATTTTATTATGCGGGCGGGATACAATATCCCTTAGAGTAACATTCGCCTACCAAAGGCATCAAACAATTGCCTACCAAAGGCATCAAAAATCATCTATCCTATATCAGGGATGAAACCCTGATCTCCTGACACATAACCCATACAGGCATCAAATCCTGGTCTCCGGGTTATCGCTCGCAAAAACATTAGCCTATCAAAGGCATCAAAACAATCACCCACCAAAGGCATCAAAACAATCGCCTACCAAAGGCATTATAATCGCCTACCAAAGGCATCAACAATCATCTATCCTATATCAGGGATGAAACCCTGATCTTCTGACACATAACCTATACAGGCACCAAATCCTGGTCTCCGGGTTATCGCCCGAAAAAATATTAGCCTATCAAAGGCATCAAAACAATAAGGCCGCTTAATGTTTCACTTTGAATTATTGGTGTCTTATGCAAAGCTCAGCTCACAACTCTCAGGTCAAACCCAACCCAGGTTATCAAAACCAATAAGAAAACCACTAATAAAAGACCATCCAGTTTCTCAACTCATAAATCAAAGTATAACAATTACAAACAGTTATCCAAAACAGATTGTCACATTTTCCACATAAAGTCCCCTTTCGGGATGCAATTCTCAAAACAGATTAGAAAACATCAAAACACATTTAAAGAGCATCCCAGTGGGGATTAGAGCATAGACATTACCTGGTTAGCTTCACTTCACAGCAAAACGAACACTTGAGCTCACTAATGACGCGAATTAGCTCGGGCCTAAAATAGAATAATTATTCTAATCAAAACGCGCCCTTTGAAGTTAGTATTAACTACCTTCTAACTAAACCTCCCCTAGGAACCCTATAGGTTCCTATCAATCATGAATTTACACTTTAAATCACCTAACACGTTCCAAGTAATCGCATAATAGTACCAAATAAACCTTTTCAATCAACAACACGTTCATTAACAATTTCGCATAACAAGACAGATTTCAGCATCCACACAAAAAGGGTCGTAACTCGACTTCCCGACATCTTATGGGTCTGGTTTTGGACTTTTCGGAAACCTCGCGATGTCTAATAAAACTCTTAAGTTGAACTTGAGACCCAAAACACGTTTTAAAGTCCTCAAAAACCGTCATCTTTCCAAACTATCCAGATCTAACCTAGGTCTGGTAATCAGGGTATAACTCGACTTATAAAATTTCAACGTCCGGTCCGTAAAATTCCTATAAAAGCTAACATCTAAGGGAAACTCCATTCCAAAGGGTTCGATTAAAAGACAACTACACTAACCGTGGTGACCCGATCTTTAGACCCCGACAAAATGTCCCGTTATCGGTTTCCATTTAATTTGCAAATTCGGTTCTAACTTCCACCAATCCGATCCCGGGGTCCTAATTTGGGCTTAAAACAGTGACTAAAGTCCAAAGTAATTAACCTAATCCAACTAAGGTCCAAACATCAAACCTCCTATCATCAAACCAAAATGTAGAACATGAAATCAACTTTAATATTTCTACTAACCCTAAAAGCATGCATGAAATATTAACACTATCCTAAACATAAATTTCTTAACCAATAAACAAGAAGGAACTTAAAGAACATGTGAATAACTTTAAAGAACATAGAATTATTTAAACTACTAATCAAGAATCCCAACAACCAATTTCTTTATACAAGATTAAATCAAGAATCGTAAATTAATAATCAAGAATCGAACTTTAGTAATTCAATCAACCTAACTTATTTAACAAGATTTAAACATGAAACTAAACATGAATGAACCCTAAGAGAATTAAAGAACATATGAACATTTAACTAACAATTCAAGAATTGATCTAAGTAATTATACTTTAAAGATTCGTGCATACAATAATAATAGTTTTCTAAAACCCTAAACATGATTTCACATGAAAACAAAATATATCAAACAATTGAATATTAATAATTTTACTACAACTATTACAACCCTAATACGCCAATTTAGAACATAAAGATTACATAAAATAATTTAGACAAATTACACATAAATAAAACAACACAAGAACAAATAATTACAAATAACAACTTAATAAAATTACACTCCTAATTACCCAGATTACAAGATTTAAAACAAGAAATAATAATAATACAATAATAATGATAATAATTAGAAACAACGAAAGAAAAAGAAAAGTTTCAAAGAAAAATATTAGGGTTTTACGTAAAGAGAAGGTTGGCGGTTTTCAGCGAGTGTGGGCGGCGGTGGTGGAGTCGGTCGGCGGCGCACAGAGGGTCAGTGACGGCGGGGGTCGTCGTCGATGTGCTTGGTGGTCGCAAGGGCTGTCGTCGGCGTCCGGTCGAGTTCGAATAGCAGTAGCACAAGCAGTCCCCGATCCTCGTCTTTGTTCTGGGCGGCGACGGCTCCGTCGGTGGTGCAGCGGTGTCTGGGTAAAGCGGTGCTCGTGGTGGCGTCGACAGGTACCTCAGACGACACGGAGGGCAGAGCAGAGAGAGAGCGAGAGGGAGAGAATCAGAGAGGGACGACAGAGAGAGAGAGAGAGAGGGAAACAACAGGCCGTGGTTGTGGCCTTGCGGTGGTTTCCGATGGTCGGCGCGGCTGAGTTGGTGGCGGCTGTGGTGGGGTGGCGCGGCAGAGAGGGAGAGCAGGGAGGGAGAGAGAGAGGGGGAGAGGCTAGGGTTAGGGTTTAGTTTGAGAGGAGATTAGGGTTTGAGAGAGAGGGAGGGGTTTTTATATTATCTAACAATTAAGGCCCAACTAAACACTCTTAATCATAACCCAACCCAACACTAAAAAATCTGATTTTTCTAAAACCAAACTAATAATAATAATAGTAATAGTAATAACAAATAATAACACTAATAATAATAATAATAATATTAATAGTATTCACATAGCATATAATATTCACATAATTATTCATATAACACAATAATATTAATAGTAATACTAATAATAAATAGAGGAAAACTAATAATACTAAACCTCCGAAATTACCGATATACCCTTGTTAGTCTCTCACGATCCTACGAGCTCAAGTGTTAGCAAAAATAAACACAAACGAATAATAATAAATAACGAAGTCAAACCTAATTTACTAATGACGTCACGGTCAACATCTTTGGATTTTTCGGGGTTTTACATGTTGGGTTGTCTTCATCTCGGCCATGTCCTGAGAAAGTTGTTGCATTGACTTTTGCATGTCCTTGATAAGATACCCCAAGTTCTCGCTATCAGCACAACTAGTCACCTCCCTTGAGTTTCTTCCCCAGTTGCAAGCATTCTCTGCCATTTGAGCTAAAAGAGCATCGGCTTGGACGGGGGTCTTACTCAGAAAAAGGCCACCCGAGGCGTTATCGATCGATTGCTTCGTATTCATCGAGAGACCCTCGTAGAAAGTATGTAGAATAAGAGCAGCCGGGAGATTATGGTGCGGGCATGCTCGTTGAAGTCCTTTGTATCTCTCCCAAGCTTCGAACAAAGACTCGCCCGGTTGTTGTCGAAAGTTCATGATCTCTGTTCGTAGGCGAACGGTCTCCATCGGCGGGAAAAACCTCCTCAAAAATGTTTGACTCAGGGCGTCCTAAGTCCGGAAAGTGTTCGGGTTACAATTGTCAAGCCACCCTCGAGCTTTCCCCGCGAGAGAAAATGGGAAGAACTTGAGATGGATGTATTCTTCCGAAATTCCTTGCATTCTGATCATGCCGCATCTCTCCAAGAAGTTGGAAATATGGTTGATGGGGTTCTCCGAGTCAAGCCCATGGAACTTAGATTGTTCAATGAGGTGATGGAAATTCGGCTTGACCTCGAAGACAGTCCCGTCGGGGAGATCGGGCAAAGCAATAGGAGAGCCTCCCGTACCCGTCAAAGATGATGCGAACGACAGGAGGGTACGAGGTTCTGCCATAGCCTCTTGCTGTTGTCGCTCGAGAAGACGCCGACGGGTGTTTGCGGCGTTGTTGCGCCGTGCAGTCCTTTCGATTTCATGATCAAAAGGTACAAGAGGTATTAGGTCTCTCCTGCGCTGCACTAAACAAACAAACGTCGTAAGTAGCCCTAGGGACTCTAGACTCGACTCAGCAAGGTAAAAACATCCTAAACCAAACACACGTAGAGTAAGTTAAGACTAGAAGGGGCGCTTGCTCCCCGACAACGGCGCCATTTTGTTGTACAGCGGTTTGTCAGACCTCAGTAATATCGTTCTTCCAAAGGGAGCTAGGGGCCTTCACAGCAATTACTTGACTCTAGGTAGGGTTTAGGATCAAGAAAGGGTGATAGATTTTTTTTGGGTAAAACAGCACAAACACACTAGGTTCGGTAAAAAAGGTGATACAATGGGTGTCGGGAGACTTTCGGGATGCAAACGGGGATAAGGAAATGGGTTTCGTAGCAAGAGAGTAACGAAAAGGGGAAATCAAATGGTAACTCCGTTGGAAAATACCCACCGGGCTTCCTCTTTCAAGGATAGTCCGGATTGACTTCCCCAAAGTCCATAGACAGACCCGGGGAGTCGATGAAACGAAATTTCCTAGTTAGTTTCTATTCGCTTTCGCGAACTAGAACACTAACTATCCCAATTCCTACCTTCCAACAAGCATTGGATGTATTAGGGATGCTTTCGCGCCCAATTACATCCCACTTGAGGGAAGGATAGGGTTGGGAAGTTGATTTCCTAACTAGTTACTCACTAATATTGCTAACCCAAACCTAATCACCCATTCACACCCTTAATATCTCCCTAACCCATTAGGGTTCTAGCCACTAAACATCCTAACTAACATGATACTAACATTAACAACTCTAATCATGCTCAAAAAGACAAACAAGATAATACAAACAATCAACAAAATCAATAATAACAACAATAGCAAAAACAACGATTAATAGATAAACTTATGAAATAGAAGAGAGAAAGGTTAAGAAATGCTCATTGATTGATGACAAAGAGGCAAAAACTCTGAATAATAAATGCTCCAATGCTCCAAATATGATAATAATCTTCAAACTTGAAATAAAACTTGAGAGAATCCAATACAAGAATCAATAAACTCAGCAAAAATCTTCATTAACTCTCTAATCCAAAGCTTAAAATGTGATAAAAGAAGGCTAAAGTATCATAAAAGCTAGGTAAAAGCTGATTAAAGATTGTCCCTCAGCTAAAATGACTTAAAACAATATATAGTAACTCAGGTTGTTACTCAAAGCTCATCATTTAACGCTATAAACAAAACGTGTCCCACACGGGACCGTGGGCACGGTCAAGGTGACCGTGGCCACGATCCTGCGTAAGGCAGGAAAAATTCATCTTCGCTTCGCAGTATCGTGGGCACGGTACCCAGGCACCGTGGGCACGGTGTAGGAGATTTAGGGTTGACAACTCTTCGCTCCTTTGCACCGCCGTGGCTACGGTCATGGGAGACCGTGGCCACGGTCTTGTTCGGCCAGCTGCTTCCTTAGGCAAGACAAGGATCTCACCATGTCTACGGTCAAGGTGACCGTGACCACGGTACATCTCGGGTTGTAATGTCTCCTTCCTCAGCCATTGGCTCAATTACACCGTGGCTACGGTCAAGGTGACCGTGGCCACGGTCTATCTCGGCCACAGTTTTCTTCAGGGCGTAGCGCCCGCTACGAAGTTGGTGGCGGGGACTACCCTTCGATGCTCTTCGACCAGATACTTGCGTTTCCGCGCTTCTGACATGCTCGGCCCTTCCGCCTCCGCTGCGTTCGACACGACCAGGGCTCGGGGAATCTTAGGGAATCTCGGGATTCCCAAGATTGGTGCAAAAATAGCCCATTTAGCATCGTTTTGAGTAAAACCTTCGGAAACTACAAAAAATAACCAAAACGCATTAAAAGTTATTAAAACGAGCTACGAAACAAGTCAAAAGCCTAAGGATTTAGGTGGTATTTAGACGCGAAATCGGGTCTAAACAATAAGCTATGATAAGTTAGAATGTTTTTTTGGGGAATTGTGTGAAATTTGTTAGGTTAGGATAAACTAAGATAAATTAAGATAAATTAATTAAGATAGTTAAGTTTAACCTAACAAAAAAAACTAGGCAAAATTGATACTCTTGGCTAAACTTAAACGTATGTATTGAATTTTTTGCGGTGTCTACATTGAGTCTGTGGTATATATATGTTCTTTGCTCTAGACCCAACAAAGTTCACACAACCGGTTCTTAAAATTGTTATCTCCTTAAGTGAAATGCTCCATGATATAACAATAAGGATGAGTCACATATGTAAGTATTATAATTGAACATTTTGTTAAGTTTATATAGAAAAATTACTATGAATATACTTTCTAATTAGTTATGTACTTAATAAGTTCCAGTTAATCGACGAAATAAACCAAAGGAATAGTTAACTTACGCCCGTTCAACCAATTTATCCGATTCTCAAAAAATCGCTAAACTCAACTAAACATGTTGGAACCAATCTGATTCGTGCTCACTCTAATTATTCATTTAAAAATGTAATGAGCATAAGTGCAAATAGTAAGTGATGGTAAGCACTATGCATGTGTCTATTTGACCCGGTTGTGTACCTAATGCCATCCTACCTTGCATCTGATGCAAGTCCGGATAAGAGATTAGTCCATTCTCCCTGATCCGATCCACTTCCGAGCTCTCCTTAAACTTGATGGGAGTTTCCCGGCCGCGTTGGAAAAGCATTGGGTGAAGTCATGGACGACCGATCTCCACATCATCCTCAAGTTCTTTCGGGCGTTCAATGAGGGTCCTTCCCGAACTTCCGTGGTGTCTCAAGCCATCCCCGAGCCCACTTAAAGACCTCGGGTCGGGTCGACATCGATACCAATAATCCCCGACTCGAGCTCGGGTCCATTTTCAACTAAAGGGCTTGATATTGGGCATGGAAGAAGTCTAGGAAGAAGTCATGAGGGAAAAAGGTCAAGCCAAGAAGAGCAAATTGTAGAAGGGATTTTGGATGACAATATACTAACCTTTGGGGGTATTGGATTGTAATATATCAACCTTCACTATTGGACAACAATATCCCTGACCTTTATACTTAGGTGAGATAATTATTATACCAACTGTGACTAAGGGGGTGGTGACTGGTTAAGTGGTCTTGATTCTTATGTGATAGACAGAGGGAAAATAACCAGTCCTTACCCAATAACCTCGTTAACCCCTCCATTTTTCTCACTAACCCGCGTTAAAAAAATTCGGCTCTAACACAGTGACTAACGGGGTGGTGAACCAGTCTTCATACTGACGTGAAACACAATCAACCAATGTCTTGTAATGTGGGTTAGTGAGAAAAACTAAGGGGTTAATGAGGTTATTGGCTTGGGACAAATTTGTTCCCTTCGCTAGCCACATTAGCGCGTTTGGAGACCGATTCACCACCCCTTTAGTTACTGTTGGTATAATAATGTCAGGTATAAAGGTCGGGGATACTGTTGTCCAATAGTAAAGGTTGATTGTTTAGACCCGATTTCGTGTCTAAATACCGCCTAAATCCTTAGGCTTTTGACTGGTCTGGTAGCTCGTTTTAATAACTTTTAATGCGTTTTGGTTATTTTTGTAGTTTCCGAAGGTTTTACTCAAAACTATGCTAAATGGGCTAATTTTACACCAATCTTGGGAATCCTGAGATTCCCTAAGATTTCCCGAGCCCTGGTCGTGCCAAAGGAAACGGAAACGGAAGCCCTGAAGATAAACTGTGGCCGAGATAGACCGTGGCCACGGTCTTTGACCGTAGCCACGGTAAGATGGAGCCAAATGCCTAAGGAAGGAGAGTTGCAACCCGAGATGGACCGTGGTCACGGTCAACCTGACCGTAGCCACGGTGAGATCACTGTCCTGCCCCAGGAAGCAGCTGGCCGAACAAGACCGTGGCCACGGTCTCCCATGACCGTAGCCACGGCGGTGCGAAGGAGCGAAAAGATGTCAACCCTAATCGCCTACACCGTGCCCACGGTGCATGGGTACCGTGCCCACGGTACTGCGAAGCGAAGAGAAATTTTCCTGCCTTACGCAGGACCGTGGCCACGGTCACCTTGACCGTGCCCACGGTCCCCTGCGGGACACGTTTTGTCTGTAGCGTTAAATGATGAGTTTTGAGTAACAACCTGAGTTACTATATATTGTTTTAGGTCATTTTTTTAGCAGAGAGGATCATCTATAATCAGTATTTAGTTACCTTTTATCATACTTTAGCCTTCTTTTATCATATTTTAAGCTTTGGATTAGAGGGATTAGTGAAGATTTCTGCTGAGTTTATTGATTCTTGTATTGGATTCTCTCAAGTTTTATTTCAAGATTGAAGATTATTATCATATTTGGAGCATTGGAGCTTATTTATTCAGAAGTTTTTCCTCTTTGTCATCATCATTAATGAGCACTTCTTAACCTTTCTCTATTTTACTTCATAGTTTATTTATTAATCCCTGTTTTTGCTATTGTTGTTATTATTGGCTTTGTTGATTGTTTATTGTTCTTGTTTACACTTTTAAGCATGATTAATGTTGTTGATGTTAGTATCATGATAGTTAGGATGTTTAGTGGCTAGAACCCTAATGGGTTAGGGAGATATTAAGGGTGTGAATGGGTGATTAGGTTTGGGTTAGCAATATTAGTGAGTAACTAGTTAGGAAATCAACTTCCCAACCCTATCCTTCCCTCAAGTGGGATGTAATTGGGCGCGAAAGCATCCCTAATACATCCAATGCTTGTTGGAAGGATAGGAATTGGGATAGTTAGTGTTCTAGTTCGCGAAAGCGAATAGAAACTAACTAGGAAATTCCGTTTCATCGACTCCCCGGGTCTGTCTATGGACTTTGGGGAAGTCAATCCAGACTATATATCCTTGAAAGAGGAAGCCCGGTGGGTATTTTCCAACGGAGTTACCATTTGATTTCCCCTTCTCGTTACTCTCTTACTGCGAAACCCATTTTCTTACCCCCGTTTGCATCTCGAAAGTCTCCCAACACCCATTGTCTCACCTTTCTGACTGAACCTAGTGTGTTTGTGCTGTTTTTACCACAAAACAAATCTATCACCCTTTCGTGATCGTAAACCCTACCTAGAGTCGAATAGCTGCAGCTAAGGCCCCTAGCTCCCTGTGGAAGAACGATATAACCGAGGTATCACAAACCACGTTACATTGATATATTACAATCCAATACCCCCAAAAGTTGGTATATTATCATCCAAAAACCCATTGAAGAATATTATGTTTTTGGGTAAAATTGGACAGCAAGAAATGATATATCTTTACCTTGGCAGCGCCTAACCCTGGCAACAATTCTTTTCTTTCTTTTTCTTCTTTTGTCACCCTCCTCTCCCCACATATATTGTATTGGCTTCTAGAAAAAAAATTTAGACAATTGGTATGAAAAAACTTTGGGTATTTGCAAACCCTTTCGTCTCAAATCTCTCTCTCTCTTTATCCTTGAATGTTCTTGGTGGTGGGTTGGAGTATTCCCTTTAGAGCTTGTAGTGTGGACTACCTTCTTCAAGCTTGGTGAGGGTTTCAATGAAGTTTCAACGGGTGTCGGTGGCCAAACATTTATGCATCTTTTGAGCTCTATGTTCAATCTTGGTGAGTATTCATTATAGATTGTTCATATCTTGTCAAGCTTTTGTTGATTTGGTGTATTTGAGATCTAGATCTACTCCATTGTTAGGGCTTGGGTTGTGTTGTGAGTTCTACTTATGACCATGGATGATGTTGGTGCTTGTAGTGCTTTGAGTTGATTTTCTTACATTTATTGAGTTCCCAATCTTTCATGGATCACTCCCCCATCTTCCTTTGGTGTTAGACCAAATGGAATTGATCATTGTTACCATCCGAAACCAAGGATGTGACGAGTATTTCCTTGCAAAGACCTTTTAAGTAGTAAGCTCCAATACCAATGAACGACCAATAATGGGCTTTAAATGTTGTACTATGTGATCCAGGAGGCTCTACATGTGTGACGCGGCCAGCGTCACTCAAGCGCTGCCAGCACCTCTGCGCTCGACTGATTAGCGACGGGGCTTCCGTTTTGTTTTTTAGGTTATGTAATAGTTAACCTAGTTTCCTTTTCCTTCATTCTACTATAAATATAGGTTATTATTAACCTATTAAATACACACAAAATTGAGAGCATTCTTCTCCTCTACCAATCCCTAGATTGTGAGAGTATTTTGAGAGTCATTATTTTGCCTTCAGTTTATTCCCGTTGTGCTATTAACCGTTTGAGATCTTTCATTCTTGATCTCGTTGTGTTATATAGCCGTTTGGGATCTCTCTTGTAATCTCTCCCTTTAAACTAGTGGATTATTGTTCCGTTGTCGTCCGTGATTTTTTCCCGCTTTAGGTTTCCACGTAAATCTTGTGTCTTTATACTCTCTATTTTAATTACTGATCTTGTCATATTTTTTTCTCAATTTATACATCTTGATAATTTTCTCTTCCACTGCAAATACTAGGCTCTTTACCTCGATCCTAACAAGTGGTATCAGGGCGAGGTTTAATCTTTTTCTTTCCTAGTTCAAGATGTCTGCAGTTAAGTTTGAATGTTTGATATTGAGAAGTTCGACGATGTGATCAGTTTCAGTATTTGGAGAGCTCAAATGAAGGTCATTCTTACTCAGAATGGATTGAAGAAAACTTTGGATGGGAAATCCAAAATGCCCGCAAATATGAGTGACGAAGTTTAGGAGGATCTCAATGACAGGGCTCTTACGGCAATCCAGTTATTTCTAGCACCTCAGGTTCTTCGCGAGGTGTTGAACAAAACTGTTACTGCAGAACTGTTGCTGACTTTGGAGTCTCTCTACATGACTAAAAGCCTCACCAACAAAATTCGTCTCAAATAACATTTATATACGTTCTCCATGGTTGAAGGTACTCCCATTCAAAAACATCTTGATGAATTTAACTCCATTATTATTGATTTGGAAAATTTGGAGGTTACTATTGAAGATAAGGATAAGGCTATTTTGTTGGTTGTCTCTTTGCCCCATTCATACAAGCACTTTAAAGAAATCATGTTATATTCTAACAATGAAACCCTGTCTTTCGAGGATGTCAAATCTAATTGATGTCTAAGGAAAAATTTGATCTTGAAGTGCATTCTGATAAAGCTGAAGGCTTGATTGTTAGAGGTGGGGGTTCTAGTGATAAAGCCAGATCAAAGTCTAAAGGGCGTTCCAACACTACTTGTCTCTATTGTCGTAAGTCTGGTCATGATGTATTTGAGTGTTATAAATTAAAAAGAAAGTTGGAGAATGAACAAATTCTAAAAGAAACTCAGAATAATGCTGATGCTGATATTGTTCTAGATGAAGATGATGCTGAAGGTTTTCTTATTACTCCTCCTGAAGAGGGTAATAAGTTTAATTGGGTTCTTGATAGTGGTTGTACTTATCATATATGTCCTTACAAGGACTGGTTTTCTACATATGATTCTATTGGTTTGGGTGTTGTTCATATAGCTAATGGTGCTCAAAGTAATGTTCTTGGGATTGGTACTGTTAATATCAAGATTCATGACGGAGTTATCATGACTCTGACAGGCGTTCGTCATATTCTTGATTTGAAGTGTAATCTCATCTCTCTAAGTACTTTCGAATCTGAGGGTTGCAGGTATTCAGCTGAAGGTGAAGTTTTGTCCATATCTAACGGTCAAACTTTATTCAAAGGCTCCAGGCAAGGCGGTCTTTATGTTCTACAGGGTTCTACTACTACAGGTTCAACAACCGGTTCTACAACCTCATCTCTTACTAAGTTCAAGGCTAACTTCAACTCAGTAGACGCTCATCACATCTGATTGCCCTTCAGGGCTCTATGACGGCACCAGAGAATTTGGCCCAAGGTGGAGATTGTTAGGTTTTTATAGCTCAAATTCTATTTTTTCTAATTAAAGGAATCGAACGCTACCAGCGTTGAGTCGACCGCTACCAGCGTCTCACATACATAGGCGCTACCCCCTTGCTTCCGGATGCTGCCAACGTCACGTCCAGGAGGCTCTACATGTGTGACGCGGCCAACGTCGCTCAGGCGCTGACAGCGCCTCTGCGGTCGGCTGACTAGCGGCGGGGCTTCCGTTTTGTTTTCTAGGTTATGTAATAGTTAACCTAGTTTCATTTTCCTTCATTCTACTATAAATATAGGTTATTTTTAACCTATTATTTTTTTTGAGATCAATATTATTAACCTATTAATAACCTATTAATAACCTATTATATACACACAAAATTGAGAGAATTCTTCTCCTCTACCCATCCCTAGGTTGTGAGAATATTTTGAGAGTTATTATTTTGCCTTCAGTTTATTCCCGTTGTGCTATTAACCGTTTGAAATATTTCCTTCTTGATCTCGTTGTGTTATATAGCCGTTTGGGATCTCCCTTGTAATCTTTCTCCTTATACTAGTGGATTATTGCTCCGTTGCCATTAGGGATGACAATGGGCAGGGTCTGGGGCGAGTCCTGCTGGACCCGGACCCGGACTTGCCAAATTTGTTTTGGTCTCGTACCCGCCCCCTGGGATCCGATGGGTCCCAAAAATTCAGAACCGGACCCGAACTCAGCAGGTCCACGAGTCCTGAAAGGGTCCTTAATGGGTCCAACCATATTATTCATTTTGTACTAGATTTATCAACTTTTGGGGTTAATTTTATACTTGCATACATGTATAATAGTAACTATTATATTTTGAACACCTATTTTTAACACAATAAAAACATCAAAACATCAATATTTATCAACGGTTGTTCCTGAGACACCTACAAATGAGATAGTGAGAGTGTGGAGAATGGAGATGGAGATCGGCAGTAGAGTAGAGTAGTGCGGCTGTGAGAAGAGAGTGGAGGGAGATGGGCAGTAGAGTGTGCGACTGTGGTGAATTGTGTGACACATTAGCTGACTAGGGTTTTAGTTTTTTAGATTTAGTTAATTAAATTTTTCTGGAAAATTAATTATAAATATTTATTTCGTAACGGATACACGGGTCCATGTTTGGACCCGGACCCGGATCCGCTAAATTTTTTTGGACCCGCCCCAGACCCGTCGAGTCCAAAATTTTTGGACCCAGGCCCGTTTTAATGGGCGGGGTCCAGGACCCGCTGCCATTCCTAGTTGCCGTCCATGGTTTTCTCCGCTTTGGGTTTCCATGTAAATCTTGTGTCTTTATACTCTCTATTTTAATTACTGATCTTGTCATATTTTTTTCTCATTTTATACATCATGATAATTTTCTCTTACGCTACAAATAATAGGCTCTTTACCTCGATCCTAACATATACTTTTAGGATAGTATTTTCAATACGGATCTAATGGTAATAATTTCATGTAACAAGTGATAACATATATTAAGAAATTTATAATCAAAATTTTTAAAATTTGACTGTACAATTTTTAAATACGGCAATTAATATAGAACATATGGAGTATTATAAGTCTATGATTTGTAAGAGTTAGTAATAGTATAAAATAATGGACCGTCAAAATTCAGATTTATGTATTTCAGGTCTAGACAAATTTGACATCAAATGGGAAAATGATGTCTCATATCTTTTTTTTGGATAATTCAATCAAACTTAAATCGAGCCAACATTAAATTCATACAAAAAAAAAATACTTCTAAATTTAAAGTATTATATTTTTTTCTTGGAAAAATAGATCTAGGTTAAAACTCAAACAAAAACCAGCTAGTAGTATATGCTACGTTTTTTTTTTTACCCAAATTTAAAATATCTAGAATTTTGCTATGTACTTTCTCTATAAGAAATGAGATTCCCTTTCATTATCAGTGAAATTAAGATTATACTCTCAGGAATACAATGTTTTATTACTATAAAAATAGATTTTATGAACATACATGTATAATTTTATGAGCATAAGCGTATGAAAAACTTATGACTAAACTCCTAAAATTTTCAAGTGTACACGTGTTCACAAAATGAAAATTATAAACTTATAAATTTATAAATATATAATGATATATACTTGTGAACTCAAATAACAAATATGTGTATGGTTAAAGAACAAAAGTTGTATGCTCATAAACTTATGCGTATATATATGCTCATAAAAATATATCTAGCTACATGCTCATAAAATTTATTCCAAAAGGATGGAAACATGGTACTCCCGAAAGTATAACATTATTTTCACAATGGGGGCGTTTGGTGCCCGGTTGTTGGTTGTTTTTAGTTGTTAGCTGTTTTTTTAGCTGTTTGATTTTTGGCTGTTTTGTTAATTATTTTTGTCAGCTGTTTGTATTAGCTGTTTGTATAAAAGAGTGTTTGGTAGAGTTAGATGTTTGTAGGATGACTTTTTCTCCTGATTTCTAATTATGCCCTTGGACTTTATTTTTAGTGTTTTTTAAGATTATGATTTTTTAATATTCATTTTTAGGTTTTTTTCATCCATATTGTAATCCATTTTTAGGTTTAACATTATGATTCATATACATTTTTATTTTTTTATCCCGATGTACTTTTACAATTTAATGTAGATATTTTATACTCCCTTCGTTTCATATTAATTGACACTTTGACTAAATTTTGATCGATAATTATTTAAAAATTACAATGAGTTACGATATGAAATTACCTCCATTGTAATTTTGGGTAAAATATATTTCTAACGATGGTAGTTTTATATTGTAACTCATAGTAATTTTTGAGCAATTAACAGTTGAAATTTAATCAAAGTGTCAATTAATATGGAACGAAGGTAATAATTTATTTGTAGAAATTATACTATTCTAAACAATAGGTATATGTATAATCAATTAGTAATTACATTGTCAACATAAACCATAATGACAATATGAGGTTCTTATCCAAATCAATAGGAAAAATAAATGAACTAGGAGATTTTGAATACAAGTATCATCATACATAAATCTCATTGTCCAAAAGGATAAGAAACGCAAATGAACGAAGACTACTAAAATTATGTAACGACATACTCTGAGACTTGATACTTGGTTCTACGATATCTAGCTACATAAGAACATGGGTTAGAATATCCTACGACGTCTAGCTGCAACCAAATTGGAAGCAATGTTATCACGAATATTTGACATCTCTCTAACTCGTGAGCTTTCGACAAATGATTCTCCATTGTCACGTGTCGTGGCAGAGGAGACGTTTTTCTACTAAGGTGAAGTGAAGTACCTAAATTATTTTGATGACAATTTTTGTAATTTTTGTGAATTAGTTGGTCAATATGGTAATTTAAAATATAAAAAGCTGACAGCTATTTACAAAAAGCTATTTATAATAGTTTTTTACAAATTGGCTTTTTGGGAGCAAAAACCTAATTTAATCCGTCAACCTACCAAACAACCCAAATTGACATATTGGCTAGTCAAACAAGTAAAAACCTTCTAAAAAGTCAAAAAACATCCAAAAAACTGGACACCAAACGCCCTATTATCCTAATGTACCATCTTTATTTGGAGAGTGTTTTCATGCCGATGGATAACTTACTGGGTGATGATAAGTGTCTTGCCCCAAGACACTCCTTAAATGTCTTCTCCCTTATAAAATCAATACTTATTATCGTTTTTAACCCCAATTTTTTTGACAGATACTATTAATTATCAATTATAAGAAGTTTGGAATGTGTTGGCTACGCCAACAATTAAAATTGACACCCTAACGAATGAACCCCATCCGTTGGGCATATTTTAGACGCTTTTTTGTAAATTTTTAAAAATATAGATAACAGTGTGATTTTATACAATTTATATATATTATTATAGTTATAGAAGTCAATCATGTAACTTTTTTCCAATTTAATTCACAAATATATAGGTTTTCTATAATAACAAGACACAAAATATGTGTCTTGCACAAGACTTTTATCATTCCCGTAACTTAATACAGTAAATTGGATTAGCATTTAAAGCTTAGCTTCTGCCCAAACAAATGTTACTGCCTCCCTCCCAAAATGTTTGTCCTTTGACTAAATTTTGACCGTTTAATATTAATAAATTATAATTAATTACGGTATGAAATTATCGTCATTGTAATTTTTATTAAGGTATCTTTCTAATGACAGTAATTTTACATCGTAACTCATTGTAGTTTGTAATAATCAACAGTCAAAATTTAGTCAACGGACAAAAATCGTGAGACGGAGGCAGCAGTAGACTAGTAAAGTAGTAATTAATACCCTAGAATCGCGGTTAAAGTAAAACTTATTCACCAAATGAACATCTTTTCTCGATCTTCCAGCTATTAATTCTTCTCTCCATCCAACCCCTTAGTTGACCTTCTCTCTCTCTCTCTCTCTCTCTCTCTCTCTCTCTATATATATCTGAGTATGAATGCTTGAGCCATTACCCTAGTCCTAAGACATACATACAGGAATAGCTTACTTTCCCAAGCAGTTTCTCTGTATAGGTCAAAATCATTATTTCTAAACCAAGCTAGCTTCCCTCCTTTTTGAGTATACACACAAACCATCTGTCACCAATCATATGCGATCTACCTCCATTAATACCTCCACTCACTACTCTACTCTCTATAGTCTTCGCATTTTCAAACACCATCTCAACTTCCTTCCACCCCTTTGCATTTACTTCTCTTCATCAAACCCCCACCAAACCCTACCCTCAATCTCCCTTTATAAACCCCCCCAACACTCACCCTTAAACCCTCACCTCACCTCATCTCATCACAACCAAACAACACAACAAATTCTTAAACCCTACCCTCAATCTCCCTTCAGAAAAATGGCAAAAAGGGCTGCTGCTTCACTCTTTGCTACAGCACTGGCAGTGCTGACCCTGATGATCATGGCTTCATCAGTTTCTGTGCTTGCTGCTAGGGATGTCCATAAACTCAGCCCCCCCACTGCTGACGTGGTTGACGCCACCAAGAAAAGCCCTAATGGCGGCGCTGAAGTGGCTGACAACAAGAACTTCCTCACCTACGGCGGCATTGGCGGCGCTGGTGGGATCGGAGCAGCCTCCGGCATTGTGGGCCCCTTTGGCGGTCTCGGCGGCTTCTCCGGCATTGGCGGCAGTGCTGGGATTGGCTCTGTCGGCGGCGTCTTCCCTATTGGCGGCGCCGGCGTTGCTGGTCAACCTCTTCCATGAACATCTATCAAGTTCCTGCTGCACTATGTTATGTCGTATTATGTTGTGTTTAGTAGCCTAGTATGTGGTTTAGTGGAGTTTAAGTTGCGTGCATGTCTAGTCTAGTTGTCTAATTGTGGTAATTAAGGTCGGTCTAGTTGGTAATTAGGGTAAGGGAATCTCGATCATGTTGTTTTTAGGGCATTTGCAGGTTGTTTGTATGGTTACGCTAGCTACGTATATGTAGGTAGCCTTGTCCTTAATTATTATCTATGGTGAAATCGGCAAGTTTATTAAGTATTTTGTTTGTCTTTCTTCTCACTTTATCAATCTTTTATGTGACATGCATGTACTCTTGTCACGTTGACGTATATAACTTCGTAAAAATGTTCAATATTAAGATACACTAAAAAATGGTCGAGAATAAAACGAGTGGGAGTAATATACGTACGTGTTATAATCAGACGTACATAAAAGTTAAAACTTATTAAAGCTGAAAGAAAGCTATTCTTAGAACTGGCAAAAATCTGGGTTTGGGTAAATTCAAGTCGGACAAATTCGGACAATGTCAAGATTCGGACGGGAAATTCATGTCCGGACCCGGTTTTATTTAGAGTCAAACTGGGTCGGACAATTCGAACGAAGCTAAAATCGGGTTTGGACAATAGAAAAAAGAGAAATTTTATGTCCAAATATTCAATCAATTCAGTTAATATAAAATTCGAACGAAAAATATATGTCCAGACCCAACTTTTTTCAGGTCCAACAATTCAAGTAAATAGGGTCCAACAAAATTTTGCCTATTCTCTATATTTACTCAAATTCCCACAAAACACAGTGGTGTATATCAGATCTGACCCCTGCTGTGCGAGGAATATTGGCAATTTGTTATTTATTTTGATGGGACGTCAAATTTGCACACTGCTAGTTTCACAGTGGCTTTTGCAGTCCTAGACTACTCCTATCTATCTAAATATGTATGTGTCCCTGTCCATGCATAAATACGCCATATGCCCTAATCAGTTTGACAGTGGCATCTTCATTTTGGACCTCCAAAGATATGATTATTTATTTTTTAGATTTTTATTTTTTATGTTTATTTTTTGAATTTATAGATTTGTGGTTGAATAAAAGAGACTTTTGTCTTATTTTTCTTTTTTTTCTTATAGAATTTTTCTATCAATTGGGGTTGAACTTCAGGATTAAATTTAAAACTGATATTAAAACTATAATTCACCTCTTTTATTTATGACAATACATTACTTAGGCCCCTAAATACCACATGGTTCCTTCCACGGTTGCTTGGGAGTAACTTAAAACTTTAGGTTTAAGGGTCAAATATAGATCAATTACAAAAGACATAATAATTAAGATGATAATTACAAAGTGCACGTCCGGCCATAACCATAACCATTGCATGAGTAAGGTGACTAGTAAATCGGAAATAATAGGCAAAGACAACTCAAATTGCAATTGAAGAGAGTTTGAGTCTTTTTTATTTGACTCACAAACCTTCAAGTCCAAATAATTAACATTGAAAACCAAAAAGTGGGAAATGATATTTCTAGGTGGCTTGATTTAGTTTCCTATAATCAATACACATTCGCCACCCGGTGACAGTTCAAGTAGAAATAAGCTCAACATTCTCATTCTTGACAACAGCCATGCTCCCTTTTTTTGGGATTACTTTGACTGGACTCACCCAATCACTATTAGCAATAGGATAGATGACTTCTACCTTAAGTAGCTTTACAACCTCCTTCTTGACAACCTCTTGAAGGTTATGATTCAACCTCGATCCTTTGAGGTTGTTTAAGAGGGTTTATAACTTTCGTCAAGATCGATTTTATGCATGCAAAATGAGGGATTGGTTCCCTTGGGATCATCGATGCAATAACCTATGACACCCTTATGCTTACGAAGCACATCAAGAAGGTTTTTAGGTTGGTGCGAGTGCCATGTAGGTTAGCATTAACAATCACAGGAAATGACTCATAATTAGGACCAAGGAATTCGTACCTTAGGTGGGAGGGTAGAGGATTGAGTTCTAGCTTTGGAACATGAGGAGCTCCCTTCTTGGTATCTTACGCCCCCTTGGCGTCAATGTTGCATACATCCACATCCAGCGGCTCGGTGTAAGCAGCTACCTCTTCACATTGGCCCGTAAAGCCATCATCAACCCAACACTTCTCTATGGCGTCTCTCACAAACCCATGTGACAACCACTCATTATGAATAGCTTGCTCCAACATATCCACCCTACAACATGTGTCGTTGAGAGTAAGGATAGACATAGTCTTGGCGAGATAAAACTCTACCTTTTCACCCCCAAGATGTAATGACAGCTTGCCATTCTTCATACCAATCATGACTTCAGCGGTGGCAAGAAACGACCTTCCCAAAATGATGGGAATTTGTGCATCCTCGACCATCTCCATATATAACTACAAAGCCGCAAAGAATGAAGAATTGAACTTCCCGACTTGCAAAGGCACATCCTCCAACATCCCAATAGGAAACTTGACAGACCTATCTGCGAGCTGCAAGGAGATAGTGGTGGGCTTCAACTCTCCTACCTGAATTCGCTTGCAAATGGAGTAGGGCATGAGGCTAACACTTACACCAAGATCACAAAGTGCCCTACTAATCACGACATCACCTACGGAGCATCACTAGTAGAATACATACCAATAAACGTCTGAAAATTGGCGTCTCTTTAAATATCAGACGCTAAACAAACGAAAATAAAATAAAAAAAGATATAAACCAATTCGGCGTCTGTTCCCCATAAATCAGACGTCGTTTTGAAAACGTCGATTTACGAGAGGACGCGAATTGGTTTTCAAATAAAAAAAGCGGCCTTGTGTGTGTCGATTCTCAGAAGCTTCTAAGTCGGCGTCTTCTTGCCATTAAAAGAGACGCCTTTCCATGTTAAAACGGACAAAAAAAATTAGGGTTGCCATTATCCGCCATATCCGTCGACGAAGAGAAGAAGCGAGAGAGAGATTGAAGAAGGAGCTTTGCACGCCGGTAATTCAACAACAAATCAGGTAATTTTATCAGTTGTTTTTGTTTCAGATCTGTTATACTATGATTAATATTATGAAAATTGATTAAATAATAAATTAAATATGATAAAAACTGAATAATTTGAATTTTTGTATGTTTGTTTTGTTTTTGTTGAGTTTAATTTAAGTTGAGTGGATATAAGTCGAAAAATTGAGTTGTTTTAGTTAATTTGTATGAATTGTAATATGTTTTGGATGTTGAATTTGAAGTTTAAGTGTGAAAATAGGGTTTGTAGTGTGGAATTATTGAATTTGAATATTGTTTGTATGTTTTATATATATTAGTTTAATTAATTGCATGTGTGTTACTTTTAGTTTAGGTTTTAGTTTTCGATTTAATTTTAGTTATAGTTTTTAATGTTGACAAATATAATTATGTTTATATAAGTTGAGCAAAATATTGAATTTTTTATGTTTTGTGGTAAATTTAGATATGAATAATTACATTTACTTTGCAGAAAAAAATATATGTAATAATGCATGTAAAATATGTTTAAGTTGAGCATTATGATAAATATTAATATGTAATACGAATTTTGTATGTTAATTTAAATGACTTAATACATATGTTGGAAATTTTAATGAGTTTCGATTGAGTATAAAAATATTATATTTTAGGATGATTTTTTAGGAATTGTATATATTGTTGATTTAATTAATTAGTTAATAACATGTGTACGTATTATATTTTCAATTATGAATATAATTCGTTTAATTTGTAGGTTTAATTTGATTTTACGATTTAATTTGTTTAGTTATTAAATTCATGAATAAAAAATTTCTATGGCTTAATAAATTTGTGGGAAATTATAATGGGTTTCGATTGAGTATAAAACTATTTAATTAGTTAGCAATATACAATTAGTTAGGAATACATATTTAGTTTGTATATAAACTATTATTCAATTTTGGTTGAATTTATAATTTAATTTGTTTAGTAAATAAGTTAATAATATTAAAAAAGTTATTATGTATAAATTATTATTCAATTTATATGTATACGTACGTAGTAAATAAAATTATAATCTATTTATTAAAAAAATAGTTTAGTGTACGTACGTTAACTTAATTAATTACGGATAGTTTATTTAGGGTTATGGTAATTGGTTAATTGTTAGGTTAGTATAGAGAGGATTAAGTCGGTACTATTCCGAGTAGTTTATAAGAATTAGTTGTCATAAAAGGAGGTTGAGTTTGGATGATTTTGGTTGTTATTAAGTGAGTTAGCCTTTAAAGTTGGTTGCGCGCGGAAATTTGCTGCTAATCCAACCTAAGTGCTAACTTAATTACTCATAACTCCAAACGAAGACATAAATTACGTAAATAATTCTGTCACGTACATCCATATTTACTTACGTAAGTACTCAACAACCAGTAGCTACATACTTAGTGAATAAGTTATTTATGATGGTAATTTAGAGTAGTAAGAGGGAAATTTATATTTATAGCATCTTAATGGGGATATATATATATGTCATAAAAAGAGGTTGAGTTTGGATCCTGTTAGTGTCCAACGAGTGTGTGTTTCGTGACCTGATAATCTATGGCTGAAAGGGACTTGCATGAGGCGTGTTGACTCTCCTTTATTAAATGCAGTTCCCAAAAGCAATGCAATTTTCCTAAGTGAACTTGCACTAGGGCTATCTGATTGCTCGGGAGTAAAACATCTCAGTTCGATACAATGGAGTGTTTCTATTGCAATTGAGGGTAGCAAGACAAGGTGGGTTTGAAAGAGAAGCTCATAGTAAAAGGTCTAATATATAGAAATCCAACACCATTTATATTAGACCCGTTACTATGAACTTCTCGTTCAAACCCACCTTGTCTTGCTACCCCTCTCGCATGATAGAAACACTCCATTGTATCGAACTGAGATGTTTCTTACTCCCAGCACTGTATAGCCCTCTGCAAGTTCACTTAGGAAAATTGCTTTTTGGGAACTGCATTTAATAAAGGAGAGTCGGTACGATTCATGAAAGTATTTTTCAGCCATAGATTAACAGTTAACAAACACACTCTCCTTGGATAATAACATGATCCTCTTGCCTGGTGACATAGCTTACTTGTTGTTGTCATAAAAGGAAGTTGAGTTTGGATGATTTAGGTTATAACGGATACGATTATATTTATGAATTTAGATACAAACAGAATAATTTATTTTCGTTTATTTTTTTAAGTACTGAGACGGATATATGTTTATTATTAATTAAATTCATGGTGGGCTTGAATAATATATTCACGTACATTATAGACGGGCCCCCACATCGCCGTTGGATGTACGAGAGGTTTGAACCGGGTAGGAGGGTTATCAGGGATGAACGGGCTGCTGGGGTAGCTATGTTTGATCAATTTGCAAAGAGTAATTCGTATGAGTATCCGAGGACTGGAAAGTATCAGTGCCCATGTGTGAAGTGCAAGAATAAGAGCGGACTTACTCCTGAAGAAGTTAAAGAACATTTGTATAGGCGAGGGTTTATGGAACAATATTGGTGTTGGACGAACCATGGTGAAGAATGGGGTGACTTTGATGATGAGGATGACAGTGGTGACGATACGGAAGGTGATTGGGAACCGTCTGCAGGTAGTCCTCCGACAAACGAGGAACCGAATCAGCCACCGTTCATCGACAGAACGGAAGAGATGATGAATGATTTCATCATGGCGAATGAGGCGCCTAATGCAGGAGCTCAATAATTTTATGATATGCTTCAATCTGCTCAACAGCCTCTGTGGGAAGGGTGTGCGACCCATACTGAGTTGTCCACTGTCGTGAGGCTGATAAGTCAGAAGTCGAAGCACAATTTGTCGGAGCAGGCAATGAACGATATCATGGAACTGATGAGCGAGAGCTGTCCCCAGCCGAACCTAGTGCCTAGAAACTACGATGAGTTGAAAAATAAGGTTAAGAAGTTGGGGATGGGCTATGAAACAATTGATTGTTGCCCTAGTGGATGCATGATATACTATAAGGACGATGCACATCTCACTGAATGTAAATTTTGTGGCCATCCTAGGTATAAGCCACAGAAATCGTCAACCACGACAAAGAAAGGCGTCCCGTACAAGAAAATGTTTTACTTTCCCTTGACGCCTAGATTGCAGCGTCTGTATGCCTCGAAGAATACGGTCGGGCATATGAGATGGCACGCGGAGAACAAGCGCGAGGAAGGTGTACTTTGCCATCCGTCGGACGGCGCCTCTTGGAAAATGTTCGACATCGTGCATCCAGACTTCGCGGGGGAAACGCGAAATGTAAGGCTGGGCTTGTATGCGGACGGGTTTAGCCCGTTCAACATGACAGGGAGGTCTTATTCGATATGGCCGGTTGTAGTTACTCCTTACAACTTGCCACCTGAATTGTGCATGACAACACCGTACATGTTTCTCACGTGTATTATTCCAGGTCCGAAGAACCCCGGAAATAAAATTGATGTCTTCCTCCAACCCTTGGTGGACGAGCTGCAACGCTTATGGGTTGGTGTTAAAACATAGAACATCTCCAAAAGACAGAATTTTAACATGAGGGCATCTTTGATGTGGACGGTGAATGATTTTCCGGCCCTTGGCATGCTTTCTGGGTGGAGCACGCATGGTGCTATGTCGTGTCCTGTTTGCATGGATGGTTTGAAAGCAATTCGTCTGAAGCATGGGAGGAAAGCCTCGTGGTTTGACTGTCACCGACAGTTTCTTGCAAAGGGGCATGCTTTGAGATTCGAAAGGGGCACACTTGCCCAGATAGAACTGCCCCACCGTGTAGGAAAAACGGTTATGAAATCTACGAGGAGGTGAAGCACTTCCCCAAGGTGACTACCCATGGCGACTTTGTTGTCTAGGGATTCAGAGAGAATGCTCATAATTGGAAAAAACAAAGTATCTTTTGGGAGTTGCCTTATTGGAAGGATCACATGGTTCCACACAACTTAGATGTGATGCACATTGGGAAGAACTTTGTGGACAACATCGTAAACACGGTGATGGGGGTGGACGGCAAAACGAAGGATGATGGAAATGCAAGGAGGGACGTGGCGGACATATGTGACAGGCCGGAACTCCATCTATTGCCCGGTCCTAACGGTAAACTCCTACAGCCAAGAGTCAAATATGTTCTTCCTGAGTATAAGCGAACATACGTTTGTAACTGGGCACAACTGCTGCGTTTGCCGGACGCTTATGCTTCGAACTTCGCGAACTGTGTTGATACATTAGGTAAAAGGTTTCAAAACTTTAAAAGCCATGACTGTCATGTGTTCATGCAGACATTGTTACCTGTTGCATTCCGGGCACTTCCCGATGATGTGTTGGAGCCACTCGTTCAGTTAAGCCAATGGTTCAAGAGCCTGTGCTCCACAACATTGAAGCACAGTGACTTAGTCCGGCTTGAAAAAGAAATTTCCATAATAATATGCAAGCTGGAGACCATATTTCCACCCGGCTTCTTCAACGTAATGGAACACTTGCCCATTCACCTGGTCCAGGAGGCATTCTTTGGTGGTCCTGTTCAATATCATTGGATGTATCCCTTTGAGAGGTATTTCGGGTGGTTGAAGAAGAAAATAAAGAACAAGGCACACCCTGAAGGATCTATGGCCCAAGCGTACCTCATGTTTGAGATTTCCCAATTCGCATCAACATACTTTGGGACGGACAATGTATCGTCTTCTACATCAACAAGTATGCGTAACGAGGACGAAGGGGTTGAGCCTATGTTATTGTCGGTTTTTAAGGACAGTGGGAGCCCTGTGGGAGGTGTAAACACGAGGTGGTTCGGCGATCAAGAGTATAAAGCAGCACCTTTATGTTCTACTGAACTGCAAAGAAGTCAACCACTACTTAGAGTAAGAAATAATGCTCACTAACGACTTCATTAAATTGATATGTATTATAGGTGTAATTAATGAGCTTGTTTCCCTCGCAGCTTGTTTAAGAATTACAAGTTGACTTCATTTCCGAACACCACGGACACTCAATTGGATCAGATGATTGAAGCAGAGTTCGCTCAATGGTTTTATCAGCTATCTGTGAGTAAAACAATCATTTACATAATTTCAATTTTGACCATATGTAACCAAAACTTAAACCATTCTACATCTAACGGGTACTCCAAATGTAGGAAAATTGGGAAGCCTTTCGATTTTACGAAGATGAGCGTCATGAACACCTTTATCAGTTAGCCCGAATGTCTTCCCCTAAAGTGACCACCTGGAGTGCTTACCGAATCAATGGGTTCTTATTTCACACACAAGCAAGGAGTAACTCAGTGGCTTCGTATAGTGCGGGGGTGTGTGTCAAAGGCACGGGTGGCGGTGGATTTGTCGATGACTTCTATGGTGTTCTCCAAGAAGTCATTACACTGGAATATGTTGGGCCTGTCAACAAGAAAAGCATATTGTTTAGATGTGATTAGCTTGACAATACCCCGGTACGAGGTGTACGTTCACCAAGGTTATGCCCGTTTGTTGAATTACACAAGGACAGACGGTACTGGAAGTACGACCCATTCATCTTGGCAGGGTGCGCAACCCAAGTGTTGTTCATGAATTACCCGACAGGCATACAAGATAAAGCTAACTGGTGGGTTGTGGTTCCAAACAAACCATCTTATGCACAGTACAAGCAGTTCACCCTTCCGTTGGCCATCCAAGATGACCAACCAAGAGCTGTTGTCCTGATCAACCCCAATGACGGTACCGTATCACAAGTTGTAACACCCCAACCTTAATCACAAAATTAAATACCTACTTAGCACCCAAACCTGTGATTAGCGCAGCGGAACACTTAGGTTGAAGCATTACCACCGTCCCCAAAAGAGACAAGGCACACAACTTTCTAGAAACCACGAAAAGATGAACTACTAACTCCAAAACTCAACATAGAACAACTTATACAACCATTGATCATAGATACATAAACTCAAAACATAGGAGATTTCCACGTCTCCAAACTCTGATTTGCTCTGCTATCAAGCTGTACCCATAGGAACTACCTCACATCGTGGATTACTTCTGAACGGCTTTGCCTTGACCTTGGGAGCTCGAACCTCCTAAAACAAAACATTAAAACATTGCGAAAAGTGAGTGGGGAAACACTCAGTACGTAAACCTCCAACACGTAAAACCGTTCGAAAACGGTTTCAGTGCCGGCATTTAAATTCATTTTGAAAACAAGGGGCGGGGGTAGAAGCGATAAACTGAAATGAAGTACATATATAACATACATGAATAGCGCTGTAGTAAGCTAGATGAATAAAAACGTGGAACCCTCATGATCGGTGCAAGCACCTCACACACGCGCATGCCCAAATCGATCTAGATTTGGATTGGGTGACCGCTAAGCGGTCGACACTGGCCAGGTCAAGGCACTCTGATCAGGAGTGCTAAAACATGAATAAACATATAAATGATAGCATAAGACGGGTCCACCTTAAAACATAAAAGATTTACATAAAGCATAAAACTTGATAATACATGAATCATGAACGCGCTAAGGCGGTAAAGGTTGGACAATTTGCGTACCTTAAGATGACGTGAGCTTAGGTGGTGCGTCTCGGTTCTGAGATGGCTTGGGCGACTTGACAACTAGAATAAGAATAAGTGAAAATAAAGAACCGAAGAGGTTCTTAGCTAACTTCAAATACTTAGTAACTTGAGAATTTATAAAAGAAAATAACTTAGAGAGAAAATTCAGGTTTTATAAAAATAAAGTTTATAGCATAACTTGAGCTAGAAAAACCGGAATGAGGCAAACGAGTACATCTTGGAATAGGGAAAAACATAATCTACAACTTTGTCAACAGAACCAGAGGCTAAAAATCAGAGGAAGGGCTCCAAAATGGGCCCGGACAGAAGCTAAGATAGAATAATTTAGGAATTCCGGAATGAAATTACATAGAGAAATTGATGTAGAAAGGTGAAATCAAAGAAGGGCACTTGGACCTTGGAAAGATAGCTTAGATTAATGAAGTATAGGAACCAAAGATTGGAGGTGAATATGAAACTAAAAGGGTTCCTCTAGACTTATTTAGAGAAAAACGATGTTGATGACACGGTTGATGAAAGAAGAATGAATTATGGAGTTTGAGAAATAAATGTGAGTTGAGAACTTAGAGGAACTTAACTTGAGAGCTATTTAGAACTTAGAAGTCATTAGCTAGATAAAACCTTGACCAACTCAAAGATATTGAACTCTTAAGCTAACACTCATTGGGAGATATATATAGCTTGTGTTTAAATCACCACCCTTGGCTAAATGGCCTTAGGACATATTTAGGCTTCTAAAACCATACTTTTCACCCTTACGACTTTAACCTAAGATTATAACATATAACCATAACTTATCAATGCTTAAAGTTCCCTATTGGCTTGGTTTAGGGCCTTAGAAATGGAATTTTATAAAGAGTAAACTGGGCAGAAACTTCAAGTAGACAGCCCTTCTTCCCGGGCTCATATCTCACACTCCCGACATCGAATAAATACAAACCATACCTTTCCAGAAAGCTTGCAAGGTGACCTAAAACTTTCATGTTTACCACAAAAACTAAAGAGGTCTCCAAAGGGACGAAAAACAGCCCTCAAGATATTGACTCCAGAAACGTATTCCGAAACGCAATGTTACGGTTTTGGCTATATCTCGGCCTATACAAGTCGGAATTTAGAAATTCCAAAGCCTATGGTTAACACTTTGGGCTATCTCATGGAGTAAAAATCTGGGTAAAAATCCAACTTTCAAGTCTCTGTAATTTTCCAGAAATTGAGCAGAATCTTTCTTGCACTTAAACTCAACTCTAATGATGTTTTAAATCTCTTAATTCATACTAATTCCTTACCAAACTTCATTTTAGCTATTATCTACCATATTTCCAGAATTAAACCTTCACAACTTAGCTCATCAAAGACCTTAAATTTATCATGCATCCATGGATTCAACATGCATTCTTTCATATATAACTTAATTTAGCACTCTTTCACCAAAATGTCATCAATTCACCCAAATTAAACACAACAACACTTAAACATCAAATTTAACTTTTATAAACAACCCTTAATACTCATAATCTCATCAGGAAACTCACATGCATTAAGATTAAATCATCATCCATTAAGAAATCATCAAGAAAACCTCAAGAACACCTTAAATTTCACATGCACATACTCTAAACTCAAACCCTAACTTGACTAATACAATCATAACTTTGAATTCATGATTAAAGAGAGTAAAAGAGGTAGAATTTACAAGAATTACACATATAAAACATAAAACTCATATTAGGGTTTAAAAGAATTGAATTTGGGGGTTTGAGAGATTACCCTTGGGGTTAAAATTTGATGAAAACACAAGAGAGGAGGAAGGAGGTGGCGGCGGCGGCTCTGGTCGGAAAAAATGGCCGGTGGGCTCGTGGGTCTGGCCGGAGAGGAGGAGGGAGGTAGAGAGAGAAAGTGAAGTGTGTTTGAGAAATTAGAATGAGGAAATGGGTTTACTAATACCCATTAGTAGTATATTTTCCCTCCACTTAATTAAAACACTAACTAATACTTAACGAATCTGAATTTTGATTAAGTAAAATAAATTGTAAACAAATACTAGTTTAATAAAATTAGTTTGCACTAAATAAAATTAATTGGTAACAATTGGGTTAAAATAAAATAGAACTTGAACTAATAAAATTAAATGAATGGAACATAAATATTACTTATACTAAAATAAAATAAACATAATCTAAAATAAAATAAATTAAGGTTTGGATAATAAAATATAAACGTTGAGAAGTAAAATAATTAAACCCCTTTCGATAAAAGAAATAACGTAAACGGTAAAACCGTAACTTAATACCCTTTGCCATCTACTGCACGAGACTTGACACCGATAAAATAAATAATTAAAAGTAAACGCGAAAAATTTATACGTAATTTAGATAATTACGGTAATTAGTACTTAATTAATCGTGATTTTGGGGCGGGTTATTACATCCTCCCCCCTAAAAGAAAGTTTCGTCCCCGAAACTTGGCGATGGTCATTAAACGCGTTTGTTTACCTTTGAAGAGATGGGGGTACTGTTTCTTCATGTTTTCCTCGGTTTCCCACGTGGCTTCCGAGGTGTCTTGATTCGCCCATAGCACTTTGACTAAGGGGACTTCTTTCGTACGTAGCTTCTTGATTCGTCGATCCAGAATTTGAATCGCTGTCCTGGAAGGTTAGATCTTCGCCAAAAGCGTGGCTCTTCCACTAGAACATGCTTCGGTCCGCATATACTCCGAGTGCGACACATGAAAAAACGTCGTGGATCCCTCCTAAGCTAGAAGGTAATTCTATTCGGTATGCTACCGGATTGATTTTCTCCATGATCGGATATGGCCCAATATAGCGTGGGCTTAGCTTCCCTTTGATGTTAAAACCCCGAATCCCTTTCGTCGGAGAAATCTTGAGAAAAACGTGATCTCCAACTTGGAATTCAAGAGGTTTTAGCCTCTTATCTGAGTAGCTCCTTCACGACTGGGCGGTCTTGATGTGCTGTTGGATGACTCGGATCTTATCCGCCGTGGTCCCGAATTAACTCGACCTATGACTAGCGCTTCGTCTAGTTCTCCCCAACACAACGGGGTACGACATCTTCGACCATAGAGCGCCTCAAACGGGGCCATTTTAATGGTGGCTTGGTAGCTATTATTATATGAAAATTCTATGAGTGGGAGGAATTCATCCCAATCCCCTTGAAAATCTAGAACGCATGCAGGCAGCATATCTTCTACAATCTGGTTTACCCTTTCGGTTTGACCATCACTCTCCGGATGGTAGGAGCTACTAAAATTGAGTCGAGTGCCAAAAGCTCTCTGCAATGCGCTCCAAAACCTTGATTGAAATCTCGTATCTCGGTCGGACACTATATCTTTTGGAATTTCGTGTAAACGGACAATCTCTTGAATGTAAGTATCCGCTAACTTATCTACCTTCCATCCTTCATGGATAGGAATAAAATGTTCCGACTTGGTTAGGCGGTCCACAATGACCCAGATGGTGTTCTTTCTTGACATGGTGAGGGGTAAACCCATGATAAAATCCATAGAGATCGACTCCCATTTCCATGTGGGAATTTCCAAAGGTCTAAGCTCCCCTGATGGCCGTTGATATTCTGCTTTGATCCTTTGACAAGTTAGACACTTATCCACATAATTAGCTATATCCTTTTTCATATTTGGCCACCAAAAAGTTTTCCTTCAAATCCCTATACATCTTGGTGCCTCCAGGGGGTACTGAATATAACGAGTTGTGGCTTTCTTCCAAAAGCTTTAACCTTAAGCCTCCCTTGTCAGGTACACACAACCTATTCTGGAATCTTAGGGTTCCATCTTCTTGAATCAGGAATCCCGGCATCCTTTTTGTGACAAGACTATCCATGATCCTCTTGAGTTCAGAATCGTTCACTTGTTCCGCCTTAATTTCCTCAATAATGGACGGTTGTAGGGATAATGCAACTAACTTCTTTGTCACTTCCCTTTGCCTGACTAGCTCAATACTCTCTTTACATAGCTCCTGTTGTAGTTTTGGGTGAACCTCTAGACAGGTCAACTTTCTATGCTGATTCTTCCTACTCAGAGCATCTGCTACTACATTTGCTTTACCAGGATGGTATTGGATATCTAAATCATAATCCTTGATAAATTCTAACCATCTTCGCTGCCTTAAATTCAACTCCTTCTGAGTGAATATGTATTTGAGACTTTTGTGATCTATAAAGATAGTCGTATGAACTCCACATAGATAACGCCTCCAAAACTTCAGAGCAAACACCACTGCTGCGAGCTCTAGGTCATGTGTTGGGTAATTTTTCTCGTAAGGCTTTAATTGCCGTGACGCATAAGCTATCACCTTATTGTCCTGCATCAGCACATATCCTAAACCTTGGTGGGATGCATCACTATATACCACATACTCTCTTCCTTCATCGGAAAGGGATAACACTGGTGCGGTTGTTAACTTTTCTTTGAGCACTTGGAAGGCTTCTTCACATTTGTCAGACCATTCAAAACGAGTTGACTTTTTGAGTACACCCAAATATCATCTAGAAACACTACTACAAACTTATCCAAATGGGGTTTGAACACCCGATTCATCAAATCCATAAATACTATCGGTGCATTGGTAAGCCCAAACAAAGATCATCAGTAAATTCATAGTGCGGATCTTGTCCTAAAAGCGCTTGGGTATATCCTCACCCTAACTGAGTCAGGTATCGACCTTAAATCTATCTTGGAAAACATTCCGCCTTGAAGCCGCCAAACAGATCATCGATCCTTGGAAGAGGGTACTTGCTCTTGATGGTAACCTTGTTCGTGTCTCGTAATCAATACATAGCCTTAAGCTACCGCCCTTCTTCTTTACGAAAGGCACTGGGCTCCTAGGTGATGCGCTGGGTCTCCATCAATCCTTACTTAATAATTCTTCCAATGGTATCTTCAACTCCTTAAGCTCTCGCGCCATTCGTAAGACGCTTTGGATAATCGCCTAGTTCCGTGGAATTAATACAATCTTAACGTCAATCTCCCTCTTCGGGGGTAATTCCGTAATTTCCTTGGGGAAAACGTCCGGAAACTCGCGCACCATGAATCTCCTCTGTCTTGGTTGGGTCTTTATAAATTAAGCAAAACATTGGTTATTCTAAAAAGGTTTAAGCTTTACTAGTCTAAGATTTATCTTCTCATATTGGTAGTTAACAAGAGGTAACACAATTGATGGGGATAAGAATTATAATGATGTTATGAATAAGGAAATCCATAAGAGATGCTGAAATGAGTTTGATATGAAGGAGAAGATCTTGAGTAAGCTTTTGATAATCAAATCTGGGTTTGGGAGATGTTTATGTATGTTTTCAGAAATATCATGGAGTCTCTAGTGTTGTACAGAGGCAAGAAAACCTTCAAGCTTCAGAGGGAAAGGTTTTGGGTAAATATGTCAAGAATCTTGAATTAGGAAAATCAGTATCGAGGATGCATGAATGATTTGGCAAAAGTTGCTTGGGATATGCAAGGCGTAAGTTGATGAGATGGGCCGAATAGTAACTTGTATTTAAGCTAAATCTTGGATATGAACTGTAGATGTTGTTGAGAATGATGATTATTTTGGGAAGAGAAAAGATGATCAAATAAGAAATACGATAGAATAGGTGTAATCCATCACCACTGGATGTATGAGTAGATTATTGTTAGAGTAAAGACACTTATCCAAAAATGAAATTGAGAAAAGAAAGAGTTACCAATATGGTGTGGGCATAACATTAAGGAGCTAAAATGATTGGTCGGTAACGATGACAAGATCTCCTAAAAATTCTTGAAAATGGGAAATGATTAGAATTGACGAAGTTGATTGCTATCTTTCGACGATGAAAGGTGAATTTGGGAGGGGAATGTACAGTATGAGTGGGAGGTGAAGCTTGATTTAAATAATAAACTCGAGGTAGATAGCCCTACAGAGGAGGGTTGAAACTTACAATGGTTGTTCATCAAAGGAGAAGGCTAGGGGGATTCTGATACATGTGTATGGTTAAACGAGATCAGAACTTCTAAAACCTCATAATTTTGTTGGACGTCTCTAAGATACCCGTATACATAACGAGTTTTTCCTTCAATCTGCATTTCCCTCTTAATCTCGCTCTTAATTACAAATCTCTTACTCCTCATATGAATCTCCTCAATCATTATGACTCTATTGCCTCCCTTTTTGTTTCCTCCCTAACCTAGTTCCTGATACAGGGTTAGGAATGACTATTATTAACTCCTCAACCGAGGCCTAAATCTCTGTATTCGTGCTAAAGCCCCCATTATGGGTGCCATGTTCTTGAAGTCCTTGTTTACCTCATTGACCACTATTATTAGGTTCTTCACACCATTTAAACAATTCAGATAAATATAAAGAGTACTTCTTCCTCTTATCACTTCAAACTGGCTTTCCTTGAAGCCTCATTCATGGGCTCTCACTGTGGTGAAGAATTCCTTGAGCTTTGCAACATGCTACATTATTACAGCAAAATATATTTTTATCTCGCATAACTTATTGCCGCCACTTTTTTCCTTTCTATAACTTGTTTCCTAACAACTTTGATTAGGGTGGCGGAGGTGGCGGCTGACGAGAGGTGGTGGCGGCGGCGGCTGGCTCCGGTGGCCGGAAAAAAATGGCCGGCGGTGGGCTGCTGTGGCTGGCTGGGCAGAGAGGAGGAGGGAGGTAGAGAGAGAAAGTGAAGTGTGTTTGAGAAATTAGAATGAGGAAATGGGTTTACTAATACCCATTAGTAGTATATTTTCCCTCCACTTAATTAAAACACTAACTAATACTTAACGAATCTGAATTTTGATTAAGTAAAATAAATTGTAAACAAATACTAGTTTAATAAAATTAGTTTGCACTAAATAAAATTAATTGGTAACAATTGGGTTAAAATAAAATAGAACTTGAACTAATAAAATTAAATGAATGGAACATAAATATTACTTGTACTAAAATAAAATAAACATAATTTAAAATAAAATAAATTAAGGTTTGGATAATAAAATATAAACGTTGAGAAGTAAAATAATTAAACCCCTTTCGGTTAAAGAAATAACGTAAACGGTAAACCCGATATAAATTAACTTAACGGGTAATTAAAGTGAATTAAAGGTTTATGAACCCGTAACTTAATACCCTTTGCCATCTCCTGCACGAGACTTGACACTGATAAAATAAATAATTAAAAGTAAACGCGAAAAATTTATACGTAATTTAGATAATTACGGTAATTAGTACTTAATTAATCGTGATTTTGGGGCGGGTTATTACACAAGTACTCGTTATTGAAGGGGTGTTTGATGAGGTTGCGGACATAGACAACGCACAATTAATAGTGGGTGGTAATACGTCCGATGGAGCCAATGAGGACGATGGAGACATCGAGGATGACGAAGATGATGATGGTGACGATGATGAGGTGGATGAGGACGATGAAGACAACGAAGACTATTAAATAACAATATAGTAATCGAATTTTGATTGTGTTACAATTGTCTTCAACGAACACATATTATGTATTCTATTTTCTAAGTGAAACGAATTGATTGTGTGCCTAAGTGAAACTAATTCAATGTTTTTCATATTCTACATCAATGTGTTGTCGATCTCTTTTAATGCATTGTATTGTTTGGGAGTGGTTACTAGTTCATATTACTTGCTATTTTATTTCGTGCAAGCTGATACTAATTCAATGTTTATTCTACTTTTATTTTGCAGTTGCATTATGTCAGGAAGAGACGGATCACGCAGACCTCGGACCCGTGGTGGGTCTAGACCGAATGCGAGGGGTGATTCTTCATCGGCCCCACAGACTCCATACATTCCCCAGTTTGATCCTGGCCATGAAGCTGCTTCTCAACCTTAGGGGAGCAACTACGACTTCTTTTCACAGCTAGACCCATCCACTCTGGAGCTCATACCGTTCTTTGCGGGTAGTACTGTGCCAGCAGGGAACGAGACGATGGGCGGGTTTTATGCTCAGGGGCTTCAGGGGGGCCCAAACTGATGATGTGGGTGACCAAACTGATGTTGAGGGTACCCAAACTGATGTTGGGGGTACCCAAACTGAAGGGGATGGAACCCAGGCCGAACAGGGTGGGCCGTAGACTGAAGGGGAGGGCGACACTACCCAAACGTCGGGGAACGATATCACCGAACGATATCGAATTCAACTGGACGTTCGGGCGGAAGCTCAAAAAACGTCGGATGGGAGGTTCATCATTAGACCTTGTAATGGCGCGTGAGTATCAATCTGAACTTTGATTATGCATTTATAACTTAATTTGTGTTTAAATATATATAATTTTGTATGCACTCAATCTAATCGATGTTTCATTTCAAATTGATTTAAGTGTGGCGCCATATGGGGCACACGCAACCAGGGCCATCATGGACATAGTAAAGCTGAATTTCCGAGGCTTCTGGCCAGTATGGAGCAAAGTGCCCCAGAGGACGCGGGAGTTGATATACGACGAGTTCAGGGTAAAACTCTCACATTTTCCCTCTTTAAATTTTTGCATACGTACGTTGTCTTTCATATTGGTGTATGTTTGTGTATATATAATGCGTACGTGTATGTTTGTGTATGGTTATCCGGCGTGTGGCCGTTGAGATATATTAATATGAATTGGTGTATGTAAAATGGGGGATAATTGTCAATTTATAGGGGAAATTATGCCAAATTTTTTTCGTGGTTTATTAATTCAAAGTTATGATATATATGGTTTAATTTGTTTGCATGTTTAATTCTTCATGTATGGTTTGAATGCAGAAAAAAATTTGGTGGGAGGACCAACACAAGATCTATATACGTGATTGGTTCCTTAGGAGGGCCCAAAAACAGTACGCCGACGCTATCGGCAAATCGAAAAAAAGATGGTTGGCGGGGAGAGGCAAACCCAAATGGATTTTCGACGATGAGATTTTGGAGAAATTCATTACTCATTGGCAAGACCCCAAATTCGTTGAGAAAAGCAAGAATATGAGCAAGGCAAGGAAAATGAACCAAGATAAGGGTCCACCATCGCACACAAGGGGCCCAGTTTCCTTCGGTATCGTCAGAGAGAAGTTGGTAAGTTAATTATGAATTTAATTATGACTTTAATTATGGTTTAATTTAACGTTTAATTTATATACGCACTTACGTACAGAAAGAAAAAAACGATGGAAAAGACCCTGACATATGGGAACAATTCAAAGCGACATTACGTGGCACCAATCTGGGTGCACGCATGTGTTCCGGCAATTGGGGTAAGTACCTTCATCATCCAATATTTAAGTTATTATAATCGTACGTACACGTATGAACATGAACTTTAATTCGCTTATTCCAACTACTCTTTCTTTGTATCGACCAGGAGACGATACATAGTGATTATGAGTTGTACAGAAGAGAGATGGAGGCAAAGCAACGGGAGGACGGTCAACCAGAAACTCCCATTATGTCTGGAGACGAGTTCTAGTTGGACAAACAACTGCAAAGTCGGGGACACGTCGTGGGCATGGGGGTTGTGGGGGAAGCTATGAAGACGCAGTTCCCCCACATCTCATCGAGGAGACGTCCACGACATCGTAGTAACACCAATAGCGTCGACGTTCGAGCCTCTATTACGGAGTTCAACAGAGAGCTTCAGCGTCAACTCGAGGAAGAGAGGCAACAGAGCGAACAAGATAAGCGCATGTTGCAAGAACAATTCCAGAGACAATTAGAGAAACAACAGCGCCGATCTGACGCAACCATGGAGGAAAAGGTGAGGCAACAAGTAATGCAACAAATGTTGCAAATGCAAATAATGTTCCAGCAGCAAGCAAGTCAGAGCTGGCAAGCCCCTTTCCTCGCTGGATCTTCCTCTGGAAGCCAAGCGCCATACACTGGACAGCCTCCTCCACCGCCGCCCCGCCGCCGCAGTACTTCTCGTCGGACCCTCATCTCTCAAATCCCACAACCTCAGCCCACCGTTCCTCCCGAGGACTCGTTATATGCTTACCCAGGTAAGCATATTTTTTTCCATAAACACAAAATTAAATTACTAATTACACGTTCCAATAATTACTTAATTCATTTTGATTGTATTTCATACCTTTCCAAATTGTCGTTGTATCCCAGGAGGCCAATTCCTATTCCATAGCCTCGAAGAATTGACACAACGCCAGAATCAGGGTGATGATGGCAACGATGAGGAGGAGAGCGAAAGTGATGATGACGATGCCTCCGTGTGACGACATTAATCGATCATTTTGATTGTGTTTATATTTTACATTGTATGAACATTTAAACTCTTTCTTAATTACATTCGTACTTATTAGCTAGTACATTATTTAATCCAAATATCGAAATATTTTTCATTATGTTTACGCACATACGTACAAATTAATTAACTTAATTAACATATATATATATATAATAACACGTACGTACATATGAGAATAATTGTAATTAACAACATAATCGACAATGAAACATATATATAAATTAAATTATCTACCTAGAAAAAATTAGAATATAATTAACAATAATAATAATCAATATATAATTAACTATACCTAAAAAATATATACATATATATATATATTTTTAGTAAGAACTAAAATTAAGAATATATAATAGTAATAGTATCAATAATAATAATAGTATCAATAATAGTATCAATAATAATAATAATAATAATAATAATAATATTAGCACGCTATAGCCACCATGCATCGAAAATTTTCAAAAAATTTAGCCAAATTAGGCGTCTGCTTTCCTGCCAAACAGACGCCCAAATTATTGAAATTGAAAATGACGTCTGTTTGGCGGGAAAACAGACGTCATTTTTAACAGCCTATATAAACCGAAGCCCTCAAACTTCCCTCCGAATTTTTTCCCTCCCATCTCCATTTCATTTCTCTCATCTTCTCTCATCAATTCTCTTATTTCTCCTAACCTTCAAAACACCTCAAATCCATCCAAGATTGATGAATTGAAAATTTTACAATTGAAGATTGAACATTGGAGAGTGAAGATTGAAGATACAAGATTGAAGATTGAAAAATCAAGATTGAAAAATATTGAAGTCATATATTAATTGTAATTTAGGTTTTTATTTTGTTTGTATCATTTAAGTTAGTAAAAATCATCATTAATAAAGTTGTATTATATTTTTTTTTGTTAAAATATATATTCATTATCATTTTATTGTTGTTATTTCTATAAAATATATATATATGAAATTGTATATACATGAATTGCAAATATATATCATTTATTATTATATAAAATGTATTTATTTTCATTATTAATGTCTCCACAATTCTTATTAAACAATTTAATTACAAATACAAAAATGTAATTTTTACGCTTTATTTTATAATTAGAACACTCAAAATATACTATTTATTCTAATTATTTTCATTATTGAAATTCACTTTTTTTTTTGTTTCTGTAACCCAACATTGGCGTCTATTTTGGATGAAACAGACGTCGTTTCTGCATCAAAAACAGCGTCTGTTTTATGCCAGATAGACGCTGATTTTGGTCTGACACAGCCATCGTAGTCTGCAATAATTTTGGCGTCTGATTCAAACAGACACCAATTATAGACGCTTTTTTAAAAATGGCGTACTAGGTTTTGGCGTCCGTTTTAATCAGACGCCAAAACCATTTTGGCTTCTGTTTACACCCATATCAGACGCCAATTCCAGACGTTTTTGGGCACCAATTCTACTAGTGCATGGAATAGAAAAGCTACCTGGATATATCAGACAACTTGGAGGGTAGCTTCTTTTGGATAATAACATTGCACTCCTGGGTGAGAGACACCATAGCATGGTCCAAAAGTTTTCCTTTTAGAGAGCATCTACTTGATGAACTCGACATAGGAAGGTATATTTGTGATGGCCTCAAGGAAGGGAATGTTGATGTGTAACTTCTTCAACATCTCAATAAATCAACCAAATTTTTTCTGCTCCTTAGCCTTTACAAGTTGCCGTAGAAATGGAATAGAGGGCTTGTAGGGCTTAGGTGATGGGGGCATGGAACAACTCTTTTGCATAGTTGGTTTCTGCACTTTCTCCTTAGCAACATCATCGATAGGATCGCCTTCAACTACATCCTCCTTCTCTACATCAATCACCTCCTCCTGCACTACCTCCTTCCCTTCTTAGGCTGCTTAAGACCCCATAATTCCTTCCCTCTCCTTAAAATGATCACATTATGCTCTTTTGGATTAGGCTTTAACCAGCTAGGAAGCTTTCCTTGTGACTTAGTTAGGTTGTTGACCTGTTGAGCAATCTGGGCTATCTGAGTTTCAAGCATCTTCTGGCCTATCTGTAACATCTTTTGGTGAGAAGCTAGTTGCTCGGTGGTGTTAGCTTGGTATTGAAGGAAGTTTTCCATAATAGACTTTAGATTGGACTCCTGTGGAGGTGGTGGTAGAAGGGCTATGGGTGGTTGGTGGTATGGGACAAGTGGGCGATTTTATGACGGTGAATGGTGATTATGTGGTGGTGGTTGAAAACTAGGTGGTTGGGATGAGTTTTGATGAGGAGGAGGGTTTTTGTTTCGGTGGGAGGAATTTGGTTGATTTCTCCAACTGGGGTTGTAGGTTTGGGAGTAAGGGTTGTTTGGTGGAGGCTTATGAGAATAGTTCTGAAAGCCATTGGCATGCTCAGGTGTGGATAGGTTAGGGTGACACTCCACATGAGGGTGAGGACCCTACATAGCTTACAGGAGTACCCTGTCTCTGGAGTGTTGGAGGAGGAAGAAACAATTGGAGGATTGAGCACAAACTTTTCCATCTTGGTGGTCAAAGCCGTCTCTAACCTGTCGGCTAGAAGAGCTACTGCATCAATGTTGTGTTTCCCATGCTCTCGATCATATCCTCCAATAGTCCAGTTGTAGGCGTTGGACGCCATCTCTTCCAAAAGAGCATCGGCCTGCTCCGGTGTCTTCTTCATGAAAGTACCCCCTGAAGCATTCTCTACAAATTGTCTCATTGGTTTGGAGAGTGCCTCATAAAATATCTGAACGAGCATCCAAGGTTCGATGTCATGGTCAGGGCACTCTCGTTGCATCCCTCGAAAGCGCTCCCATGCCTCAGCTCAAATAGAGACTTGCTAAGATGCTGCTTGAATTGGATGATGTCAAGCCGTAACTTCGATGCCTTGCGAGTTGGGAAGAATCGGTTGAGGAATGCATTTCTCAATTCATCCCAAGTGTTGAAGGAGTTGGGCGTACAAATCTTAAGCCAACTTTTTGCCTTATCAGTGAGAGAGAAGGGGAAAACCTTGAGTCTGTTGTATTCGTCAATCACTCCCGGCATCTTGATCACGCTGCACCGCTTAAGGAATGAATTCACATTCTTGATGGGATTCTCCGCAGGCGAGCCTCTAAACTAGTTCTGTTCAATAAGGCTTATGAATTCGGGTTTGAAATTGAAATTGACATTCTCCGTTAAACTAGGTAACACGATTGCGGAGCCTCCTGTACTTGTGGTAGGGGCCTAATAAGACTGAAGAGTATGAGGTGGTGGTTGTGCAGCCATATCTTGCTTCTTTCACTGCCTACGAGCTGCACCGCTTAATTTGCGAGTTGTTGCGATCTCAGGATCAAAAGGTGTTCGGTCTCGTTCCGAACCGAATTTCTTCTCTTTTATAGGGTATATTTGCTTGTTTTAACCCCTATTTATATATTAGATATAATGATTTGGTATTTTGTAGGAAAATAAGGAGTTAGAAGAAGTTTGGGCTTAATTGAAGGTTTTTAGGGAATCCCGAGCTATTTCCCGAGTCAAACCAAGTCAACCCGAGCCGAGAGCCAAGGCGAAACTGAAGCTGGAAATTCCATATCAAGATTGGCGCAAAACAGGGGAACGGTACAAACTCAAAGGTTTGAAATACGTGTGTCTTCACCCTTTGGATCATAACTCCTTCGTTACAACTCCGATTGGTCTGAAATTTTCGGAGCTTAAAGTACACACCAAGAGCTTTCCATCGATATCTTACGGGCCTAAAACGGAGTTCGGATGAAGAAGTTATGCGTGTTTGAAGTCGGCAGGGAAAAACTGCCCAGAACAGTGGCTCGTCCGAGCCATCTGCTGGCTTGCCCGAGCCAGGCTTCTGGGGCAACAAAGACACCAGCCAGAACACTGGCTCGCCCGAGACACTCTATCTGTAGACGCGCGTGCTGCGATTTGTTCTAGGGTTTTGGGTTGTATTTTTCCTTCTTCTATAAATACCCACTTGTATTAATCCAACAAAAGGAATCAATTAGCCTAGGTAGTTTAGGAGTAGAATTAGATTTATTGCTTTCCTTTATTTGCTTTAATCTCTCTTTAATTGTTCTTCAAGTTTTCAATTGTTCTTCATTGTTCTTCAAGCTTTCTTTGATTTCTAGCATTTGTATTCAACTTTCTCAAGCTTTCTCAATCTCTCTCAAGCTCTCTCTTGTCTTCATTGAAGTGTTTTACAAGTTTTCTCTCTCTCTCTCTCTCTCTCTCTCTCTCTCTCTCCTCTCTAATCTCCATTGTTGACTTGTTTTCCAAGCTTTATAGTGTTAGCCACAATCAACTCCATTTTTAGTGGGGAGGAGGGTCAAGGAACTCCAATTCTACTTACTAGTGAGAATTTGGGGGATTCTTGGTAATCCAAACCACAATTTCTTGTTTGTTCGGGGGAAATTCAAGTGTAGATTGAAGGTTTATTGAAGATTAGTCATCAAAGGTATAATTTCTCGTTCCCAATTTCATTGTTCATTCATTGTCTTCATTCATGCCTTTTAATTGCTTTCATCTTTAAGTGCTTTCTTTATTGCTTTCTTTTAATTGCTTTCTTTATTATTATCATGTCTAGGTTAGATTTAAATGCTTTCTTTACATAATTTATCGCTTTCCGCACTTGAGAAAAACCTCTTTACACGAACTGATTACCTTAATCAAGCCTCACACCCATCCCTGAGACCGACATCCCTAACTTATAAAACCACAAAAATTACAATCGAACAATGGCGCCGTTGCCGGGGATGGCGCTATTTGGTAGATTAGGCTATTGGTTTGTGTGTACATAGTTTATTGCTTTCTCGATTATGCTAGAAAAATGTAGTGAAAAAAAGTAGAATATCGAAAAAAGTGAGAAAAGAAAAGAAAAAAAAAGAAAATTAGAAAAAAAAAAAGAAGAGTTATGGATAGTCCCCAATTCCCTCAATTTGAGCATGAAATATTTTGGAGGTATTTTGCTAGATTGCATGACTACCGTGTTCAATGTGAATTATATGGTATCTTTTATGATACATTATCTCTTTTGGAATTGTTAGTGAGGGTGTGAATTATGAGACCCGAAACCTTTTAGATTATTACGGGTTTTCTTGTTTAGGTGAAAAAAAAGCATGGGAGTTACTTGAATGGTTGTCTAGGGGTTCCTATGAGTTTGAACAACAAAATGTTAGTCCTAGCTTCCAACCTCCTTATGCACCACCCTTTGGGATCGAAACTGAACAATCATGTGAATACCCCGTGTATGTTGATGATCAATCTTATGATGGGGGATATGTGGAAAACTGTTATGATCTTTCCCAAAGTGTCGATGTTAAGTCTCCTTCCGTGTGCTCCTTGTGTGATTCGCCGTATCATAGTTCAATTTCTTGTTTGCAAGCTACAGTGGTTTCCTTCAAGGCAGAAGTAGAAAAATTATGTGCGAACATGAATGAGTATATGCGTGAATTTGTCCATGAGAGTAATCAAAGGGTAGTAACTCCTTCGTCACAAATGGTTGATTCGAATGTTGAAATAGGTCATTCATCGTCTTTGAGTCCTGAAATACATGTTGATTCAGTTGTGTATGATGAGGATGATGATTACTATAACCGACCATGCCTTGGACTACTTAGTAATTCCTTAGCTCTAGCCCCACCTTGTGAGCATGAGGAACAAGATGATTCTGTGTCTGATGATGTAGAATTAGTTGAAAACATGCTAGATGATGAACTATTGTCCACACCCTTGTCCATGCCTTTATGTGAAGAAAAGATTGAGTTTAGTGAATGCCATGATGTAATTGAGCATGATCTTGTTGAGAGTGAAATTGAATCTGTTGTGATTGAATGTGTGCTTGATAACGATTTGTTCACTTTCATTGAGGATCATTGCATTAGTGAGGCATTAGCTACCCTTGTATGTGAGTCCATTGATGTGCATACCTGTGATGATGAGCATAATTCTTTGGGGATTGATCATGATTGTTTGAACTTGGTTGTTGATGATGATTCTTTTGATGATGACATGCTTTATGAGTCATTCACGATAAGTTATGACCACGAACCTTCAACTTTCACTTTTGATGTTGCTTTGGATGATGACCTTTGTCTTTTGATGTTGATAGTTCTTCTAGTGAGTCCGATATTGATGAAGATGAAGATGTGCTTGTGTGATGTTGGGAGTGTTATGATGTGGTCTAACCCTCTGCTTTCCTTATTACCTATTGACGATTGTGATGATTATTTGGATGAGAGTGGTGATTTGGAATTTGTGATTGATGAAAATTGCATGGAAATTGAGTTTGAACCATTGTTTGCATCCAAGTCTTCGCATGAGCATGTTCGAAATGTGTTGTATTGCCTCCTTCCGTTGATTTGTATACCCAATCTCCATTTACCACAATGGGAGGATCCATTTGTCATGTCTTCTTCATCGCCTAGAAAAGTCTTGTATATTCATGAATTTCATCATTCTATGACTTTTCTAAGGCATTTGATAAATTGTTAAGGGCACTAATGTTTGTTTATGTGCTATTGAGTGTGCTCTTACCACCACCATTCCGAGATGCATGAGAGGATGCATGATTTGTTACTCCGGCGTTGAATGGTTCGACATGATGCCCGATATCTTGAGGTGAGAAGGAGTGAATTTCTTGATAAGATACCTTTGAGGTAATATCCTTCCTCACCCTTCTTGTATAATTAGTGAGTTGGTCTTTCTTTTCTTCTTTTATTTTCTTTTTGTGTGTGTCATTTTCTTTTATTTTGGGGTGCTTGCTTACCTACTTCTGTTTCCATTTTGAGGACACGACAACCTCTTTGTGTTGGAGTGGGAGGGTAGTATGTATTCCGGTATTCGAGTCTAAGAAAAGAAAAAAAAAAGAGTCGTTTTGTAAATATTTCAGTTTGTTTTCTTAGTTCATTAGTCCTTAGTGTCTTGTATAGTTTGTTTTTCCTTTTGATCTTGCATGTGAACCATCACACATAGTATGCTTTTCTTGTTTATTTCTAACCTTGGTGTGATGTTCCTTGGATCGTGGATTGAATATGCTTGATTGAAGACTTCGAGGTAACTTCTTTCCACCCTCTCTTTATGTGAATATATCGATGATCCATGATGCATGCTTGATTTTCTTTTTGGGTGGCGAACCCCTTGAGTGTGAATGTTGGATATATTTTGTTGTTGGAGCCGTGTGGGCTCGGGTCGCCACCGCTTTTTATGTGATAAGTGTTTGTATATATGCTTTTCTTGGTTTTCTACCTTACTTGAGACACCTTTCTCATAATGGAGACATTGTGATGTCTTGTGTTGGAGTGGAGGGGTGGTCTTTTCCATTTGTCATAAGTAGATCACCTAGTTTTTGAGTCTTTTGTTTTTGTTTTTCTTAGTTTGTGTCCAAAAATCTAAAAAATATTTTGTGTGTGAAAACAAAAAGGGGAGAAATGTTGTGAAAAACCCAAAAGTTATTTTTCTTTTTGAAGATGTTTCTGTTCACAGTTGTGTAGATAGTTGTCTAATTGGCTGATTCAATCAGTTAGAAGCGGCCGGTATGAATAATGATAGGCCTTAGGAAGGATTTTTGCCATGAATTATCTCTATTAGACCTTTACATGGAATGGGAAAGCGGAATCCTCAAATCTTACACGCTTTGACTGTGTCTTCTTACCTAAGTTAGACGGTTTTAGTTGTTCAATTGCTTAAGCTCTTAATTAATGCATTAAATAATTACTGTCGGGCCTACCGTCATGGGTTGGTTTGGGTGGATCGGCACCCTATGCCCCTTAAGTGCAATGACTCACGTATGGAGAAACCCAGCAGGGAGGGTAACCCTTTGCGAAGGTCGGTGCTTAAATTCCGCAAAACCCGACACAAACGCTCTAAGAGACACAAAACTGATTGAGTGTAAAGAAAAGAGTGAAGCAAGAAAAAGAAAGAAAAAGAGTTGAGCAAAATAATGGTAAGAAAGAGAAAAGTAAAAAAAAAAGAAGAAAAAGAAAGAAAAGAGTGGTGTAAGAAAAAGAAAGAAAAGAGAGGTTGAAAGAAAAACCAAGAGTGAAGTAGGATAGATAATCCCGAGATTGAGCATGAGAACAACTCTGATTGTCTAGTTTAGGATAGGAAGGACCGACTAGAGCCCACTTGCACATATGCACGAGGTGTTTTGCTCATCAGGAAGTGTTTTGGTTCAAAATCTCAAAGATTGACAGTTTTCCAACCTTCGTGTCTTAATTTGTTTATACTTGCTTCTTCCAATTGATTGTTGAGGCGGGTTTGGGAACTAGGTGCATGATTGGGGACGGGAACATCTTCTTTGCTTTTGTTTTGTTTTGTTTTTCGTTTTTCATTTCTTTTTCTTTCCCCTTTTTCTTTTCTCGTGGCTTTTGTGGGTATAGTTTCTATAAACCCTCATGAGACCTACCTCGTCCACCCGGGCTACCGGGGGGTTTAAAGGGCTTGATGCATATGCTAAATGCATCTGCGATTCCTGCGAAAGTGAGTTAGGATTTTTAGTTTTTCTTTTTAGTCCTTTTCTTTGTTTTTAGTTTGCTCGGGGTGAGCAAACCCTTGTGTTGGAGTGGTGTTCGGTCTCGTTCCGAACCGAATTTCTTCTCTTTTATAGGGTATTTTTTCTTGTTTTAACCCCTATTTATATATTAGATATAATGATTTGGTGTTTTGTAGGAAAATAAGGAGTTAGAAGAAGTTTGGGCTTAATTGAAGGTTTTTAGGGAATCCCGAGCTACTTCCCGAGTCAAACCAAGTTAACCCGAGCCGAGAGCTGAGTCAAACCAAGTCAACCCGAGCCGAGAGCCGAGGCGAAACCGAAGCTAGAAATTCCATATCAAGATTGGCGCAAAACAGGGGAACGGTACAAACTCAAAGGTTTGAAATACGTGTGCCTTCACCCTTTGGGTCATAACTCCTTCGTTACAACTCCGATTGGTCTGAAATTTTGGGAGCTTAAATTACACACCGAGAGCTTTTCATCGATATCTTACGGGCCTAAAATGAAGTTCGGATGAAGAAGTTATGCGCGTTTGAAGTCGGCAGGGAAAAACTGCCCAGAACAGTGGCTCGCCCGAGCCAGGCTTCTGGGGCAACAAAGACACCAGCCAGAACACTGGCTCGCCCGAGACACTCTGTCTGTAGACGCGCGTGCTGCGATTTGTTCTAGGGTTTTGGGTTGTATTTTTCCTTCTTCTATAAATACCCACTTGTATTAATCCAACAAAAGGAATCAATTAGCCTAGGTAGTTTAGGAGTAGAATTAGATTTATTGCTTTCCTTTATTTGCTTTGATCTCTCTTTAATTGTTCTTCAAGTTTTCAATTGTTCTTCATTGTTCTTCAAGCTTTCTTTGATTTCTAGCATTTGTATTCAACTTTCTCAAGCTTTCTCAATCTCTCTCAAGCTCTCTCTTGTCTTCATTGAAGTGTTTTACAAGTTTTCTCTCTCTCTCTCTCTCTCTCTCTCTCTCTCTCTCTCTCTTCTCTAATCTCCATTGTTGACTTGTTTTCCAAGCTTTATAGTGTTAGCCACAATCAACTCCATTTTTAGTGGGGAGGAGGGTCAAGGAACTCCAATTCTACTTACTAGTGAGAATTTGGGGGATTCTTGGTAATCCAAACCACAATTTCTTGTTTGTTCGGGGGAAATTCAAGTGTAGATTGAAGGTTTATTGAAGATTAGTCATCAAAGGTATAATTTCTCGTTCCCAATTTCATTGTTCATTCATTGTCTTCATTCATGCCTTTTAATTGCTTTCATCTTTAAGTGCTTTCTTTATTGCTTTCTTTTAATTGCTTTCTTTAATTTGCGAGTTGTTGTGATCTCAGGATCAAAAGGCAATAATTCGTCGTCCCTATAACCCCTCCTGCGCATACAACACAAGCAACTACACTAAGGGTAAGTAGGCTCAAGCAAAGTTAAAAGCAGAAAAATAAAAACAAAAAGCTTAAATATGAAGTGTCAAGTCTCTTAGATTAACGTAGTGGTGCTAGCTCCCCGACAACATCGCCATTTTGTTGTACTTCTAGGGAAAGTAAGGTTGTTGATCTCAGGGAGCTAGGTCTCTTAATAGTCTAATTAAGGTCAATGCCTTCTTGGTTTAAGCAGAGAAACAACTTAGATTGTTTGCAAGTAACAATATTAGAAACACGAAGAAAAAGCAGAGTAAGAAAACCTTAGATAGGAATTTACCAAATTAATATGCTAGAAATTCGATTGATCATTCTTTACTAATCACAGTGTCAATGAATTGCGGAATCGAAATACTTTGGACTACCTAAGCCTTCTCTCGAAGGTCACTAAGCTAATTCATTTGCATCAATTGTTGTTCTCACAAAATCAAGACAATGAATTATAGTTTCATCGATGTCTCCCCTAATTACAACCTAAAATATTCTCATATCTAGATTGTAAACATCCATCAAGTCTAGACCTGTCAATACGAGCGGACGGGCGGGTTACGGGTCGATCATATATCGGGTTCGGGTAAATACGAGTCGGGTGTATTTCGGGTTCGGGTAAATACAGATCGGGTGTATTCCGGTTTTGGGTCGGATTTACGGGTTATGACCGCCCTTTTTCTCAGTCACTTACTAGTAATAAAATTGATTATAATTAGTCAAAGACACATGTGTAATGTACCATTCCATTCCAAGTTCGACCCCCACTATATGTCATAGTTGTATAGACATATTACTATGCACCTAAGGGACAAAATTTGGCAATCTTCAAGTCTACAAGTATTATGCGGTTTACGTCAATAATCCATGAATAACAATATTTATGAAATATATAGGGTTTTGGGATGCTAATATACTGAACTTTTGGGGTATTTGACAATAATGCACTGAACTTTGACATTAGACAATAATACATTATTTTATTGAAAGAGAGGAGAGATGCGGGACTGCAGGAGTTTCACGGTTCACTGAAAGAGTGAGTGAATGACACTGTTAGGGTTTTGTTTTGGTCATTTGTTATTTTATTATTTCATTTGTATGTCTCTCTCTACGCATAGCTTTACAAAGTCAACCAATATTTTACTTTTGGGCCTTAATTTTCATGAAATGGACCAATTTTTTTGCACAATGCCAAAGTAGACAAAAAACTTAAAATTAAAGTATCTGACCCAATGTGTCAACCCAGACCTGACCCAACCTGACCCGTTTTTTACCGAGTTCTTTGGGTTGGGTCATTTTCGGGTCCTGGGTCAGAATTTCATGTTCAAAACCCATTTTTTGCGGGTCGGGTCGAGAATTGCCAGGTCGAATCAAGTCACACTAGAATTAAGTCTCTTCTCTCAAAGTCTACTTAATTTACAATAAACAAAAAGATAGAATTCTATCAAACCTCACATCAATTCAATCAAGTGGCAACAAGACGGAAATTCATCATACAATTACGAAAATAGTAAATAAAGCACTAATCACAATTAAACTAACACATTAGAGGCAAATCCCTAACCTAAGTTTGGGATTTAGCCACATATTCATAGCAAATGACAAAAAATTGATAAGAAGAAATTCTAAAACAAGAACAATTAGTAAAAGCAAGAGAAAGAAAAGGAAAGAATGATAAAACCTTGAAATCTTGGGTAATTAACAATGGAGAAGCATTGAAAGTTGAGAGAATAACTATCCTAAAAACATAGATAAAAGATACGATGTCCAAGAAACCCTAGAGTTAGGAATTAAACCGCAGAAAATCGAAGTTGTCAATGAGCACGGGCAGTGTTGACTTTGGTACAGCCTGTGCTGACATAAAAATTCAGCAGAAATGATTTCCACAAAGCAGCACGACCTATGCTGACATGAGCATTGCCCATGCCGACATGAGTGGTCCATGCCATCAGTCGTGCAACCTCACGACATTTTCCTGGAATTCTAGTCCTCTTGCACAACCGGTGCTGAGTTTTGGCATACCCCATGCTGACATCATGGCCTTGGCACAGTTAGATCTGTCAATTCGGGCGGGCGGGTCGGGTTCGGTACGGGTCGGTTTCGGGTTACTTTATGTTTTAGGCTTGGAAATTTTGGGCCTAACCTTAAATTTTCGGGCGGGTTCGGGTCGGGTCAATTTCTACCAGCTCAAGCACAACCCATGCTCACAGTTAGTGTCAAACCCTTTTTCTCTTTTTTGTTCAGCACAACTTATGCTAGGGGTTGTGCTAGCTTGCCTTCTCGTGATTTCTCCATTCTTCAACCTTCCATTGTTCCTTACCCTCTTTCTTATATCATTAAAGCACCGATCCTTCATTATAAAGGGTAATAACACCTAAATACAAGAAAATTTACACTTTAGTTATAAATGAAGGAAGCAAGTGATTTTAACTTAGAAGTTAGGGAAAAAGAGCTTGAAAGGCGAAAATAACTTAGAAAATAAGGCTAAAAATCCGTAAAAATTTGGTTTATAAGTTATCGATCACCAATAGCTTAGTACTCCATCTGTTTTATATTAATTGACACTTTAACTAACTTATTTTATTTCAAAATAACTGTCACTTTCATATTTCCAATATCTAATGTAATTATTTTACTTTTTTACTTTCCAAAATAATTAACTATTACTCCATGTATTGGGTGCATTTTGCTCCCTTTTTACATTTTTGTTCGTCACATTAAATCTTTTCATATCCCTCACTAGTCACTACTCATTATTTGTTGGAGAGAGAAAACCACATTGCAATTTATTAGGTGCTCCCGGAGCACGTGCTCCAAATTCTACAATTGTTCACACACGCATATATATTAGGTTGTTCACTCTGATTATTATGATTGTTCGCTCTGATTCATATGATTGTTCACTCGCAAGTATCTAGAGTACATGCTCTGGGTGCATCTAATATACATTGAAACCACATGGATTAAAGTTTTGTTTATTGTACTTATACATTGGTATATGTGAAAACTCCAATTCGGTCAATTATTTCGGAACAAAAGAGTATTGTCTAAGCAACTACTCCCTCCGTTTTGATTTAAGTATCATTTAAGTAATTGTGTCAAAAATTTTAACCGCTAATATTTTAATTTGTGTGATGATTCATCAAACAAAATTGATATCATTAGATTCGTAATAAAAAATATTATTGAAAAAGTATAATATCGTATTTTATATAAAAATATTATATGAGAAATTATCGATTAAAAATGGACCTGAAAAAGCGTGAATAACATATACTCCCTCCGTTTTTTTAATCTGTCATTTACGCTTGTTAAGGTCAATTTTTAATCAACAATTTCTCATATAAAATTTTTATGAAAAAATATAATACTATACTTTTCTTATAGTATTTTTTTTAATTACAGATTTAGTGACTTTAATTTTGTATGATGAATCATTCTATAAATTTAGATATTAATGATTAAAGTTTTTGACACAATTTTCTAAGTGCTACATAAATAAAAACAAAGGGAGTATTAGTTAAAGAGCGTAGTTTAACAAATATTATGACATTCAACCAAGTGACAATTACTTTCGAACGAAGGATGTAATTTAAAGGAAACAACGAGCTATGATGAAATTCAAATGATAGCTAGTTAGAAGAACAACTTGTAGGGCCGCCACAAAGAAAAAAAGAAGCAAAAAATCACAGTCAAATAGATGGATCAGAGAAGTCCGTGGATAACTTGTTTGGGAGAATGGTTGATGAAGCTCGTAGGGCGACAAAGTTTGGTTGTGACATTGACATCATTCGCGAAGATCAAAAGATTGCGACGAGGCTATTCATAGAGCAAAGGCAAGAAGATAGGAGGACAATTGGATGAATAAGTGCTTGTTTGGCTTAACTTTTGATAGTGTTTTTGGACTTAAAAAACACAAACTAGGCCAAACAATCATTTTTTTAGAAACTAATAATTGTTTTCCAAAAACAATTTTGGTCAAAAACACCTCCAAAAAGCAGAAGCAGTAAATTGTTGCTTCTACCTCCTAAAATCTAATGACGGCTCAATCTGTAAGATTCTATAATGATAAGTTTCCAGAATTTCAATATTCTAATTCCTATAAATATGGTACTTAAATATTTTAATATTATGTTAGAACCTTTAGTAATATTAGTTATTACCTTTAATAATTAATATTATGTTGGACATTTTAAGATTATGTTGAAACTCTTAAATATTTTTAATTATCTTATTTCTATAAAGATGGTATTTAGTAAATTATTGATATATAAATATTTAATTTAAAGAATTTTATAGTTAAGTAATATCATACTAGACCTGGCAATCGGATGGATCGGATCGGATTAGCTCGGATTCGGATTTTTCGGATTGGCCGTACTCTGGTTCGGATCGGATTCAGATCGGATGGGGTTCGGGTTCGGATTGACTCGGATGTGCTTTGTCGAGTTCGGATCGGATTCAGACCGGGTTTAATCGGATCGTAATGTTCGGGTGGGATTTGGGTTCGGATTGACTCGGAGTTTTTGTCGGGTTCGGATTGACTCGGATGGGTTGTGTCGGGTTCGGATTGGCATATAACCGGTTTTGATCGGATCAGGATCTTCGGGTTATAGTCGGATCGGGTGGGGTTCGGGTTCGAATTCACTCGGATTGGTTTTTGTCGGGTTTGGATCGGATTAGGACTGGGTTTGATCGGATCAAGATCTTCGGGTTGTTTTTGGATCGGACTAAAATCGGATCGGGTTGGTTCGAATCCCCAATTGATTTGGTTGGTTGTTTTTGAGTGAATCCCACGTTGTATTTACATTCGGATCAGATTACACTTGGGTTGGAATGCTTTCGAGTCAATTTGCTTTTAGATCAAGTTACTTTTGTATTATATTAAATGTTAAAATTTATTTATTACTAAAATGCTAATATTCAAATTTTGAGCAAGTATTAATTGAATAATTAAATGATTAACAGAGTATGAATTGTGATTCATTAATTTGTATTGTATTATATGGAAATTGCCAAAAAAAGGATATTAATTATTACATCAGTTAAAGTCAAAATAAATAAATAACGATAATGTGTGTGATCGACTGCTAGGATATTTATTATTAGTTTTATTACACTTATTTTCCATTTTTTAATTTACAGAGTTTTGTTTTTGAATAATACTAAGCCATAATTAAGTGATTATGACTTTTATTGAATTTAAAGTAACCCAGTATTTGGATTCAGGTAGAAATTTGATAATCATATATTCGAAAATCAATTTTAGCTATAAAATGAAGACGATCCTTCCTAACGAGGCAGTCAACAAAGCCACGTAGTTCTATAGAAACCTTCTATGGAACCATGATGAACATCGCTTTGGCCATCCTCCAACCTTGTGGGAGGTCACTTGGCAATTGAAAACGGACAAAGAAGAGTTGGGGGTCAAGAACCTTTACTATTGGATCACAATACCATCTAAGAGAGAGAGTAATGATAATCCACTAGCACAAGCAACGCGTTTGGATCATATGGATACATGGTAGATATATAAAAAGGGTCGTGGCTTGTCAAATTTTAACCTAAGAAACGATGATTGTTGGTCTTTTAAGAAATTTTGTAATGCTTCTCTTCATGCGTGTGGGTAATCCACTGGCACAAACAGGCAAATTTGGTGAATTCCATCTTCTGAAATAGGTTAGTGTCGTTATCCGTACTATCACATGCATTTACAATGATCGCTCAATCCATCTTTTACCTCAACATCGCCCATATCATGGTCCACATCATCTTTGAATAGTTGATAAAGAATTAGGTTGTCACATTTACGATGATCACTCGACCCATCAACAATCTCAAAACTGCTTGTATCATGGTCCACGTCATCTATCGACAACTCATCTAAATGATCATCTCTCCAGTCTCCAGCCAATGTCACATGAAAGGGATCACATGGTCACAGTACTCGTTTAAATCTATTTACCAAGATCTCATGACGATGATACGATGAAAATCTCAAAATAACACAACTCCGTAAAAAGAAAAATACACAAATCAATTAAGTAGCTGAGAAAATACCAATCAATAAAAACACAAAAAAAATCAATAAATACATATTTGCCAAAATTTCGTTTCTTATTTACAAAATCGTACTATTTTCATAATTTAGTGTGTATACAATTCATTTTTAGTGTGATTAATATTTCAATATTTTTTTGTAAAATAATAAATTTTTTTCCCATAAAATTACTAAATAATTTTTTTAAATTTTTTTCCTGAAATTTATCATCATAATTAAGTGTGTAAAGAGTATAGTTAATTTTAAAAATAGATTTAGGATGATAGGCTAAAATTTATGGGGGCGGGTGTTTCAAATTTGGTAAAAATAATGGGAGAGGGAAAAGGTGAAATTTGCTGAAAATTAAGCGGGCCTCAAAAATCAAAAGGTTATAAGTTTACAACCTAATTTCTATTCTTCCTCGTCGGCCTCCCTTACTCTTTCCCCTACGTTCAATCAGATAGCCTTTCTTCTTCTTCACCTCAGTCCCCCCTCAACCAAAACCCTAATCGCCAGTCTCTCGATTTCCTCCATTGCTGCGACCGGCGACCTTGATTTGTGACCTGCGACCGGCTCCCCGACTGCTACCTGTGAACGGAGTTCCCGACTGCAACCAGCGTCCCAATTTCCAGGTCCGTCTTCCTTGCTTTCATCTGGTTCGTCTTCCTTGCTTTCATTTCCAGTAAAGGATACATATTCTGACGCTTTCATTTCCAGGTCCCATAAGGTGAGAGTTTTACTAGAAGCAGTGAAATTTTCGATATACAAACAGTTCAAGTCCACACTCTGTGCATTTTTGAAACGGTATTCCTTTTCATTTCTCTCCCTTTTCTTTAATGCAGTGAAAAGTCAATAGTTGAAAGTTGAAGCACAAGCTCATTAATGGATTGGGCACCATGATTGGAGCTTTTAGATGCACTAAGTCACTAAGATAGGATTCTGAAAAGCAAAAGGCTTTTCTATCATCAATTTTTGCTATAATTAAGAGAGCAGACGGACTCCAATTCCCCCTACTAGGCACCCACCATTATCAAAGTATCCATTTTTGTCCAACCGAAAAGCCCAAAAAGCTTTACTGATTGCTAACCTGAGCTGTGTATAATTGAAATTGAAGCATTTAACTGATTTGCCCTCATTTTTCACCCTTTTAACTCTTAGCAAACCAATCTCACTTTTCAATTCACAAACATTATTGTTGAACTCAATTTTCTTCCATTTTTGTAGAATTAAATGTACTTACAGTTTACTGGTGCTTAATTGAATAAAAGGGATTGGGGATTTTGGGAATTGATGATTGCTGGTTGTCCTATTTCCCCCTTTAGATTTTACCACGAAGAACCTGCTTCACGCCAAATCGATAATCCGCTTAGCCACCAAATCATACAAGTCATTATCCTAGAGGGGTTCCACAGATGCATGACAACCGAAACAACACAACAGAACAGTAGCACAACAGGCCTCCTAACCTAGACAAGACTCATACTCATGTAAAATCGATTAAAAATTACAAGTTTTAACATGAATTTCTGCTACTTTTTGCCCTTGAAAACATCTGATCATCAAATAAGTGCCCCAAAGAATCAATCTTGGCTGGGAGCTTATAGCATGACTGAGTTGAACACTCGAGCTTATTCACACCACCAACACTAAAACAACAAACCTGTAACTGTGGTTCATTTAACAACATACCATCACATATTAAAGTTGGGCACCCTAATTTATATAATACCGATTGCTACCCTGTTGACACATGAGAATTTAAGCAGATTAGGTATAACCCCAAAGAAAAGAATTTCAGGCCAACAGAAGCAAACCCCAATTAAAAGCCCTTCAGTAAATTGAATTCACAGAGGCATAAAAGAGTTTCGGGCAAACAAAACCGAGACCCGATAAAAGAATTCAGTATATGATATTGAATTCAGAGGCCCGTGAATGAGTTCCAAGCTAACAGAAGCGAAACCCAATTTGAATGAACAAAAGTTTGGACAAGACAAACAAAGAATGGAGAAACTGGTGCTCAAGTTATTGGTATGAATGTCATCCAAGCATAGAAAGTAGAAACCACGCAAAATTATCGACTCAAAAGAATTAGACTTGATAGAGAAAGAGAGAGAGGGAGAGGGAGATGTACCAGGTGGTGAAGCTTGGTAGCTCCGATGTTTGTGTCAAGAACTAGAAGGTTTCAACTTCTGTGCCTCTTTCGTCTACAGACTATACAGTCTTCTGTACCTCTACCATTTGATACCTTGCCGTTTGGGTTTGTTTTTATTTTATTTTATTTTAACAAAGTATTTTATTTCCCATTGTTTAAAGCCTAGAAGGATTAAAGGTCCCTGCAACAAAACTTGCATATAAACAGCAAAATAGTAAAATAACAAAGTCCACCAAAAGTAACGAAACAAAAACAACAGTAATCTAAACAACAACTAAGATTTAGTGTATGTTTGGCCTAATTTCTAAAACATAGTTTTTGCTTCTTAAAAAACAGTTTTCTTAAAAGCTATTTTTGGAGAATTATTGAAGTGTTTGGCATAGCTTATGACATAAGATATTTAACTAAATTAAAGTGTTTGGCAAACCTAAACCCTAAATTTATGATATAAGTGCTTTTACTAAATTTAATTGTTAACCTAACTTTAATATGTGATGGTATGTTGTTAAATGAACCACAGTTACAGGTTTGTTGTTTTAGTGTTGGTGGTGTGAATAAGCTCGAGTGTTCAACTCAGTCATGCTATAAGCTCCCAGCCAAGATTGATTCTTTGGGGCACTTATTTGATGATCAGATGTTTTCAAGGGCAAAAAGTAGCAGAAATTCATGTTAAAACTTGTAATTTTTAATCGATTTTACATGAGTATGAGTCTTGTCTAGGTTAGGAGGCCTGTTGTGCTACTGTTCTGTTGTGTTGTTTCGGTTGTCATGCATCTGTGGAACCCCTCTAGGATAATGACTTGTATGATTTGGTGGCTAAGCGGATTATCGATTTGGCACGAAGCAGGTTCTTCGTGGTAAAATCTAAAGGGTCGAAAATAAAGATGGGTCCGCAGCAATGTAAGATATGCAATGACGCAAAATCCAAGTACAAATGTCCAGCATGTCTTATACCGTAGTAAGTATTCAACCATTCTTCTGTTTTGCATTATGTAAAGAGTTCTTTGATTATCCTGCCTTTTTGTACTGCTTTGTGCATTGTTCTTCAATGCTGCTTGACGACTGATTGTTCTTGATTTCAGCTGTTCCCTTACCTGCTTCAAGAAACATAAAGGTACGTTACAGTTTTCCTCTTTGAAGGAGAAAGAACTTGTTAAGTTTGGAGAAGAATGTTTGCTTATTTGTGTCTAAAGAGGAAGGGGGACTTTTGCTCTTCCTTTATGTTCAGCTGCTTGGAACGAATGTCATCGTAGACATGGAAATTCTCATGCTGATCATAATCAAAAAGGCGTATGACAACCCCGCCCCCCTCCCCCGCCCCAAAGTGGTTTCTATACCAGTGTCTTTCCAACAGTGACTGATGTGTCTATTTTAAACTGATCAGAAACACCATGTGCTACTCCTAAGCCAGCATGTGATGAAGAAACAAGTAAGAACCTATATGCACTCTACAACTTTTGGGTACCGATAATTCAGCGTTATTCCATTGTGTCTGACTATTACAGTGTCGATAATTATTAATTTTCGCAGATAACTCTTCTTCCATGCCAGTAGCAAGTGACCCACAGCAAAGTAAGAGTCAAGAAAGCTTTGGTATATTGTTTGGTCTATCTATTCATGTATCGATCTAGTTTCATTCATAGTTCAGTTCACTCTAAGCTCTAGGCGCTTCCATCTTACTTGTCCTACTGTACTTCTTTGCCTAGCCTCTATGTTTATTCTTTTGTTTATTTGGAATGCTTTTTCTGTGATGGCTTTGCCTTTCAGAAAAATATGCATGGTTTGATTGCACTGTCGTGGAGTTGGTTCCTTTAAAATCTATTATCAGGAGAAGTATGCCCATGGTGATTCATTTATGGGGTTAGGGTTTGTGTATGTACGAGCATTCCTTCTCACTACCCTTGTCATGGGTTTTTTTTTTCCCCTTAGACTGCTGTCAGTCACGGGTTCATGGCTATAACATCTTCCTTGTCCACTGTTCACAAATCTCAGCTTGTGGAGAACAAGTGAACTTTAAGGGTCTTTTCTTCAGGGGGTTGATGCCTCGTTACCTGAAAGAACTAAACCCAATACTCCAAAATCTTGCCCTAAGGCTAAGTATGGAAGGGTTGGATGTAGTAGTCTTATGCCCAAATTTTGCAATTTTGAGAGACTGGTTTCAATTGATCCTAGATATAATAACCGTTCAGTACCAACTACTCCATGAAAAAGAAACAGAGGAAGTTTGATGAGACGTTTTACTTTAAATTTTAATCCACTACAATCTACGCTGAAAAAAATAATCTTTTTTCAACTATCTTGATTATGGACATAATGAATGCCCATGTACCTAATCCAACCCAAATTTACCCATTCTTTCCATAGTTCCAATGCTCAACTTTTCAACTTTTGCTTCAACTTACCAATCCTTATTTTACCCAACCATTCCATACCCCTGAAATCTAAGAACCAAACAATATGTTGTCATGCTAAACTTATGGTTTTCTATATCCTTGTTATTAGTAAATATCTACATATAAATTGGCAGTTTCTCATATGGATGTATGATAGTGATGCGTTTGTGATAATCTATGCTGATTGACATATGCACATCCTTGGCTTTGTGCAGCTGTGGATCCTGCACTGCTTGTTGACAGACCACTTTATGTGGATGAACCAATTGAAGTATTGCAAAAGGCTCAATTTGAATCTATCGGTATGAACTTCTGAATATTTTACAATGAAGTGCATCCTGTAAACTTGCTAAATGATACTAGTGGTGGAAAGTAGAATTTTGATAAAACGTATTATTAGTGATCTGCTCTTTAATCTTTATCGACTTTTTTCCTTGTTTACTTCCCACTAGAATCTATATTTAACCTGAAGAGCATGCCTTTGTTTCACTGCTCTTCTGTTTTGCATTTACATTATTTTTCAACGGCAGTTGAACCAAAAGTACATTGTTTCACGGCATCTATTGAGGTCGAGCATTATACTGTTTGGTTTGACTATTTGAGTAATTCACATTTGACCCTTTATTTAGAGTAAAGAACCTGCTTGTGGAAAAATGACTGAATCTGATACCGGACCATTTGTCCTTGTTAGGTACTTCATTGTATATAGCTATGACTATCAGTTGAATCCCATCTGCGGCATCTGCCAGAAGGTCCTTGATCATCATTGTTCAGATATATTTTATTTTCTTTTATCTATGCATCTCTTGCATTCTTTCTGCTGATCCTCAGAAACTGATCCTGATGTTTAGGCTAATTTTTTTTTTCACATCTGTGACTATTAACTGCGCAATTCTGGGATGTACTGAAACAATATGTTTGTTTCTGCTCCAGCTGCTTCATCTGAAATTAGAGATGCTTTGAAGAATGAAGACCTCCAGAAAATCATTTGCAGTATCGACAGTTCCCCGAACGCTGAGGAAGTGAGTATTAAAGATTGTTTTCTGTTGAGGAAAACATCAGTTTGATTGTTGAAACTCCTCCCACAAGTTCAGTCGAGGATTATCTCTAACCTGCTCTACTCTTTGATTGTAGGAGCTTGAAAAGGCTTTGGGCATGGATGTTTTCCGCATATTCACAGACAAGGTAGTCCCTTTAGCAGCTTTTTTCTCTTCCCCATTTTGCCCTTTGTATTCTTCTTTTCCACATGGGGAAGTTCACAGAAGCCACTTTATAGCCAGTCATGTTTTGGTCCAATTTCCTCTCAAATTTGGATGGAAAATGTTCTTTGAGAAAATCAATCAAATTTTCCATGATCCTTTCCATCTAACACTCATTCTTCCAATTATTTTAACCCAAATGAAGGAAATTGAGTCAATATCAACTTTTTGTTTTTCCATCTCATTTTCGGAGAACCAAAGAGAGCCAAAAGGAGTGGTATATGCTTCCGGTGTGCCTCTTATGGTGTTCAAGCGATGCACTTGTTGAGTGGAAAATGGGTTTTTGTCCTTCAGAGGCGTTTGAACACCTGCTGGTTCCTTTACATGCACATGTTCTTTCTCCCACAAAATGGAAATCTAGTTTGTTCTGAAGGTTCTCTGCGTGTGATTCTCTGTTTCAGGTTTTATCTGCTGCAAATCCCTGAACGTTAACCGTAAATGCTCATGTACACCCCAGTCTGCCATCAGAAGCATCTAGGACGAGGCAATAGCAGGTCTTATTCCGAAGGAACAAAATGCAAATGTTGGCTATACTCATACCTCCTCGCTGAACCACTTTATATGTGGGGTTTAGTTGTCAGGCCAATTCTACAGTACTTGAGAGTGTATTTTCATCAAGGAACAATAACTTTTCAGTTGGCATTCCATAGATTTTCATACGACGAGGTAGTTGTGATATAGAAAGCCATATTTGTGTAACTAACCTGCGCCTTTTGTTCTTGGCTAATTGCGAAAATTTCAGTATTCACCTCAAACTAATGAAGGAAATTTTGTTCAAGCTCGCTTGTTTGTGATGCACATATTTCTTTTATGCTAGAACTTTGCCAGTTTGCCTACATAGGCACTTTGTTATTTTGATTCATATTCGGTATTCTCATTCATAACCTTGCCGGCTGCTTACAAGGAAACAACGATATAGCAAACTTAGGAGTGTTTAAGATGCTTGTAGGATGTATCTACACCAGGGGCTGCAACATAGCAACTTCCAAAACACTGTGTCGATTAATGTAAACTAGCAGAGTAATAGATGTGCTTGAATATTCAAAATCCTAAACTTCAATTTTGGATATCTATGAATTCTACCTTTTGCCTTTTGCGTGGTAGTGTGCAATGCAATCAGTAGGAAAACCCTTAATTTTCTTTCCTACTAATCGCGTCATATTTGCATTGTGTTGCACTCTACCAAACAAAGGCATAGCTGAAGGAACAAAAACTAGAACTACCGAGGATGAGAAGAAGAATACATGTACATGGGCGAGGGGGATTTTAATTACATGTTCCTATTGCATCTTTAAGTTCTCTCACTGCTGTTGCTTCTGCTAGACAATTGAACATGTCTGACTGAGCTCCGGAAATGCTACAAAATTTTGCAGGTAAAACTGCCTGTCATCAGGTATCTGCCACAAAATTTTCAACCTGCAAACACATAGAAATTGTCTCAGTATTCTACCATCTCTTGACAAAGCCACACAAATGAAAGCATGTCCCAAAGCATCAATGATTCTGGGTTGTAAACTTACCGCATTGACTATCTTCAAATTCTTCTTCGCTCATGCTGTTACTTGGTTTGCTTGAGCTTGGTTTACTTGAGCTCGGCTGTGAAACCGTCTGATTCTGTTCACAGTACCAAACATGTTGGTAAGCATGGAGACGAGATTAAAAAAAAAAAACCATCAATAGTGGAAAGAATTCCTTGCTGTGCTAGTCAATAGAACTATGACTTGGTTTACCTGCATCTGCATTTGGACCTGCATCTGCTGGAGAGCCAGGTAGTGTTGATAAGGATCTGCTGCTAAATTAGCAAGTTGTGGCATGCCAGGGGTCTGTGAAGGAGACTCTCCTTGGTTGGTCCCCGAAAGACCGGGTTGGGGGGCCGGGTGCATGGGAAACGCCGGTACTGGGATTCTAGGACCCATAGGAGGTGCTGCGGCAGCTGCAGGGGTTGTAAACACCACTGAACCACCCGGGGTTGCTGGCATAGCAGGAGAAGCTACAGCGGTTGGAAATGTCATCATTGGCCGGCTCATCCCCATGTCCATTCCCATGCCCATACCCATCCCCATGCCCATCCCCATCCCCATTCCCATATGCGGCATGTATTGCTGCTGCATTCCGGGATACATCATGGGAACCATCCCACATCCCATGGACATCATCTGCAAAAGAATGCAACTTCATCAAGATCATGGTCTCCAGTTCCAGTATTGTTGAAACTAACCCTTGAATTATCATGCTAAATGAGTGGTAAGCTACTAATTGTTCATATTGATAGTTTACAGTTACGCGTATAGAACCATCACCAGGCCTTATACTACTAGCATAAACTTTTGATTGAGTTGGTTCTACATGGTATCAGATGGCTATGAGTGAAAGACCTCAAAGTTTAAATCTCAGTAGCTTCATGTTATTTGCACTTTTGCTTGAGTTTGTGTGAGAAGGCATGTAGGAGTATAAACCCATGATTGAGCTTTCAACCATCAGTTTGAACTTTTGTTTGAGTTTGTGTGAGAAGGCATGTACGAGTATAAACCCATGATTGAGCTTTCAACCATCAGTTTGAACTTTTGTTTGAGTTTGTGTGAGAAGGCATGTAGGAGTATAAACCCATCATTGAGCTTTCAACCATCAGTTTGAACTTTTGTTTGAGTTTGTTCTACGTTTATGTACAAGGATCAAACAAATCTATAAAACCATGAGGAAAATGTGACTGGTGCACAATCCTGCAGTGAGTTTTGGTAAAGTGTAGTAGCTCCAAAAGTTACACAAGGTGTTTTTCTCAGTTAACTGAGTGTCAAGTGCTTCACTGTCGTGTGCATAGAGAGCTAAACATACATAATAGCTGCCATAAAGAGTACATACCTGCACTTGCATTTGCAGGGACTTCAAGTACTCAATTGCCTCATCAAGCATTGAAGCCTTATCTGACTGAATTCAAGGACATGATAAATACTTTTAGTCAGATTGTGGTCCGCGGACATCAATCCGGATAATTATTCTGTCAATAAGCATACACACAAAGATTCACACCTTGTTACAACGAGGAATAAGTTCTTGCAATGCCTTCATCTTCTCATTTATCCTATCTCTTCGTCTCTACATTTCATGGCTTAAAACTATCAGAAACCACCAAGCTACTTTGAGACGAAAATTAATCTTACAAACTATTCATGGCAGCACGTACCCTTTCAGAAAGATTGTGGACCTCAGCAGCACGAGATCTCTTGGCACTTGAGCTACGAGAATGCTTTTTCTCTTCAGCATATTCAAGCTCTACGTCCTTTTCAAAAGAAAACAACTCATCGGTTAGCTTCATACACAAAATCCATCTAATTTTTGAAAAAGAAAAAACAGGGGAAAACAGGAAGGAAAAAGAGTGGAGCCGAGTTTAACAATAAGTTCATACATATCACATCACATGTTGTCGTAATGTGCACAAAGGTCGCATATTTTAGCCGAAGTCTGAAATGTCAAACAGGAATGCCTTGGCGATTAGCATACAAAGAAGAGCTAGTATGCTTGTTCATGGAGCTATGAATACAAGTTGAAAACATGCACCGGGTCATTAGACTCAGATACAACCATTTTGTTACAACTGAAATTCGACTGTTACAAACTCCCAATGCGATATCAGACCAGTCATTACCTAATATATGTACCATTGGCACTAAGGAATCTCAATCAACTGCTTTGAAAAAACATACTAACTAGCCAACCTATACTAACTTGGGCTAAATGAACCTCAACTTATTTCATAACATCAGACCCCATTCACAATCGCACGATCCTACTTAAGCACTATCCAAATGTTCAGTTATGCAGATCTGAGGCAGAATCTTATGTTTATCCAAATGTTTCAGTGATGCTGATGTGAGGCAGAATCTTATCTTTGTAGAACCTAAGATCTTGCTCAATTAGATGCTATGGATATGTGGGGACATTCTTATCTTCAACTCAACAAAATTTCATAGGTTACTCCATTTAAATGAATGATTAGGTATCACTTAACAGGGATATTGTAACGTTCAGGTCACCCAACCTGAAACTACTTTCAGTTTCCAACGAATGAACAAGTAGTCATTTTAATTCATTTAAGACACACTTAACCATATATCCAGAGTGTTACAGCTGTCATACAAAATTGGAAAATGTACAATGTATAACCTAAAGTGGAGAAAAACAAAAAAAGGGAAAAAAAGGATGTGGGGAGCAGAATGAAATGCCCCCAAAATGAGACCCATGCTGAGAGACAGTCAAATGTGGGGGGCAAAATTCAAAGCAAGCAACATGCTCCATTCCCAAAAGGAGGGAGCCCACAAAAACAGGAGTAATGTATAGTATACCCCCCTAAGGTCAATTATTATGATTTTTATATTGCGTTGTTTGTAATCATCTTTTTATGCTATTTCTGGACAAGTGCATGATTTTGTCAGAGCACCGCCGTAAAAATCAACACTATTATGTCCACATTCGATTTACTCTCTCTCATTCTTCCCCCCAATAACAGAATCAAACCCAGACCCCCCAAGCTCCTGGCCATAGGCCTCCACAACTGGCACCACTCATAGCTTGCCATCTCAGCTACCCGATCACCCACGGATTGCCACGTGTATTTCAGTACTCAACACAAATTCCTATATGATGCCTCCCAAGTCCAAGCATCAAACTTTTATATCAAAAAATTTATTATATTTTTATATATTTCTATGAGTTATTTACACAGAATATTTTCATCAAAATATATATAAATATTTTTACAAAGAAAAATATGTGCTGTTAACTCTTATCAAAAAATACATATGTTCTTAACCGTCGATCTAGATAATGATATAAGACCCTGTTTTTTATGTGATTGACAGGTTATGGTGTCACAACATATCATACTTTTCATATTTCACCACAATATGTCACAATATATTTTTTAATTTAATTTATTTTTTTATTAAAAAATTTAAATTTTCCATATTCCACTATAACTCACCACAAATTTCCCCAACCCATCATAATCCACCATATTTCTTCCACATCGCACCACACCGCAATCAACCGTATAAAAAAACAGGCCCAAATAGCAGATAATAATTTCATTTTTAATAAATGACATGATTTTCGGAGCCAATAATTTTCAGGTAAATTGTAAAGATATGCGGGGATAACAACAAAATAAACAGGTTTGGGGGGGGGGGGGTGGGGGATGTACAACAAGGGATGCAATTATTTTCATTTAGTTGAAAAAAGAAAATAAAGGAATTTGGTAGGACAATTTGATATGGTGATAAGGTCCCAAACGATATTTAGTGATAGAGAAAATGAATAGTATTCTATTTGGTGTTGGTCCCAAATCACATGCATGCTGTCCAGGAAATATTTTATTGTCAAAAATAATACGAAACAATAAACGATAAACTTTTCAAGTGGAAGAAACAGTATGGATAATACTCTGTAAATTTCGTAGCTACAAATTATTATTATTATTATTATTATATTTAAAAAATAAAACAGATAGAGAGAGTAAATTAAAGGCTGACCTCAGTGTGACATTCCGTGGTGGTGGTAGCGGTGGCCTCGTCCGTTTCTCTCCCCTTCCTCTTCCGATCCTCCACCACCTCCTTCTTCCTCTCTCCGCCTCCCACCGCGCCGCCCACGGTGGGTGCACCGCCGCCACTCCCGCTTGCAGTGCCGCTCGCGCTGGTGGATGAGCTCACCGTCATGTCTCCGCTCCCTCCGCCGCCCCTCAACGACGGAGCTCTACTCATCGCCGCCGACATCTCACCCACGCTCGTCGCCGGCGCCGGCGCCGGCGCAGGAGACTTCGACGTTGTCTGCGCCGGTGCCGCTCCGGGCTTGTTCGAGTCCACCACCGTCTGACCCCCTGACGATGGCGCCAACGCCCTCTCTCTCAACCTGGAGAAGATCGGAAAGTTCTTCGGAGGCGGCGGAACCGGCGGCCTGGACGGGGGCTGTATCTGCGGCGGTGGCTGAGGTTGAGGCTGAGGCTGCGGCTGCGGCGGTGGTTGAGGTTGAGGTTGAGGCGGAGGCGGAGGCTGCGGCGGTTGTGGGGACGATGATGACGCAGGGTAGAGTAGGTCGGTGTAGAGGTCTTCCAAGGGGTAATGAAGCCAAGTGGCCATCTCATCCTCCGCCATGTACAGCTGCTGCTGCTGCTGCTGCTGGGTGGTCTGCGCCGTAGGAGGCTGCGGCGGCGGTGATTCCGCCGGCTTATTCGACGGCGGCGATTTGTGGGTAGTGCGCTGCTGGGTTTGTGAATGAACTATTACCTGGCCGTTTTGCCATAGAAGCTCCATGATATCTTCCTCTGCTCTGCACCAATTAATATCAAATCATAACTAATCAGTCACACCACAAAATTCATTCATACCATTAACTTCAACCCATAAATTCATTCAACAAAGGGTAAATAAAACCGATTCAACCATCAAGTTGAACCCCAGGATCAATACCGAACTACAAACTTGAAACAATGGTGAATAATGAAGTAACAGAAAACAGAAATGAAAGGAAAGACATACTTCTGCCTGGCAATGGAGGAAGAAGAAGAAGTCGAAATGGGGTACTCATCATCCGGCATATCGAAATCTGGAACACAGTGATTCATGGATCCCTGTGTTTCGATCTGCTATAACATGAACACGGAGAGTATAGTATGTTGGCAACTGTTCGATGGAGATAGAGAGAAGTCTGTGTGAGTGAATGAATGGATGGATTGATTGATTGATGGATTAAAAGGAGGGTTAAAGATGGGGGGTGCTAAGTTGAGAGAAGACCGCCATGGAATTCAGTGTATGTGATGTTTATGGTGTGTACTCTGTAGTCTGCACTGTGCCGCCTTTTTTCTCTCTCCTCAAAATTAGTACTGTGCTAGTAGTAAATGAATTTTCAGAAACCATGATTCAGAACACTTGTCCAATTACACCATCAAAAAGATGGGGATTTCTATCCCCAAAATTGAAAAAAAAAGAAGAATAAAACGGGTATCATTTTGGAGTTTTTCTCCCTTTTTCCTTTCGTATTGTTTTCATTATCTCTATGATGAGTTTTTAAATACGGATAACAATTTAATAACGGATAAAACTGAATTGATTTTAAATTCAAAACTAAATCCAATACCCATGAGCGGTCTAGCATACCAGCAAAAAATCGGTTTTAGGTCGGGGTCGGTAGAGTCGAAACCTTACTCATATCCTTTTTCAAAAATAATACTCTTACCCTTACCCATACTTAGCGGGTACTAAAAATTAGTACCCTTATTCATACCTATTGGGTATGCGGGTATAATGGGTACTATTTCAGTATAAATAAAGATTAAATTATATTCACCCATTTTATACCCATATGTACAAATTTATGGATCATATTCGGGTGCTTCTACTATAATTTAGCGCTTGTTTGGGGCAACTAGACCTACTGTTTGAGGAAGTGAGTTTGGAGGATCGAAGGAAACCAAGGGAGCTAGGACTGAGAGTCTGAAACTCGTAAATGAAAAAATGAAGGAGGAAGGGTAGTAATGTACTAACTTTAGAATTTAGATCTAGACATAGTGTAATATTAAAAATGGTTTTCATGTTTTTTTCAAAATTATGGACCAAGCGTGAAACAGAGCAAATTGGGCTCTGGGCTAAATCCAATTGGACGTGGAGTATGGGTTGAGGGAGCGTGAGCTGTGCGGATACGGTCGGGTCGGGTACCCGCATTTTTTTAAAAAAAATAGTACCCATACCCGTTTTCCGGGTCGGGTTGGAGCAGGTACTCGTAGGTACGGGTATTATTGTCACCCCTATTCAGTTTCGCCTTAGGGTACCCGCCTAAATTTAAGGATCTAGTCCTAGATCCATTTACTAATGGATCTTGATGTTAGGATCCAACCCCGGACCATTTCAGATTGGATCCTAAAATCAGGATTCAGTCTCGAAATTATTGGGAATAGATCTGGATCCGGGTATCCAGTTTGAAAATACACACTATCATTGTATATTTATACTTACGTTGGCAACTGCAATTTGGAGATTTCAATGACATTGATCAACTTAATCACTACTTCCAACTACTATCTAGAGAGGTTTGATGAAAAAGAAGATCTTTCATGGTAAGGATTGAAAGAGCAGTGACATAAGTTATAAGAAAAATTAGGATTTCTCACGTGGGCTTCGAACATGGATCTAGGAGTGGATTGTGAGCTGATTCAGTAGTAATTTTCACTTAATTTTAGGACCTAAAATAGCTTTTGTATTAAATAATTATATGGATCTTGAATAATGAGTCTGATTCTAGATCCTAGATGTCAAGATCTAGTCACAGATCCATTTACAAATGAATCCTAATTTTAGGATCCGGTCCCGGATCCAGATCCACTGGATCCAACCAGTTCTGGATCTGGATTCGAGTACCCGATTTTTCTGGGTTAGATCAATTCAAATACTTTGGATTCAAATTAATTAAGTTTGGAAAATAGACAAATGAGAAATATTGTATCCAAGTTGTTGGTCAATATACTAAAATGCGAACGAAAACTCTATAATCGGACATGTTTTTTGTGTCAGAAAAATTCTAACCTTCGAGTTGGACAAAATATTTCAAACGCAACATTCTTCTTTTCATAATATTTGTTATTTTAGAATCTCAATAGCATATTTCTAACTTTTGTTTTTGCAATAGACAACCATACATGGTGTACGTGTGGTGGTGGTGGGAGGGGGGGGGGGAGGGGGAGAATCAAACTTAGGTCCTCATGTACGTAATACCAAAGACTTATTCAATTATTCTTAACCATTATAAAAAAAAGAAAAGAAAAAAAATGTTAAGAGCTCATCGATATTGCCACCTAGTAGGATAAAGATTCTAGATTGGATCATGGGTCAAGATGACGTGTAAGTCGGTCGATTGTGAGGTTCAACAAGGATAATGTATGCTTAAACAACGTTGATTGTAATTCACCAGCACATGATTAAAGTAGCTTAGAAAGATTGAAACGACAACTCATTATATAATTAAGATGCACATTCCTCTTAGGAAACTCATATCTTGAAAACTGTACAAGGATGGCCTCCTAATAAGTTTTCCCACGTAACATGTCAGCAAACATATGTTGTGTTTTGTGCGGCTAATAGTATCAGTAATTTCTGTGGCTTGTAAGAGATAGGGACATTTTTTTTTGTTTATATGCTCAACTTTATCATATTCCTTTCATTATTACACAATCCTTGCTACTATTAAGAACATCCCAACTACCTAAGTGTCCTAACTAACTCCATTTTATCAATTTTGAGCTTTTTCACAAAACGACTTAAAATATGGGTAGGAAGGACGACCTATATCATTTTATGAAGCAGAAGTGAACATACTTTAAAGTTAAAACATATAGATATTGCAAGTTAGCAATTGGGTCAATCTAAACCTCGTAAAAATATGAGTATGGGTAATTTTAAGTTTGGTCAAATTAATAATTTGGTCAACAACCTATTAAGCGGGCCTGGGCTAATCGATAAGCAATTTGGACACTGAGGCCATACTCGGACTCGAACCTGGATATCCGATATTTTTCCGACTCGGATATCTGAATTGTATGTAAAGGCAAGTTTATATTTCTGGTGTTTTAATGACCGATCCTTATCCGATTATTCGACGTCCCCAAATTATCCACTGCCAATGTTGTACATAAAGTTAATTTAAAAGCCAACCCAAGTTTGCTGACAAACTATGTCTGGACATTGTTCGATTGTCCGAAATAACCGTACTCAGATTTCACTCCAAAACTCGGACAACCCGGACACAGTTTTCCATACCCGGCCAGACAATGATCGATTGAACGATTCTAAAGTTCAGAGGGATGTGTAGACAAAAGTGGGCATGCAAAAACGTGCAAATTGCAGGAGACACAGAGAAGGGATAAGGTGTTGGTGTGAGTTTTCTAGGAAATATTAGCAGGAGGAGAAAATAGAAATAGTAGAAGATAAGTACATCTAGAAAAAGAAAGGAACAAGTGAAATTGAGACTTGAGTTGATAGCAATGGCATCTAGCTAACAGAGTAACAGTAGTATGCACTTAGGTCATCATTGTCTATTACTCCGTCTCATATTATCTGTCCATTTAAAAAATTTTAGAAAACCAATAAAATATGTTAGTTGAGTACTGTAAGCTGTGAAATATTAGATTAACTTATTTATATATGCTTTTCTCTCTTATTTTTTTTTACTCTTGTGTCAGAAAAATATAAAAAATGTAGATAGTTGAAAATGTTATATTAAAATTACAAAATGACAAATAAGAGATTCTATCATAGTTGAGATTTTTTTCAACTATGGTAGTTGAAATGTATAATTACTCTTATTTTTACCATTAAAAATTAAAATTAATATATATATTCACTATAGGCCTTGTTACAATAAGTAAATCTATATGTTAAGTTATAATATTTTACAAAATTGAATATTTTTAAGGAAATTCTACCATAATTGACTTTTTTTCAACTATCGTAGTTGCATGAAAAGTGAAAGTACCATTAATTTTACCATAAAAATTCAAAATCAATATAGGTTGATCAAAGTAACTTGATACAATAATTAACCATGTTTAGGAGGATATAAATCTTTTCAAAAAATATTATTTATTTTTTATAAATAAATGGTATAAAATTTTCAGCTTCCATATATAGTTGAAAGAATTTTCAGACAAATATCATGAGACAAAACGAAATTAATTAAAATAACAATGGAACAAAGATAGTACTACACAATAAACTACCTTAGCTAATAGCTCCTAAACAGAGAGAGCCTCCATTGTCCCTGAAAAAAAAAAAAAGCAGCCGCTACTGCCAAGTACATTTGGAGTGTTCCCCAATAATTTCTCCATTTTTTTTATTTTTTTAAAAAAGTATGCTGTTTTTGGGTGGTACCAAAGGGTACTCCATAGTACTCGCCGCCTCTATCTAATTTATAACTGTTATACATTTTCTATGGTGGTAGTAAGTAGTAGTAACCATTGCATACAGTGTCTCATCAGTGCATGCATCTACGTAGTACTGCATATGACTCTCTGACTGTCTGACGTATTCCAGAAAATATTTATATAAATATCACAATTGACAAATGCAAGTTTATGTGTATATCTCTCTCATACTCTCTTGTGTATATTTTGTTAATTCACCAAAATTTCAATGCCAATGGAAAGATGAAAGATGGAACTTGTACTCTCATATCACTTTTTTTTTTATAAAAAAAATAGGTAAATCTACCGGGCCTCTATCTCAAGGGAATAACCCAATAGACTTATAATGAACAGTGATGAGGAATGTTAATGGCCCAAAATTGAGTCATTCTCCTACCCACAATATTCTCTGAAATGGCAAGGAGAATGCATCTAGGATTCGAACCCTGAAGGTAAGGAATAAGAGGAGGACCTCTTGCTATATATATTCGGAAATGTGGTGATTGGCTTACTCTCATACCACTTGAATAATTGATTTTAGAATTAATTTTTAAATTGAATAAATTTGTGAAGATTGGGTTATGTTTTTGAGAGTACCATATTTTTGTATTATATGTGTATAGTTCTATGAGTATGTACACACATATAAATTTATCATCATATATACAATCTTTTAGTTCTTTGGTCATATATATGTGTAAAATTTCAGTTCATAATTTGTAGATGACCTTACATTTATAATTTTATGGGTTGTTTATAATTTTCATTTTATGAAATTTGTATATTTGTTAATTTTATGATAATGCTTATAAAATTTAAGCATGTGTGTTCATAAAGTTACATACATGTATGTTCATAAAATTATTCAATGTGAGTACATGAGCGCACTACTAGTGTGAGTATAGTCCTAGTTTTGGCAGCTTTTTGACCTGTTAAACTGGTCCTTATTTTTTTTTTAAAAAAAAAAATTGCTAGTAAGTTTTATAGATTTGAAGACATCAAACATGTACTAAACAGTCTGTGATAAGTATGGTTCATCATATCAACTTCTACTTCCATATACATTTTTTTATTTCACTAAAAATTGAACCCTAATACGTGGTTGAATGGTTTAAAAGATGGTGGGTGGTTGCTAACTATCCCATTAATTAATTAGTTGCTTCTAATTATATGCTAAAAAAATAAGTTTGATTAAGTACTTTAGTAAAGGATCTGAACATTGCTAAAATAGACATGTATGAAACATAATATTCCATTTTATATGCCCAATCTTGGCTGAAACTGAAAGTAGCTTGGAATAATTAGGTCTACACCAAAAAAAGGATTGTTGACTCTAATTCTCATTCTATTCATTTATAACAAAATACTCCCTCCGTCCCATATTAATTGACATTTTAACTAACTTATTTTGTTCCAAAAAAATTGTCGCTAGCTTTCCTATTTTCAATATCTAATTCAATTATTTACATTATTTATTAGAGAGAAAAACCAAATGCAATTGAAGCTTGATAGTTATTATAGTTATATATTGGTATGTGTGAAAATTCTAATTCCGTCAATTAATTTGAAACGGGGGAGTAACTAAATAAGATAGACAAAATTTATTAAGTGTTTTTCCTTTGTTTTCCCTATTCATGAAATGGAAAAAAAAAACTTTAATTATTTCATGGAATAAGAAAACTTTGATTGTTTTTATTTTAATCCTCCCTTCCCCATTTATAGGGAACCACCAGTCCACCACTACAGTGAAAAGTTAATTTGTTTTAATATTTTAGTCAAACAATATGAGAATATAGGAATCATTCACGACAAATTTCAGTTGGACCTAAGAGTATGTGCACCTATTCTAACAACACATGCCGAAGTGTAAAATGTCACAGGCAAATAAAAATAGGGAAAATTTCATTTGGTAGAATTTAATTTTTGTCTATTTTTAATTGTCAGTCATTTTTGAAACTATTTCAAGTGATAGACTTATTTTGAAAGTAATTTCAAATAATTGGCTTATTTCGAAAATTTTAAAACTTATTCCAAGTTTTCAAGCACTTTAAAAATTATTATTAGTTGTTAAACGCTTTAGATATTATTCCAAGTGAGTCGGTTGTGAGATTAATAAGGAGAGCTAAATGAAATTGAGAGAGGAGAAAAGTTTTGCGGCCGATATTTTAACGACGGTACAAGAAGAAGCTCACGAGATGAAATAATTTTCAAAATAAGCATACTACTTGGAATAGTTTAAAAAAGTAGTTGACAACTTAAAATATACAAAAGTTGAAGCCTACCAAATGTAATTTCCGTAAAAACAATGGAATATAGGTTAGTGTAAGTTGGGGCTGGCTAGTGCTGGTGACATAATAAGGGTAATGTTCTGTTCTTTCACTTGGTAATCAAATTTAAATTTTCTATGTTATTCACTTTACCAATTTTATTACACCACTTGTTCTCACCTTGTCTAGCTTACATATAATATAAATTTAAAAATTCATATACGTAATAAGTCATTTGATTGATGTAGCTTGTTTTACTCATAATACCTTATTAAAAATTATAAATACTTTTCCACCTTTATCCCTCCTATCTACAGTTTATCAAACTTATCCACCCTTATTGACATTATCGGCAACTTACCTATTTATTCACAAAACAACTTCACCAAAAAACATTGAAATGAACAGGAGAATGTTTCAATATTTTTGTAATTAATGTATTATGAATATTTTATATCATTATTTAAAACATATGATTATTATTATTTTTTATAATGACTTGAGAAAATGAATAAAATTAAGTTCATATATGATATACTTTTACGTATAATACTCATTTGATAAAAAATACACACACACACATATATATATATAGGAATATTGGATTCTAATAATCCCTACTATCACAAATTGTATGGCAATAATCCCTACTATCATTTTAGATTCTGGTGGTCCAAAATAAAAAAAATTGTATTGTAGTGGTACCAAATCCATCACCACATTCTTTTTATTTTTTTCATGCCTACCCCATATTGTTTTTGTTTTTTTGGTTCCTACCCCTAGATAGGTAACGAAGTGTAGTTACTAAAACATTTTTTAAATTATTTTTTTGAAATTTCAAGCAATTATTATGATTTTTTAAAAGGAATAAAATTGAAAAAATCATAAAAATTGAAAAAAAATTGAAAAAAATTGGGAGAAATGCTGTAAATTCATTAAAAATCGTGGTAAAGTGTTTTACAAAGTTTTGAATCAAATGCAACACAAAATCTATGATATTTAGCATATACACTCGATTTTGTCCCACTACAATACAATTTTATTTTTTTTTGGACCCCAGAATCCAAAATGATAGTAGGGATTATTGCCATACAATTTGTGATAGTAGGAATTATTAGAATCCAATATCCCTATATATATATATATATATATATATATATATAGATTGTCCAGATGCCACAAATCTTGGCCCATACCCTTTTGTCCCATGGTTTTGCTTTGTGCCGAAGAAAATTTAGTCATAGACTCTTAAATATTACCATACAGGATTTAAAATACTACTCCCTCCGTTCCATATTAATTGACACTTAAACTAATTTTTTGTTCCAAAATAATTGTCACTTTCCATATCCCAATACTTAATTTAATTATTTTAACTTTAATAACTATGTTAACTTTTTACTTTTTCAATACTCACATTCTCTCACTATATAAACCTTGGTATCTGAAAAGACACATTGGAAAATAGTGTTATTTAATTATATGGTTAATTATTTTAGTTTAACATTGGTATGTGAAAAGTTTTCAAATGTGTCAATTAATATGAAACGGATGAAGTAATTTAGGAAGACATGCCCACCATCTCCAAAGAAAGCGAAAAAGAAGAATTATTGAGGAGATCAGAAGAAAAAGAGTTTCTGCTAAAATAGATCGACATTTAAAATATCCTATCTTATAGCTTGGTCAACTTCATCGTTTAGGTTTAAGTCTAGGGATTGCAGCGTGTTTTTTCTTTTCAATAATTTGAAAATCATTAAAAAATCAAAGATTGCATTAAAAATATGTAAAAGAGTAAAAATAACAAAAATAACACCAAACGACAACAATTAAACGATACAACCAATAAACCTTGAAAATAAATTAACAACAGCAATGCCAGATATATGCACTAAAAAAATTCTATAGCTACGTGCGCCTTGTGTTTGGGTTTTGGCACCGTTTCCGCGCCCATGACCTACTGGTCCTGTTCTTTTCAGCGGTATTTTGCTGTGTGGTGTGGTGGGGTGTAGTGGAATTGTGGTAGGTTTCCATGACCTCGCTTTATTTCTTTTCTCTTTTTTCACGCCATGACCACAAACAGAAGAATATTCGAGGTTATTTGTATGTGAGGTAGGTGAGAAGAGAGAATGTAAAATGTAGAGGAGAAAAGTGAAGAGAGAAGAGTGAGGAGAGAGAAAAGTAATGATTTGTAAATCAAGAATGAGTTGAGTTGTGAAAAATCATGGAATACAGATCATGCATTACAACCGCAGAAAAGAACAGGATTCTGATGGTGCTTAATTTTGAATTGATATAATCTATGTAATATATAAAGTCAAAGGGGTTTATGGTGCGCAAATTTCACTTTCTCATTTTACCCCTTGCCATTGATAAATTATAAGGATAGAATAGTAATTACAATATTTTTTATTTGCACCAAAATAATTATTAAAGAAATTGTTACAACCAAGATTTGAAGGAAAGCCCTTCAATTTCTATACCACTAGACCCCCATATTTTAAGTTAATATTTTTTATGTATGTTTTCTATTTCCCTCTATCACATTGGAACCGTCATTTACTTCATATTTTTTTTTTGGGTTTCTATTTACCCTAATTTACATTATATTATTATTTTTAATTTCTTTTAGGTTCCTGTGTTGTTATCTTACATTATTTTATTTTTTGATGTTTTGTGAAAAATATAATATTAACTTTAATCATCTTTGTTTCTTTAGAAAAGATTCAATTTCATTTAAAAATTGTTATTACTTATCAGAGTTGGAGTATCGCTAATAATCTTTTTGTTCCTTTATTTTGGTTTTGGGAAAATTTCTTATGTATTATGTTGTCTATAAGACAAGATTCTTACTTAACTAAGAAATATTTGCTTTATCATAACTTTATTCTAAGTTGCATAATTGCACTCATTTAACAATCAGTAAATCCAATGTGACAAATAAATAATAGGAACGTAATGATCTGTTAAGGTATTCGATAATATTTGCCATATAGAAATTAAAATCATATAAAAGTTAAAAAAAAACAAAAAAAGACTATCATAAGGAGGATCATATCTATAATGCATAATTGTTCATATTGAGAGTAAACGAACAATAATGAATAATATTGCTTCCGTCTCACATTCTAACTATATTTTCATTGTAAATATGTTTACTCCAACTTATTTTGACTGAGCTTATTACAAGTTAAACTTATCTAAACTTATTATACTGAACCAACTTGAACTTAGCTGTTTGATCTTAATTGAATTCATTTGAAAGAGTTGATTTTAAAAATTTATCTTGAACTTATTTAACTTATTTTCAGAAACAACTAAAAGGAAGATAAATTTAACTGCACTGACTTGCCAATATCCATCATGAGTCAAAATCGAATTTGGTTCGCACGCATTGATGATTTTTATTTTTAAGCAAAACACGTTTTGGTTCGCACGCATGCATCGATTAATAAATTTATTTACTTTGTGTGTATATATATATATACACACACAAAACTAAATAAATATAACAATCGATGCACGCAATGCGTGCGTGCGAATCAAAACTTGTCGATTTAACCTGAGTGACCTAAAATTAAAAATATTACAATTAGTTAACTAATGAAATAGTCCTGGATTTAAAATAATTTATTTTCACCAAAATATTTTTGTAAGATACATTTATGGAACTAACTAAAAGGATTCAATATGAATTTGGACCCAAACTGACCAGAATATTCTAAATCCAAATGTACGTCAATCCAAGTTCAACGTAACTCATACAAGAAAGTTGCATTACTTTTTTAAAAATAATGGATTAGATTAATTTACATTTTTTCATTGTAATGTTAATAATTTTTTTCTTTTTATAACTAAAAAATTTTATAGCCTACAAATTTTAGGATCCAAACAGTTAAAGTTGAAACCAAGGGTTCAAAATATAAATACCCCTAAAATTCGGGGTCCAAAATGCCAAAAACCCTCTATAATAATAGTAATTTTGGTGGAAGAAATACTAACTAATGAATATTTTTTTTATATAAAAGCTGATAAATATTATTTTAATTGCATATAATTAATAATATATTAATATTTATATATTATTAGGTTTGTATGATTAATTTAAGAGAATAAATCAAGAAATTTAGGGTCTATCTTTTTTATGAACTTACGATTTGTGCATTTGGTGGTGATTATATTTGTAATTTATTCACCATTTTTCTAATAAGAAATAATATTTTTTTTATATTGAGGTTGATATATGACATTAGTAGATTTGGTGGAAGACAGACTAACTACTGAATATTTTTTTATAAAAAAACTAATGAATATTATTTTAATTGTGTATCAATATTTGTAACCCATATGTGCAAGTTTATTATTCCCTATGTTCCATATTAATTGTCGTCTTTGGAAATTGTGCAGTCAAACTCCAAAAATTTTGACCTTAAATTTCTCAATATATACAATGAATTGCTATATAAAATTACTATCATTAGATTCGTAACGAAAAATACTATCATATAAGTATAATATTGCAATTGTTAATAACATATTATACAAGAAATTATCAATCAAAGAGTGATATTGGAGACCGTGAAAGTCAAAATTATGACAAATAATATGGAACGGAGAGAGTATTTATTTCTTAAGATTAAATTGATGTCATTAAAGAAGCAATAGTTAAGTGGTAGTTATCAATATGTTTTACATTCTCAACTAAGGTTCAAGTCTCAGTAGAAGCAAAAATATTTTCTAAAAAACATTTATTCATAGGTTAAGAACTTAAGAGTACCTCTCTTAATATACTCTTATGCTTGTTTTTTGCTACAAATGCCATGGTAATACTTTTATGTGATAAAAATATTATATATGATGAGAAATGAATGATTAAATTTTTCAAAGTTTGATTCATGTATTAAGGCCTCGTTCTTTTGTCCGTTGCGTTTGCGTTGCGTTGCGTTATGTTTGCGTTTGCGTTTGCGTTGCCTTAAGTTGCAGTGGAAATAGTTAAAAAGTAATGGTAATTTGCGTTTTGTTGCGGTAGAGCTGCGGTAAATTGCGTTGCGTTTGGGTGCGTTAACGCATAAAAGAACGGAGCCTAATTTGGATGATAGATAAAATGGGAGCTAGGGAACAATTAATATTTTATGCTTAATTATAATACTATATTGAAATATACTTTTTTCAAGAATAGAATGTTTAAATAGATAATTCCTGTAAGTTTAGATAAATGCTCTGTTCGACAATTAAAAGAGCGGATTGGATAGCGGATAACTATTTGGATAGTGGATAGCTGTTACATATTAGCTGATAACTAATAACGGTTAAAGTAGTCGTTTGTAAAACATGTACGTGTTCGGTAAAATTAGGGTTTAGAGTAGATAGTGAATGTAAAATGACCTAAAAGGGAATAACCGTTATTATTATTATTATTATTATTATTATTGTTCACCATCGTATAATAATGATAATAAAAATAATAATTCTTATTAATAAAAAGATGATGAACAATAATAATAATAATAAGAATTATTATTATTATTATTATTTGGTTTTCTATTTTAAGAGGAGATGAGGCATGCTCCCTTGCAATTTACAATACATGTCATGGTGATCCTCTGCCAAGTTGTAATACACTAATACCACTGCCCAACAAATCTAATTAATAATCATTGTTTAAAAGAATTGAGGAAGAACTTGCCTTTGTAAAAGCCATAAAAGTGGGCATGCATGCCCTGTCAAGGTGTAACATGCAAGCGAGAGAAACATGGGCATATTTGGAACAAAATAGTCTTATCGTCACTTATGACGTTACCCATAGTAACGTCAAAGAAATGAGCGATAAATGCTCCCTTTGACGCTATCAGCTGATACAAAATGTTGCTTTACTCAACAATTAAAATTTGATAAAATAGTGTTTTAATCGGTAAAAATGCTAAACGCTAATCCAAACATTATTGCCAAACAGGGTCAAAATTCATGATTGTGAGAATATGTTATTATATACTACAGATAAGCTACATGAGAATAATAGACTGAGAAGTCTGAGATGGTATGATTATGTATAGAGGAGGAATATGGAAGTCATCCCGCGAAGATGTGAAAAGACTATGTTTCCACCACTTCGTCATGGGCATGGTAGTTTTAGGAAGTCAATAAAGAAGGTTATTAGAGCTGATTTGAAGCATGTAGGTTTAGATAATAAAAAATTGTAACATTATAATTTTTATGAAGTTTTTCAGCATAAATTTAATAATAATAGTTTCACATGCTAAATCATCACATAGATAAAAAAAATTTACAAACAAAATTTTTAACAATTAATTACACCATTTTGAAACTTTTAAAAATTGATTCCACAATTTCTAAAACTACAAACATGGGGTGTATAAAGCAACATTAATATATACTAGTGATAATGGACGTGGCTATTTCAGATATTCCCTCCCTCTCAAATAAATTGATCAAAATCTAAAATTTTGACCATTAATTTTTCAAATTGTATATTAAGTTATTGTACATGACTATTATTATCATATTTGTAATGAAAAATATTTTTACTCAAATATAATATTACAAGTTTTGTTAAGATAAAACTTGAAGAAAATAATATTTAAAGTCTTGCCTCGATGACCATAAAAAAAATAAAAGGGAAAAATTATTTAGGTCGAAAGATGTACTTTCTAATTTTGTGGCTCTTGGTTCACTAAGGAAAAAAATGTTCCCAAATACATCCCAAGTTTACTTATGTTGGTCAGCATAGAGTAAAAGTAAACATAATATAAATTTACAATGACTTGAAACAATAAAACATATGTTTTACAATTGCCAAACGTCTAGTCTGTTTAATTGGAAGGTTGGCTATTCTTTTGCAAGTGATAATGAATCACTTATTCTGTACTTGCCTAAATTGGAAATACATTCGATCGTATTCACCTAAAAATGAAATACAACTGAGTCATGTTAGAGAGAAATTTACAAGAAACCAAAATACATTCGACCCGTATTTACCCTAAAAAAAACTTTTATTATCAAAGAACATCCTACCTATATTTACCTTAATTTGAAATACACCTAAGTCATGTTTTTGGAGTGAAATTTACCCTAAATCGAAATATACCCGACCCATATTTACCATAACCAGATATACAGTCGACCTATATTGCCTAGTTATTGTAATCAAGGGTAAAATAATAAATTCGTGTGAACACAAACTAAAGGTAAACTACTGATTAATTATTATATCCAAGGGTGAAATAGTAAATTCGTGTGCGAATACAATCAAGCATAGCGGGCAGCAAAACAACAAAAACTGAACCGCCTCTTATAATATAGAGTATATGATATGATATGATATGATATATGATATATAGACAAGTGGAAAATTAAAATAGAAAACAATTCATAATTAAGGGAGGGAAAGTTGATTGGAAATAAAATGATTGCCTCCCAATTTTGATTCAAAAATCGAAAGTGTAGAGATAAGACCAGTAGCAACTCCTCTTGGATTCCCATCTTTTGCCCTGTTCTATTTCTCCATCATTTTATTAGACTTGCATTTATCAACTTATTCTTTGCTTTCTTTTCAAAATATATTAGTCAAAAATATATTATACTGTTACAATTCTTGAATCAGAAGCAGAAGACAGAAGAATGAAACATTGAAAGAGAGAGAGAGAGAAACCATTTGATGAATTTCTGAGTATATTCGAATGAATGAGAAATGAATGAATACAACCTATATTTATACTACTCTTAATTACAAGAAATAAGATACAAGAATCTTGATAACTAACTAACTACCTATATATCCGTATCACCCCCCTCAAGCTTGGAGGGATCTTGTATCAGGCCAAGCTTGGATAGATTGAAATTCAGTTGTGAAGAAGGTAGAATTTTGGTAAGAACAACATCAGCTAGCTGCTCGTTAGTGGGCATGTGAGAGAGCTGAAGAATACCATCTAATACCTTTTCCCTTGTGAAGTGACAATCGATTTCAATGTGCTTTGTACGCTCATGAAAAACTGGGTTCTTGGCAATGTGGATTGCTGATTGATTGTCACAGAAAAGAGAAACTGGTTTCAAAGATTGTACACCAAGCTCTTCCAGCAACCTTACTATCCAAGTAATTTCAGAAGAAGTTTGTGCAAGAGCTCGATACTCAGCTTCGGATGAAGATCTTGAGACAGTGCTTTGCTTTTTACTCTTCCAGCTTATTGGTAATTGTCCAAAAAGGATCATGTAACCAGTAACAGATCTTCTGGAGAAAGGACATGCCCCCAATCAGAATCAGAATATGCTTGTATGCTTAAATGGTCTGTTCCTTGAAGAAGAATCCCAAGCTTTGCCGTGTCTCTGATGTACCTCAAAGTATGTTGAAGAACTTTCATATGTGATGTTCTGGGCTGCTGCATAAACTGACTTAGAGTTTGGGCAGTGTAACTAAGATCAGGTCTTGTATGAGTTAGGAAGTTGATTTTCCCAACTAGTGTCCTGTAGATAAGTGGATCATGAAGTGGTTCTCCAATGTCAAGCTGAAGTTTGCAATTCAGGGGCAAAGGAGTGACAGCAGGTGCAGGGTGCAAAGTTTCACTGTCTTGTAATAATTCTTTGATGAATTTATGTTGCGACAAAAGAACACCATCAGAAGTATATGACACTTCTAAACCAAGAAAGTAGTTAAGTCTACCTAAATCTTTAATGCCAAATAATCTGTCAAGGTGCTGTTTGACATTAATAATTTCAGCTTGGTTAGAATCTGTAAACAATATATCATCGACATACACAGCAATAATAGTGATATCAGTAGATGATTTATCGATAAAAAGAGAATAATCATTTTTATATTGTTGGTAACCAAGAGAAATTAAAGTAAAACTGAGTTTGGCAAACCATTGGCGACTTGCTTGCTTCAACCCATATAGAGATTTCTTCAATCTGCAGACTTTGTTGGAAGGATTTGGGATTCCTTTAGGCATTTGCATGTAGACTTCTTCATCTAAATCTCCATGAAAAAAAGCATTGTTAACATCTAGTTGCAAAAGAGGCCACTTCTTAAAAGCTGCTAATGCTATGATTGTTCTGATGGTTGGCATTTTTACAACAGGAGAAAAAACTTCTTGATAGTCGATGCAAACTGTTGAGTAAAGCCTCTTATAACTAAGCGAGCTTTATATCTCTCCAATGTTCCATCTGCCTTCAGCTTAACCTTATACACCCATTTGCTGCCTATAGCTTTCTTCTTGGGTGGCGAATCAACTAATTCCCATGTGTTGTTCTTGATAAGAGCATTGATCTCTTTTTCCATAGCTTGGACCCATTCTGGGTGTTGAGCTGGCTCTTCATAAGTTCGAGGTTCAATATACTTTTCTAAGGAAGCCTGAAAAGCATAAAAATCAGTAGAAGAGGAGTCAAGGTTAGCAAAAGCACAAACAAAATCCTTAAGATAGGATGGTTTAACAGAATTTCTTGATGATCTTCTAGCTTGCACAGCTTGATTTGTTGTGTCCAGTGATGTTGACATTGGTACTGCTACATTTTCTGATAATGTAGTAGGATGATCAGATGATGTACATAAATCTTTTGTATTGCCAGAGGAGGATGGAATGTCAGATTCATTGCTAGAACCATCTCTAGGAACACTCGAGCTACCAATATCTGTTGAAGTGTTGTCTGCATTTTCTGACTGAAAAATTCACAGTTTCTGGAATGAATTCAGTAATAACAGGCAGAGGTGTATCATTTCCTGTAGACATATTATGAAAAGGAAAGATCTCCTCATGAAAAGTAACATCTCTTGAAAACAAAATTTTCTTTGTATGAAGATCCAATAATTTGTAAGCTTTCTTTCCAAAAGGATAACCAAGAAAAATACAAGGGTGAGCTCTTGGTTGAAGTTTATTTCTATTCCTTTTTAGAGTAGAAGCATAAGCTAAACATCCAAAAGTTCTTAAATGAGCATATGAAGGTGTAGTTTTGAACAAAATTTCAAATGGACTCTTATTACCCATAATAGATGATGGCATGCGATTGATGAGCTAAACAACAGTCAACAAAGCCTCTCCCCAAAATTTGTTAGGAAGCTTGGATTGAAACAAGAGAGCTCGAACTACTTGTAACAAATGTTGATGCTTTCTCTCCACTATACCATTCTGTTGAGCAGTGTCTACACATGATGTTTGATGAATGATACCTTTATCTTTATAGAATTGTAGAGCTGCAGAATCCTGAAACTCAAGACCATTGTCAGATTGAATAATTTTGACAAAAGCTTGATATTGATTCTCAACAAAAGTAATAAAAGCTTTAAGGAGAGAAAAAGCACTACTTTTATTTGCCATTAAATGTGTCCAAGTACACCTAGAATGATCATCAACGATGGAAAGAAAGTATTGAAAACCATCATGAGTTTTAGAAGGACAAGGCCCCCCATATATCAACATGTAAAAGCTCAAAACAACAATTAGCTCTAGACTTGCTCACAGGAAAAGATTTTCTTTGCAATTTTGCTAAAGGACAAACTTGACAAGTTCTATGTTTCATATCTGGACAAGAAGAAATAACACCAATATTCTTGATCTGATCAAAAGGAAGATGCCCCATCATGAAGTGCCATAATTCTGATGTGCTAAAACAAGCAACAGACTCCTCTTGCTTCTTCTCAACAGGTAGATGTTTATGATGCAAAAAATATATCCCATGCTCTTGTCTACCAAGGAGAAGAGTCTGAGACATAGGGCCCTGAAGAAAACAATCAGTAGGAGTAAAGATAACATGTGCCTTAAGTTGAGCAGTGAGCTTTTGTACTGAAAGAAGATTGAATTGAAAATCAAGAGCATACAAAACATTATGAAGCTCAATACCAGAAAGCAACATAAGGGAACCAGAATGAGTAATTGAAGCCTTCTTTCCATTAGGCATGATAATAAATGAAGGCTTAGATAAAGACTGAACATTATGGAGAAAAGCAAGATTAGGAGTAACATGATTACTAGCACCACTATCAAGAATCCAAGAATGAGAATTTGTTTTACTCATAAAACATAAATTATTACTTTGAAAACTTGTACCTGCAAAGAATCTAGCTGAACCTTGATCCTGCAAAGAATCAGAAGCTGGTCCTGTTTCAGTATACTGCTTATGAACCAGTTGCATAAGCTGATTGTATTCTTCTACAGTTAAGTTTGCAGAAGCTGGTGAAGGATCTTGATCTAGACTATCTTGATCAGTTTGAGCAATTGCAACAATTCTTTTACATCTGAAGTTCTTGCGACCAGGAGGATAACCATGAAGTTTATAACACCTTTCAATGGTATGACCTTGATTCTTGCAAAAATCACAAAACATAGTTGATCTTCTGTCTTGATTGCCTGAAGATCTGACCCTAGAATTCTGATATGAATTCTGATTGAAAGACTGAGGTTGGCTAAAAGAACTTTGAGAAGAACCAGTAGAACTTGACCCATATGAAGAATTTGATCGATATGAACCAGAACCAGAACTATAAGACTTGTTCTGATAAGCAGACTTTTGTTGAAAAACTAATGCAGAATCAGAATGTGCGTAGAAAGCAGCTGAATTGGAACTAAGCTGAGTATTTCCACACAAAGATCTTTGTTTCTCTTCTTGCAAAACAATTTGATACACTTGATCAATATTAGGAAGAGGTTTAAGCATGAGAATGTTTCCTCGAGTAACTCTATAACTCTCATCTAAACCCACCAAAAATTGCATCAGCTGCTGATCTTTAATCAGCTTATGTGCTGCCAAAAAACTTTCACAAACTATACCACAAGCACAATTAGGGATAGTAATCAAACTATTGTAATCATCCCACATTTTCTTTATTTTGGTAAAATACTCAGTAACAGATAAATGCCCTTGAGAGATGTTACCAAATCGCGCTGAACTCGAAAAACCTTTGTACCATTAGCCTCTCCAAATCGCTGCTCCAATTGAACCCAAACTTCTCTCGCACCAGTGGAGAACAAAATACTTTGCGCAATATCAGAGATGACTGCATTCATGAGCCACGATTGAACCATCTTGTCACAGCATTGCCATTGAGAAACAAGCTGTACATTAGTCGGCCTGCTACAATCACCCATCACAAAACCTAATTTGTTTTTGGCTATCAAGGCAATCTCCACAGCTTTCTTCCAATGGCTGTAATTTTCTCCATTTAGGAGTTCACTAACAAGAACATTGTTAGGGTTATCAGATGGATGAAGATACAAAACATGTGATGGATCATTCACATTCCCAGCATAGAAAGCTATATTATCAGTACCAGCGGTAGACATTATAGACAATTGAAAACTTCAAAAAGAACTTTGAACAGAAAAAAAACCTCAAAGAAACCTGGAAGCGGATCAACGAAGCTCTGATATCATGTTACAATTCTTGAATCAGAAGCAGAAGACAAAAGAATGAAACATTGAAAGAGAGAGAGAGAGAGAGAGAGAGAAACCATTTGATGAATTTCTGAGTATATTCGAATGAATGAGAAATGAATGAATACAACCTATATTTATACTACTCTTAATTACAAGAAACAAGATACAAGAATCTTGATAACTAACTAACTACCTATGTATCCTTATCATACACTTTAATAAAGCATAATTATACAAATATTAAAGCAAAAATCCTTATTGAAAACCCAAACATAATTGAAAAATTTTGGAAGGTTTTGTTACTTTCTATGCATGCAAATTCTAAACGTACATAATTTCATACCATTATCAATATGGTATTTGAAAATAAAAAAGAAAACTCGCACATGTAATACACGATTAACATAATTTTTTTTTAAAATTTTTTTCCTCAAATTTGCTACTTTTTATGTTCCTTATTATGTGTTACTATGTGATATGTACATATAATCTAACTTTGTAACCTTTGACTGGCAATTATTCAATACATAAAATGGTTTAAAATATATAAATTATGTTTGTTCTAAAAAATACTTTCATATGAATATATCTATGTATGTAATATTTGTAAATATATTATGTTAGAAATTGAATGTCAACTACTATTTTGGAGATTGTAAATAGTCAAAAGTGACACATACAGGAGACAAGATTTAACGTGGGAAACCCAAGAATTGGGCGAAAACCCACAAACGACACAACCATGCACGAAGTCAACTGTCAAGGTTTGAGTACAACAACATATCTTTACTCTTTCAATTGATCAATATATAGAACATATACAAATCTATCTAGAAGACCAAATTACATGAGAAAAATATATCTCAAGACTCTCATTATAATAACTTTTCAAACCCTTGTGAATACATTTGCTCGCATCTTTCCTCTCCCCTAAAGGGAGACACTTCAAGGAATCTTTAACCTTTCTGCCACGATGCTCTCCACGAGACACCTGGTGTTCTTCCCATGAGACACATAATATCTTCAGTAGCTTAGGAATATATGTGAAGACAAAACTTGGTCACCACTCCAATTAGACTTACCAAATCTAATATAATTAGGAAAACTCATATAATAAGGTAACCTAAATAGTTTATTATGCAATTAGGAAATAAATTATGTTGCCAACTTAGGAGATTTTAGGATAAAATATTCCTAACAAACTCCCCCTTGGACAGATAGACCAATGCTCAAAAGCTTCCACCTGATATACTTGAACGATCACAATGTGCACTCAGCAGATTCAGTCTTCGTCATCTTGAATCTGATCTTACCCTTTAACTTCTCGAACTAGCAATCATGTCAACATTGCTCTAAGACCTAGAATCTCACAACCTATCGCTTCCTTTAATTTAGTTGCAACAACTTTGGTACCACTTGTAGGGAAGGAAAAAAATGTTAGAATAGACTTGCAGCGAAAACAGGTAACATATATATCAAGAAAAATAATCAAGAATAACAAAAAAACAAAGGAAACAAGATTTAAAATGGGAAACCCACGAACTCGACAGAAAACTCACAAAGGGCACATTCATGAACAAACTCCACAATCGAGGTCAGAGTACAACAACAAATCTCTACTCTTTCAAAAGATTAATAAGAGAGATGCAAATCTATCCCAGTAGACCAAATTACATGAGAAAATACCACTCTCAAGACTTTCACCATGACAACTCTTCAAGCGCTAGTGAATCCATATGCTCACAAATCTCTTCTCCCCTTCAAGGAATTCTCAACCTTTTTTTTACCACGGTGCTGATCTCCACAAGACACCCATTGTCTCCCTATGAGACACAACTTGTTGTGAAGGAAAAAAATTGTTATAACATACTTGCAGCGGAAATAGGTAACATATGATATGCTTAATATATCAAGAAAATAATGCAAGAGTAATAGAAACAAAGAAGACAAGATTTAACATGGAAAATCCAAGAATTGCCTGAAAAAACCCACAGACAGGACAAACACGAACAAACTTTAATATCAAGGTCAGAATACAATATCAGATATCTACTCCTTCAAGAGATCAATAGGATAAATACAAATCTATCCCAATAAACCAGGTGACATGAGAAGAATATCACTCCTAAGACTCTCACTAATCACTATTATAACTCTTCAAATCCTAGTGAATCCATTTGCTCGCATCTCTCTCTTCCCCTTAAAAGAAAGCGCTTCAAGGAATCCTCACCTTTTCTGCCACGGTGCTCTCCATGAGACATCGAGACACTCAGTGCTCTCACAATCTTCACAAAATACTTTCTGCAATTCAGGAATATATAGGAAGACAAAACTTGACTACCAGTTCAGTTAGATTTACCAAATTTAATATAATTAAGAAAATGAACATAATAAGGTAATTTTAAACAATTAAACGAAGTGATGAAGTGAAGGCTGGAAATCAGATCTAGAAGAAGAAATTAAAATAAGGCAACAAGGTAGAATTGAGTGATATGAATATGGGGACTTACACACATGAAAGGAATAGGGAAGAGAAAAGGGGTGAGGTTGCTGCTCCTTGATAGAAACGATCATAATTGACATAGTATGAAATTGACATTTTGAGGTGAAAAGGTGATGGATGGAACCTATGAGTTGTCTTTTTGAATTTTGTTGTTGCTTGTTGTTTGTTTTGAAGTGTCAGACTTTAAATGCGTGCTGGGTAGCATTTCTATTCTGATTTTGAATAAATGGTTGGGCCTTGGCCCGATTAACAATAAAAAAGGAAACAAAGATCTAAATAATTTTCTAACATATTCGAAAAACTATGTGACCAACTTTAGAAATTTTATAACACAATATTCCTAGCATTTTTTTTAAGAAGCTCACCTTTCTGAAAAGTTTTACAATGTGTTTAGCTTGAAATTAAAGTTGAATGGATATTTATTAGATGCTACGACTACGAGTAGGTTAACATCATCTAATGATTTAAAATGATGATGAAACAAAGACGATATCCCTTTCAACAACTTGATTTTGCACATGTTCTGCAATAGGGAAATGAAAGCGCCAATCTTAGTAGGGCATCTCAAAAGGTTTTGGAGTACATATAATTTATTGGGCCCTTATATATTTATCTAAACTTAATTATCTTTTAGGTACTTAACCGTATTTCTTAGAACAGCTAGTCCTTAAATATGTGCATTACACAGGATAAAATTAAACAACATTTATTGTTAGGACAAATTAGATAATCTAGATAGCTGACCAAATTTTGTCCGACCCGAATTACCCGAATTGTCCGACCCGGAAAAACTGGGTCTGGACATTGATTTTTCATCCGAATTTTTATATTGACCGAATTGACCGAATATTCGGACATAAAATTTCTCTTTTTTCTATTGTCCGAACCCGATTTTAGCTCTGTCCGAATTGTCCAACCCGGTTTGACCTGAAATAAAACCGGGTCCGAACATGAATTTCTCGTCCGAATTTTGACATTGTCCGAATTTGTCCGACCCGAATTTACCCGGACTCGGATTTTTGCCCGCGCTTGATATATCATTAAAAACCTTGTTTATATTATATAACTTTTTTTTGACAATAGTTATATCATGTAATAAAATAATAAGTATATTTTTCAGCAAAACATCATGTAATAAAATAAATGTGCATATTTTTCTAATGTTTCACAAAAATATATTAAAAAAATTAAACTTATAATATTTAAATATACTCGTTATACTTTATTCCAATATTAAGATCTTTCAATTAAATATCTTAAATTAAATAACGTATATAAATACAATTCAAATAAGATAAATTGTTTCTCGACCAACATAAACAATAATGGTAATTATTTGTTATCAGTTTGAAAAAACAACATTAATGTATGAATCTTTTAAGCTAGCTTATTTTTAATCAAATAATGTCACAAATTGAATTGTTAATTTATAAATATTGTTCTCTAAAAATATTTTTAAATATTATAACAATGAATAGAATTACCAATGCATAAAATTAAAAATGATGAAAAACATATTTTATTTGTATCAAAACAGTATTTGCCAAAATCTAAATGTTAGCATTAATGTTGGCAATATAACATACGGTTGGAGCCGTACGTTGTAGTTATTATTAAAAATTATCATGAAGACACATTATTTATTATTATTATTATTATTATTATCACGATTATTAAATAGTCTAACATTTGCAATATACAAATATTTTAAAAGAAAAATAATAATTAATATTCCACAATTGTATCATAACTTGTTATACTAATTAATATGTATAAAATAATTTTAAAAGAAAAATCAAATTGACTAATTACAATTTTTCAATAATACCCTATTCAAAGTACATATATTTCAATTCTTACCTTTAGTACCTAGTAACTTTTCAATTATGCCTTGAACATAGTTCCATTTTCTCACCTAAGGACCAAGGCTAAGCTCCTATTTTTTTACTTGAATCTATTTTCCTTTTTGATTTTTATCATCCACAACACTTTCCATATGCAATGCCTCGATCGCTCCCAACACATTGATTATCGACAAAACCTTTTCTATCCCAAAATGCATCAAAATGGAGGTTCGCCAACCTTTCCATTCAGCATCACACACAATGTACATGTTTGAAAAGCTCTGTTAGGATTCATGACCAAGTTCCAAGTATAATTGGTGTTGACTACCACGTACGTTATGAAGGCCCAAATCCTCGAATGAAGCTTTAGACCATCTCCAATAGTGAGTTTAGATTTGACTCACTGCGATTATGGTATGTGATGAAAATGGAATGAGTCAATGAGGTTGTATGAGACATTTTAATGGTGAAAATGAGACTTGTCTCGCAAAATATAATAGCATGCAGTCAAGAAGAGCAAGTAAACATGTTAACAAAACCAGAGAGGGAGATATTTGGGAAGGAATGTATATCCCAGCTTGATTATATCAGCTATACAAGGAGGGTATATATACATAAAAGAATGATGAGAAAAAACAACTCTAACCCCCTACACTAACAACCCCTGCAGGTTGTTATAGAAATACAACAGAAATATAGGGGAAATATCTTCTACGTCCCCCCCCCCCTCAAGGTGGATTTGGTGGGTTGTCCAACAAACCCAACCTTGAAGAGAGGTAATTGTGAGAGAATTCACTTAGCGGTTTAGTAAGAACATCAGCAAGCTGTTCTCTGAAAGAGATATGAGACAGACTGAGAAAACCTTCTGTGAGTTTGTCCCGTGTATAGTGGCAGTCAATGTTAAGATGCTTCGTCCTCTCGTGGAAAACCGGATTGGTAGCAATGTGAATCGCATCTTTGTTATCACAAAATAGAGTAATAGGAAGCATCAACGGAATGCGGAAATCACAAAGGAGATGTGTAATCCACTAAAGTTCAGATGTCGTGGCAGACATGGCCCGATACTCTGCCTCGGCAGAAGATTTCGATACCGTCTTTTGCTTCTTAGTTTTCCAGGATACCAAATTATGACCAAGGAAAACGCAGTACCCAGTAAGAGACCGGGCAGTCATGGGACACCCTCCCCAGTCTGCATCACAAAATGCCTTGATGGTGAAGCCTGAAGCAGCTGAAAAATAGAGGCCCTTGTTTACAGTCCCCTTAAGATATCGAAGCACATGCATGGCAGCTTGAAAATGGGAGGTGCGAGGAGCCTGAACGAACTGACTAAAGTGCTGAGTGGCATAGGAAATGTCAGGACGAGTAATAGTGAGGTACAAGAGTTTCCCAATTATACGCCGGTATGGTTCAAGATCATCCAACAAAGTACCGGACTCATTAGATAACTTCAATCCCCGAGGCAAAGGGAATTTTGCTGCCTTGACCCCTGTATTGCTGATGTCTTGTAACAAATCCATGATATACTTTCGTTGATTAAGAAAAGTACCAGTAGAAGCTCTGGAAATTTCAACCCCGAGAAAGTACCGAGCTAGACCGAGATCTTTGATAGTGAAGGCCTGATGAAGTTGCTGCTTGACTTCAATAATGCCTTGGCTATCATTTCCAGTAAGAAGTAAGTCGTCAACGTAGACAAGAATGTGGACAAACAATCCACCTTTTTCCCTGACGAACAAAGAGTAATCTGCCTTTGATTGCACAAAACCAAGCCCCTTAAGGAACTTGGTTAACTCCAAATTCCATTGCCTCGATGCTTGTTTTAAGCCGTAGAGTGACCGTTCAAGCTTGCAAACTTGCCCCTCTTTGGCCTTAGTGTAACCAGTTGGAGGAGCCATATAAACCTCCTCTTCAATAAACCCATGCAAGAATGCATTGTTTATATCCAACTGGTGAAGCGGCCAATCCATGGAAGTGGCAATTGCAATAAACACCCGGACTGTGCTTAACTTGGCCACGGGAGAGAAAGTATTTTTGTAATCCTTATCTTTGACTTGCTCAAACCCTCGTATGACCAAACGTGCCTTGTACCTCTCAACAGTGCCATCGGGGCGAAATTTCACCTTATAGACCCATTTCGAGGATAAAACCTTCTTTCCCGAAGGTAGCTGAGTGAGAGTCCATGTATGATTATCCTCTAAGGCCTTCAACTCCCTATTCATGGCATCCACCCACTCTGGACTGCTTCGAGCCTGCTGATATGTGCTAGGTTCAGGAACGTGTAAGGTACTCAAGAGAGAAGTCACAAAATCAGCAGAACAGTGAGAAAAATCAGTAGGATGAAATAATGGATGAGCTGTACAGCTGGTAAAACTGTGAGAAACAGAGGTGGAAGGCTCAGGCTCTGTGTGTTTGGTTGGTTGCACAAAATCGTTGAGCCAAGAAGGAGGTCCCCTGATACGATTTGATCTTCTCACAGGAGGGTGATCAGGTTGAATAGTAGGAGAATTTGAGGTGTGAAAAGATGATGGAGAATTTGACTCCCTAAGTGGAGGAAAAGAGTTAATGGAAGTATGAGTGGATGTGTAATCATGTGATACAGGAGGTGATTGTTGAGCATGGTTGTTTAAAGGGTCAGGCTGAATTTGAGGTTGAGTGGAATAATTGCCAACAAGGGTGTCCTCATATGTATGGGAAATGTTGTTATATGTAGGCCATAGATTGACAGAGGGTTCCAAGACACCATTAGTACTTGAATAAGCTTGCTCTTTGAAGGGGAAAATATGTTCTCGAAATATCACTTCTCTACTGTGAAAAATCCTCTTTCTGCCCAAATCAAAGAGTTTATATCCCTTAATATCGAAAGTGTATCCCAATAATACGCATTTGGAAGCTCTGGCCTCAAACTTATCGGTTATGCCAGTGTTAACTACATAACATAAACACCCAACAACCTTTAATTCAGCAAGACTAGGCTTCTCCCCATATAATACCTCAAAAGGACTCTTCCATTTGAGATTCTCTATAGGTAGTTTGTTTATAATATGGATTGCTGCCAGTACACACTCCCCCCAAAAATGTTTGGGAAAATATGCTTGAAACCGAATAGCTCGGGCAACCTCCAAGAGATGCCTATGTTTCCTTTCCACAACGTCGTTCTGCTGTGGTGTATGAACCACCGTTCTCTGATGTATAATGCCCTTCGAAGCAAAAAGAGAAGCACAAATATGTTGGACAAATTCAGTACCATTGTCAGACCTAATGATCTTAACAGTGGTTTTAAATTGATTTTCAACAAAGAACAAGAAATTCTCAATGGCATTGGGAACCTGAGTTTTGGACTTAAGCAATTGAGTCCAAGTGCATCTACTGTAATCATCCACGATCGTAAGGAAAAACCGTGAACCATCCATATTTGCTACTCTATAAGGGCCCCAAAGATCTATATGCACCAATTGAAAAATGGAATTCGTCTTTATTGTACTTCTATGGAAAGGTAACCTGTGAGCCTTAGCAAAGATACAAGTCTCACAGTCAAAATCCTTTTCTATCACATCCTTATATCCAACAATATGATTTATCTTTGACATGGATACATGTCCGAGTCTAGCGTGCAAAATATCAAAAGACAACATACTATTTTTGCCATCAGTAGTAGAGCTTAATACTATAGTACCATCATTACTGCCTTCCTTATTCTCCCTTCTTGTTTTGTAACTCCAATCACCTTTGTCTGACTTGTGGTTTGAACACAATTTGTATAACCCAATCATCACTCGAGCCACAGCCACTTCTCTGTCACTTAAAAGGTCCTGAAATATGCACTTGTCAGGATATATGTGTAAGCAGAGTTTTTGATCATTTAGCAACTTGATAACGGATAGGAGATTGTATTTGAAATTCGGTATGAATAGGACTTTGTAAAGAATAATATCTGGACTAATTTTGACAGTTCCTCCCATGGTCACAGTCTTCACACTGCCATCAGGCATAGACACATATATAGGTTGTGCTAGAGTATATGTATCATTGAATAGATTTAGATCATATGTCATGTGGTCACAAATCACCACGAGTCTTTCCAGCGTGCTTCGTCCTCGCTCACACGCTGCCCGGGAAAACTTCCCAGGAGATCACCCATCCTTGGACTACTCCCAGCCAAGCACGCTTAACTGAGGAGTTCCCAACGGATGAGCTACCATAAAAGAAGGTGCACCTTGGTGATATAAGTAGTCATTTCAATCCTTTTAAGCCACACTTTAACCACATACCCGGGGTGTTAAAGGGAGATATTTGGGAAGGAATGTATATCCCAACTTGATTATATCAGCTATACAAGGAGGGTATATATACATAAAAGAATGATGAGAAAAAACAACTCTAACCACCTACACTAACAACCCCTGCAGGTTGTTACAGAAATACAACAGAAATATAGGGGAAATATCTTCTACAAAACAAACGACCCCAGATGCTTCATTATTGACGACGTTAGCTTGTGGATTATTGTTGTGCATATAATTCTATGTAAACTGTTTCTGGGTTTATCTTTACTCACAATAAAAAGAAAAAGTGTAGTCTTTTTTTTCGGGTACATGAAATCTTAGTGGGTGTTCTTCATTAAGCATTATTGTTTGTGGGTCGTTGTTCATATGTGCAGTATACATAAGCTCTTGGTGGGTTTTCTTCATTAATATACGATATCCATTATCTACTGGTTTCAAATCTATTATCCATTTGTTTTTAAAATGAACAAGTTACATGACACTTTGGCATACTACCCGAGGTAGCAGTTGGCCACGAACAGTGGCAGATCTAGACTTCCAAATCACGGGTGTCCACTTACCACGAAGAGCCTCCGCAGTATCGAGATCGGAGCCGACGAGGAAGACACCTGTCGCCGGTGAAGTCGAGGATGGCACTGCAGCAGCGAGAGCGTCAATGGCGGACAAGGGTTTCTCGAATTCAGCCTCGCGTGCCGAGGTTGAAGACGAGCCCTCGGACGCCTTTTCCTTTTTTTTTTTATTTCGTTTTCATTAACTGAAACGGTGCCATTTTGATGGGAGTGGGCCGAAAGTTTGGGCAGCTTGTGGCACACGTTGGGCTAGGGTTTAGTGGCTTTAGGAATAGCATTCTGATTCTCATTCAAAGCTTCCAGCGGCTAGTATTCAATTGTAATTGAAATTTGTTTCCTAATTTTTCTAATTGAAAGATTACAATCTTTAATTTTAGAATTGTAATCAAAAGTTTGTTTCATCAATTTGGAAATTTCATCACAATTTTAGCTTGAGTATATTTCTGATTTAGATAATTAATATTTTTTATGTTGTATTTTCACCTATAAATAGTTGCATATTCCTATGTTGTATTTTAAATCAAGTGTTCATGTTTTAAATTTTTATGCTTTATATTTATTTTTAAATGTAATGTCAAAATTTGAGTTTTAATTTTCCACATTTTTAAAATTATTTTATGTATTCTGTAAAAGTAATTAAATAGAATAAATCAAAACAGCCAAATATATTTTTAAAAAATTAATTATTACATGTGGGGCCTACACTTTTTTTATTTATTTAAACCAAATTCAGCCTCACCATTGGAAAGCAAACACTCAAGCAGCCAAGCTCAAACTCTCTTAGTGGACCCTACTACTTTCACATCATCCGGTGAGAAAAACTCACCCTCACCGTTGCGGGTGCTCTAATAATCATCATATATTCGAAAAAGACAATTAGACAAACCGTCAAATGTTTCAATAGTCAACTATTACAATTGGCCACTGCGTGGTTTCATTTTTTGATATCGACACATGATAGACTCATTAGTAATCGAGTCAAATACATCCTTCTCTATTTTGTCCACTACTTTTCGGTTGTTTTTCTAAGACGTAGTATTGTAAAATTGAATTAGAACGATCCATAACCCAACACTTTGCCACTCACTGAAGAAACAACATACAAACACAAAACAAAAATCACAAATCACAAATCTCAAATCACAAAAAAATATTCAACAATTCACAAATCTCTTTGCCTAATCAATACACAATAATCAGTCATAAAATGTTTAATAATTCACAAATCACAATTACAATTTACATGGTAATCTCAATTGAAACTATTTTAAAACATCATAACCCCAGACCACGTGTTTTAGAACCTTGTACCAAAAACTAATACTAAGTGTCACGGATTTTTCCGGAACCATTTGGAATGTCTCGAAATATTCTAGAAACATCCGAAATATTCCGTATCTTTCATGAGGTTTCTAGAATTCTGTAGACTATTCTAGAATTCCTTAGAATTCCCTAGAGTTCTCTAGACTACTCATGAATGTCCTAGAATATTCTAGAGTACTCTACACTTATATAGATTATTAGATACTTGTATAGAAGGTTCTAGAGGCACAATATGGACCGTTAGATCAAATCAATCTCCACCGTCCATTGAGGAGGTGGAAGTGTATAAATACCCCCTTGGGGTCTCATTTGTAACCATCCAACAATTGGAAGCAATACTCAAAAGCATTCTCCCAAACACACTTTTGCCTCTCTTCTTTGTCTTCAAAGCTTTCTTAGTCTCTTATAGTCTAAGTTAAGCTTGTGAAAGGCTTACTAGCAAACTTCTAATATAAATCGGGTTAAAGTTTGCTAGCGCCGCACGGGTGTTGTACAAATTAAAGTCACCCTGTGACATAAGGTAGTCCTCACTCCTCACCATATGCTATTATATGAGTATATGACTTTTGCTTCATACAAACCCTCAGGATGTTTCTTTGACTTGGTTATTTAGTATCTGGTTCATTAATACACCCAATGATATTTCCACACCCTTAGACTCTTAATCATCTTTAGTTTCATTATGAGCTATTGAATCCCTAATCTCCTTTTTTGCGATTATGTATGAAATCAAGGATAAGCAACTGAACTCAGGTTATGACATTGAGGTTATTCATGTTGTCAAATCGATAGGAGTATTTTGTAATCACAAACCACAACTCACAATAAATTTCAGTAACTTACCAAACTGGAATGAAAACCTAAAATTGAAATAGTGAACTGTAAACCCTAAATTGAAAATCAAAGAATGAAAGTATGAAAACTCACAAGTCAGTCGTCGGATTTCCGTTCCCCGGTCGCCGGAGACGTTGCTGGATTGGGCCGAACTCTCGGTTGCTGGTGGTGCTCGAACTCGCTGAAGATAGAGAGAGGATCGACAACCGTGACTCCTCTCAGCTCCCGATCTACAGTGTCGGCGGTGCAGCGGCTGATGGGCGGTGGTCGGTGGGGTCGCCCGAAGGAAGAAGAAGGGCAATTGCTCTGTCGCTCGAGTGTTTGACAATCGTGCGTCCAATGCCACCTCCAGATCTATACAATAAACGGAGTTCAAAGAACCATGCCTGTTTTCGATATTTAATTAAAACACAGGTTAAACACCAAATTAGAGTGGCGCAGCGGAAGCGTGGTGGGCTCATAACCTACAGGTCCTAGGATCGAAACCTGGTTCTGATATGAATGGCTCACTACAACAGAACAAGCCTGAGGCGACCGTTACTATCGGTCGCAAACGGGCTTTATCGGTCGCAGCAGAGGGCGGGCGACCGATATCAGCGATCGATACGTATTGGTCGCTGGATATCCGTCGTTTGACGAACCGAGCGACCGATACCAATCGGTCGCCAAACTTGCGTCCGATATCCGCTGGGGCGACCGATACCGTATCGGTCGCTATATATCAGTCGCCAGTTTAGCGGCCGATACTGTATCAGTCGCAACCTCCATCGCAAATTTAGCGATGGATACCGTATCGGTCGCTATTTATCAATCGCAAAATAGTGACTAATAATCCGCGACTGATACATATCGGTCGCAGATTATAATTTAAATTTTTTTTTAAAAAAATTCTGGATTAAATCGAATAGGTTATAATCATACTGTATTTGTCGAAATATCGATCGCTGCTATTATTATATTATCCATATATATATATATATATATATATATATATATATATATCAGCCGCGTATTTTTTTCACCTGTCAATTTCATACATAACATACTTAAACATATATACTATTAAACATTAATGCATAACTAAAAGTTTATACATATATATAATAGCTAAAGGTTCTTAACTAAAATTCAAGCTAAGTTTCATACAATCTAAGTTCATAACTAAAACACAACTTAAAAGTTCATAACTAAAAGTGCATAAGTTCAAGGTTGGGGAGGGAATTGCGGGAATCCTGATAAGTTTAGATATTGAGATGGGGAAGAAGAACTACCACCTTGTTGTTGATATTGGACAACTTGTGTCAATTGACTTTGAATCTGTGAGATGGCAGATGTGTGATCAGCAAGTTGATCCCGCATAATAGCATCGATGATCGAGTTGCGCGCAGGAAGCCTCGAAGAAGAAGAACTGCCCTGGGTAGGGGGTGGAGTATCATAGAAGTACGAGGTCGCACTCCCAAGACCATAGACAGCTTGGTCTTTGGGTTTGTACCCCCCTGCCAGTTGGAGGTACAACTCCCTAGCTTCCGGGGAGTTCTCAATTATGTTACGCTCCTCACACTTTTGCCGAAAAGTTTCCTGCAATCATTCATACATAAGTAGCAAACACAATAAAACTTAAAACATGCTTCAACAACACGCCGGAGTTCAAATACAATCCAAACACAACTTAAACCATTCATGGCCACACGCCGCAGTTCAAATACAATCCAAACACACATAAACCATTCACGGCCACACGCCGGAGTTCAAATATAATACAAACACACATAAAACATGCACGACGACACGCCGGAGTTCAAACACAATCCAAACACACACAAAACATGCTTCAACAACACGCCGGAGTTCAAATACAATCCAAACACAACTTAAACCATTCACGGCCACACGCCGGAGTTCAAATACAATCCAAACACAACTTAGACCATTCACGGCCACACGCCGAAATTCAAATACAATCCAAACACACATAAACCATTCACGGTCACACGCCGGAGTTCAAATACCATCCAAACACACATAAAACATGCTTCAACAACACGCCGGAGTTCAAATACAATCCAAACACACATAAAACACGCACGGCCACACGCCGGAGTTCAAATACAATCCAAACACAACATAAACCATTCACGGCCACACGCCATAGTTTAAATACAATCCAAACACAACTTAAAACATGCCGGCCACACGCCGGAGTTCAAATACTATCCAAACACACATAAAACATGCACGGCCACACGTCGGAGTTCAAATACAATCCAAACACAACTTAAACCATTCACGGCCACACAACGGAGTTCAAATATTATCCAACACACATAAAACATGCACGGCCACACGCCGGAGTTCAAATACAATCCAAACACAACTTAAACCATTCACGGCCACACGCCGGAGTTCAAATACAATCCAAACACACATAAAACATGCACGGCCACACGCCGGAGTTCAAATACAATCCAAACACACATAAACCATTCACGGCCACACGCCGGAGTTCAAATACAATCCAAACACACATATAACTTTAATTTATTAATTGTGCCACAATTCAAACACAACTTTAGTTTATGAATATGTTTAAAGGAAACTCACAGCAAGTGTGGCATCATGTTCAGAATACCACACCGATTCCTCAAAGATCTCGCCCACAATGAATGGCGTGAGCTGACTTGATGTGGTCATCACTTCCCCCCGACCATCTACAAATTAAGATAGTAAATGCAAACAACTGTTTAGATAGTTCGTAATTGTTAATGTATACATATAACTTTAATTTATTAATTGTGCCAATTTAGGATTCACCTGCTTCTTCATATAACTTGCCGCCGAAACCGAGCCCACCCGCGTAATGCAATTGGCGGAGTTTTCATTGTTCCTGTTTGCTTTGGCGGCATTGGACCGCCGAATGAAATCCTCGGTTTGGGATTTCTCATCTATTGCATCACGTTGCTCATTGCTCATATGAGGTACAGGGTCCGTCCTCTTCTTGGTCCTGACCTTGTACCTCGTATCAGAAGCCCGGTCGCACAATTTCGTGTGCCACCCACTGAACACATCTCTTGTTAATTCTTCTTCTCAAACATAATGTCGCTGTATAAAGTAATTTATTAATGATTAGTTAAACGACTATTACATAAAAGAAAATCATGGACCCAATTTACATAATTACTTGCACAGAAATCCAACCACAAATTGCATAGTTCCAACCACAATTTCGTGTGCCACCCACAGAATTCCAACCATAGTTCCATCTTCACGTGCATTTATTGAGTTCCACCTCATGTGCTCCGCAGATGTCTTAGTTGCATACAATCTTTGCAACCTCGGCCCGATTGGGAAGTAAATCAATTGCTTGTGTGCAATGCGTTTCCCACGCAACGTCGTTTTAGCATACCTATCGGCTCCGCATTGGTCACACTTATCTAAGTCGGCTTTCTCCCTCCAAAACAACACGCACCCATTGGGACACGCATCGATTCTCTCATGTGGAAGTTCTAAAGCACCAAGCAATTTCTTCGCTTGATAGTAGGTGTCTGTCATCTCATTGCCAGGGGGACATACGTCTTTCATTAACGCTAACAGACTGTCCACGGCTTTATTTGGGAGATTGTACTCACATTTTATGTTAATCATCCGTGAGACAACCGACAACAAAGACGTGTCGCTACCTTCATACAGAGGTATTTTGGAGGCATCGAGCATTTCTAAGAACTTCTTAGTCCCTTCCTCTGGCTCATCTTCCCTCGTATCATCACCGCAGCTCAAAGGCATATGGCCCATGGCATCGGTGATCATTTCTTGCATACTGTTGACACCTCCAGTACTAGAAGACCCATCAACCACAGTGTTAAGAGTTTGTCCACTACCCTCGAGAGTGGCAAAACTCTCCCAGTGACTTATCCAAACATGATAATTTGGCCGAAAGCCGTGTTTGTACAAATTTAGCTTCACAATATCCTCGTCAATGTACTTCAAGTTTTTGCATTTGCTACAAGGACACCTAAGTTTACTCAAACTACTCCATTGTTTTGCAACAGGTATAAATTCTTCATTCACCCTACGTACGAATTCCACACTAAGATGTTTACCATCATGTCTTTCATACATCCATTTTCTACTACTCTCCATTATGTATTTAGCTGCATACAATGTATATATCATTGTAAGGGAATAAGTTACAATTAATTAAAGCAAATACATAATTTCCATGAATATAATGAATGTCATTATTTATTGTTAATAAATGTATCATGTTTCATTGAATTTCAACTAAACTTTTATGACTATCAATTAAAACTTCAAGTACACTTTTTTTTGACATCTACAACTAAGTTATGTCACCAGTCAAGAGGATCCTGCTATTATACAAGTAGAGTGTGTTTGTTCCTGTTAATCTATGATTGAAAATGACTTTCATGAGTCGTATCGACTCTCCTTTATTTGTCTGGTTCACCAAAAAGTAGCGCAATCTCGTGGTGAAATTGCGAGGTCTATAGTGCTTTGGGAGTTAGAGCGTATCAGATTGATCAATGTAGTGTTTCTATTATGACTGGTGGCAACAAGACAAGGTGGGAATGAGAGAGAAACTTATAGTAAAGGGTCTAATAGAAATGTTGGGCTTTCTTGCATGTAGATTCATAGATCCTTCAAAGCATCGTTTCTTACTTTGATGGGCCTACGAATCTTACATGCAAGAAAGCCCAACACGATTTCTATTAGACCTCTTACTATAAGCTTCTCTCTCATTCCCACCTTGTCTTGATGCCCACCAGTGCATACAATAGAAACATCGCATTGTATTGAATCTTAGACGCTCTAACTCCCTAAGCACTATAGACCTCGCAATTTCACCGAGATTGCGATACCTTTTGGTGAACCAGACAAATAAAGGAGAGTCGATACGACTCGTGATAGTCATTTTCAAACATAGATTTTTAGGTCACAAACACACTCTACTTGTACACTAACAGGATCCAAACTCAACCTCTTTTCATGACATCTATAACTAAGATACTAGAACTATAAATTAACCTACTTACTACTATAAACTACCATGACTAATAACCTATATTATTATGTAGCAACTGGTTATGGAGTACTTAAGTTACTAAATGGATGTGACATAATTAATAATAATTAATGTCTACATTTGGAGTTATGAGTAATTAAGTTAGAAATTAGGTTAGATTAGCAACAAGTTTACGCTACAAGCTTCGTTGGATAACTTAATCAAGTCTCTAAATGCCAATTCAACCTTGTTGTGATGAACAAGTTGTCGGAGCTATATGTACAGGTAATCAACCGGTTGTGACGTAGCAAATGTCGATCGTTTTACATTTAGCATCCCAACCACCTTTCAAAAGAACACCCAATAAATCAAGATTGAGTTCTTTGGTGTTCATTTTAAAACTGGTTGGGATGCTAAAAATAACGATCGATATTTGCTACATCACAAGCGGTTGATCACCCGTACATATAACTCCGACAACTTGTTCATCACAACAAGGTTGAATTGGCATTTAAAGATTTGCCTTTGATTAAGTTATCCAACGAAATTGGCAGTCGCGTAAATTCATTCCTAATCAAACATAATAACTAACTCACTTACTAATAACTACCAAAATCATCCAAACTCGACACTTTTTTATGACATCTACAACTAAGCTACTTAAATGGTTGTTGAGTACTTACGTAGAAACTTGTTGTTGATTACGTAAATGGACGTGACATAATTATTTACAATTTATGTCTTCATTTGGAGTTATAAGTAATTAAGTTAGCAATTAGGTTGGGTTAGCAAAAAATTTACGCTACCAACTTTATAGGCTAACTTAATTAAGTTAACCAACGAAGTTGGCAGTCGTGTCAATTTGTTCCAAACCAACCATAATAACTAACTCACTTATTAATAACTACCAAAACCATTCATACTCAACCTTAACTTATAACATATAAAACTAACCCACTTAAATTTGAATAATCATAAACATTCTCAAGAATTATTTTAACTTCATTTAACTAAATATTTAATTAAACTTAACTCAAATTTATAACTAAATTAATTTAACTTAACTAACCAAACATATACAATCAATTAACCCTAACCACAGCCCTAACCCATACAAATTAAACATCCTATAATTAATTAAACTAATTATTCATAACCTTGTAAACCCTAAACATCAATATTCTAACTTTAATTTCAAGCCATAACAACATAATACTATAATACATTATAAGCATTCATAATAAACCCTTCAAATTTACATTCAAAACACACACTATTCTAAATTTGAATTTCAAACCATAACCACACTTAAATTACTTAAGTAAATTACTCAAATACAACAACATATATGAATTTTACAATTATGAATCAACAATTTCAACAACATATACTTTTACATTAACAAACAACAATATTCTAACATTAATTTCAAGCCCTAACAACATAATACAATAATAAATTATAAGCATTCATAATTCACCCTAAATATTTACATTCAAAACATACATTATTCTAAATTTGAATTTCAAACCATAACCAAACTAAAATTACTCAAGTAAATTACTCAAATTCACTCTAAAAATTTACATTCAAAACACAATTTTAAATCCAATTTCAAACCCTAATCTTGACTAACACTAAACACTACCCTAAATTTGAATTTCTAACCATAACCACACTAAAATTACTCAAATAAATTACTCAAATACAACAATATATATGAATTTTAAAATAAAACATTAACAATTTAATATCATATACTCTTATTTTACTAACCAACAATAATCTAACTTTAATTTCAAACTCTAACATCCTAATACTATAATAAACTCCAAACATTCATAATTCACCCTAAAAATTTACATTCAAAACACAATTCTAAATTGAATTTCAAACCCTAAACTTAACCTAACATTAAACACTACCATAAATTTAAATTTCAAACAATAACCACACTAAAATTACTCAACTAAATTACTCATATACAACAATATATATGAATTTTACAATTAAAAATCAACAATTTAACTACAAAAATAAATTAGGGGACTCACAATGGTGGTTGCCGGAGATGTTGGCGTCGGTGGTTGCCGAAAGTGTGCGCATGACGGTCGCCGGTGGTCGTCGGTGGTCGCAGTGTCGGCCGGCGTCGACGGTGGTGGCCGGAGTGAAGGTGGTTGGGGTGGTGGCTGGGGTCGGGGTGTGAGAGGAACGACGAGATAGAGAGAGAAAGAGCAGCGTATCGAATGTTTGGGATTCTGCCCGTTGTGGCATTAAATGTGCAATGACCGATAGCCAAAGAATCGATACCGTGTCACGCTTAGCGACCGATAAAAGGTCAGACGAAGTTAATATTACCGTTGAAGAATTTATTGAGCCTCGCGACCGATTTCCAGCGACCGATAAACGGAGACTTGCAACCGATATCTTATCGGTCGCTAAATAGCGACCGATATGGTATCGGCCACTATCTATCGGTCGCCCGTGTCAATTCGAGCGACCGATACATATCGGTCGCTTAGGTCGGTCGCCTCAGACGTTTCATGTTGTAGTGGCTTCTGTGCAGCTTTTTGTGTCTTTTTTTCCCTTTTAATTAATTTGAAAACAAAAAATATTGCAATATAAATTAACATCCTATCTGCACATAATTCCCTTTTGAGACACTTTGTTGAATTCCCTATCCAAGCAGCTGGGTTATGGGCCTTGGGCTTACTTACTGTTGGGTTGGGTCTTGGGCTCAGGCAGCTGGGTTGGGTCTTGGGCTTACTTACTGCTGGCCTGCCCTATCCAAGCTGGGAGTTGGCCCATGTGGCTTGGGCGAAGGCTCAGGTCTCATAGGCCTTAGAGAGGAGGGAACTGCATGAGGCTGGTTTCACAGAGCAATGAAAACCTCCCGCTTTTGTCAGTGGAAGGATCACGGGTCGGTGCCACCCAGATCCATTAATGCCTAGTTGCCTAAGATTCTAATTGGACTATCACCTTTTTTCCACCCTTTTCCCTTATTAAATATAAGATTCAGGGTGTATCAAATTTATGGATAAAAAATAATTTGGTAAAAATTAAAGTTTGATATTTTTTGTACAATTTATCTAAATATATCAAAATTATTTTTTAACTTTGGTAATGTTTAGTAAATTTAGGTAAAAAGTTACCCAACCCAGTTTACCCATAAATTTGACAGGCTTTAATAATGGGAAATTGGGAGCGGTAATTTTTTCTGGGCCAACAATTTGGTTTACTAAATTATTATATAAGCAATGAAGTGTAGTTATTAGAAGAATTTTTAATTATTTTTGAGAAATCTAGAAATTATTATGATCTTTTAAGAGGAAAAATAATAAAAAAATTAAAAAAAAATTGAAAAAATTTGGGACAAACATTGTAAATCCACTAAAAATTATGGGGAAATATTGCGCTAAATTTTGAAGTAAATAAAAGTGAAAATCCACGATATTTAGCCCCATGACTTGATGACGTCCCACCATAATACAATTTTCCATTTTTTATAACCATCAAAATACATAATAAAAAATAGGGATTATTGATATACAAAAGCTAAAACATGAATTATTACGATCCAATTTTCCTATTTTATTTGAGATAAATATGGCCATTCATTCTCAAATTGTTCAACATTTGGATCTTGCTAATTAAGCCACCATTTGTCCCATGGAAACTTAAACATAAAAACCTTCTGTGGGATATAATACAAGTACATACCATCTTCCATGGCTTTCCATATACATTGCCTCCCACCACACTCATCATCAAGGAACTCATGAGTATCCCAAAATGCATCAAAATGGACCTGTCCACCTTTCCAAGAAGCATCACACTCATAATGCACCTTGTGGAAGACCTCAGTCATGAATGACCAAGAATAGTTGGTGTTGGATGTCAGATAATGAGTGCCCTTGTCTTCCAGGAATGCTTTGCAATGCACAGTGAGGTTGTCATAGGCTAGTTTGTTCATGATAATCACATGCATTCTCACAATCTTACCAAAATGGTAGGCTTCAGTTGATGGGTTGGGTCTAAAATTGCAGGACATGATGAAAAGCAACAAGAAGAAGTAAAGGAAGGACACAAGATGCCTCATTGTGTATAATTTGGATGTGATCAGTGGGGTTGATTTAATGTGTCATTGCTATAGCTTCTGGGTTGTTGTTGTTGTTGTTCATATAATACACTTTTTGGGTACATGAAATCTTGGTGGGTTTTCTTCATTAATTGGGGGATATCCACATGCAAAAACTATTGGGGTATGATCTCCACAGATATTCAACCAATGATGCAATTATTTTTCTTTTTCTTTTTTTTATGGTTTCCCCTGAAATTAAGAGTATGGCCATGAGAACTATGTGGGGTTTTCTCTATCAATGGGCTATATATCTACTATTTTTTGGTTATCAAATTGGATTACCATTTATGTAATTTACTGATTTATTTTGAAATGGGTAAGTACCATACAAAGTCCAAATGAAACAAAGAAAAAAAAATATTTGAGGATAAATAAAGTCTTATATAAATGTAGGAGAATTAGGACTAACCTTTATGTCGAAGTAGAAGGATATATTATTATTTTGTTTGTTACTCATGAGTAACTTTTGTTGTTTCAGGTGTCTATTATCAGTGGATTCACACCTTAAAACTCTAGCATATAGATGGTTTTAAACGGAGACTGACAGTCTGTTTGATTATTAGAGGGGGAGGGGAGGGAAGGGAAAGGAAGGGGAGGAACAGGGAGGGGACTTATTTTTATCTTCTTTGGATTATAATGGAGGGGAGTGAAAGGTAAGTGAGTCTAATTGTTGTGTTTGGATTAGAAAAGGGAGGGAATGACGAGGAGGGAAGAAAAATAAAGTAGTTATTATATTAATAAAGTCAATACATATTAGGTGCACCTAGAGCATGTGCTCCGGGTAGGTATGTGTGAACAATTATGTTATAGAAAGTGAACATTAGCCAAGTATAAATGAACAATTATATTACCTGAGAGTGAACAATGATCATATTCGGAGCACGTGCTCCAGGAGCATGTCATAAATTGCAGGGGTTAATGGAGAGGAACGGAGGTAATTAGTTCCCCTCCCCTCCTATTCATTTTTTCAAACAATGGTAGAAGGGGTTATTTAATATCTTTCCCCTCCCAGAACCCCAATTCAAACAGAGTGTGAGATAGGGCAAGCTACAGATTATCAACATAATCATCAGTATGTTAACCTATAAATTAGCCTAACCTTATATAGGTAGCTATTGCCTTAAGTTAAACCCTATTGGGTACTAAAACCAAATAAGTGTGGTCGTACATATGGCCCAAATTTCAACACTCTCACTTGACCACACGATCTGTTGGAAATATTTTAAGAGTATAAGAAGATTATATATCATGAGGAATCATGTGGAACAAGTATAAGGATCATATATAAGATAAATATAGAAAATATGATCAACACGAGTGTATAAGAGACCAGCACGAGTCGTGCTGGACTCCAGAGCAAAAAAAATCATTATGGGCTCAACACGGATCGTGTTGAGACAACACGGACTGTGTTGAATGCCAGAATGTGTTTTTAATGTTAACGGCTATATAATCTTGAGTATTAAGTTTATAATATCAATATTAAGCTCGGTATTAAGATCCAACAGCTATATTATCATGACCAAGTCAAGGTTTTGATTCTCCATTAAGTGCCTTAATTACACCTTTGACTAAGGGGTGTGATTAGGGTTGGATTAGGGTGGAATTCTCCTATAAATAGGAGACATTCCCAAGCCATTTGAGATCATCACAAGCATCTATTCTATTCTATAATCACATCCTCTCAAATATAGACTGCAGCTATACTTGAGAGAATCAAGTGAGAAACCTATGTTTTGAGTGCGACAAGAGCTAAGTTTTATCCCTTTGAACATTTACGGTACAGTAAATAGTTCTTAAGGAAAATGAGTACAAGGCCATGACTCTTAGCGTTATCCAAACAAGTCAAGTTAACCATTTGGTTATTAAGTTCAATCTCCGTCTTGTCACATGTACTGCTAGAAGATCAAGATACAAAGAGAAGATGTTGAAGATTCAAGCCGTTGTCAAACATCATTTACCAACAATCTTAAGAACTATTTTACGAGACAAGATTCGAGGAGGCTAAAAGTACATTGGACATCCAAGATTCAAGAGGGATTACAAAGATAAGTTTATATTTTACAAGTTTATTAGTATCAATTTTTCAATACAAGTTTATTAAGTTTTATTGAGTAAGTTTAATGGTTAAAAGTTTATTGATCATTTGTTTATCTATATGTGTTTTGTATAGATGAGAAATTGATACATAAGTGTGGCAATACAAGTACAAGATCTTGATGTTCATGATGGGAATTGTTGCGTGATTATGCAATGAGGTTTACATGGATTAAGGGCAAGGTAACAACAAGTCATTTACAAGGAGGTCAAAGGTAATTAAGTTGTTGTTTATTTAGGGGTTATATGCATGTGCATTGACTATGTTTAAGTTGCCTCTTAATGTTATCAAGTTAATACCAATGAATATGTTTTATTACCTTTGACATGTTTAATTGGTTTATAAGAATTATCATCAAGGATAAGTGTATTGAAATTCCATGATAAGGTAGTTGTTGAAGGATGATGCAAAGAAAAAGTCAAAATAAATATTTATTTGTTTATTTATTTATATATTATTAAGTGCACCATTGAACACCTACATAGGTTACAAGTTTATTTAGCCATATGTTTTAAGTTGGCTATGATATTAAGTTACATGGAAGTTTCATACTAATAATAAGGATGAGATTATTGTCATTAAAATATTCCTTGGTTGGATGTTTTAAGTTGCAAGTCTTTAAGGTGTTTAATGTGGAAATTCATTGTGGCAAGATTATAATTTGTTTCTTATAATCTGAATTTTTCCATGTTTATTCACATGTTCAAGTATCATCAAGTTTATTCCGCCTATTGTTTTGATATTAATATGAAGGATGAGTACAAGTTGATTAGATCTTTTATTAATATCATGTTTGGAAATCTTCTTCCATGCTTATAAGTGATAGGTATGAGTAATTTCATGCTTAAAGTTTTACCTATTGTTATTCAAGTATTATTTAATAGCATGATTAACAAGTTAATTTTATGTTTAAGTTTGAAGCATGAAAATAGAATATAAGTATTGGCAAAAGTATTATGTTTCTAATTTATAAGTTGCCATGAAATTCTATTTGGTTATGTCAAGTTTATGATTCTATTCTTGATGATTGAAATAAGTTTATGCAATTGAAAGTCAAATATGAATTTGCTATTAAGATAAGCTTTGCATATAAGTATAATTTTTATGAGAATTGTTTGAATGCATACAAGTGGCTTGTTTATTGATTCAAGTTTTTTGAGAAGTCCACTATAAGTTATGTGTGCATCAAGGTTCAAATTTCTATTATTATCATGAGTATATTTTTATTATGCTTATAAGTATTGTAATAAGAAAAACATAATAAGTTATTATTATTATTATTATTATTATTATTATTATTATTTTGCAAGTACATATATATGTGATTATATATGTTGATAAGTTATTGGCAACATTATGTGGTTATTAAGATGAAATAGCAAGTTTGTGTGTCCCGCCAAACTAGTCCATAAATGAGCTAATACAATAGAAGCGCTCCGACCTTTTCCCTCCCCAAACAAAACCCTAACCTTACTTTGCGCCACCGAGTGTGTGACGGTGTCGGCACAGGCCCTCACTACAAAAAGTGGCACTTCTTAAATGATTATCGGTGTGGATATTCTATTTGTTGGTAAAAGTGTATATTTACCAACATATTAGTTATTTGTTGGTATTATCAATAATTTACCAACACTAACATTATCTGTTGGTAAAATAATTTTAATACCGACAGATAAAAATTTAACTGTTGGTGTTATTGTAGCAGTACCAACACTTATAATATCTATTGGTAAAATAATTTTAGTACCAACAGATAAAAATTTACTGTTGGTATTAGTGTTCTACATAGCTGCGATATTTTACAATAAAAAACAGGGCAAAAAAATTACAAACTCAAACCCCCTCCCAAATGCAGTCTCTTCGTTCCCAACTGCAACTCAATGAACTCATTGGCTGGGATGAAAATTTGAACGCCTATCCATACACTACTCGTTGGACTTCATTCATTCACAATTGATTCGTTCAAACCCTAATTTATTCGTTCAAATTTATTGTTGCTGCCGTTCCTCGCGGTTATTCCAGGCTCCGTATCTTGCTGTTGCTCTCCCTCCGGTGACCACTTCTGGCGGCGACCACTTCCCGCGCCCACCTCTCTCTTCTCCCAAATCTCAACATTCGTTGCTAAATTCATAATTTACAGGTTCCAATCTAGTCGAAACTGTGATTTGGGCTCAAATCGATCTACGAATGTTTTTTTTTTATCTTGAAATCCAGGTAGATTGAGGAAGACAATTATGATTTCGCGAGTAGACTGCATTGACCACGTACTTTAGCGTAGGATTGTAGTACGCCTTCAACCAGTTGCGTGGTTTCATCCGAAAATTCTCGATTGATGAAGTTCTAGCAATCTTCAGGTTCAATTCCCATCCTTTTAGTTTGATATTTACTGCTGCTTTTATAGATATTGCATTCTCAATTGGTCAATTTTCAATGTTCTTGAAGTTAGGGTTACATGCCAATATGTTTGGGGCTGGAAGATTTCTATACTCGTCGTTTGTACCTTCGTAAAATTCTTGTTCGATACCTTCATTGCTCTAAATTTCGATTCCAGTTTGTCAATGATTGCATTTGAAATTGCTGATTTCATCTGTTAATTTTTGTTTTGGGATGGTCTGATGTCTTTGAAATTCATACATCTATGAAACTGATGCTGTTTCATTGCTTTGATTTCGCACTAAATTCATGGTAAACCGTGTTCCTGGTGAGTTCCCACTTAATAGTCGATGATTGAAGAGAAATTTTGAGGTTTTTTTTCCTAACTATTAGGTGATGCATCATCCCTTAATCATATATTCACTTCCTTTCTATTAAGTCATGTTGCTTTTGATGCAAACGTTTATGCATAAATCTAATCTTGCAGTCTGTAAATTGAATCAGTTTCTGTTAATAATAAGTTGCCAATGCCATTATTTGAAGGTCCATTTGATTAAGGATTTTTTGCATAGCTCCAACAGATTGAGCCAGGACAAAGTTTAGGTGTGAAAAAGTTTATAGTGAATAGCATCTTATTAAAGGCGGTAGTGAATATAACAAGAACGTAGATAAAGAGATTTCCATTCAACTGGGAAAGTTAATGGGCTTACAGGGCTTATCAGTGTCCTGTTTGTCGCAGTTGCTACAACAATCATTTGGTGGAAATGCTAAACTCTCTGTCATCTGCAACATATCTCCTGATATCAAGTATATATTTATGCAATAATCTTTTCTTTTCCTCTCAAAATATGCCTATAATTCTGCTAGTAGACATTGTTTTATATAGTGCTACATTTACCCCAGCCCACAGCTTGGTTAATTGCTCTTGTCCTTGATTACATAAATTATGGTGAAACTCTCAGCACACTGAGATTCAGACAGCGAATACAGTCCATTCAAAACAAGCCAGTGATAAATGAGATAACTGAAGAAGATATGGATGGCCTGACTGATCAGATTCGCCAGCTTAAGGTACTTTTATTTATTATCTGAATTAATGTGACATTATAAGTTGAATATATCTCTGAAAGCTATTATGTGGTTTTGCAGGAAGAACTTATCAATGCAAAGCTAAAATCAAGCCCAAATGGGGCTCAGAGAAACGTATGTCAAAGTGTGAATCAACTCTGAATCAGTCTTAACCGCTCCTTGATGAAGCTGCCCACCACCTTGACAGATTCTGCCTCTAAGCAGGGCAGTTATAATATCTAAGGTTGAATGTCATAATATCTGAGGGCTTGTGAGAAATTTCTGAGGTTAAATGCTAGTGATGGGGCGTTTAAGTGGGTTAGGGTTCGCTTGGTGCAAGAGTGGGGCTAACGTTTCTTGATTTGGTGGTAGGAAATGCTAGAAATGTCGTAGAGGCTAAGATTATTGAATGTACAGAGCATGTTCATTTCATGGAGTTCTAATCAAAGGTATTTTCACCCTCCCTTCTTAATTTATCTCAATTTCAATTTCCTTAAATTCATATTTGACCTAATTCTAATTCATCTTAGTAACTCCTGCTTCAAGTTCTCCTTCATAGTTCCAACAAACATTTGATTAACATGAATAAGCTAGGCATCAGACTTCAATTGCTGGCCTCAAGACTTTGCTTTACTTTGTAGGTATGATCTATCTATGTCCTTTATGAGCAAAATTAATTTGATTGCCTAAATTTCTCCATTGGGTAGAATAGTGTATGTTTAATTCTATCTTATGCATTCACATTATTGTTGATTTGTCTCGCTACTCTTTTCTTTGTTAATGGCCATCTCTATTATAGGTACGTTTGAATGGCCTCGCCACTTTTATTTGTATAGCTGGCCTGATTGTAGATTTTGTTGTGCTACTCGTTCTCCTAGCAAGGTAAAACCATCATACTTTTCATCATATTGTCTATTGAGGCATTTTAGCAGTAATTGAAAACAAAGCACACCATGTCCTTGTTCAGGTATTTCACTGATCATACTGGAACAACTAGTGGAATTCCCTAATTCATGGCTGGAAAGACTAGCTTTAATTGTCAGATAGGTCATTAGGTTCTGGTAGCTGCATGCCATGCAGTTCAGGCAGTATCTTTTTGGGCAACATCCCACTCCTAAAAACTAGTATCCTAAATAATCTCGAATGTTTATTTGTTAATGTTTTGTAATTTTCCATGATTTGTGGGCATCTATATAATTATAATAATAAAGTTTGTGGGTCTCATGTAACAGTGCAACGAGCTTAACTTACGGAGTATCAGCGAACTGGAATATAGAATATAAACGAATTAAGCATTGGTTTGTAATTTTTTTCCATTCATATCTATTGGTGTGAGATATTGGAGCTTTCTCTATGTCACTTATTGCCTATTCTTGGCATATGGTTTCCTAAATGGGCTTAATGGAACTATCATTACAACTGTTTCTCTACTTTGGTCTTTCCCCTTCTGATGTTATCATTTATATTTTTTGCTGTGTTTTACTTTTGAAAGTGGATCCTGGTAATGGTACTGTTTGATGTGCCCTTTCAGTTTGAGAGGTTTTGGTCAGGGAAACAGTTGCAGTTTGGTATTTTTGTCAAGAGTTTGTAACTTTGATATTTTGTTGTGCAGTTTGCCTGATAAATTGGTAATCTCTTCCTCATTCATATGAATAGCATGCGAGTTTAATTGACTGTCGTATTGACGATCTTCTGATTGTTAATTACAGATTAGTTTTCAAGAATTCAAAAATAAGCTTCTGGAGCCTGGGTTGGTTGACCACATAGTTGTCTCCAACAAATCAGTTGCTAAAGTTTATGTAAGAGGTGCTCCCTGTGATCATACTATAATAGTGACGTTGTGCAAGGGCCTGACAATCGTTAGACCATGCACTTTAATTTCAGTCTTCCTCCTTAATTCGTTTCGGCACCTCGATTCACGATTTATTTCCTCTCTTCGTCTTCATCATCCTCACCCTCAGTCCCTTGGTCTTCCTCAACCTCACCCCTACAAACTAAGGTGACATTATGGTTGTTCGTTTACGGTTGCCAAGTATTTTGTGACTAGCATTAGAGATGAATGCTTGTTTTAGGGTTGAAAAAAATTTGGGTCTTTTCTCTATCTCATTTTGGTTCAATCTTAAATGGCTGATGTTCTTAGAAAATCTAAAATCTTGCAAATTTTCTACTTTATTCTCTAATCAGTTGAAGGCAGCAGCTAGTGCCATTGGGGAGGCTGATCTAGAGAAAAAGTTTGGAGCAACAAGCGCAAGCCTGCGACGAGGTATCAGTCAGATAGCATCTGAGTTGAGCTTGATTTTGATCTTGATTATATTCCTTTTGTTAGAAAATAACTCTCTGATCGATGATTTTATGGTTACTGTGTTGCTGTGCTGTGCAGCAGGCCTAAGAGTGTTAGTAATTTTGTAAATGTTTCCTCCATATTTGGCCAGGGATTTACGTTTTAATTTGTGGTTCTTCGTTTATTGCTTATGTCTTTCTTTATTTCTCCAAGACTTGGTGCAAGACTGATGCTTGATCTATGCATATTTGTGATAGACTTATGTTGTGCTTCTAATGATCTTGTTAAACTAACTCACTAGTTGCTACAACTAGTGTTACTGTTGCTTCTACTGCTTTTGCTGTTGTTGCTATTGATTTTATTTGTTATGGTATGACAATGAGAAAGGAAAAGGGAAAATGATGCAGATAAAAGGGGAGAAGAAAACTCAATTCCGTGACAAGAGAGCTGCTAATTTATTTTGCGGATGAGGTTTATCATCAAGTTACATTCAAAATCCGGTTGAAGAAAATGTAGATCGGGAATATTAGATTTAGGCTTTTTTTTTTGTTTAGAATATTACTATTGAATATTAGCAAATATGATTTGACGAACTATTTGGTTTCATTTTAGTACTTTTCACTTAAGTGAAATTTCAATTTAGACAATATGTATTTTACAATTCAAAACATCCAATGAATATAATATGAGGTTTTGTTGATATCGTAGCTAAAATTAATTGCTTGTGTACAATAGGTATAATATATTGTAATGACATTTTTATAGTTGCATAAAACTATTTTCATTATTTCCAACATATATTTATGTTTTAATATTACCAATTGTATCACCAACAGATATACTTGTTGGACAATGTCTATCAAATTAGGCGGAAAATGTATTACCAACCGATATAATGTGTGGGGAATATTTTTAGCGCCCAAGAATACATTCACCGACATTAATATTTGTTGGTAAAGGTGAAGTATCTCCGACAGACGATAAATGTTGGTATAAAATTGCCAATAACAACATAATAAAATTGTTGGCATTAGTTAGAAATACCAACAGAATACAATATCTGTTGGTAATACTTTTACAATCAGGTTTATTTCTAACAGGCTAGTGACAGATAATTATCTGTTGGTAAAACCTTTTACCAACAGATATTGTACTTTTACCAACGGATAAGCCCTGTTGGCAAAAGCCATTTTTTTGGTGGTGCACATTGCCGGTGTCATACTCTTTGTGATGGCCTTTCTTCTTTGGCGTGATCTGATTATGGTCGGGCGTCGATGTTTGGCTTGGCCATATTATGTGCGGTGGATCTGGTGCTCGTCGGCGTTTTAAAGTCTCAGTGGTCGCTAGCTGTTTAATTGCTCCGACGGTTTTGGTCTCGGCTTGATTCTCCCGTTGGTACTTCTGGTCCAGTGTTTTGTTTCCTTTTCTTCTTGTGGTTGTCTCGTGGTTTTTGCTGTGTGTTTCCATGGCAGGTTTAAATTGTTCGGTGGTCTCCCGGTGCCTTGAGTTGAAGAGTGAGGTTACTTCCATTTTTTCATCCCTTTCGTTCAATGTCGATGCTATGGATGCGGTCTCTTTAGCTGCAATTGTTAGGGTTAGCGATATTTGTTCAGTGCTTAAAGAGTTGGTTACTTTGTTAGGGGCCGCTAAAACCACAGTATCTGATGTTGTTTCTACTTCTGTCCCGGGGGCTCTGGTGTCTGCGCCTCATGGTGTAAAATCTGTGAGGCCTTCTGGTGTTAGTTCTTGGGATGGTAGGCTTTTCTCTGTGTTTGTTAACAATTTACCGGTTGGGGATGACAATGCTTGGTTGAAAAGCTTGTTTATGAAGTTTGGTACTATTGTTGATGCATACATCCATTGTAAGGTGGGACGTAATGGTAAGAGATATGGCTTTGTTCGGTTCAAGGACAAAAAAGCGGGTTCTAGTGCTATCCTTGAGTTGAATGGGTGGATGGTTAGCGGTTTCACTTTAAATGTTGCTTGGGCTAAATTCAGCAAGAAGCAAGGGTCTTCTCCTCCTTCTAGGAAGGGCTCTGAAAATTGAATTTGGGTTCCTAAGGTTAAGCAGGTTGGTGTGAAGGCTGGAGTTAGTGAGTATGTGAGTCCTAATGCTTAGATGGTTACTATCTCGGATCCTTGTCCCCCGGATGGTCCCAAGGCGGTTAAGTCACCTTATAAAGATGCCCTTTTTAGGGGTATAAGTGTTGGTGGTAAGGATGGTGCTAATATGGTGGCTCTTTCTGATAGTGAGCGCACCGTTACTGAACCGTATGGCAAAGATGATGATGAGGTGGTCTATTCTTCACTTCAAGCTGTTGAGGATTCTTTGCATAAGACTTTCAAAGTCAAGAGCCGGCAAAAAAAGAATGTAAACTTTTTGTGGAACCCAAAGTGGAGGCTGGTAAGTAGAGCTTCATATAGGGCCCGTTCTAATGGCCCTAGTCGTGTTAAAGGGTTAGAGAAGCCTTCTCGAAGTTGTAACTCTCTCTGTGATGATGCGGTTGATAGTCCTGTTGTAAGATCTTTGAACGGTGTGGATATATCCTTGAACAAGTTGAATGAGGAGGCTTGCAGAGCGGCAAAGGTTGCGCGGTTGTTGAAAATGTCTCGTGATGATCATGATAGTTTGACTAAGGCTTTCAGAGATGATATGCTGGATCAGAAAAAGAGTTTGGTTAGATAGCTGTTTGTTTCTTTTTTGTGTTGTGTTCTTGTTGGAATGAGTTGTGTTGTATTTGCTTGTGCTGAACTTTAGGTGTTTTTGCTGTGTGGCGGTCTTTGTAGCATCTTTGATGCTTTCTTAGCCTTTTTTGGCTTATAAATTATCGAAAAAAAGCAAGTTTGTGTGTACAATAAGCCATATAAGAAATTATATATGAGCAATCATATGTAATTTATTTTGTACAAGTTTATAAATGGCTAATATAATTTCCTAGATATTGGAAATATAAGAGTACACAAGTTAATAAGAAAGACAAATGATTAATCATGTTTATATGATTAATGGTATGTATAAATATAAGGTACATATATACAAATTGTCTAGGCTATTTCAAAATATTATTAAGTATATATAATATGGATTCAAGTATGTGAATTCATAATATGTCTAAGTTTGACAAGAAAACTTTCTATGCTTATAAGACGTTGCATAAGTAAGGACTCATGATTATTTCTAACAAGTTGAACCTATAAGATAATTTGGATAATTTTCTTAGTTAATTATGCAAAGGAAATTTCATATGATTTTTGTTGAGTGTTTGTACTAAGTTTAAGTCAAATATGAAATTTATTTAAGTATTGACTTTCATGCATATTTACAAGTATCTTGCTATGTGATTCATGTTTATGAATGTTTATAGAGTTTTATGATTTATTCAAGCATTCCAAGAGGACTTAAGTTTTGGTTTGTTTGATTAAAATAAGTATTTGACACTATGTTGTTTATGGCATGACAAGTTTAAGAATAATCACTTGATCTTATAAGTGTTTAAGGCAATTTTGCTTGATATTTCTCTAATTGCAAAATTGATTTATGTGATTATATGAGTGTGTAGAATCATAAGTTGTTTATTTCCTTTTATTAATGGAAATATAAGCAGACAAGAACATGTTTTATTCTTGATATGAAAATATGAGTGAAGTTTTATTCACTAATATTGTGTCTACAAGTTTAATTATGCTAGTAAGTTAAAGTATGACATATTTTACTACATGCTAATTTAAGTAGTTGTAAGTCATGTATTTGCAACTATGTTCTCAAGTAATGTAAGTTATTCATAAGTGACATGGACATTAGTTTATCTACATGTTTTATTGTTATAAGCTTCTCATCTTATTCAATCATATTTTAGTATGATAAGAGTTTATTTATGCAAGTTCACTATAAGATAAATTTCTTCATGAAATAAATGAATTGATTGCATAAAATATATGAGAAGATTTCATACTTTTGTATGGTCTATGTGTCAATATGTATATGTTTACATATATGTATTCATTGAGTAATGACATATAAAGTATCAAACATGATTAGATAAGTATAAAATTGATCATGATTACTCATGTGTTTTAGTGTATTCATAAATATAAGTTGAATACATGTTTGTCTTGTTAACTTTTCAAGTTTATAAGAGCATGTAGTAGAATATAAGGAAGTATTTTTATACATAAGGAATTATGCATACATGTGATAGACTATAGTTCATGATTATGGAAATGGTTATTCTTTGAGGTAAGTTCATAAAGTTTAATTTATGAGGTTTCCGGATAATCATGATTGAGAATGATCTATGTTGTTTGCATAAGTTGAGTATGCACATATCAAGTTTATTTGCTACATAAGAAGTGTATAATTTTTTGTACATTTGATTATTCTAAATTCATGATATATATATATATATATATATATATATATATATATATATATATATATATATATATATATCAATGGATTTAGAAAGGAAAAAGTTTAAGTATTATGTTTAAGTCTTCATAGCTATATGCTTTGAAGGGTAGACTTAAATATAAAAGAAGAGAATACAACCAAGAAAATGTGATGGTTTAATCATATACTTGCATGGAAGTATACTCTGTTGGGTGTGAAGACCAATTTGTTGGGATAAAAGACCTAATATGAAGAAGGAACGGAAGAAAGAAGATCGATGGAAAAATAGAAAACACATTCAACCCGTTTGCATACATCCGATTGTGGCAAAACGCAACCAGCGCCTATAAAACGCAGCCAGCGTTTTCAGAACGCAGCCCGCGTTTTTGCGGCTGTGGCAGTTATTTTGATGGGCCGCGTGTGTTAGCCCATGTTTGTGTTATTTCCTTGCGACGACTATTTTCTAGGTTGTACCCTAGGAATTCCTTTTGTACCTTCTAGTATATATAGGGGTCTTGTTCTCCTTGTTTTACACAACCTAGCAATTGAGAGTGTTTCATCTTATACCATAAGAGATTGACCTATAATCTCTATGTTCCTGAGGGAGTTGTGTGAGGCTCAACTGTGAGTATTGAGTTCTCAGGTTGTAACTCTAGGAAGGCTGTGAGAGATTGTGGAGGTCTGGGAATCTCTGAAACACCATTGTAATCCTCTGATAGTGCATCGTTCGTGGATTTTTCCCGGTTTGGGTTTTTGCACGTTAATTCCTTGTGTTGAATCTTTATTTATTTTTCGCCCTTATTATTGTTTGTCTGCTAACCACGCCCGTAACTGGTATCAGAGCTTTGGTTGGAGCGTGGTTGATCTGCAGACTGAGAAGCAATGGCAGGCACAATTGTGAAGATTCCGGAATTCGATGGGAAAGACTACGCATGGTGGAGCATGCGCGTTGAGGATGTGCTCCGCCAGCAAAGGTTGCATCTTGCGATGGGTGATAAGCCAGAAAAGATGGAACAGAAGGATTGGGAAGAGCTTGATGGTCAGGCATTCAGTACGGTCAGGCTGACGCTAGCTCGGAACGTGGCTTTCAACGTCAAAGATCAGAAAACGACGAAAGATCTGCTCGAGGCCTTGAAAAACACATATGAGAAACCTTCGGCGGTGAACAAGGCTATATGTGTTATGCCGTTTGTTTGAATTTAAGATGCAAGAGTCTGGTGATATGCATGATAGTATGAATGAGTTGAATATAATACTATCAAAGTTAACCTCTGTGGGATTTGATTTCGACGATGAGATGAATGCTAATATACTATTGGCTACCCTACCTAAGTCTTGGGAAAATTTTGTGACTTCTGTAACTTCTTCTACTAAGAAGGGTGAGAAACTGAAGTTTGGGGAAATTAGAGACTTTGTGCTGAATGAAAATATTCATAGGAAAGATTCCGATGTGTCCGAGTCTTTGGGGAATGCTTTGACTATCAGGGGTAGGAGGAATAGTGGGAGCTCGGGTCGGGGTCGATCAAAATCTAGAGGTCGAAACATGGAGCAAGTGTTGTGTTGGAACTGTGGTGATAGAGGTCATTTTCGTAGGGGTTGTCCCAAACCTAGGAAGAGCAATCATAATGACCATGATTCTGTATATTCTGCTGAGGATATTGGTGATGCCCTAACTGTTAGTGTTGACAAGTCAGAAGGGAGTTGGGTGATAGATTCGGGTGCTTCGTTTCACTCTTCGTCTAGAAGGGAGGCCTTTAGCAATTTTGTGAGTGGGAGGTTTGGCAGGGTTAAGCTTGCAAACGGTCACAACCTAAAGGTGCTAGGAAAAGGTGATGTAAACATTAAAACTTCTAAGGGTGGAACTTGGAGGTTGAAGAATGTTCGGTATATTCCGGGTCTGATCAAGAACCTTGTATCTGTGAGTCAACTGGATGAGGAGGGGTTCACGACGAGATTTGAAGGTGGTCTTTGGAGGGTAACGAAAGGATCTCTGATGATTGCAAATGGCAGGAAAGAGGGGAAACTATATTCTGTCATTGATAACTCTAACATGCCGATTCATGCTCGTCAAAGGCCTGTTAGCTTCTCTGATGAGAGAAGGGTACCAGAAACGAGGAGGTTTCAGGTCGAGGCTACGGGAACTGATGGTCAGTCGAGAAACGCATCTAACCTGCACGGGAATTCGACAAGTTCAACACGAGGTAAAATCTCAATCCAAAGTTCCCCTAAGTTGTTGACGATGATGCGTATGTCGAAGTTGCAGGGGCGTGATCAGTTCAAGTGGGAGCCTGTTACAAAAAGAGGAGTTGATGGGAGGTCAACTGGGACCTCTGTTGATCTTTGCTGAACATGATCGAGATGGGTGCACTAAGAGGATTTGAGAAGGTGTTGAAGTGGTAGAAGACCGTGTCTGCAATTGGTCTTCAAGTGGGAGATTGTTGGGCGTGAAGACCAATTTGTTGGGATAAAAGACCTAATATGAAGAAGGAACGGAAGAAGGAAGATCGAAGGAAAAACGCAGCGACGCGTTTTCTTCCGCGACAGCGCCATGTCCGATGGCGATTGGCAAACGCAGCGACTCCTATAAAACGCACCAGCGTTTTTGCGACCAGCGTTTTTGCGGTTATTTTGATGGGCCGCGTGTGTTAGCCCATGTTTGTGTTATTTCCTTGCGACGACTATTTTCTAGGTTATACCCTAGGGTTTCCTTTTGTACCTTCTAGTATATATAGGGGTCTTGTTCTCCTTGTTTTATACAACCTAGCAATTGAGAGTGTTTCATCTTATACCACAAGAGATTGACCTGTAATCTCTATGTTCCTGAGGGAGTTGTGTGAGGCTCAACTGTGAGTGTTGAGTTCTCAGGTTGTAACTCTAGGAAGGCTGTGAGAGATTGTGGAGGTCTGAGAATCTCTGAAACACCATTGTAATCCTCTGATAGTGCATCGTTCATGGTTTTTTCCCGATTTGGGTTTTTCCACGTTAATTCCTTGTGTTGAATCTTTATTTATTTTTCGCCCTTATTATTGTTTGTCTGCTAACCACGCCCTGAGAATCCTAACATATTCTATAATATAGTCATTCATGATTATGAAACCATTGTTTATTCAATGAGTTAAAGTTATAAGTTCAAGTATGTAGCAAAGGATGGAGATGTAATGGTTTAATTACATATAAGTTGGAAATTCGATTTCCATATAAATCAAAGTTTAAGTGGTTTGTCAAGTGCAAGGTTATTTTGTTCACAAGTTTGTATCCATGGTTTTTTTTTTGGATGATAAGCATATAAGAGGATCCATATCAAGTTTACATATGGTATAGTGTGATTATATCCGAAAAATAATATGTTGGTTTGTTCATATTATGATGAAGATATTCTTATTAAGGCCATGGTAAAGATATAATTATATATCTAGTGGACCTTGTTATTGGAGATGGGATAAGTAGCCCAAATCTCTACTACTTCACAACAATGACTTAACTTTACGAATTGGAATACCACCAATTTTTAAAGTTCAAATGAGTACGGAGTTGTCTAAAGTAGTAGGAAGCATCGATTTTATACATCTCAGGTTAAGTGATGCTTAGAAATCTGTAATGGTAAGAGGTTGAGTAGTAATACTCTTAATGGACTTTGTGGAAAACCTAATTACAGGGGCGGTATAATTACAAAGTCTACCTATGTAAGTGTAATGTGTGGCCGCATAAAGCAACTATGGGCTAAAGTTCCGAAACACTTACTAAGGATAAGGACACAAGGTCGGATAATAGTGTCAAAGTTTTAGCACTTAGGATTTAAAAACAAATGCATATGTATTACGAGTATAGTTGATCAATATAAATCCAAAGTTCAAAGACATGTCTACTTTGTGATTTGGATTCAATTTTGGCTTGTAAATACTAAGTGAAAAGTTCAAAGAGCAATCTACTTTTCATTATGCATATGTTTGTGGGTTTCTCGGGTGATTATAAGTTAAGGTATATCTCAAATGGTGGGGGTGTTAACTCCTTAAGTAAAGTTATTTCAAGGGTTTTCATATTCTTGAAATAGCGGGGGATTGTTGGAAATATTTCAAGAGTATAAGAAGATTATATAGCCTGAGGAATCATGTGGAACAAGTATAAGGATCATATATAAGATAAAGATAGAAATATGATCAACACGAGTGTATAAGAGACCAGCACGAGTCGTGCTGGACTCCAGAGAGCAAGAAAAATCATTCTGGGCTCAACACGGATCGTGTTGAGGCAACACAGACCGTGTTGAATGCCAGAATGTGTTTTTAATGCTAACGGCTATATAATCTTGAGTATTAAGTTTATAATATCAATATTAAGCTCGGTATTAAGATCCAACAACTATATTATCATGACCAAGTCAAGGTCTTGATTCTCCATTAAGTGCCTTAATTACACCTTTGACTAAGGGGTGTGATTAGGGTTGGATTAGGGTGGAATTCTCCTATAAATAGGAGACATTCCCAAGCCATTTGAGATCATCACAAACATCTATTCTATTCTATAATCACATCCTCTCAAATATAGACTGCAGCTATACTTGAGAGAATCAAGTGAGAAACCTATATCTTCAGTGCGACAAGAGCTAAGTTTTATCCCTTTGAACATTTACGGTACAGTAAATAGTTCTTAAGGAAAATGAGTACAAGGCCATGACTCTTAGCGTTATCCAAACAAGTCAAGTTAACCATTTGGTTATTAAGTTCAATCTCCGTCTTATCACATGTACCGCTAGAAGATCAAGATACAAAGAGAAGATGATGAAGATTCAAGCCGTTGTCAAACATCATTTTCCAACACGATCTGTTTTCATGAATAGGTCTCATCACACTTCATACAGGTAATAGGACGTACTACCGGAACAAGAAAAAATAGTAGTGTTGTATTAAATCACCATCTAACTAACATAACAGTGTCACATGTAACATCACATGTAACCTAGCGTTACCATAAGCGTACATCGTCCCTATATACCTGATATATCATATTATTATATTTCAAATATATTCACCTGGGCTTATATGGTGAAGATGCATGGATCGATTCTCTTTAGACACCGATGATACTAGATTTTCGGCTGACAACTTTTCTAACGTCAATGAAGACCAATCCATGGTTGGCGGTATGGTTTAACACTGACTACTTCCATGGTCTGATGGTTGTCAGTAATAAGATATTATAAAAATTACGTCACATCAGTCACATCATTTATGAAATATATGAATTTTCAAATTTATACTCCCTCCGATTTTATTTAAGTGTTGCCACGTTTTTTTTATGTTGAAACTTTGATTAATTTTTTGATATAAACAATGTTCCATCGCACAAAATTAATATCGTTAGTGTTGTACTACAAGGGAGAGTACCTTTGTCGATCTCATGGAGTTAGGTCTCGCACTAGTCTAAGATGCTAGAAAACTCAATTCATGATTTCCTTACTAATCACAATTTCATTGAACTGGGGAATCATAACAGTTTGGACCACCTAAGCCTTCTCTCAATGGTCATTAAGCCAACTCAATTACATTAATTTTTTGCTCTCACAAAATCAAGACAAAGAATTACAGTTTCATCGATTTCTCCCCAAATTACAACCTAAAATATTCTCATATCCACGTTGTAAACATACACCAAGTCACAATAGAATTAAGCATTTTCTCTCGAAGGCTACCTGATTCCCAATGAACATCAAGATGTGATTCTCTCCAACCTCACATCAATTCAATTAATCTTCAACAAGACGGAAATCCATCACACAATTACGAAAATAGTAAATAAAGCACTAATCGTACAATTAAAGTAGTATACTAGAGGCAAATCCCTGACCTAATTTAAGGAATTTAGCTATGCATATTCATGGCAATTGACAGCAAAGCAAGAATGACAAACCCTAAAACAAGAACAATTAAAACAAAAGAGAAATGAAAGGGAAGAATGATAAAACCTTAAACTTGAATTAGATTGCAATTAATAAACTTGAATTAGATTAACAATTGAAAAGTGTTGAAAATTTTTAGGAGAAATTATGTCAACATTCAATTAAAGAAAAGATGTCTAAAACCTAGACAATTAGGAGATGAAACTGCTAAATTATGAAAACTGTTGGTGAGCTCGAGTAGTGCTAAATTCGGCACAACTCGATCGTGCCTGATTTTCAAATAGAAGCAGGGGTGGTACTGATCTTGGCACTGCTTGTGCTGAACCTTTGCACAGCCTATGTCGTCAACCGTGCATTCCCGGAGCTTTTTTCTGGAACTCTAATTCCCTTGTACAATCAATGTTAACTTTTGACACACCCGTGCTGACCTCTTGGGTCTGGCACAACCCATGCTACTGTTGCCACAGCCAATGCTAAAACCCTTTTTTTCTCTCTTTTCTTCAGCACAACTTGCTAGCAGTTGTGCTAGCCTGTGTTCACTTGATTTCTTCAAAACCTTTTATTGTTCTCCACTCGCTTCCTTATCATCATGAAAGTGTCAATCCTTCATTATAAAGGGTGAAAACACCTATATATATATATATATATATATATATATAGGATAATTGGATTCTAATAATCCCTACTTTCACCAATTGGACGATGGTGGATCGTACTTCACTTTGTATTCTGGTGGTCCAAAAAAAAAAAAATTGGATTGTAGTGGTACCATATCCACCTCCACATTCTTCTTATTTTTTTCATTCATACACTATATTGTTTTTGTTTTTTTTCGTTCATGCCCCAAGAAAGTTAATGAATTGTAGTTTCTAAAACATTTTTTTAAATTATTTTTTTGAGACTCCGAATAATTATTATGATTTTTTAAAAATAATAAAAGTGAAAAAAACGTAAAAAATAGTAAAAAATGAAAATTTTTTTTGGGAGAAACGCTGTAAATTCATTAAAAATCATTGTAAAGTGTTATACTAAGTTTTGAATCAAATGCAACACAAAATCTATGATTCCCTTGAAAATATCCCACTACAATCCAATTTTATTTTTTTTTGGACCACCAGAATACAAAGTGAAAGTACGGTCCACCATTGTCCAATTGGTGAAAGTTGGGATTATTAGAATCCAATTATCCTATATATATATATATATATATAATCACACACGTTAGTTGTAAATGAAAGAAGTAAGTGATTCTAAACTAAAAGTTAGGGGAAAAGAGCTTAAAAGTTGAAAACTAGCCATGAATAGAATGTTAAAAACCTATAAAAATGTGGTTTATCGATTACATTTGTAGTTAAAGATATTATTAGAAAAGCATATATAAATTAAAAAATTTTGATAAATTTTTTGTGAAAAATATTGAATAAAGATAATTATTTTTGGACGAAGGGAGTATTATATAAGATATTTTAGATAGTGTAAATAAGATAAATAAAAATAAATAAAAGCAAGTAATACAAGTAATACTTAAACTTAGCTTTAATGAATAATGATCAATTTATGACATTAAAAAAGGAATACTACGTCCAATGTTTTGAAATGGAGGGAGGTCTAATAAGTATATACTCCCTCAGTCCCAAATTAATTAATATTTTGACTAAATTTTAACAGTTAATTACTCATAAATTACAATGAGTTAAATATGAAATTGTCATTAGAAAGATATTTTACAAAAAATTACAATTGAGTTAGTTTCATATTGTAACTTATTGTAATTTATAAATAATTAATGGTTAAAATTTAGTCAAAGTATCAATTAATTTAGGACGGAGGGAGAGTAGCTTTTATAAATTATTTTAAAAATGATCATGTTGTAGTTTTGAAGAGTTAAAACGTGATATTAGGGCTAGCTCTCAGAACAATTTTCGACTTGAATATTTGATTTAGTTGGATACATTAAAGACAAGGTATGATTATTGATTTTTCATTTGAATTTTAATTGTAACTAATTTGGTCAAAAATTCATATAGAATATTGTCAAATTTTTTATTGCTTGAATTTAACCTGAGTTTAGACTTGTGCTAATTAGCCCACCCACAAAAACTCCTTTGAGAAAATCGAATATTAGACATCAATTTTTTATCCAAGACGAATTAAAAACCCCTTTGAGAAAATTGAATATTAGATATCAATTTTTTATCCAATACCAAATTCGTCTGGACATAAAATTAGTCAAACCTAAATTTCTTGACAGTCGTACACCCAAAAAAAATAATTCAATATAATTTAAGATAAAAATTATGAATTTTATGTTAATCATAGTAGACCCTGTTTTTTTAATGGGCAACTCTTTCCAATCCAATCTAATCCAAATAATCCAATCCAATTCAAACCTTACACAATTCTCAAAAAAAGAAATTCTCTCTAAAAGCACAATTCTCCAAAAAAGTATCATAATTTATCCAATTCAATCCATCAGAATCTCATTTTATCTAATCCAAAGAATAGGTCCATTATATAGTAATATAATAGTGACCGTTAAAGCGTTAATCAAAAGGCCTAGATCCATCACTGACTCCACGAGGAAAAATAAAAAATAAAAACCCATAAACCCGTCGACACTAAAAAACCCAATCATACTCTGCCACACATAAAGAGGGAAATGAAGTAGTCAAGTAGACATTTTGGGTTGACCCGAATTGAGTGGGTCTTCTCTTGGTTCCACTTTGAATGATCAACCCTCCAATTTTCATTGCTTTGCCGTATTCTTCAAGTTCGTCTGAATTTTGCTGCTTTATTCGCAGCTCATCAGATTATATATATATCAAGCCAAGTTTTTCCATGATCATAAGCTGTGATTTGCATTAGCAGGTTTGTGCACACCAACTGTTCGACAAAAGGATTTAGTATCATTTGTTCTTGGCTAATGTAAATCAAAAGTGGTTTTGTTGATGATTGTTTCGGTCTGTAATCTGTCTTTTTGGGTTTTTTTGGTAGGACAGAGAGATGGGCTCTTTTCCCTGTTGTTCTTCTTCATCCCAAGAGCCTAATCTGAGTGCAAAGATTTTCAGTTTCCAAGAGTTAGCTGATGCAACTGAGAATTTCAGCCCAGAATGTATGATAGGTGTGGGTAGCTATGGAAAAATTTACAAGGGCAAACTTAAAGGAACAGGACAGGTATCGACACAGACCTTAATTTTAGTTAACTGTTATTACCACATAATGCTGTTCTGCTGTTTATCATACTATCATGCAACACAACTGCCACCTAAGGTTTGACAGGATCTAAATGTGGGTAACCTTGCTGAGAATTTTCACTTGCAAGGGATGCACAAATTTAACTTTAGCAAGTTTTGTATGAAAATTGGAGACAAAAGATGGAGATGAGTGTAGTAACATTGTTAAGTTTTTAATAAGAGCAGAATTGATCAGCGGAAGCGAAAATAAGAAGATGACTACTAGATATCGAGAAAAATAATTGTGAGATCAAAAGACTGGGTGATTTAGGACACTTTCTTAACCATCTCCACCTTGGACTAAAATCAACAAAAGATCCAAAATTTCTTCATCGCCAACAAACCTCTGAAAGGTAGAACTGCGATGGATAGCCAAACCGCTGAACGGTCACAAACTGGATCCAATAGAAATCTTCAGATCCAAAATTTCTTCATCGCCAACGAACCTATGAAAGATAGAATTGCGATGGGTAGCCAAACCACTGAACGGTCACAAACTGGATCCAACAAAGATCTTCACGACCCCCACATATGATCTTGCCAACGAATTTCTCAATACCAACGAACGAATTTTTGAATGTAGTCTCCTCATAACCAAAGCTCTTACATGAACCCTAAATCCACGAAATTTGAACCACCATGGCTCTGATACCACTTGTTAGGTTTTTAATAAGAGCAGAATTGATCAGCGGAAGCGAAAATAAGAAGATGACTACTAGATATCGAGAAAAATAAATGCAAGAATAAAGGGGACAAGATTTAACGTGGAAACCCAAATCGGGAAAAGCCACGGGCGGCACAAGCACAAACGAATCCACTATGGTAGAGAGTACAACGAACGATCTCGTCCCGAGATCCAACAAAGAGAGTATTACAAAGATCTCAAACACCGAAAGAGATCCACCAGAAAGAGACAGATGCTCTTAGTCAACAAAACTCTCTCACCAATTGGAATACGAAATTTCAGAATATCTGAATACACCTCCTCCCATAGGAGGTGCCCCCAAACTTGGACACACCAAACAAGGCGAACAAGACCCGCTATTTATAGGGAAAACTCTCTATAAACTTACCTTGACTCCCACTCCAATTAGATTTAAAATCTAATACAATTAGGAAACCTAATATAATAAGGAAATTTAAATAATATCCTAATACAATTAGGAAACAAATAATTGTGGGATCAAAAGACTGGGTGATTTTAGGACACTTTCCTAACAAACATTATGTTGTTCTTGTGAACATTTTATTCCTAATATAGGGCATGTATAACTGTAGGTTGTAACTATCGAGCACTTGGATGGGAATGGATCGCAAGGAAACAGAGAATTTCTTGTGCAGGTGCTGATGCTGAGTCTCCTTCATCATTCGAATCTGATAAATCTTGTAGGCTATTCGACGGAAGGAGATCAGAGACTTATAGTCCATGAGGACATGCCTTTGGGATCCTTGGACCAACATCTTCATGGTAATAGTTGTCCCATTCCTTTTGCCTTCTTTCTAGCCAAACTTCGAAATCCTGCTAGGGTGAGGTATGGAGGGTTTGGATGTAGCATGCCTTACCCCTAAATTTTGCAATTTAGAAAGACCGGTTCCAATTCACGTAGGAGATCATTTGTAGACTGACTTCTGAAAGAATGAATGTTTCAGATACCACATCCAAGCAAAAGTCCTTAGATTGGTTCACAAGAATGAAAATAGCTCTGGGGGTCGCCAGAGGCTTAGAATATCTGCATGAAAAGGCAAACCCTCCTGTTATCTACCGAAACCTCAAGCCATACAACATCTTGCTAGACAATGATTTTAATGCTAAGCTTTCTGATTTCGGGTTAGCCAAGCTTGGCCCTACTGGAGACAAGTCACATGTTTCTACAAGGGTGATGGGCACCCCTGGATATATTGCGCCAGAGTATGCAAGAACTGGTATGCTAACTATGAAGGCAGATGTGTATAGCTTTGGAGTAGTCTTATTAGAGCTCATCACTGGGCGGAAAGCTGTCGACATCTCGAGGGTGACTGAGGAGCAGAATCTTGTCTCTTGGGTAAGTTCTCCCTCATTCTATATTTTGAAGAAAAGATTGCCATTTATAATGATCGATGTTGCACATATCCTTTGTTTCACATGCCCTTCACACAAATACCCTTTAAGCTTGAAGCATAGATGCTACAAAGTACTCCCCCCACACACCAAACAAAAAAAACAAATTGCTCAAATAATGTTACGGATCCATTCAACCAAAAACTTAAACTGATAGTTGAAAGCCTAGAAACAGTCTTATACTCTAACATGCGTACATACATATTAGACAAGTGACTATTGATGCAACTTTGAAGCCTGCAAGCATAAAATGTTTATCCTGAAACTAGGCACATAACATACTGAAGGAGCCGAAGAAGTCCCGGGAACTGGCCGACTTGTCTCTCGAGGGGGATTTTCCGTCCAATAGTTTCGACCAAGCAGTTACTGTGGCAACCATGTGTTTGCATTCTGATGCGAAAGCAAGGCCCATGATGAGCGATGTGGTCAGTGCCATCACCCGTCTTTCAAAAGATCTGAGTCAGAATGTAATGTCCTCTGTGCCATCTGATGAGCCCAGTTTACTGCAGAAGTCAGAAGAGGGTGCCACTGAATCTGATCAGGGAGAAGACACTGTGGAGGATATTCTGCGGCCCTCTACGTAAAGCCTAAGATTGTCAGACTTTGTAATGAACAGATCACACAGGAACTATCGATGTGCGTGTTCAAAAACTAATTGTTAGGTGTCGAGGAATTGCATTATCACATTGAGGTTCTGATCTTGATAAAAGTTTCATGTGCCTTAATAAGTACATTCAGGAAGTCAGTATTGCTTCCTGAGTGTTGTATGAGGCTTGTGGTGTGTAGATTTATGTTGGGGATTACTTATATACTTAGTGAATGTGCATGTATTATATAGTTAAGTTTTGGAAGACATTGATCTATTGTGAAGCTTAAGCCCATGGAGTTGTATACACTTTGAGATGACAGTGTTATTGGGGTCTGTCCTATGTTACTCTTACTCTTCATTTTCATACCCGTGTCGGACCCTTGATATCCGTAAAAGGGTATGACGCTCGATACTTCATATTACAATGACAATGTATAAAATTTCTTTAAAATAGCAGATGCCCGACACCCGTATCCGTGTCTGATATCAACACAGTGTACCCGAGTTCGAGTAACACAGGGTTTGTCGACTGTCATTAAGTCCATATTGGTGGCTGTTTGTTGTTTTCACATCAATCTTAATTTAAATTCCCATCATTGGGATTCAGGATTACACAAACTATAAGTCTTTAAGTTTGGTCACCCCCTTAACTCATTTTCACACAAGGAAACAAGAATTGAGAATTGTTGACTAAAATGTCATGCATGGCTACATGAATTCATCTGGGAATTTCTTGATTCAAAAAGGTGATTAATGACTAATTTGGTGACTAGCTAGCCAAAGAAAAGCTTATACAAGATCAATATAAACATAAATAACTCTTACCTAATATGGCTTTATCGTAAAATTTTTGTTCGAAATAAATATACAAAATTTAAATGCATTAGTCCTTCAACAAATAACCCTAATATAGTAGTTTTCCGTGAATAACTTCAAAATAATAGTGCGATATAATTGTAATATAAACAAATAGGCGGATACATTTACATATAAACAAATTAGAGGTGGAAACAATCACAATAAATCCTAGATTATTACAAAACACTTCTTAAATATGAGTTCTACCAACCACTTTCATTAAAAAAAATTTTAAAAAAAGTGGCATTTGTGATGTTTGAGTGGCAAATTGTACATATTAAAAAAGTCATACAATAAAATTAGCTTATTAAAAATCAAAATAGCTTTTGAACTAACATTTGACCCTTAACTAGGTGCATTAGGCACCAAAAAATGGGAAATATTCTCCTATGTTTGGTATCAACATTGACAAGACATGGGCACCACGACTCATCAAATTTTCATACCTTATATTTAAATATTTCATATAAATACAATATTAGATAATTACGTTACTCAAAATACAATATTGGATTAGAAATGATCTTTCCTAATTATCATAATTAATCTATCACTAAACTATATTAATAAGACCAATCAAAATGAGCATGACTGACGGCATGACAGCCTCTTCATAAGAACAAAGCTTCTTCATTAGAATAAAAATATTAGCGTTGGCAACATTTTGTCTGATCCGAGTGTTCGAATTTTTCGGACTCGAAAAAAACTCGGAGTAGTCCAAACTCGATTTTGACATTGACTGAATTGATCGAATATTCGGATAAAATATTTATCTTTTTCTATTGTTCGAAGTTACATCCGTCCGAATTATTTAACCCAGTTTGACCCGAAAAGAAACCAAGTCCGGACATCAACTTATCGTTTGAATTTTAACGTTGACTGAACCGATACTTATATAGACCCAATTTTTTTGTCAAAACTAAAAAATACTAAAAACAAAACTAAGGAACTGTTCTTTGGTTAGGTTGGATATATCTCTCCCAACTAATCTTAATTTATCCAAACCTATCCAAATCTAACATAATTCCCAAAAAAAACATCCACTCTAAAAACACAATTTTCCAAAAACATATAATTTATTCTAACTTATCCATCCAAACTTGAAAATAACCTAACCAAACAACAAATAAATAAATAAAACCGAAACGACAAAAAACAGGGGATTTACCCGCCCAAACAACCGCGTATTTGCCTATTTGGTTCCCACGTCACCTGCCTTCTGTGATATCCTTCAAAATCTCCGTTATCTCTTCTTCAACGTCTCCATTTTCTGCGGATAATCAAGCTCTCTCTCTTCTCTCTCTCTCTCGAAACAAGCTGACTCCTATCAGTATGATTAATTTCTGATTATCGTTAATTGATGATTTTGTGAATTTTTCGCCAGTTTTAATTTGTTGGGTTTGTTGAATATTTCTCGACCCAGAAACTTTTTTGAATCCTTGTGGTTTTCTGTTTCTGGGATTTTCTGGGTTTTCGCCTGTTTCTTAGGTTGGCGTTGCATTCCATTCAATCCCTTTTTATCAATTTTAAAGACAAATTCTCACCCAAAAGAAGGATTTTGGACATTGAAATTGGCATATACTTTTCCAACTTTGAATCACAAAATTTTGATCAAAAGTCTGTAATTTCTGGGGAATTTTGACATACATTTGTGTTTTATTCTCATTTCTGGGGTCATAACCAGATATACATACATATATAAGGGTTGAGGATGAGTTGCTTTCCATGCTTTTCATCCCAAGGGAAGAAAGCATCAAGGAGGGTCAGCAGCAAAAGAGGAAATTCACCTTCTTGTGCTTCCTCTCCTCCTACAATCACTCAATCACCGCCCGGTAAGCTCCCCTCAAACTTACAATTTCACTTATCATCATCATCTATTATTTTGAAGAAATGGGTTTTGAGAAAGATGTGCAAAAAGATGAAGAATTAGCAATTTTGGGGGGTTTTATTAGTGTAGTAGTTAGTTGCTGAATTGATCCTTTGTTTGTTGTCATGTATCCGAAATGTGATAGTTTTGGCTCAATTCTGAATGGGTTACTTGCTCTTTGGTGTACCCACTTTAGAAAATGTCAAGTCATAGACTAATGCAACATCAATGAAGTTCAAAACTAGGATGCCATCGAGACACTTGCTTTACAATTCAATAAAAGGACTTAGTGTAGCTTGTTTTAGTGATCTGATTAGTGTAAGAACTAAGAAGAATGGTATTGATTGTGAATTAGTACTTCTATCACAATCTTGCAGAGTTGATGAATTATAATTCTAAGGGCAGGCAATTCAGCATATATCACCCTAATCCCTCAGGGGGTGAAAGCTTGTATGCTTGATTAGTTTTGCTTCTACAATAGGGGGCCTAGTTGATTAAAGAATAAATTCCATTCATATTGTAGAAAAAACAAAACCAAAAGGCACAGCAGAGACAGCAAATGGGCAGAACGCCCAAGAAAACGGGTCCAACAATATTGCTGCACAAACCTTCACATTCAGAGAGCTCGCAACTGCAACGAAGAATTTCCGTCCTGAATGTCTGATTGGTGAAGGTGGGTTTGGAAGAGTGTACAAGGGCCATCTTTCAAATACTGGCCAGGTACTGCCAACCGACACTACTCTTCTTTGCTTATCGTCATTACAGAAAACTTTGCACATTAGCAGCGTACTGACGTTGTTGTGTTGTGTGGTTTCAGGTTGTGGCAGTAAAGCAACTAGATAGAAACGGATTGCAAGGGAACAAAGAATTTCTAGTTGAGGTTCTGATGCTAAGTTTGCTTCATCATCCAAACTTGGTTAATCTTATTGGATATTGTGCAGATGGGGATCAAAGGCTCTTGGTATATGAATATATGCCCTTGGGATCACTAGAAGATCATTTACTTGGTAACTACATATTCTTTTATCCTCATCTAGGCCTTCTCCTCCTTAACTTGATGCATCATACTGATAGGACATTTGCTATGTGTCTAACTGTCAATAGATGAGCATTATTGGAATCTAAAGCAAACTAACCAATGTCCTGTATCCCTTTTATGATGAGGCATGAGGTTTTGCTAGTTTCAGCCTTACCGTTTTTTGTTAAATTGTGTTGAATCTATCTCTGTTAGACTTTAGATATGAAAGTCATTGAATATTTGAATATGCGTCGCTCTTTTGGAAATGAGTGAACTCCTGAGGTAAATTTGAAACTTCATCAATGGGTAGGGCTGTTTTAGCTTGCATGGAAAGTGTGCAAACATTGCTAGTCCATAGTCAATTAATAATAATTTTGGCAATGTGTTCATGAATAGGGTGGTGCCTATATGTTATGTGTTGAACTCCGCAAACTATCTTTAAAGGAGAGACATGGAGAAGTTAATCAGTTGTTCTTTAAACCTCATCATTGCATTTATGGTTTTTCATGTAATGCTTGTACTGAATTTTCTGTGGTCTACAGCAAATGGCTTACTTACACAATAAATCTACTATTTCCAGATATTCCGCCAGGGCAAAAGCCATTAGACTGGTATTCTAGGATGAAAATAGCGTTGGGAGCCGCCCAGGGTATAGAGTATCTTCATGATAAGGCCAACCCTCCTGTCATCTACCGAGACTTGAAATCCTCCAATATATTGCTAGAAAAAGACTTCCATGCTAAGCTCTCTGATTTCGGATTAGCCAAGCTCGGTCCTACAGGAGACAAAACCCATGTTTCTACAAGGGTGATGGGAACATACGGCTATTGTGCACCTGAATATCAAAGAACAGGCCAACTTACACCAAAGTCCGACGTGTACAGCTTTGGAGTTGTTCTATTAGAGCTGATTACAGGACGAAGAGCCATTGACACAACACGACCAACCCATGAGCAGAATCTTGTTTCTTGGGTCAGTCCTTTTCCTACTTCTAACACCAAATCGTACGTTAATTTTTATGGGTTTGTCATCTTTGTTAGAGTATAAAACCATCATTGGGCGTTCAATCATGATTTCCGTTTACTTTATTCTTACTGACCCTTTACCATTTTCAACATCGGAAACACGCAGGCACAACCGATATTCAGGGAGCCAGCCAAGTTCCCAGAGCTGGCTGACCCGCTTCTAGGGGGAGAATACCCAGTGAAGAGCCTGAACCAGGCAGTAGCCATAGCAGCTATGTGTCTCCAAGAAGAAGAAACTGCGCGACCCTTGATGAGTGACGTGGTGACAGCCCTAAGTTTCCTGACAACAAACCCAGAAGACAGCGGGACATCTCCATTGTCCATGGAGCCCTCCCCATCAACTACTGATCATCAGTCTGAGGAACAGGATGCCAAAGAAGATGCTGAGGCTGAGCGACGAAGAGCTGTGGCTGAGGCAATGGAGTGGGGAACACGGCTCAAAGGCTGAACGAATCATAATGCTCCGGGTTTACTTAGGATAGCATTTGGTCGCTCTTTCGGTGGATTATACATACATACACACATTTTTTGTTTTCTGCCTTTGGTTCAAGGACAAGTTGAGGGCAGTTGGTTGCTATGAATGTTGTGTGGTCTGGGTTTTTTTTGGGGTTTGCAGATTTTGCATTGTGTTGCTTCTCGTCCGGTTTTCGAGGATGTAAGTGCATATATGAGAAAGATGTGTGTGTTTTCTCTTTCAGTTTTGCTTTACAGAAGAAGCTCTGTAATGTGCAATTTGGGTGGATAGAGTGAAGTGAATAGCTCCTGAATTTGGAGCTGTGTAAGATGTGAAATGACAAGTAGAATGCCTCTCAAGATTTATTTGAAGCCTGGCATTCCTTTCCTTCACAAGTGATTATTGCATTAATGTGTCCAGTTTTTTCTTAGAATTATTATTATATAGCAATGACACATATCATTGCGACTCTATTTCAGGCTTAGAAAAAGAGACGTAAGGAAAATTTTGAAGACTTGACTTTATACTCCCCGATTTCATAATAATAGTCCCTACTCATGCATTGAAAGGATTTTTGGACGCTAATATATTATATTTTAGGAGTGTTGGACAATTATTAATACATCGAACATTTTTTTTGGACGATAATATACTATACTTTGTAGGTATTGGACAATAATGCATTGAATATTTTTCCTCAATACTATATTGTATTTTTTTGGAGGTGGAATGGAAGGGGATATTGGACAATATTGCGCCTAAAACGATTCCAATGGTAGCGGACTTACGAGACAGAACAAAATTAAAATCTTGACTAAACTAATATTATGCCAACAACTGCAATGAATTTCATTTTATTTTTTTTAAATAACATCTCATTACTCCATATTTCCCCTAGCCTATAAATGTTATTGTTCTTAAGAAAACATAAAATTCATCTTTGGTTAAGATGACATTAATCTTGTAAAGATTTTAATTTTGTTTGCACCCCAACCCGCCACGTAAGATTGTCACCGAGTCAACTACTGTCTAAATCGTTTTAAGTGCATTATTGTCCAACACGTCTGAAATACTCCAAGAAAAAAATTCGGTGCAGTATTGTCCAATACCCTTAAGATGACATTAATTTAGTAAAGATTTTTTTTTTTTGCACCTCAACCTGCCACGTAAGACAGCCAACGAGCCAACTACTAACATAATCATTTAAAGTGCATTACGTCCAACACCTACAAAATATAGTATAATATTTTCTAAGGAAAAATCGATGCAATATTGTCCAATACTCATAAAGTACATTATATTATTGTACAAGCAGATTGAACATGCATTTCACCAACTCATAAGACTATTTTAAACCTTTGGTTTGTTTGGACTTTAGAGTAATGTCGGCTTGACATATGGTAGTCACTGGATGGTGGATAGCATAACACTATAGCAAAACATGCTTGTATGTGTGCATGTTCAACATCAAAGTGTATGGATGAAAAAATGTTACGTCATACTTTAAAAAAAAAAACAAATGGCAGATTTTAGCACATCAGATTTTTCTAAAAACAAAAAAGAGAAAAAAATATAGTTAGTGTATAATAAGTGGGTACCCACAACCACAGGTACTAGTAAGGTTCTTAAAATTTAGAAACTATACGGGGAAGGGTAATTAGGTTCCTAAATTTTAGGAGGCGATCATACGGATAAGGGTAAGGTTCTTAGTTTTAGGTTGGGGCAGGACGAAATTGCACACCCGTAATTAGTAGTATTGTCTTGGATTAAAATTGATTTTGTATGTCTTCACTGGTTAAGTCAAACCCACAAATTATATGGAATGTTAGAAATCTTTCTAGAACATGTCCACATTTGTAACTCATGTTTGTACTAACTTGTTTATCTACGCAAAGTTTATATCCATACTAGGGTAAATTATGTCCAATAATATTTCATGTGATTTCTATATCAAACACGAGTTGTAGGCTATATCCACACTTGACATTCATCTTACAATTTTATATTCACACTGGTGACTCATGTCCATAATTGGTAACTTATGTCCACATAGGGTCTTTCTTCTCTACAAAGTTTTATGTCCACACTAGAGTAGGCTATGTCCACATTGGATCTTTCATCTCTACAAAACTTCATGTGAACATTGGTGTAAAGGCTATGTCCACCATCACTTTATCATGTCCACAAGGTCAAAGATATGTCCACAGAGCCTGTGAAATGCAACTCCTACTAGGGGGAATCTTTTTCATAAAGGGATAATTGGATCCATTTTGCCCCACCTGTTAGGAGGATATTGAAACTAATGATCACATCGTCTAGGAATGTTCCTTTGCAAAACGCATCTAGAACTTGGCAAACCAACACCAATGGCTATCTTTCGACCTTTCGGACCATACTGTTCCTACCATAGAGAAACCACTCACTACTTGGCGGAACTCAGGGGTAGAAAACAATGTAATCTATGGACCTTTCCTACTATGGACTCTTTGGAAGAGTAGGAATGATATGGTGTTTAAAACATTATTCATAATCCTCTTGAAAACCTCATTCGAGCAAAAAGAGATGCAGCTGAATGGAAGATTAGAAACACAATAAAGATAAATTGTAAGGAGGCTAGGTACAATTATTAAGGGGGTGTCTTCAAACAAAATCCTGAGATAGCAGGCACCCCCAAGAGGCAACATAAAACTCAATTTTGATGGATCCTGCATTCATAACTCGACAACATGAGGCTATCTCACCAAAGATTGGAGGGGAGGGATAATAAGAGTGGGAGTAGGAGGTTATGGGGATTCTCTAATTCTGGTGGTAAAAGCAAGAGCACTCTGTGATGGACTCATCGAAGCAGTAAAACCAGGCCATACACAGATCTACATCTAAGGTGACAATCTTGTTGTAATTCAAGCAATCCGTGGTAATTTTGTGATACCTTGGCAGATAAGATGGCTAGAAGGTGGCATACTGAATCTTCTTTCAAAATTCATATGGAACACAATTTCCTTTTTTTTTTTTGAAGCAAATGGTGCGGTAGACTGACTATCCAAAAAAGGACATCAAGTGCTAAGAGCTGAATATGGAGTCAAATTGATAACAGGTAATTTAAACAAATCTTGTATGAGGATAGGATGGGAAGATTTCTTGTAAAAAAATCTTTAACCATCTTTTTTTCACTTACCTTATTAAAAAAACCTAGAATATATGTCATCAATGTAAAGTTGATATACTACGGGTGGCTTTAGTGCTCCCAGATATTGTTATTGAAACCTATACAATTAAGTTGCAACAAACCTTAGTGTCCATTAGTAATTCATCCTTGTTGTTTTTGCTTGTAATAGTAAGTACGTGGCCTGCTTTTTCTTTTGTTTCCCCTCGACTTGAAGCAAGTTCTATAGTTTTCAAGAGTTTCATTGTCTTAATTGTTTTAAAGTTTTTACAAGAGAAAACATAGATTGATACACGTAATCAAAAGCATGGATTAATATCTTATGCATATTGTATTAAATATTAACTACGTATAACTACATATTATTTCTAAAGTAGAACTTGAAAAACTTCACAGAAAACATTGAGGAAACAATTATAAGGCTCTTGAAATGAAGAAAAGGGAGGGAAAGTGCACGAACACAATAAATACATGAAATGAGTAGCTAGCCCTCCAAACTCATTGCCAACTTGATATCAAACTTCAGTTCCCCTGCAATAAAATAGATATTCAACAAGCCTTCTCAAATTTGACATAATACAAGTAATATTAGGTGACTGAAAAAAAAAAACATAATGAATTGAAAATACTATAATTATGTTGGAGACACAAAATAATACTTACAACTAGACTTGCATTATGAGTAGTCGACCTCTGTAATATAGGCTTAGTTTCTCCGTGGCTGCAATGCTCCATTTCTTCTAGTTCGTCTTCTTCTTGTTCTTCCCCTTGACTGGTCTTCTCTGCCCATGAGTTTCATAATAAGTCCTTCCAGCCGTTTGCAATACCAATGCCTCCATCTTTTGATGTAAAGCAAAGGCATAACAAAAAGAGATAACCCAACAGGAAACCCAACTTCAGCACCTCTCAACATCCACTCTATTTTACTCTCGAAACTCCATTGTGATTCATCATCCACAACTGTTGGTGATGCTAATCTTGGGATCTTTATGGGTGTCAATGGTGGGCCATATAATCCTGGGTTGCCTTCATACGCAGATGCGTTGAACGACTGTAGTTGTGTGCTTGTTGGGATCTGTCCTACCAACTTGTTGAAAGACACGTTCAAGTATTCCAGGAAGTTTAAGTTTGCTAAATCAAGTGGTATTCTCCCAGTAAGGATGTTACATGATAGGTCCAATGACTCAAGCGCGCTTAAATTCCCAAAAGATGATGGAATATTGCCTACCAGGGAATTGTGGGAAAGGTTTAGAGCTATGAGAGCTTTCAGATTCCCTATCTGTTTGGGTATTTCTCCATCAAAATCATTGTTTGACAAATCTATGCCGGTGAATAATTTAAACACTCTATACATTTCAAGGTTAACGCCTTTGAAATTGAGCATTAATGCATCATAGTAATACCCACCATCAATGAATGTATCATGATGCAAATAGTCCAAATTTGATTGTTGTTCCTTTGTTCCAATGACCATCAAACTCCAGTTAAGGATAAGTTGTGTTGGGATCTCACCACTAAAGTGATTGGAACTAACATCTAGTATTTGCATTAGCGGCCAAAATGAATCTCTTCTTGCACAATCAATACGCCCACTGAAATCGTTGGAACTCAGACTAAGAACTTTCAGCATGGATAGGTTGCTAAGCTCACAAGGGAATGTGCCATTTAATTGGTTATTCCCCACGTCTAAAAAATTCATCTCTTTGCATTTGGAAAGAGATCTTGGAATCTGTCCTTGGAAGAAATTCCAACTTAGGTCCAAAGATTGTACTTGACACCCTTTTCCAAATCCATTAGGGATATTGCCACTCATATTGTTCTATTTTAAGTTCAACACAACAAGAGTCCGAGTCATAGTAATTAGACACTTAGGAATACTTCCTTCTAAGTGATTGTAAGGCAGGCTAAGAAACTTAAGCTTTGTGGCATTGCATAATGATAGAGGAATTTTTCCAGAGATATTGTTTCTCTCGATATCAAAAACGACTAAAGAGGAACCAAATAATTGTGGGGGTATGGGGCCATTAAGCCTGTTACTCCCAACGACCAAAGTCCGTAAACTTTTACAGTTTCCTAAACTTGCAGGAATAGTACCCTGGATATTGTTCATTGAAATATCAAGTACCATCAAGTTTGATAAGTTTCCCAGAGATTTAGGAATTACCCCTAAGATGTTGTTGGACCATATATGAAAAATCTCAAAGTTGATGAGATTGACAATATGAATTGGAATGCTGCCAGATATGTAATTCTTCTCCAACCAAAGTTCTGTGAGTTTGGTAGACAAATTGCACATGCATTCAGGCAATGTCCCCCCAAATTCATTGTCGTTAATGGCCAATATTTGCAAATCACTAGCGTTGGTCAATGAGCAAAGAAAGTCCAAATCACCCTTTTCTCTTGTGCCAAGAGAGTTGTTAGATATAGCAAGGTAATTAAGAGCATCCAACTTAGTGAGAGAGGGTATTGTCCCTGTAAAATGATTAAATGGAAAGAGAAAAAATAGTAAATTAAGGTAATATTGGAATGCAAGCTCTATAAAGTAGCTTTTCCATTTGATTTACACACGATGTCCATTTCATTTGAACATGATGTCTATTTGGTTTGACCATGATGTCCATTTGGTTTTAATATTAAGGTATATGGTAATCAACATACTGTTATAAGATAATGAACATCATGGTATACGGTAATTAACGCGTACGTCATCTTATATAAAAGTGATCATCAAGATATATGGTAATGAGCATGTGCGTGTACGGTAATAAACGTCACGTTATAAGAGAAATGGATTATGGTGTATGGTCATTAACATCACGATATAAGATAATGAACATCATGTTATAAGATGAGAAGGCGAGTATGATCAATCTAGACCTTTAATTATTTAATCTATGGCTGCACTTAATACACACATTTTCTTTTCTTTTTTTTTTGGGTGGGGGGGGGGCTCCTCACATGATATTGAAAGAGGAAAAAAAGAGAAATGTGTTGATCACAATTGTATAGGTGTAACATTAAATTCAGTCCAAGTCCCAACACACACTGCTTGTTTTCTGAGTTGGAAAATTATGTTGTTTTTTTTATAACATGATGTCCATTATCTAATAACATGATATTCATCTCTTATAACGTTATGTTCATCACTATATACCACAATGTCCATTTCTCTTATAACATGACATTCATTACTGTACATTTGCTATTACCAATTATCCTGTTGATAATTTTCAAATAAGATGAAGTTCATTGTCATATATCATGATGTTCATTATCTTATAACAGTATGTTGATTAGCATATACCTTGATGTTCAAACGAAATGGAAATCATGATCAAACCAAATAGACATCATGTTCAAATGAAATGAACATCATGTGTAAATCAAATGGACATCAAGTCCAAACCAAATTGATATTTTACTAAAATCAATATGGACATCATGTTCAAACTAAATGGACATCAAATTCTGACCAAGTGAATATCATGTTCAGTCAAGATCGACACTATGTTTTACACGGTCTCACCCCTTCATCTCATTTCTCCCTCAATCTCTTTCTCAACCACTCCAAAACCCTAGCAGGACCCCACAGTGCCCCTCCTCTCCACACCACCATTCGGCGACCACCAACCACCAGCGCCCACTCCTTCTCGCTTCTCCCAGCACCAATGATGCCCTACTCCTTCTCACTTCTTTTTTGGGGAGTTGAATCATGTTTTTTAGGTTTTTAGAGAGATTAAACACGCTTGCATCAGTTCCCACAAACCCAACAAGTTTCTTTTTTTTTCAGTTTTGGGTCACATGAGACCCCTAAAAAAAAATACTAAACTGTTGAATTAAGGTGATCCATTGATCTCTAATCTAATGGCCAATAATTATACTACTCACATGTTCACCTCAACTCCCTTCTCACCATATCTATTCTCTATTTCTATTGCTAGAAAAATACTCATGTACATACATACATATGTATATGTGTGTATGTGTCAAACCCAAAAAAATCCAATATTGTGTTTACCATTAATTTTGTTAGTTGATAAATTAATTTATGTCTGATTGATATAAGTGTTGCTAATTTGTACGCCACTGTAGCATGCTTAAGCTCGTAGGTTATAAAGGGTATTTTGGGTATAAAGTTAAGCGAGTCCATTATTGGTTTAGTTTATTTGTTCCAACCATTTCAATTCTAGTTTAGCTATCTTGTCCTTACATTAATTGTTTGAAAATTCGTATTTAAGTCCAACTTTTAATAATTATTTTCAACTGTATTTTATATTTATTTATTTTGACTACGATTTATTACTAGTTAAACATTATCTTACTTAACCTAGCGTATATGCTTAAACCATAATTGTTAATAACTTTTGTGTTAATCAGCGACGTAATCGGCGTCATTTATTCGACTTTTCCTTGCACCAAACACACTCTTATAATAGGAATTGTGTCTTGATTACAAGTTCAGAAATGTTTTGAGTACAATGTTGAAGCAATAATTAGTTTCAGAGCAATGGAAATATGTTTACCATCAAATATTTTGGGTTAAGGAAACTTAGGCCCGGGTCTTTTATGCGGTATGGCGCGGTATGGTGTAGTGAAATTGTGGCGGGTTGTGGTGTAATTGTGGCGAGTTATTGGTATGTTGTGTTGGGTTTTTTGTATATATATATATAAATATTGTGTTGGTAATTGTGAAAAGATAATTAGAAAAAATGAGTTGAAATATTGTATTGATTGAAAATTGATATTAAAGATATATAATAAATTGGAAAAAGTAATTTGTGGTGGGTTTGTGGTGAATTGTGGTTAAGTGGTATTTTGTGGTGGGTTATGACAAACTACGGTAAGTTGTGGCACCGCAGTTTGCCAACCGCAGAAAAAACATGGCCTTAACTAAATATCATTTGGGAATTGTATTTAGAGTTCTAATGGAATATAATTGACATGGTAGATCAGGATTTGGATTCCCTAGTTTCCTATCCTATACCCCATATCTATAATGCTCCGGCCACTCCCCGGTCGTGAACATTACCTACAACTGCTCCAAGGATTGATAATTGGCCCCACAAATCACCACAAATTCCTTTCAACGTTCTTCCTTCTCACTCACATGTTATTCAAGAAAAAACTTTTTATGAGGGCATTCATTCTGAGATTACTCCCAGACAAACATACTTTACCAGAAAATTTTCAACAAATGAGTTTCTTAAAAGGAAGTTACTCCTTTGTGATAAAAGGAAGCTCATATATTAAGAAATTCTCAGTTTATTAATTATTATGACTAATTATTAATTATGTAAGATTTAAAGTTCATTCATTACATCAAACATCAACGGATACCAATGATACCCTAGTCAAAACAATCTTATGTACTCCCTCCGTTCCATATTAATTGACATATTTTAAAAAAATTTATATACCAAGGCTTAACTAAAAAAACTACCCATATATTTAAATAGCACTATTTTTCAAGGTGTTTTTTCGGATATCAAGGTGTAAGTAGTGAGATAATGTGAGTAGAAGTAGTTTGTATTTATTGAAAAAATAAAAAGTTGTCATAATTATTAAGGTTAAAATAATTAAATTAGGTACTACCTCTATCCCTGATTAATTGTCTATAAAACTAATTTCACAAAACCAAGAAATATATAGGAAATGGAGCAAAAGATTTATACATTGCCAAAAATGTCCTTGAAAAGGTGTAAGAAGTGCATTTATTAGGGATAAAATGGGTATTATAGTTATTGAAAATGTCAAAGTTAGTTAATTAGACAAATAAAAAGGGACGTAGAAATTAGTTAATTGGACAAATAAAAAGGGATGGAGGTAGTATTAGGAAATGAAAAGTGACAATTATTTTGGAACAAAAAAAGTTAGCTTAAGCGTCAATTAATATGGACGGAGTGAGTATTTCTTAAGCATGTTATAGGCCATGTTTCTAAAAATTATGAATAAAAATATAATTGTATACGATTTATATGTGATATATACTTGTAGAATTTAAAATTATTTTATTTTAAAAAATTTCATCTATAATGATACAGTCTTTAATTATAAAAATACTATAGGAATAATTCAAAAGGCCTAAATACATGCACAAAGGAGTGAGATAATAAAATGACAAAAAAATCTATGAAACCTAAATAGATTAAAAGTACTTTGCTAAGCTACTTTAACTATTCAGCTTTAGTTTAATCTATAATATTCTATATCCTTGCAAATGCATTAATTAATTACCTAAATAGATTAATAGTTTTTAATTATACCTTAGTGGCTTTTATGTCCAGTCCTTAAAATTGCTTTCCTCAGATAATAGCATTAATTAATTAATAATTCAATGGAAAGGTATAATGACGATAAAGGAGATGAAATTTATGCAGATGATGATTGATGAATAATATCTTGAGAAAAAAAAAAGGTTGGATTGAATGTAACTGACCTGTGAATAAATTACTGCTGAAAGAAAGAGATACCAAGTTTGAAGCATTGGACAGTGAAGTAGGGATGGATCCGGTAAACCGATTCATGTCAACATAAAACACTTTGAGATTCGGCAGAGTGTTGAACAACTGATAGGGAAGATACCCTTGAAGATTGTTATACTCCAAACTCATAGTCTTAACACAAGACAGATTGAAGATTGAGTGAGGAAGAGTACCAGATAATTGATTTGAACCAAGTGTGAGATACTCAAGTTGCTTCAGTCGTCCGACACTATCTGGGATACTCCCTACCAAATTGTTCACTTCTGCAGACAGTGTCACAAGTGAAGACAGGTTTCCAAGAGAAGCGGGTATTTCTCCGGTTAGATTGTTGTTGTACAGTTTAAGCCATTGAAGCTTGGTGAGTGATCCTAGCTCTTCAGGAATTCCCCCTGTCAGATTGTTATTCCCAAGGCTTAAACCCACGAGTTGAGTGCAGCTGGAGAGATTCGAAGGAATCTCTCCATTCAGGAAATTGCTGTAGAGATACAGCTTTTTCAACCTACGCAAGTGACCGACTTCTGGGGGGATTTGGCTGCGGAGACTGTTGTTGTGGAGGTCGAGGATTTTCAGGAAGGTGAGGTTTCCGATGTGGGGGGATATGGAGCCTCCCAGTTGGGACGAGGCGAGGTTCAATTGGGCGACTCTTGGGTGGCGTTTTCTGCAAGTGACACCAAACCAGTTGCAAAAGTGGGTGTCATTCCATGAGGACATGATCGCAAGCGGGTCTGCTGTGATCTTCGACTTCAACTCTAGCAATGCTAAACGATCGGTCTCAGAACTGATCATTGCGTTTGCCGGTGAATTAACCAGTGAAGAGAGGAAGAGGAAGGGCATGAGAAACACCAGGAACAAGTTGGCCTTGCAGTCATTTTGATAGCCCAGTGCAGGAGCTAATGAGATTTCCATAAATGGGCTTTTGTTTTTGTTTTTGTTTTTGTAGTATTGTTTTTTGGAAGCTTTCAAGGAAATGGAGAAGCACTAGGATCAAGTATATATGCAAATGTGCTGTGATCCCTTGTGGATTCTAGCTAGACAATGGACCTGTTCGGAGGTCGGGCCGGGCCGGGTTACGGGTCAGGTTGAAAGTTTTTGACCCGTCCACCCGAGCCCGACCTTTGGACTAGGTAACTTCGGTCCGAGCCCTGATCCTACGGGCCACGGGCCGGGTCAACGGCTGACAACTATATAAGATGGATTTTTTTTATTGAAAAACCTAAAAATTTACTCATTTTATTTATATTTTTAGTCGAGTCGTCGACCGTGTCAGGTGTGGTAAAAAAAAACCAAAGCTTAATCTAAGATCCTTTATTTAAAAATTGTATTTAGTTAGGCACTCCGACTTTTTTAGATCAAGTCGGGTCCCCTTCTAAAATTGTGACCTTGACCTGCATGGGTCCCCCACCCATTGAAGAGGTCTACTTCTTATGCATTTGTTGAATTAGATTCCAGAAAATTCAGCAGAATTATTGTCCAAAGATCCGGTATGATTGAAAACTACTACAGTTGAGGGGGACTTCCTACATTTTCAAAAAGACTGTGTGTGCTTCTTGAATGTTGACTATTGACTCCGTTGGTCTTTATGGCATTGATTGGTGACCAATTTTCAATGTCTGCCACTATTTTCAGCATGGTCCTTGTGTGGGCCCTCAACTGATCCCAAGGAGGAGGATCGAGTTGTAGGGTAAAATTATCACTGAACTTTGCAAAAATATTAAAAATGTCGTTAAAAATAAAATCCTAAACTTGTTGCCATTGTTACCTAGATTGAAGGTTTAAAATTGTCACTTAACTTGGTTCAAAATACCACTCAGATGACCGGATGCTGGTTGTGAAGGACTGTAGGACCTGAGAGAAACTCTAAATTTCCTATTCGATGTTAGGTAAGCCACAAGGGGTGTCTTAGTCTTTAAAGTATTTAAATTGAATTTTATTTTACTAATTGATTTCTCTTTATTATAATGTTCAAATGAATCAAAATAATAAAAATCTAAAGAGTCGTCAATTAAGTTTTAGTGAGAATAAATAAACTCAAATTTAAACTCTATAAACCGCAAACCATGTGATTTGAATCCGAGGATAAGGTTACAAATTCGTAAGTAAAAACTCCCGAATTTGCTCGTTCAAAGAACGGATTATACTAAATCAGTTGGTTAAGGAAAAGAATATAAGATAATTAATTAGATTAAACAATATTAGTAAGGACTAAGGAGCGCATACAAATGAAGTAATTAAAATGCAAAAATAAAATTAATCAATAAATGTAAAATAATAAAAGAAAATAAAAGAAAATAAGCATAAAGATTTACAAGCAATTTGATTAGAGCATCAATATTATTTTTTTAGTCAAATTTTCACATCATAACAAAGTCAAAATAAAATAAGGAAAGACGGAAAGTGATGCTGAAAGATGATGAGATGGAGGAAGGGGGGAAGAAGAAAGTTAAATCACCTAGTGTCAATACCTTTTAACTATGTTGGTTTTGGGAATCGGAAAAATAATGGAAATGAGGATGTATTTATAGTTTTGAATGTAGTGTTTAAAATTGGAGAGGAAAGGGTGGAAATGAGGGGAATGCTTGAATTCAAAAAAGTCGAATGACAAGCATGCTCCATAATTACTCTAAAAACACCCCACTTTAAGTTGACACGTGGAAAATGTGTCAGCATGTGGTAGAAGCGTGTCTGATTATTTTTTAATTTATTTATGGGTTGACTTGGCACGTATAACTGGGATATTTTTTGTGGGTGATTTCATTTGGATTTTTTGTGGTATCATTTTTATATTTCAAAATTTCTTTGCATTTAATCTTAAATTATTATAAAATAAAATAAATTAAATGAAATGCTCAATATAAATTACATAATTATAAGACACTTTTTCGGTATTTACAGATAGTCCCCACTTTGATTGAGTATGGGTAAGACGAAGATTAAAGTATTATCGATGATTATTAGCACTTGGAAACGGTATTCTGTGCCTGGTGTTGGTTGACGCTAGGAAGCAAAATCTTGGGCTTGATATTTGGTTACCGTCATTCGTGTTTGGGAACTAAGCTGATGATGTTATAGCATGTTGTTCTTGTTCAACATGTGATGTATTATTTTGGTCATTCTTGTGGACCATTTTTGTCAGTCTTGTCTGGCTAATGATGATGGTTCATCGTTCTTGTCTGACTGTGTGTCTGTCTTGTCTAGCTTTTAATGTGCCCCCGTCATTCTTGTATGATTGCCCGTCATTCTTATATGGTCGATGATAATGATTTGTCATTCTTGTCTGACTGTACGCCCATTCTTGTCCGGATGATGATGATGATGGCATGTCATTCATGTCTAGCTATTCGTCATTCTTATCTAGCTGAGGATGATGATTTGTCATTCTTGTGTGACTGTGCGACATTCTTGTCTGGATGACGATAATGACTTATCATTCTTGTATAAATGGCTAGTGATGATGATTTGTCATTTCTTGTAAGACTGTGCGTCATTTTTGTCTGGCTAACGATGATGGCTTTATTCTTGTCTAACTATGCACCATTCTTGTTTGGCCGAGGATAATGCATCGCCATCCTTGTTTGACAATCTACCATCTATGCTTAATGATATGTCATTCTAGCTTGTATAGTCACGCTTGATGATGTGCCATTCTATTCTGGTTGTGCTGATGATTTGTCATTCTTGTTTGATCGTTCTTGATGATGGCGTTCTACTGATGTTTCTATCCTTGAGAGTGTGATCAAAATCAAATAGACATAAAGTGTTTTCAGGTGCTCATTGTTCTAATTTTTCTCCACATGATTTCAAGCTTAATCCTTGGATAATATTTGGGTTTGATCTTACATAACCCCCAGTGTGTATCTTCGATTGATGATCTTGTTGTTCTCGAGTCTCCCAAATTTTCTTAGAAGTCAATTCTTCATACCAGTGAAGATTGCTAAGTTGGTAATTGTCAGCCCCTGGTGACGACCACGATGATGATATGCATGTAGTTGTTTTTGCTATTCTATATGCAATGCATAGACTCGAGACTTATGATGCAATTATATACTCATGAACAACTTTGAGTTTCTTGTACTTGACTTCTCAATGCAGCCTAATGCAAACCTCTTAGGGTCCGTTTGGACCTAGGAAAACAAGATGGAAAAAAAATCTCGTGGAAAAAAAATTAGGAGGAAAATTTTTTTGGGGTAAAGTAAATTTCTTTCTCTTGTTTGGTTTAAGTAAATTTTGAAGGAAAAAAATTGATTTTCTGTTCAATTTTCTTTTCTTTGTTTGGTTTGAGGAAAAATACATGGAAAAATAAAATTTACAAGAAAACTTGTAAATATCAAGTTTCATTTTTTTAGATCATATGATGTGATTTGGGAGAGAGAGAGAAAGTTAGAGAGAGAGAAGAGAATTAGCTAGAGAGATAGAGAGAGTGACAAAGAGAGAGCGATAGAGAGAGAGAGAGAGAAAAGAGAGTTAGAGAGAGAAGGAGGGGGAGAGAGAGAGACAGAGAGAGAATAGAGAGTTAGAGAGAGAGATAGCGATAGACAGAGAGAGAGAGAGAGAGAGAGAGAGAGAGAGAGAAGAGAGTTAGATAGATAGATAGATAGATAGATAGATAGATAGATAGATAGATAGATAGAAAGAGAGAGAGAGAGAGAGAGAGAGAGAAGAGAGTTAGAGAGAGGGAGAGAGAAAAAAAAAGTTAAAGACAGAGAGAGAGAGAGACGAGTTAGAGAGAGGATGAAAAGAAAGGTTGACTTTGATCTAAAATTTTTCTCCCAACTTTCCTTTCATTTTTTAAGGGAAAATTTTTTATTCATTGTTACTCCAAATTTCCATGCAATTTTCCAACTATTTTTTTCTATTTCTTTTTCTTCAATCCAAACAAAGGAAAGATTTTCATTTTTCAAAATAATTTTTTTCCATGCTGTTTTCCAAGGTCCAAACGGACCCTTAATGATCGTGATAAACTAAAGCTTTATGCACATATTTACATAAATTTGTCACATTTTATCTGATGCATGTTTTGCAAAGCTACCATATCGAAAGCACCTACTTTATGTTCCCCATTTCTCAAAATGAAAGTATAGAAACCTTAAGTACTAGAGTCAATTTTGAGGCGAGTTTCAGGACATGGAAAAAATAGCAAAAGTGATTCTTCCTATAAGTTTCTCCTCGAACTGTATAATAATTCTATTGAGGCATGGAGATGATCATCGAAGGAGAAGCCAAGTGGTGTCATATACTTGACACATGAGCCTTCTTGTGCAGTATTGTCATCGAAACATTCATGGAGTTGGATATTATGGATGTCAAGTGATGAGCAAGCCTCCAGCTAAGATGGTGTAAGATGAGACATAAAGGAAGACTAACTTGTCATGTTTATCTTAGATTGTTTGAGGATTGGTTGCCCTGCTCGGCCTTGGAGTCATGGTTATGAACCTCGAGTACTAAGGAAGAATCAAGCGGTGAGCCGTGTAATTTACCCTTCATTTTCTCCGTATTTCCTAGTTCTTTTCTTCAAGTAGGAACAACAAATCCCCAGTACAAATGAATAAATATCTTCATATGAGTCTGAATGATGAACCAAGGTGAGTAACGACTTTATGTAGCCCATATTTTGATGCAGTTGGCTTCTTGTTCTGCTAAAGGGGTTAGCCCTCACCAAGGTCGTCTGAAAGCGAAGGTCAATTGATGAATCTTATACATGTACTAATGGTCAAATCAAAAGAGCTCATAAGGTGAGTGTGTATGGAGGATTTATTATGGAAAAATGGGAATGGTGGTATACAAAGCAAGGTTGTGAGCGGTAGGCCCTAATGGGGGGTAAGATGAGGTTGTGGATGGTTAGGTGAGGTTAGCAATCACATATAATTATCTGGCGAACAATGTGATGAATGGATGGGTAGTTCGATGAACAAAGATTCAAACTGATGGAGGTTGGCAAGACGATCTATGGATGATGACAATGTCTCTTGGGCTCATCTCATAGCGAAAGAAATGGTGAAATGGCTTTGAGTAGCAGTTCAATGGATTTGGGTATGAAGGGTGGTCCAAGTCAATGGGAAATAGTGAATGTAAGAGCAAGAGTTTCCTACCGTGCTCCAACACCAAGGTTTCCTCGCCTTTTACCCGGCTCGCCTAGTCAGGTTTTTGGGTTAGCCACTCTTTATTCTCTGTAAAAGACCAAATAATTTAAAGATGGACTTTCTCTAAAGTGAATTGCAATGGCTGAGTCTCAAAGAGGTTCTCCTACATATCCAAGGTGGAATCAGGTCATCATAGTTCGATGAACGCAACTTTAAAGGATTGATGTCTCAAGTACGACTTTGTATCACATATTGGGTGTTAAACGGTGGGAATAGAAGTGAAATCTTTAAGAAAAGGTTTAGAAAATTTGGGATGTTCGCGGGTGACTTATATATGGAGACCAACAACTACCTCTTACACTTCTTTTTTTCTTTGATTTTTTGCTTTTTCTTCTTTTTTTCTATTTTTTTTTTTTTTGGATTTTTTGAACTTGACAACTTCAATCTATATTTCTTTTATTAGTGATGCTTGTCACCAGCAGCACATATATTTTACAAATATTAATATACAATTAAAATAATATTCATTAGACTTTTTAAAGTAAATATTCATTAGTTAGTCTTTCTTCTACCTAATTTACTAATCAAATATATCAGTACTACCAATATCAAAATAATACAATAAATTAAAGTAATTTAAGAGCTATTAAATTGTAAAACTCCCATAAAAATTTATATTATTGTTCTATGGAAAATAATGATAAATGAATAAATAAATATTAAAACTTTAATATATTATTGTTTTAAACTTGACTTTTAACTTACATAATAAATTTTTTTTAGTTTTTCCCTCATATTGGTCATTATAAAATAAGAACATCACAAGCTAAGTACATAGATTTTCATATTTACAACCATATAATTCAAAATATTAATATTAAATAAATATTTACATTAAGAAAATATATTGATTCTAAACTTAATTATCATCTATTTCTAAAAATAAATTAGCTAAATTAATAAAAAGATTTACCGTGCATAGCGAAGTCAAAAGCTAATTTTGATTGAAGTAGTCCCGGAAAAATTCTGTTTGATAAGAAAAACTCGAATTGTCTGACTCGAAAAAAATAAGGTCTGAACATAGATTTTTCGTCTGAATTTTAATATTGACCGAATGGACCAAATATTTAGACATAATATTTCTCTTTTTTCTATTGTGTGAACTTGAATTTAGATTCATCCTACCCGATCTAACCCGAATAAAAATCGAGTCTGTACATGAATTTCTTGTCTGAATTTCAACATTAACCTAATTTGATCGACGTATCTAGACCCGAATTTTTACTAGCGTCATATTAAAGTTAGTTTTGGTTACCAATAAATGAAAAGCCCAAAGTGGATACACTTGTCATCGGCCATCGCCGATTACCGGTTCGCTCTTCGATTGCTTGTTCGTTATATGTGCTTTTAATCCTCTCTCTCTCTCTCTCAAATGTGTATCATTTCTTCCATTCCAAGTAGTTCTTGAGTAGTTCTTGACTTCGCTGTTGAAACCTCATACAGGTGCGTACTTAATGCTCTATTAATTACTGTTTCAAATATCTAAATCCTTCCAAGTCGAGTGTCTATTGTCAACCGAAAATCTTCATCATTTTGATTTGATTTGATTCATAATTTTGGTCTGTTGGGTCAAATTGATCATCCTAATCTGTTGGATGCTCTGGAATTATGGTAAGACTGTTGGGCATGATGATGATTTACATTTCCTCTCTCTTTTTTTGGGGGGAAGGGGGTTGTTGAGCTATGTCTGATTTATTACTATTTTGGGTTGCACTCTGCTTTCTTCTTAATCTTTGCATAATGTTATTTCTGGATGCTTGATGCCGTATTCATTTTCGATTCATGTCTTTTAGGTTTATTTTTAGCTCATTTCTCTGTAAATAGTTATGTTTTGTGCTGGGCTGACTGTGAACAAAGATTGAATGCTTTTTCTGGGTAATGCAGGTGATTGGGATATATATTTTGCTGGGACAATCAGTTATATTTGAAATTCCATAACATTAATGATCTTAATTGGGAAATCTGGATTGATGCAAGTAGGACTAAGGAAAAGTTTAGTTTAGGTTATTTTGCTCAGAAGTATGAGAAGTGAGGTTCGAAAATGGATTATTGGGTTGGTGTACATTTTTGCTGTCGCGGGCATTTGGATTGCTGCTAGCTACGTGGTTCAGTCCGTTGTTGACGCCGGGATATCTCCCTTCCTCGTCACGTACATTTGCAATGCGTTGTTTATGGTATACATCCCTATCGTTGAAGTTGGGCGCCTTTTTGAAGATTATACTGGGAAATTAGCATTTTGGAGAACGGATAGAAGTGTTCATTTGCAACAATTAGCTAACTTGGAGGAGTCCATCCCTCTTCAAAAGAGTGACTTGAATGAACAAACAAGTGGTGCAAATCCTAGTACATATGTTGACCAGGAAGATACAAATACTTACGTTGGAGAGATCGGTACTGATCCTACTTTTCAGTTACATAAATCGGAAGGAAACGCTTTGGCTGAGGAAGCTGAGGTTGGTGAAGTTCCTAATAACCAATTGGATGCAAAGGGACGTTGGACACGCACTAGGGTAGCTAAAGTCAGCCTCTTGATATGCCCATTTTGGTTTATGGCTCAGCTGTGCTTTAACCTTTCACTGAAGTATACGACAGTCACAGTATGCAATCATCCTTCCACTTTATCTGCTCTCCCCCTCCTTTTTGCCCCTTCTGTATGCGAATGGTGTTTTCAAATTTGCTACATTCTCTATAGAATGTGACCCTTGTTGCTAACTCGTGCAGTCAAATACAATTTTGAGCACTTCTTCCAGCCTTTTCACGTTCCTGCTCTCCTTAGCTTTCTTGGGTGAGAAGTTCACGTGGTTGAAGCTCTCGGGCGTACTACTTTGCATGGGGGGGACAGTAATTGTCAGCTTGGGTGACACAGAAACGGGATTAAGTGTGACTAACTCAAGTCCTGTTCTTGGTGACATTCTAGCTCTTGCTTCATCGGCTATGTATGCTGTATATGTAACTCTTATCCGTAAGAAGTTACCCGACGATGAGGAAAGTGGTCAAGTGAGCATGGCACAGTTTCTGGGATTTCTTGGATTTTTCAACACAGTAGTTTTCTTTCCGGTGGTGTTAGTGTTGATTTTCGCTAAGCGAGAGTCTTTCACCATACTCAGCTGGAAGCAACTAGGTTTGATAGTTGGCAAAGGTTCGTTTTTGAGTAATTTTTCTTTTATTTTCATAACTGCAGCAGTTTCTCTTTCATCATAAAGAGTTTTCTCTCTCTCAGATGTTTTGCTTTTTGCTGGTTGGTAATTTCTCATTGTGTTTGATCATTTTCCCATATCTCTGCCTAAGCTATGCATGGCACAAGTCATGGCCATCACATTCTGCTGGCTGAATCAAATGTTTGAGAACAATCAATGTATATGTAGATTACTTGCATTTGCTTCAATCAACCCCCTTTACCCCCCCCCCCCCCAAACAAACACACACCCGCCCTCTTCGAATACCATCAAAGAGTTTGAAAAATAAATAAAAGGTAGGAACAAGAGGGAAAGTTGGAGGAGGACAACAAGGGCTATTGGCTTGCTCTGAGTTATTAGGTAGTTGGAATATTTCTGCTGGGGGGCCACATGGTGTACTTTCGTAAGTTTCGACGAAAAATGGCAGAAGGCTATCTGCTTGTCCTGAGTGATTGCCATTAGTTATTGTATTGGTGAATTATTCTAGCTCTTGTGCGTTGCATCTTGATATATGTAACAGTAACTGATGTCTTTTGTACACGTGCTTCCTGACTGGCTGGAATTCTACTTTGATTAAAAACAATGGTTGGACCTTGCATCCGTTTGAACCTTGTTTGGTTTGACTTGATAAGTTTCACATCCATAATTGATCTTTTTAATACACAATGGTGGAGCGTAACCCTTCTTATGATCTCTCCGCCCTATGAGAATGGGAAATTGTAGTTTTGCATGATCAAGTGATGGCCTTGCTTGTTCTTACCTTTTCTTCAACTCTATTGTATGTAAGTGACTTCCAGTGCTTGATTTAGGGACCTGTATGAGATTCTATTGGACTTGATATTGTTTAGAAGATTAGAGTAATTTCATTAGCCAAGTCATGAAGCAGTTCATAAGTTGACATTGTGCTCCTGTATGGCTTACCGATTTCTCAAAGGATCTGCATGTGAACTCCTGAAGTGCTTTTTGGCATTTTAGCAATGTAGGAGATTTGATTTTGTAGGTGTTGGAGATTGTTCCGTTTAGGACCATTTGGTCTGCAAGATAATGGTTCCTTCTTGAGAATGATATCATGTAGGAGATTCTGATTCTAGTTTTGATTGGGGTAAAACACTTTAAGTTTTGCAATTGAAAGCATCGGATTTCATGGGGAAATATGCCTTTTTGGCATGTTGAGCTCCCAAGGTAGTTGCAAATTTAATGCTTACGTAGTATGCGATTTTATTTTTATTTTGTTTTTATGATTACAGTCTCATATCTCAAAAATAAGGCTTTTTGTCTTCATTTCTTTGTCATGATTCTGGTTCTGTATCAATCTGCAAATATATGTCGGTAGCTTTTGCTATGTTTTCGCTAAAAATTCATGACGTGGCACCTTTTGAGCCATATTTTGATTAGCATGAAATTATGCTTCCTTTTGTCAGGTTTACTTGATAACGTTCTGAGTGATTACATGTGGGCGAAAGCAGTTCTTCTGACGACAACAACCGTCGCAACAGCTGGTCTCACTATTCAGATACCTTTGGCAGCTGTGGTTGATACATTGACCGGCAATGCCCCAAACTTAACAGATTACATAGGTGCTGCAGCAATTATGGTTGGCTTTGCAGGCATCAATATCCCAACTGACCTTGTTTGCAGTCAGTCCAAGGAAGTTGCCTTGGAGCTGGGAAGTGGGACAACGAGCGATCAGACACATATCTTGTCAGATACCTAAGTTGCCACAAAGAACTTATAGCACCTGGTTAGTAACTTCAGCACTTCGCAGTGATTCTGTTCACATTTACCTGCTAAATATTGGAAGTAGTTGAGTACAAACCTGTCCTGTTTTCATACCTGAAAACTGGAACTAGAGATGATAGTGGGACATGGAACAGGGCATCCTTATTTTTGCTAAATCCCCACATTGACCGGCTTCGAAATCTCCTGCTACATCTGTTTGTGTGGTACTTGTTGAGCTAACGAATTGCAAACCCAAAGTAGGCCCAATCTAAATATGTCTTGTATGAAAAAGATCATGTACGGTAACCATCAATGCAAACGTAGTTCAACCAAAAATTAACTTTATTTTGTTTAAAGCTCTAAACAACAGTATTGAGCAACTACTATTGCTTCAGTAGAACTTCTTGTTGGATGCAATACATCTTATTGTAAAATGCTGCAATCTAGAATTATGGTATGTCCTCTATTTTGCTGAACTTTTTCTAAATCTTTTTGTGTTTTTCTGAAAGCAGACCTTAACCTAAACCTATTATGAACTATATTTTTGAACTTATATGTGGGACATGCAGGGCCTTTTTAACTGCGGAAGCTGATGTGGAATCAGTAACTGATGCAGAAGATTTGAGGAATTACAGAATGTCAACTGGAGAATGAAAATATGTTGTGGCTTTCAGGTTTCAGCAAAGTATCATCAGATTGGAGCAGATGTAAGTGAGCATATAGAGAAGCAATGTAGATACAGAGACATCACACATTCACACTTTAACCCACGTCCACTGTATTCTATTTCACTAACAAAGACAAGTTGGTCTCTCGCACACGCCTTGAAAGAGTTTTTTTTTTTTTTTTTTTTGAAGAGAGAGAGCCTTGAAAGAGTTAAAATTTCCAACATTGTCAAGTATCCTACAAAGATGGTGCCACAATTTTAGAGAGAGAGTTTTGTAAAGATTGATTGTGCAAATTGTAGCAGATGGCAGACAAGCAAGAGGAAAAGTCATTGTTAATGAACATTGTCATTCATTTATCTTGCAATTATTAGTACAATTAAGAGTGGAAAATCATGACTGAACCTTCAACTATTAATTTAACTTTTGATTGAGATGTTTCTATATGGTATTAGAGCAAGACTAAGAGGTCCCATGCTCAAATGTCAACAACCCTTATGTTTATTTGCGTAAATTGAAGGAAGTCCTTGCAACATTCAACATATGTTTCAGGTTCAAAAGGCATTTGCTAGAGAGGGTTATATCATCATTGAATCTTTAATCATCAATTTAAGCTTTCGGTTGATATAGTTTTACAAATGCTACCATGAAGTTCACAATTGCTATTGCCATCAAACATATTTGTTGGAAGTCTTACATCTCCTGGGCATGCCATGTACTAGTGCAAAATTGCCTTCCAAGATATACCCTAACCTCTACTTTCATTTGTTCAACGTTGTGGACATTTTGAGGTAAAGCAGAACTTCAGTTCACAACCGTCCAGACTCCAGATAGTCACTGTAAATGCTTGATCTCAGACCTAAATGTAGGCAACATTGTTTCAACAAAAAGATGGGGGCAACGAGAACATGGGCAAGATAGGATTGGCCTATTAAATTTTAATCTTCTTTTATACTAAAGAAAACCCACAAATCTTGAGCTTCCATAAACAGTTTCGAGTGCAGCATCACCAACTGGAAATGTTACAAAGTCCTGGATTCTCCAGCCCATGAACTGATGATAGCTACAAGAAAATGGACAGTTCATGAAGAAGAACTACACTTAAGAATTTCAAACAGGTAAAGATTAAAAAATGATAATAATGATAACCACAGCCCAAAGATTCACAAAATGGCATATCAGTTGGATGGCATGGCGAGGTTTGAATGGCCATATCTCTCCATGACCTTGCGAGTAGCAAGAGCAGCAGCCTCACTAGCCCTCAATGTTCCTGATGCCATGATAGCGGCAAACTCTCTGGCAATCTCGTCTTGCACCTTCTTCCTGGCATTCCCAAGGGGATCTCCCGGGACGGCGGAGGTCTTCTCTTGTGCATCTGCAGGCTCAACAGCAGGAGGCACCGACTTTTCTGAAACCTTGTCTGTGTCCTTGTCTGCTTGCTCTTTCTCGGCAGTTTGCTCTGCTGATTTGGAAGATGCATCTGAGGACTTGCTCGAATTGCTGTTGGTGGTGGCTGGTTGTTGAGCAGCCTGCCCGAATGAGGGCCTGAACTGAGGGGCTTGAGGGACAGCACCTGCTCTCAGTGTTGCTTCCAGTTGCTGTATCATAGGCACTGCTCAACCATTGATAGAAAAAGTTTTTCAGTTGGTGACAAACTGTTTTATTTGCTTACGGTTATATCCACCACACAAATACTCCTTCATGACCCACTAAATCTAAAACTTTCTAAGTGTTAATCAGCATATACATTCACATCACATACCAGAAAACAATCCAAAACAGTTATGCAGCATATACAATCACATAATATCCCAGAAACAACCACTTGATGTCCTATTAGTGTGGCATATATCACCACGATTACTCACAAAACATTACAACTGCGAATCTGTAATTTCACATTTCAGATGGTTAAAGTTTTACATAAATCAATGGGCAAATCATTGAAACATCATTGCATAGTTCAATTAGATCCAAAAAAACAAGTCCCACCAGAGCATCACAAATTCACAAGACCAGGTAGTAAACATCAAACAATGGTGGACAGTACCAATGCCATACTCTGCATGTTTACCATCTACTCAACCTCATAAAATTCAATCTAGTTCTAGTATTGCCGTATTTGTGGCACAAAATTGACAAAATTCCATCAAAATGAGTGGCATGATCTTTTGAGGATTTGCTTCCTAAGAAAAAAAAAATGCTCTATCAGAGACACCACAAAGAAAACAATACAAGCAGGATTCAACAGAGAAGAAAACATTGGGTTCAATAAAGAAGGAAGCCACATTGCTGCATAAAAAGGTACTTTCAACAACTGTTCAATACCAGAAACCAATGAGAACAGATTGAAAACAAAAGGTGAATACTTACATATTAAAGCACCCATTGGGCTGCTCATCACTTCATTAGGGAGCTGGAGAATGTAATCTGGAATGGATGTGCCGACCAAAAATTGGGCAACCTCATTACTAAAGTTGTTGCAATTGTGGGTAAGCAAGCTGTATGTCTCAGCAGTATATCGTGGGCTGATTTCATCCAAGTAACTCTCAAATACATCCTGAGGCACATGCGTTACCCCCAACTCTACCACCCTCATTGGAGTTCCATAAGGTGTTGATCCAGCAGCGCATTGCTGAATACCACCCCCAAAGAAGTATTCCTTACCATAAACTACAATTCCAGTGTGCCTGAAAGTGAATAAGATTAAGAGATTACTACAAACGAACCAAACAACAACAGTATAGGCAGCGTCCATTATGACTAACTAAAGTCACTCTATGTATGTCTCTATCCACTTATCTGAAATTCACTTCTAAAGTTTGAACAGAATCCATCAACAACAACAACAATAACCTCCCAAATGACTTGTTTGAGCGCAGTATGGAGATCCTAATGTACGCAGTCTTACCCCTATAAACAAAAGTTCATGGAAAGACTAAATCCAAAACCAAAATCTGCCCAACCTAATGTCCTGCTTAAACCTAAAAATGCAGTATAATGCTACCTGCAAGCATTATATTGTTCCAAGTGCTAATAAAGAATTCAAAGACACCGCTCATATACCCTTAGTAGATGACTTGAACCAGTTTTTGCAATCCAACACCTCAATATATAGAGTAAATATAAATGTTGCCAGGTTAATTCACACATCTACATGTTAAACACTACAATTACAAATCAAAACACGATACTATAATACAGACTTAATGTCATAAACCAGTTTTTTTTTCCTTATTTTTCGTCTCGCGAATAACATACCATATTGCTTCTATGGCTTTCCCAAGAAATGTAGTAGAAAGCTGTCGAGCAAGCCCCTGGCTCAAATCATAAACGTTGAGAGCAACTCTGTAACCCTCCTGCGCTCATGATCACAATATGGCATATCAGTAAATAGGCTCTAACATGGGTGAAGATATAAGGAAAAAAGAATCATCAATTATAGAAGGTTCTCACCTCAGCCATCTTCTAGAATATTAGTTTCAGCGATCAGATACAAGTTCTGACTCTGCCAATACGACCAGGTGCAGATGACCTGAAGGGCAATATTGTCAGCATGCGTTTGAGATGTATACAAAAATGAACAATTTTTCATTCAAAGAATGAACAAAAATGATAACCTAATTCAGACAATAGATCTCATTTCGGTTAATATTAGAAACAATCATCACACCAGAAGCTTTTCTGAAACTTAAGTTCACTCTTCAATCATAACCCTTAATTCAAAACCCATCACTAGAGCTCAATGAATGTTTAATTCCAAAACTCATCACCATAGCTATGTTTAACTCCAAATGTCACCAAACAAATTGAACCCGAATTTCATAATGTCTACGCTCAATTCAACAAATAATGCTCACCAAAACAAAAGCGTTTCTGAATCTTAATTCACTGTTCAATCATAAACCATAATCCAAAACCAGTCATCACAGCTCAATCAATGGTTAACTCGAAATGGCATCCAACAAATTGAATCCAGAATTCATAACGTCTAATCTCAATTCAACAAATTGAATCTTACTCTTCAACCAGACTTCATAACCCAAGAGGCCAAAACCCATCAGTACGGGCTCAATTAATATTTTACTCCAACCGGCATTACACACTGGATCCCAAAACTCACAACCTCTAAGCTCAATTCAACCGATAACACTACCAATCAACAATCACATCCTCGAATTTCCAGCAGATCCAGAATAAACCCAAACTAAACAACAAGAAGCACACTTAGATCATAACTCCAAAATCACATTCTCCCTTTCCTACTAATTTATAAAATTAAGAACGCGAAAACTTGAAAACCTTACGCCTAAATCAACCACAACATAAACGAAACCCTAATTTCCTGGAATCCGTAGAATTTGAAGAGGAGAAACAATTCGAGAGGGAGAGAGAGAGGTTACCGTGAAGGTGACGTCAGGGAGGAGAGAGAAAGGGGGGAAATTCGCCGGAGAAGACCGCAAGGAAAAGTCGAGGTCAGAGGTTAGGAAAAGAGAGGTTGATGGCGGTTTTTATAGTTGGAATTCGGAAAGGGAGTAGTTGTTGGGTCAGAACGGGAAACTCCGTGGAGTCGTGGAGAAAACCAGAATCTCTTTCAGTGTTCTGTTTTGCTCTGCCCTTTTCTATCACCTTCTAGAATCTTCCAGCCACTCCTTTTCTGCCACGTGTTTTTTCTGGTTGGGTTTCTTTTTTTCGTTTTGCTATAGGAGAAATGTCTGAATAAGATTGCAAACCTTCCTCTATAAATGCAATTTAATTCAGTGAATTTGGAGCTTGTGTTTCATATACCAGTGTATCCGTCTCAAATAACTTTTTAATTAAATTTTGATCGTTAATTATTTATAAATTACAATGAATTACAATATGAAATTATCTCAATTGTAATTTTTAATAAAGTATATTTTTAATGACAGTAATTTCATATTGTTACTCATTGTAATTTATAAGAAATTAATGATCAAAATTTAATCAAATGTCAATTAATTTGGGACGGAGGGAGTACAATTATTTATTTACATATCATAAGTTGTTCATTCATATATATTAAGTTATTCATTATGATTATTATGATTGTTCACAAAAATCTAAAGCACATGTTCTCAATGTATGTAATATATATTGATCTATAGAAGTTCTTTCTTAAACTTTTTTCTTTTAGTTAAATTCAGTAAAATGAAGTATATCAAATATCCTTATTATAATAGTAAAAGCCGGAATAACCAAGTAGGCAGGCATCACACGACTCCTGCTTGCTTTTTTCCGCCTTCAACTTTGCTCCTCTTCTGTGTCTGCCTGCTTGTCGTCGCTGGGAACATGACGCCTGCACTCTTACCTATCTCTCACATTTCGCTATTCTCTTTGTTGCATGAGACAGATCTCCCTCAATTGAATTTTGCAGCTGTCGTTCTCAACGCCAAACAAGCGGATCTCTGAATCGTTTTCTCAGGTATAGGGAGCTTCAATTGAAATCTGGTGGAAAATTAAACTATTCGCTGAATTAGGGTTCTCTGTTTTTCAATTCTAGTTTCTGTGGAATTAGGGTTCTGTGTTATTCTGATATGTGTTGGGTATTGGTTGCTTCTTTTGTGTGATTGGTCTGGGTTGGAATAGGGGTTATTAAGTGGGAATTTCTGCTGCCCAAAACAAAAGTTGAGCAATGGTCCTGCTTCTTTGATTTAATGTCTGTTGCGGCTATCTGCTATTCTAATTAATATTTGAACTCCTTGGACTAAGATTGGCATCTTGGAACTGTTGTGCTCACCTAGGAGTTACAGAAGTCAATGCTCTTGTATCTCAACACCCCCTTTGCACTTGGAGCAACATAATTCTTTCTAATTAACCCAATGAAAACTACTATTTGTTACATCATTGAACCAGAGATTTGGTACGTAGTATACTGTTTTAGAATTTCATTTCGTCAATTATTGTTGGGAGGTGGTAGATTTTTTCTAAAGCTAATGAAAAGGTCATCATATTACTTATTTTAGTTTACTTGCATGTCCCTGTTTTTCTACAAATTACTTGCAGGGTGACATTTTAATTATTTTTGTCCATAATTCAATGAAATATGTGATAAGACAAAAAAAAAATCTTCTTAAACACACTATTGGATTTTAGCCCAAATTGTTGGAATGTCACCCTGCGGTTTTTTTAGAAAAATTAGGTATCCACGAGTGCATTAAAATAATGTTGCAACCTTTTAAGCAATTTTAAAAAATATCCACCACATCCCAACAATTTCTTTGCAAATATTTATGGGAATGGGGTCCTCCTATCAATACATTTCTCCCAATTATTCACGCGAATAATAAAACAAAAGGTCAACGAAGAGCTACATACCCAAGGTCAACAATGCCTAAAGAATGGCTAGAATTTTCAACTGCGTGATGAGGTTTATGATATCTCTAAACATCACATCAATATGTCAGTGAGTGTGAACCTTCCTGGATAGCTTGCTGAAGACCAAAACGTGCATAGAGCCAAAGCGTCCGTCAATGGAATGAGAATTAACCGGCATGGCGCCTGCTTTCTAAATTCGATCAAGATGATCTCAAATGAAGAATTTTGCAGCGTAATTTTGTCCCGATTTTGTATAATTATATTGTACTACGTAACATTTTATTATTTCATATTAGACTATAGGACTCGAGTCAGCTAGTTATTTGATAGCACGCATCCCGTCAATTATACAAAATATTACATTTTCATCCATTTCTAAGCCCCTTACAAAAAGTCTTTCATTTCCAACCATTTTCACCTAAAAAGCTTTCATTTTTCACCATTCTCGCAAGGTGGTGTTTACGCCGTCTCATTGGACTCAGAGCATACTTTTTCAAACACGGTTTGTGCAGGGTTGAGTCAATCCAGAGTTGCCTTAGGTGCCCCTGAGTCACTTAGCTTAATTTCTTTTGATTTGCGGTTACACTATGATGTGTTGTCTACGCATGATCCAAATGACAATGAGGACACGTTCTGAGTTCAATCTGCGCCAGAAATTTCGCCTGGTTTTGAGGCCTCCATCTTGGTGGATTCAAAAGTTGATGTTAGAAGTAAGAGGAGAGCAAAAACTCAACTAAAATCCAAGTGGAGGAAGGTAATAAAAGCAACTCAAAAGACTAAGTTTACTTCAAAAGAAACTCCTCGAAAATTCAAATATTTCAAGGATATAAACGTTGAGCTTGGATGCAAGAGGATCATGGTGAGAAAGGTTTGTGATATGAATTTTATTGATGCTAAGAAACATAAAAGACGAGATGTTTGATTCCTTCTTAGAGTGATTTGAAGAATAGGTGGTTGCACCTTTTAAATTGTTGTTTCTTTATTTTTTAGGGTAAGTTGTTGTTTCTTTTTATTATTTCTTGAGTGTATGTTTTAGTTGCCATGATATATGACTTGTTGTATTCTTTTACTTTTTTTACGAATATTTATAGTATAATTAATATGAATTTTAGCATTAATGACTTTCAACTTTCCAAACAAAAATTATTTTCTTCTTTCCATGTTAATTTGACAGTCACGATCTCCAATGTCACTATTTAATTGATAATTTCTTACGGAGTATATAATATGTTATTCACAGTTGCAATATTATACTTTTATGATAGCGTTGTTCATTATGAATCTAATGGTTATAATTTTATATAGCGACCCATTGTATATATTGAGAAATTTATAGTCAAAATTTTTAAATTTTGACTACACGATTTCCAAAACGACAACTAATATGGAACAGAGGGAGTATCACTCAATCATCGTGCCCCGAGACTTTTATTTGACCGTGGCAGTGGGGACCAACCCACTTTTACTTTTCTCAGAATTGGAAACTTAGGCCTGACAAATTTTTGTCCGACCTGGAAAAAATCGGATCTAGACATAGATTTTTTTCGTCCAAATTTTGATACTGGCCGAATATTGAGACATAAATTTTTCTTTTTCTATTATCCGAACTCGATTTCGACCCAAATTTAGCTTTGTTCGACCCGGTCCGACCTAAAATAAAATCGGCTTCGGACATGAATTTCTCGTTTGAATTTGACATTATCCGAATTTATCTTACTCAAATTTATCCAAACCTGAATTTTTGCAATACTGCCTCGTGCGAAGCTTCGACTCAATTGTTGCCGACTAAAATCCTCTCTTTCTTCAATTTTTTTGTGTTTTCTCTCAAATTTGTGTTTCATTCTTGGGTCCTCCATTGCTACCCATCCCCATCCCATCAGCCATGGGTAAGGGTCCCGGACTTTACACCAGCATCGGCAAGAAGGCTTGAGGTGCATTCTCTTTCTGCCAATTCACTACACTTTATACAGGTCTAAGATTCAACCATTTTACATTTATTTTTGACATTAACTGATGGATATTACTATGTATTAAATCTTCTCTACAAGGATTATTAAACTGACCAGAAGTTCACTATCACTACTTTCTCCCCTACTGGTGTTGTAAGTGTTCCATCAACAATTTATTGTTGTTATAATTCTATTTGTTTTGATTCCATTTTGTTGATGTTGTACTTCCAGTGTGGTAATGAGATCGATTCTTACATTCAACACCATACTTAAATGTTGCCCACTCTGTTACCTATCTTTGCTACTTTTTATGCTTAAATCTGCGACTCTGATTTCATGATCTTTGATTCTTTGTAGTAGCTTGGTAAATGGTAACAAGATCAACCAGTATCATGCTCATTGTGGATTTATTATGTCTTTGGATTGTTTTGTGTTTCAATTTTGCATGCACTTTTGGAATGAGAAGACATGTTTTACGTCGAAATATGCTGCTGGAAAAGATAGAAAACACCTTTCAAACAATATTCGTATTTTAAGTAGGTAATATGCCCTATCATAACTCCAACAAAAAACATGGGATCAGGAGCAACACAGAGTAAGTTAGGATGAATCATAAGTAGGAGTAACCGAGTAAATGAAGATAATATTGGCGGAAGGTGATGGCGTGTTCTTCAATCATTCCCAGTGAAAGTAATTGGTGCCTTGCACTTTGTTTCATCTACGTTAGTGATCTTCTATACTGTAGAGTGGTATCTGAAATACCTCTAAATGCGAAAGTGGATCGAATTCTCAAGTTCTTGTTCCACGAATTACAGTCATTCACGTTCAGTGCCACATTGTTACCGGTGGCTACTATAATACAGAGTGACGCGAAAAACCACACCCCAAACATTTGAACTATTTGATGGCAGTTTTTAGGGAGAGAAATCAGATTGAATTATTGTCACGTTAATTAACTCTCTCTCTCTCTCTCTCTCTCTCTCTCTCTCTCTCTCTCTCTCTCACACACACAGGTTGCCACAATAATAGAATAACTGCTATTTGGATAGGAGTCTCATTATTCCTATCCATTTCGCCGCCAATAACTAGCATATACAATACACATGGGGTAAACAATGTTTTGTTTCTATATAATACACATAGGGTAAGCACGGGTAACCAAATACTGCTCCCTTGCACTTTCTTTCGTATACGTTAGTGATCTTCTTCGAGACATTTTCTATGAAGTGATTTTATTGGTGCATCATGTATCATGATTTCTAGTTCTTACCAAGAAGGGAAGAAAAATGCATCTTATTGGTAACCTTGGTTGGTTTATGAAAGACCGTAGATGAAAGATCTCAGTTTGTGTTTAATAGGAGTGACATTGTGGATAATACATCTGACATGATGAATTGTCTTTTGCTGAAAGCATTAAAGGTGCTTTCAGTGGTCATAATTAAATAAATCGCGGATTTCAATTTTAGTTAACCGCTTGCGTTTTTACATGATTCGAGCAGTGTAACGATCGCCACACAGCGATTTATTATTTTATTATAGTGTTATTACCAGCATACTAATCATATTGATCTCAAAATTTATCTAAGTTAGATTTTAATAAAAATTAATCGATTTATAGTTAGTATCATTGTTATATTTATTTTTACTATTATTGTTGTTACTTTTATCTCTCATGGATTAATTTAAATTTTAAATTTTATTTCACCTCCTCATTTTATTTTAAATACTCCTCTTACTATTTTAATTTCGTACAAAATTGTATTTGAGACTTTAAACTAGTATTATTGGATTTTAGTAGAGAAATAATATTTGTGAAGAAATAGTAGTATTTATAGTGTGTGGAACTTAATTAAAAAGTGAAATTCCATATGCTAAGCTTCAACTATTGTCAGTTACAAACAGTGGCGGATCCAGTCAGTGGAGTCAACAATAATTTGTTATTAAAAAAATTAAAGTTTAATAGTACTAAGTACAGACAACACAACCCTAAAACAATTTTTTTTTTAAAATAAAAACCCAACAAATAAAGCATTTACAGCGTTACAAAACCAACACAAGTGAAATGTTAACAAGTCTCTCAAATTCTAATTTAACTACATTAATTCATTAATAAGTTGAATAAATTAGACAATTAATATATAATTCAATTAAATAGCAGGTAAGTATTCAAAATCTCAAAAATTGACAATCTCCAAAATCACATATAGAAAAATAGTAAGATATGCATCCAAACAACAATCCAAATTTGATTATTTTCACTTAGTTAACATATAACAAATCAATTTAAAACACAAATTTAACCACGGAAGAATTGAGAATGCTATAATGCCTAGAGAATTGAAAATGAATTACAGAAAAATTATGAATGATAATAGAAATTTAGAACTTAAAAAGTAATTTACAATAAAGTCTCGAACTCACACCCCACTAGGTGCTGGTGACAAACAAATATGCTAAGTAATAACCACTAAGCCATTATTTTCTAATTGATTCAATAAGGACTTGACTGTACTGAAGCTATCTCTTGATTTACGATGTAACAAATGAGGCAAGCAGTGAATAAATCAAAAAACTCCCAATTTTTTGCGCATAGGCTGGCTCCAACCCGCGCCTTGAGACTAGCAGAATCGCATGCAAACCAATAAACTACACATTATTTCATGATCCCATCCGAACCAAAACGATATATATCAAGTATATGTGTTTGTTTTTTTTTGTTTCAAGACCAATTTTTTTCCGCAAAATTTCAGTGGAGTCGCTTGACTCCACTAGCTCTTAGCCAGATCCGCCCTTGGTTACAAATTATCATTCACTTTACAAAGTATTTCAAGCGGTAGATTTATTGTGAAAGATATTCCAAAAATAAGCTTTAACTATTGCCTTATTTGCCTATATTAAATTGTTAATCACTTTACAAGGTATTTTAAACGGTAGATTTATTGTGAAAAATATTCCAAAAATAAGCTTCAACTATTACATATTTTAAATCAAAAAATTGCTCCTAGGTATCTCAATGTTTGGGGTAACTATTTTTTGGTACCCAATTTTTCAAAATTCATTTAGAGGTACCCTTAATTTTTTGGTTAGTAATTATTAAGTGTTTTTCCTGTCATCAATTCGGTTAGGTGACTAAAATACTCTTGTTCTCCCATTTTCGAAGAAATACCCTTGAAGAATAAGAATAAAAGTATTTCGGTCACTGAAAATTAATAGCCGAAAAAATACTAAATAATTACTAACCTAAAAATTTAGAGTGCCTCAAAATTAGTTTTGAAAGATTAAATACCAAAAACTAGTTAGCCCAAATATTAAGGTACGTCTCGTTAATTTTTTGATTTTATATTGTCAATTATTTTACAAAATATTCCAAAACCCAAGCTCAACGTCAAAATGCCGTTCCTGCTGCTATTCTCCGCCTCTCTGTAGTCTCGTTTCTCTGTCTCTCTCACTGAACAACAGCATCTCAATCTCAAACTTTCGCGGCACACTCTCTGAATCTTGTTTCGCTTTCTTTCTCAATCGGCCTTCCTCACGACCTCGGTAGCCATTGAAACGAGCAGGCTTCTGGTTTTGCGGGCGGTTGCTGGACCTCGGAACACAGTTTAGTGATGAAAAGTTAGGGTTTTTTTTGTGAACTTCTGGTTGGAATTGGCGGTTGCATTGTAACTGTTGCCCTCACTTTTGATCTTAGTCGACCTCGATTGCTGTTGATTGCCATTTTTTTCGACAAAAATTGAAGTAGGTTTCTGTGATATTTTGTTTGATAAAGCAATACTGGCTCAATATTTACTCTGTGTTTTTGTTCATTTGAAGTGGACTTATCTAATTGAAAGATCGGAGAAGTAATTCCCTTTTTGTTATTGTTGTACTTTATTGCTGTAATGGAAGGAGCTGTAGTTTATTGCCTACGAATTTGTTTTAGGGAGCGTTTGGTAAGATTTCTTGGGATATTTTTTCCGGATAAAATTTTCCATGCGTTTGGCTGATCAAAAACCTCGAGGAAATAGTCAATCCATGCGTTTGGTTGATCAAAAACCTTGGGGAAATAGTCAATTTTTTCGGGTTGACTTATTTTCCCCATGTTTGGATGTAGGTTGACCATGGGAAGATTTTCACGGCAGGCCTCCCATTTCCTTCATTTTCCTAGGGAAAGTTTCCCTTGGGGGGCGCTAAGGGAAGTTTCTCCGGGGAAATCTTTCCCATGGAAAACTTCCATGGGAAATTTTTCCCCTAGGGTTCCTATCAAACGTTGCCTAAAGTTTTCCATGGGAAAGATTTTTCAAGGAAAAATTTCCCTAAACCCCAACCTTGACAATTTCCCTAGGGGGCCGTTTGGCATGCAATGGGAATGGGAATGGAATTCATAATGGGGTTGGGAATGGGAATTCATAATGGGAATGAGAATTAACATATGTTTATGAATTACTAACCTTCTTGTTTGTTTTGTAGTAATTCAAATTGGGAATAGGATTGGGAATAAACACACATGGACAAAAATACCCTTTTATTAATTTATAATTTTTTTAATAAATTGAAATGGATAGAAGGCCACAAATGATACACATTTATTTCTAGAAAATCAATTACCATATGAAAAAAATTTAAAAAAATTTAAGTTCATAAAGATTTTAATAAAAATTAATTAAGCATTAAATATGAATTAAAAATTACAAAAACAAGTATATATTCTAAATAGGAGGTTATGGTAATAACAATTAAACATAAGGGCAAAATTGGTATTTAACAGTGACTACTGAATTCCTATCTCCAATTACCACCACCCCCCCGGTAATAGATTACTGGGAGTTGGGGCATTCTATTCCCATTCCCATTACCCTCTTTTTTTTAATTACTGCAAAACAAACATGGCAATAGTATTCTCAATTATGCTACTCCCATTCCCAACCCCCTACTCCCTCAGACCAAACGGCCCCAAGAGTTTTTAACCAACCAAACGCACTCTTAGTGGAATGAGTATTTTACTGGAATGAGTGCAGAAACTTATCATCACATTCAAGCTTTTGCAGGGAGAGAAGAAAATTATATGGTTTGATACAATTTGTAGAGAATGGGTTTCACGTAAGTAAATCAAATGTCTATTTGTTTGATGCAATTCTTACATATTTACTGTCAGAGAGAGGGGAGGAGGTTGCAGAAACTGTGAGACTGAGGTGTTATTGTTGAGCGTGAGATTGAGAGGGAGTTGATGAATTATAGAGGAGGAGAGTCTTCAGACCAACGATCGATTTTTCTTTGATAATGCATAACGGCAGTTTGACATAGAGCTTATGTTGGAGTATTTTCACAATGAGCTACCACTTGAAATACTTTGTAAAGTGGTTGACTATTTAGAATAGGCAATAATTGGAGCCTACCATATGAAATTTCCCTTGAATAAAAGGAATACTCCTCTTCATTATCCCATTTATGTAAATCAGATGCATTCATCATTCTCTCTCTAAACTCTCTTTCTCCTCTCGTTTCTTTGTCTCTCAGCCTTCTCTGTCTCGGGTTTCCTCTGTCCGGCTACACCAAGCTGACGGCCACCGTGGCACAACCCTCTTCTCCTTGTTGTTTCTCCATTCTTCCTCCCTTCAAGTGAGTAAACCCTAACTGCTCTAAATCTGAATTTCTAGTTTTAATCTTCAATTTAGTGTTTTTCTTAGTTTAATTCAGACTATAAGTATATTATTAGCTGATTTTATCCATTTGGATGGTGTTGGATGTAAATTGGAGCATGACTTGTGTTGGATTTTGGTGTATAAATGATGGGTTGTGTTTGATTATGTGAGATTGTGAAATGCATGCTATTTTTATGGCTCAATATACTCTTAAGTTGAAGTCTTGAATGTTGGGTGTGAATCTATGTAGAAATTTTTGATGTTTAATTAAGTAATGAAAATTTGGGTATCGAAAGATGAGTGAAGTAAGGGATAAATGATTGGACGAACTTGACTATGGTTTTGGTATGGGAATTTTGTTTTAGCACCGAAAATGCTCCTAAATTTGTGGCTTTGCTGCTGAAATATAATACAAGAATTATGACTGATGTTTAGACTCTTACAGTCTATTTGTTTTGGATGGCAAAGAGGGGGAGGAGAGGGGAGGGGAAGAGAGGTTATTATTCATTTTCTTCTTGTTTGGGAATAAAAATAGGTGTAAGGGGGGGGGGGGGGGACATTTTACCTCCCTTCCCCTCCATTTTCTTAACCCTCAAAATGAGGGCGAAAGAGGGGGAAGAGAAAAATTTTAATACTTCCCCTCCCTTTCCCTCATGTATGTATATCCAAATGAGGTTAATACTAATCACCTCCCTTCCCTTTCCCTCCCCTTCTTTCCCTTCCCCTTCATTCCCCTCCCCTTCCCCTCTAAATTGAATCCAACCAGAATGTTAAAGTGGTGGAAGACCAGGTAAGATGGTTTTATTAGTAGAGTTTAATTTGGGGGTTCATCCAACCCAAAACATAGGAAGAGAAAAGTAGGAATACAAGTAAATGTTGAGTGTCGTGGCGAATGGTGGTGCCTGTCCTTGTCTGACGCCACACTGTGTTGCTGCCACCGCAACAGCCCGAGTTTGTGCCGCCCTCTGTTTTCCTCCTTTGTTAAGTGTTCAGTTCATGGTATTTCTCACAAAAGCCTCACCAGTCGTCTTCTTCTAACATAACACACCACACCACACCACACCAACTTTCAGGGATTCTTAATCTTCTTTCTCAACCATATACACCCCCGGCTTGCTTTCCACATTTATTTCAATTCATACTGCTCATTGCTCTATATCATCCCAACAGGTTTTCTTCCAATTTCTGTATTTGCTACCTATGAAAAGCTGATTCCTCCAGAAACTATGGCATCGTCTGCTCCATCAACAGCTAGACAAGTCAAGTTAGACACCGAGTCTGAGCTTCGAATCGAAGTTGGTGACAACTCTCCTCTTCGTCTTCGCTTATTGAATGGCACTGCTGAAATTTTCGGCACTGAGATCCCTCCTGAAATCTGGCTCAACTTCCCTCCTCGTCTCAAATTTGCGGTACTTTCAACTTGCTCTCATCTTTCCCTAATTTTAACCCCCCTTTCATTGCTACTCTCATTCTGCACTACTTACATGGTTCCCTAGTGTCATATAATGGGCTTTAGTGTTCACCATTTTTCAAGTCTCATATTGTAGTCGTTGGTAGATTTCACTTGTTAATTGCAGGTGGCCCATGCTGTGGAATTTACCACTAATAATATGGACTGGGTTATGATCATGAACTTGGTAATCAATGCTAAATTTACCACACTCAATATGTACTTGTTATCATGGGGTAGCTAGTGATATAGACTTGGTAATATAGATGACAATGTCGCTTACTGATTGTTGGGTTAGGGCTCAATTTTATTGTTTTGCACTTGAGCAGGGCAAGCTAGCAATCAGAACAAAACCAAAAGGAAATGCATTGTTTACGTTTCTCTTAAGACGAGTATTTGAAATTACCCCCTTCACTGGCTCAATTTGAACATAGATCTTATTTGAACTTCCAGATTTTCACTTGGCATGGAGCAACGATAGAAATGGATGGTGGAGCTGATACATCTGATTATGTTGCAGACGAGGTCTTTAGCAGTAATTTTTTTTATGTTAACTGTAAAGTTGTTCCCTTGGTTTAGTTCTCTAGTTTTATTCACGGGATGGAACACTTGAACTAAGAGCCATTCTCCTTGTTTTTCCCCCTGAAACCCTCCCGTTATATTTTCATTCAGACACCAATGATCAGCTATGTAAATGTTCACGCTGTTCTTGAAGCACGTAGGAACAGAGCTAAAGCATCCTCCGACTCTGATTCTTCTCAGGTATTTCATATGTTCCTTTTATCTCAGAAACAGTGACTTTGTGTCTTTTGCTAATTTCATATCCCACCTATGTGACCATGCTGGGATTACAGGTGACTTTTGGTACAAATATTCCTGTAGAAGTAGAAGTTAGCCTCCCTTACCCCACTTCTACTTTCTGTTTTGGCTTTTGCTGATGACATTTCGTTTTGTAGGGCCCTAGAGTTATTGTGGTGGGCCCCACTGATTCTGGAAAGAGTACCTTGTCAAGGATGCTTCTTAGCTGGGCAGCAAAGCAGGGTTGGAAGCCTACCTATGTAGACTTGGATGTTGGCCAGGGAAGTATAACGATCCCGGGGTGCATTGCTGCCACTCCTATTGAGATGCCGATAGATCCAGTGGAAGGGATTCCTTTAGAGATGCCTTTGGTTTATTTCTATGGACACACCACTCCGAGGTAGAGATCATTGGCAATCGTTGATATACTCTTAAGGCTATATCATTTTCAATATTATGATGTTATCATGTTAACCATCGGTTTTGGGGTCTGTGCAGTAATAACATAGAATTATACAGAGTACTTGTGAAAGAGCTAGCTCAAACACTAGAAAGACAATTTACTGGTAATGCCGAGTCGCGAGCTGCAGGCATGGTGATCAACACAATGGGTTGGATAGAGGGAGTGGGTTATGAGGTAATATGATTTGAAATTTTGGAATGGAGTTTTATAGCTAACAATTCACTACCATTGCTTATGTTATGATGTTGCTCTAGCCTTCAAATGGCTTCTCAGTCCATTTTATTCTCTTGCAGCTTCTGCTTCATGCAATTGACACATTCAATGCTGATGTTGTGCTTGTTTTGGGGCAGGTAATTATGTAATATATGTTATGCTTTTTTTTTTTTAATGTTTTATGCTGTTTGGTTATGGTTTCTTTAGTTATATACTTGCTTTTGATGCATATTTCTGTTTTGTTACTGCAGTTGGTTAATGACATTTTTTCTGTTCTTTCTTTTATCGAAGCAAGGCTTTTGTTGATTGCAAATGATAAAATCAAATTGACTGAAAGGAAAATCGCGCTTTGCAAAATCACCCATATGTACTCACATGAGTGATTAATTTCTTAATTGATTATTAGTTTTGATCTTGAGAGTCTCTTGGTGTTGGCCTCTCTATTTATGGAGGTGCATCTCCCTAGATTTTGCTAGAGTGGGATCCACAGTGTTGATGTGAATGTTGTCATCTTTGAAGTGGCATTCAAAATTTGAAATCAAACTCATGAACATGAGTAATAGTTTCGTTTGCACTCTAGGAAAACATCAACTATTAACAACCATGTATGATTGTAAGTACGCGTAAAAAAATGAAATAAAAAGAAAAGCACAATATATCGATATGTCGTGGAATATGCCTACCTTTCTTTTTTCTCATGAACAATCAACACCCTTGAACTGTGGGTATTGAGGAATTCATAATCCAGGTCCATGTTGTAGAACTCTCACCCAAACCCTAATTATGTTGAGAATGGTTCTGCTAGACCTTCAATTAGAGACTATTGATCACCCATTTTTCCATGGAGAGGATACATAAGACACTTTAGAGGGACATTTGCTTTATTCCGCTGTAATCTGAGATGAAAACTTGCCCAAGATTGGCATTTTTAGCTATCAGAAAAAGTGCTTTATGATGAAATGTGTGTTGTATTTCTTCTTGATCAGTATGCTTCATGGTCATGTGGTTTATGATAGTTTTTAAGTACATGCATGTGACATCTCTCCTTTTGCTTAGGCTGTGCTGTGGATGAAATTTGTGAGTGGCTCTCTTTTTTTTTTGGTTGGGAGGAGGGGGGGGGGGGTTGTTTGGCGTCTAAAAGAGGAACTAAAGGGCACAAAAAAGTTTTTAAAAGCTGTTGTTGATTGGCTATCATGTCCTTTTGTACATTTCTTCTTTGTTATTTATATTATGATCTTTTCCAGATATATACGTGAGATAGCCTACATTTTTCTCCTTTCATAATTATGTTCTGGTGGAATTGTTAAAGTTTGTCTAGGTGCATTTGGTTTCTGATGGTCTTATCAATGAAACCTGCAGGAAAAGCTTTGCAGTATGCTTAAAGATGTGCTAAAGAGCAAACCCAAGGTTGATGTAGTAAAACTTCAGAAATCAGGCGGTGTTGTAAGTCGAACCCCAAAATATCGCCAGAAATCCAGAGGGCACAGGATTAGGGTAAATACTGTCGCTTTGTGATTTATACGTCGACCCGGGCAGGATTTTGGAGTATTGGTTTTGGTACTGTGGCTTGTGATTTCTTAGACTTGTTAAGTTAGGAGCCCTGATTCTAGATTAATCATTCATTATCCTCCAATCTCTTCTAAGTTCTAACTAGGTGCACTAAATCATTGTTGAATTTCGAATCTGAATTTCAGGATGTTTTTGGACTTTCACCTTTAGATTTGTTAATTGTTACTCTTTACCTGTTGATGTGTCCATTTTCAATTGACTTGCTTATCCTCCCTTCCATGAAGAGTATATAGCAAAGCAGTTGGACTTGGAACTTAAAACACTCAATTTAGAATTGGGGTCATTAACTATTTTTGCTGACTGATCTTGGCTTAGTCCTGGATACTTATCCACTCTAGTTACAGTATTGAAATTTTAAACTTTCTTGCTTGCAAAATAGGAATTCAAGAGGGGTACGGAAGCATTGAAAATGCCTGTATTTTCTTTGTTTTTTTTGCTCCGGTGGGGTTGGGGGGGGGGGGGATTTAAAATGTCTTTCTGCTGCTGACAAACTTATGTACAACTTGATATCTGAATGACGTGTATCTTTTTTTTTTTTTTTTTTTTTTTGGTTTTTGCAGGAATATTTTTACGGTCTGGGGAATGATCTGGCACCTCATTCCAATGTTGCCAATTTCAGTGACTTGTCTGTTTACCGGATTGGTGGAGGACCGCAGGCACCTCGTTCTGCTTTGCCAATCGGTGCAGAGCCAACTGCAGATCCTACTAGGGTGGTTTCTGTCAACATAAGCCAAGACTTGCTCCATCTTGTTCTTGCTGTTTCATTTGCTAAGGAGCCTGACGAAATTATTTCAAGGTACTTCCTGGGAATACTTGAAAATTACCTTGTTCTGCTTTTTTGTTTGGAATACTTTCCTTTCTTTGAATACTGCGAGTCTAAAAGGGCATCACACACTCACTAGTGATGAACGAAATCTGTCCTTTTTGTTTGTTCAGCCTGCCCAGGCGTCTTTTGTTGCAATTAATAATTTCGGATTGTCCAATGTCCCAACCAAGGAAGGCCCCATCCCTTTCTTTAGATCATTGTTCAATGTTTTAACCATTTGTTTTTGTTTTTGTTTTTGTTTGTCATAGCAATGTTGCTGGTTTTGTTTACGTCACAGATGTTGATGTTCAAAGGTTAGTTAGACTTCAAAGCTCTGTAAACTCGATTTTTGGTGAGTTGTTGTAAAAGTTGGAAATAAACTCTCTCTGATGGTGGTGATTATGTTGTGTTGTAGGAAGAAGATAACATACCTTGCACCGTCAGCTGGGGAACTCCCAAGCAGAATCTTGATACTAGGGACCCTGGCCTGGTTGGAAACTTGATAGTTGGAACCTTGGCCCTTTATGAGGCATGTTCTTTATTTATTATACACACCTCAGTCTCATGACGAGGCATGTTCTTACTGTCATCATCGGAATTGTGTCTGATTCACACCTCGGTCTTGGGCGGGCTGGTCATGAGAACTGTTGTTGTATGATAGCTGAATTATGCGAATGCCAAAATCTTTCCAGGAATCCTACAACTGTGCTGATCTACAACATTGTTTTGTTACAGCCTGAAGCATGTTGACAAAGAGTGTAATTTGATCCCAAATATGTTGTGAATCTATTTCATGCTTGGAATGCATTAGCCAGTCATTTTGTTTGATACATTTCACCCAGGATTACTCCTTTTGTTTTTTTGTTTTTTTGTTTTTTTTTGTTTTTTGACAGGATCTTGGTTATGGCATTGTTGTGAAAATATCTCCTACAGATAGATGTATCATGTATGGTTTTCGTAGTACTAGTCTATTAAAAAATAGAATATGACTATTGTAGAATGGAGTTATACTAGTGAGTAATTAATTGTGTAATAGAGGGAGATTTAAAGGGAGGAAGTTAATCAATTATTTTCTGTTTTTTTAAAAGAAAGGAAAACTAAGATTTTTTTTTGAATAATTGAGATTGCGTAGAATGGTAGATCACTAAAAGGCTCAAATAAAACAAAAAAATTGCTTATAAACGAGAAGTGACCATGGAAATTTGGTTGAAGTTATGATTGGATTTAAATCCTATTATGTGAGAAATAAAGTATATGAAATATATCATGAAGAAGCTTTAACAAATCCTTGATATCCTCCATGTTGTTGCTGCTGAGGACCCCCCAAGTGACGTCAGAATGTTTTGTTTGAAAGAACAAAATAGGGAAATATCCTGAAAATCCTCTAAATATTCCCAGCATATTCTCAAGATTATATTCACTAATTCTAATGTGTATATCTGTAGAAACTTATTCCAGAAGACAAAGATTGGAGTTTCCAAAAAGAATGAAGATAGAAGATCAAGCAAAAATGGAAAGAATCAAAAGCACTAAGGAAACAATAAGGGAGCTGTTACAATTAAGGATCCAACGAGTATATAAACATCGGTTGTCTTCTTCTCTCAATTAGGCGATTCCAAGCAAGTAATCGTGGTGTAGGAAATCGTGCGAGATTTCTGAGTGTAGCCAATGAATCCTTAGTGAGTTATGTAGCCAGTAAGGTAATTCTGGTGAGGTAACCAAGGACCTTGGTGAGTGATGTAACCAAATACGTTGGTGAGGTGTTGTGTAGTAAAGCCTTGAAGTAGTAAAGCTTTGTGAGGTTAATATCCAATGCAATTCGTCATCCTCTTCTCTACCTCATCTGTGAGGTCCCTTGTCTCTGTCTCATCTGTGAGGTCTCTGCTATCTGCCTCATCTGTGAAGCCTCGTCTGTGAGGTCTCTGCTCTCTGCTCTCTGCCTCATCTATGAAGCCTCGTCTGTAAGGTCCCTCAAGAGAAACTGAACCTCAGTTTCTGTCCATGTAAGTAGTCATCAAGGACCTCACTGTCCTGATTCTGCTAAGTTCCTTAACCTCCTCTATTTCTATTGTACCTCAATGTCTATCTAATAAAGATGTATTATTCAGTTAATTCAAGTGCTATTAACGTCTTTATGTTTATATGTGAAGAACTTTGAATCAAACCTTTTCATCCCCCTCAAGGGTCCCAACATATCAAATAACAAAAGATAAATATGATAAAGAGAAGTAGGATAGAGTGTAAATATAGAGGACCTTCTCCCTTTCTAATGTATCAATAATTTGATATAGATCATGGTAGTTCTATAACAAACAAAAATGTATATGAATATATAAGGTAAACAAAAGTAGGTTAAAAAGAATATGCAACATGGGGACCCTCACCCACAATTATTGTGATGTTTTGTATGACTAAAGCAAATAGCAATTGAAATGATTAGAGAGAAGTGAAAACGCAAATGAACGATAATAGTTTGCATCACAAAGTGATGTATTTCTGAGACGAAAGGAAGCAATCAAGGATGACCAAGTTACCAATCAAGTCATCTGAGGTAGTTTGCCTGTGACTTACTAAGGACCTTGACAGAATTATGGAAACGGATAAAGCTAACCTCTAACCTAGATACAGAGACACCACCAGGCAGAAAGTTAGGGCCCTTGAACCCTCCAATGGATACCGATACACGACCAAAGGAGAAGGATTGAAACTCAACTTGAACATCACTCTAATCGGCCTAATTAGAGATAAGCAAGAGAGACTTTTGAGGGAAACACAAGGAGCTAAGCTCGAGTCTTTCATAAACTTCAACTTGTATTTACAAGTAGCTGGGGAGGCTATTTATAGGTAACCTTTCTCGCCAAATAACCCTTAGTCATTAGGAAAGCTAACACCTACTTAACCCGTTTAATTAGGCATGTTAAATGGGTCAAGTCATTTGCTCGATAATTGTTACCCAATTAAATCGTTTACCAATAAACTTAGGTGAAAGTTACAGTTAATACTCTTTGAGATATACGTAAGACTTGTAATTTTAACTTATATTTATCTTTGACTATGCATTAAAATACATATCCTTATATATAACTCGAATTATATTACTAAGCAAATTGTTGAATACGATTTGTACTTGTTTCGATCCCATAATGAATTGTTTTGTATAAATGAGTTAATGGTTAAATGGGTAAATTGGTAACTTTATTCGAACATGTTTACTAAAATGGGTAAACAGGTCAAAATAAGGTCAACCCACTTAAAATTTAAACTGTAAATAGTTTCAATTTCCAACCCGTTTAATAAATGGGTTAGGTTCAGGTCGGAGGATTTTGAACACGTTTAAGTTTGAAACGAACACGAACCTGATTCGACCCGACCTATTAGCCATTGTTGGCTATAGGACCAATATTTAGCATTATTTACGAAATGATATGCTAGGTTGGTAGCCTATAGCTCATTTGCCCAGAAAAGTAATGATGGAAACTTCTTTTCGGCCAACCAATGAGAAACAAGTTGTCGCCTAGTGTTGTCGCCCTGGTTAAGGTTCTTGTTGACTTAAACTTCCAAGGACGTAGGCAGATTCTTCCATGCATATGAGGACCTGCTACGAACTAGTGGAAAAACCTTCCAAAAGGCCTCCCAGATTAATGCAATCTGGTAGACAAATCCGGGGCTTAAAACCATGCGTGTTCTGGAGGACCTTACCAGAATGATCGCTAAGGTCCTTAGCAAGGACTGACTGGATCAATCCTTGTAGGTTGGTGCTGCTTGTTGGGCTTTGGAAGCATTGTGGCTGACCTCCTTGACCCTCAAGCTGATCATCTATGGATGGACCTCCATCATCCTCCCCTAGTTGAGTAGAATTTGCCTTCAAATTCACCAAAGGACCAGCTTCAAGGTAAGGACTCAAATCGACCACATTGAAAGTAGCTGAAACTCTATAATCACCACGTAGATCAATCTTTGAAAATACACATGAGCCATGCAATTCATCGAGCGTATCCCCGAGCCTCAGTATAGGATGCTTATACTTGATGGTGATTTTGTTAATCGCCCGGTTATCCACACACATTCTCATACAACTATCCTTCTTTGGAACCAACAATGCCGAAACAGCACAAGGACTAAGGCTTTCTCTGACAAGGCCCTTGGAAATGAGCTCATCATCCTTCCGTTGAACCTCGGTAGTGTCCTTAGGGTTCATTCTGTAAGTCGGTTTGTTGGGCAACACTGATCCTGGAACGAGCTTAATATGGTGTTGGATGGATCTTTTGGGTGGCAAACCACGGGGAATATCTTTGGGAAACACATGAGCAAATTGCTCAAGGAGGGCATTGACCATAGGATTGATGATTGAAGATTAGTTGGGATCATCAAGGTTCATGAGAATCCACTCCTTCAATGCTCTAAACTCGTAAAGTGAAGCTTTAAGGACTGGTTCTCCAAGGGTAAGGTGTAACTCAGCTTGGTCAAGGTTTGTAGGTGGCTTAATTTTGTGGAGTTGGCGGGGGCTTCAAGGGGCTAAGGTTATCTTCTTCCCGTCCTTAGCGAACTAATAGGTATTGTCCTTAGCGAACGAATAGGTATTCAAATACCCATCATACTTTACCCTCTTGTCAAACAACCAAGGTCTTCCCAATAAGATATGACAAACATGCATTGGAATAATATCACACCAAACTTCATCCTAATAATTATTTCCAATTGAAAAAGAAATCAAACACCGAGAATTAACTTGCAAAAAAACATTTGCCTTGGTTAAGCCATTGGATGTTGTATGGCTGAGGATGGGCAGAACCTTGGAGGTTAAGCTTGTCAACCATGCTAACAGAAGCCCCATTGGTGCAACTTCTCCATCACTGATCACTGAGCACATCTTCTCTTGGACAGTGCACCTTGTGTGGAAGATGTTCTCTCGCTACTCATCCTTGGGATCTCAGATACTGCTCGAGGTCCTCCTCAAAACCAACAACTCTCCTTCATCATCTTGTTCAACCATCTCCTCATGCCCCTTGACGTAAGGCACTTCTTCTTCCTCCTCAAGCGGAGTTGCTTCATATTCTGCGAAGGTGATGATCCTCCTGTTTGGACACTCAGAAGTAATATGACCAAGACCTTGACACTTAAAACATCTCCTTTCAGTATTAGGTCCAGGCTTGGGCTTATTTTGTGGAGCTGGGGAATTTCATGGGGGAGTGGCTGAGGGCCTCGAGGCTGGATAAGAGTTCCCCTTGTTAAAATGTTGACTCTTGGGAAAGGGTTTGGGAAATTCTTTTTTGAAGGGCTTGACTTTTTGTTGTTGGTAAACTTTATGGGCAAGGACACACACTTTAATAAAGGTCGAGTACTGTTACAACTCAACCACACGAGAAAACCTTAGGATCAAGGCCTCCCAAGTACCTTATAATTGTTTGTTCATTGGGCTCTTGCAAATCACACTTCATCATGAGGTGCTCAAACTCCCTAATATATTCTTCTACACTCAAAGACTCTTAGTCGAGGTTATGGAGTTGAGAATAAGTGTCTTGCAAATAGGATGATGGTAAGAATCTATCCTTGAACTTTGGCTTTCATTTTCTCCCAAGTTTTAATTTTTCTCTTCCTCTTTCTAGCCCTTTTAGCTACCAAGTTATCCAAACAAATAAAAGCATACTTTCGAAGCTTTAAAGCAACAAGTTTTACCTTTTTGCTTTCGAGGATGTCCTTGTAGTCTAAGATCCTCTCAACTGTGTTTAACCAATCAATGAACTCATTTAGATCCAACTTTCATTCAAATTCTGGAATATGGACCTTGACATCAGGATAGCCTTGGTGGCTCCTTTGGCTTCTCCTTAGCCTCCTTTCTTGTTCCTCATTAGAATCTCCACAAGGGTTATCGTACTTTCCCTTTCCTTCTGAGGTTGTCTCAGAAGAGCTTGGTATAGGAGTACGTTAAGTCACTCTCTTTTTGGCTTTGAGGGAGTCAGTAAGTTGCTTCCTCAAATAATCATTTTGAGCCCTCAAATCATCTTTGATCTTGCATCAACTTCTCAAACTTTTCTTCCAAAGTTTGACTACTAGTCATGATAGGGCTGGTTTTTTTGTGGACTAATGTGTTTAGGTAAGGGTTGTGTTTGGGCTAATTGCACCAGGCCTAGGAGAAAACCAAGCCCTGATACCAAATATGATGTACTTTCGAATTGAAAGGAAGCAATCAAGGATTGTCAAGTTACCAATCAAGTCAGTTGAGGCAGTTTGCTTGCGACTGACTAAGGACCTTGATAGAATTTTGGAAATGGATAGAGTTAACCTCTAACCTGGATACAGAGACACCACCAAGCATAAAGTTAGCGCGTGATGATCTTCATCATGTAGAGTTGTTCCAACTTGTTCCAAAGATCCATAGATGTGTCCATGACGAGAACTTCCTATAGCACATTCGGTGTCTAACATAGTTGAATGGTTGATAAATCTCTCTCCTCAAGATCATCCCAATTTTTTATGCCCGTCTTTCTTCGCCTTCTTATCCGCCGTCTAAGGGGCATCATCCATAAAATCGGGTTTCCTGAGGAACGCATTGAGAACTTTCAATGATCCATTCTGCATCAACGTCGCCTTCATTTGAACCTTACAAAGGTTGAAATTGATCTTTCCATCGAACTTAGGAATTTCAGCCTTCATGTCAGAACTTATCCTTGATTCCAAAGCTCTAATACCACTTGTTAGGAAATATGCGAAAATTCGGTATTTGATCGGGTCACAAGGAAACAATGAACGCTAAAATAAGGAGAAACAATTTATGTGGGAAATCGAAGAACTTGAGGAAAACCCACGGAAGACGACAACCAGAAAAATTTCACTATAAGAAAAGATGAGTATATAATCACAATCATAATGTGTGATTTGATCAAGATTAGAGGACAAGACCCTCTCTTAACCGCTCTCTCTCTTTTTATGGGAATACAAAGATGAAATATTTAGTGATGAAACCCCAACAAAGCTCTCAAAGGGAATACAAAAACTCTCACAATTACACAATAAACTCTCTCTTTGATATGTTATGATAATACCCAAGGTGACTATCTTTATTTATACTCAAAGGTTGATGAAAAATATGGAAAGAATTGTTAATGGAGTAATATGGAATGTCTTGATGACCATAACATTATAGAAAGACTTGGAGAACAATTCAGGACAATATGGAAATGATCCAATGAGACATATTTGCAACAATACCCTTAGGTTCCGTTCTTTTATACGGTATGTTGCGGTACGGTCATGATGCAGTACAGTAGAATTTGAAAAAGTGTCGTGAAGTGTGGTGAGAGTTGTGGTAAATGAGGTAGGTGAGGAGATAGAATGTGAAAAGTAGAAGAGAAAAGTGAGGAGATAGAAAAGTGATGAGATATATTGGTAGTGATTGTGATGTAAAGAGATGTGGTGCGGTGTGATACCGCACCGCAACCTACCGCACCGCAACCTACCGCATAAAAGAACGGAGTTTTAGATATGTCTTCAGAATGTGGTAAAAAGTTTATTTATTACGAACACAATGAGGTTTTTTTTTTTTTAAAGAGATAGAGAAATTAGATTATTTGACAAATAAAAAGGGATGAAGTAGTAATAAACTACTAGTATGAACACAACATCAACCACTTTTTAAAAATAAATAAAAATAAATAATGTTAAGATAGATATCATTGTCAATTGTCAAACAAATAAATTCTTCTAATGTGAAAACAAACCAAGCCCAAATTAGGCTTTCCGGGTAGCCATAGTAATTTTAGTCATCATAGAGGGCACACACAATCATGTCCGTGGGACATATATTCATACATTCACCATGCCTTCTCTGTTGTTAGAAAAGTCCCGTTCATACGGACACCATGCCCCCTCTCTCTGTTATTTGTTAGGGAGAAAAAAATTCGAAAGCATTGTAAAAAAAAAATAAAAAATAGAAACAGTTGTAAAAAAAAAAAAAAAAACCTGGACTTTCTGTAATTAATACTCCATCTGTTTTGAAAATTGTGTAGTCAAATTTTAAAATTTTTGACCATAAATTTTTTAATATATAAAATAAAATTGTCTTATAAAATTACTATCATTATATTCCAAACGAAAAATACTAACATAAAAGCGTAATATTGCAATTGTTAATAACATATTATGTAAGAAATTATCAATCAAAGATTAACATTAGAAATTGTGAAAATCAGAATTATGACAATTAATATGAAACAGATGAAATATCTCTTTTCAACCCTTACCATGTTCAGTTCACATTAATCACTATTGTTATGAAAATAGTTATTATTATTATGAAGTTGTTAAATGCTTGAATTAACTATAATAGTATAGTTTCAAATAGTTTTTGAATTCATCAAATAATCATTAATTGTTTGAACTAATTGTTTGTCCTATTTATTTGAATTCACTCTTTGCATGAAAATGTACTTAATAAAATTGTGAAAAGTTATTCTAGAAAGTAGTTTCAAATAATTTTTGAAAATTAGTTTTTTAAATGTAAAAGGCTACTAATATAAAGAGCTATTTATCATATATACTTCAAGTAAAATTTTTGATGAATAACTTTTTGTGGCCAAAACAAGGGTCTAGCAAATGTGGCCATTATTCTCTATTTTTTCAATTATTGGTCAATTTTCACTTTTAACGAATCTAATATTTTTCTTAGATTTTTTATTAATAAGTTTTTAAAATAATACAAATTTATATTTTTATGAAAATATTTTGATTTTTATGATTTATAATATCCTACTTTAGGTATTATTGTTTATTAATATATAAAATAATAGAAAATTTGCAAAATAATGTTCATGTAAAAGTATTTTATAATATAAATCTATAGAATAATTGTTGTGTACATTAAGGCTTTGTTCGGTGAAATTTACATTTTAGATATTGAATAACGGTTAATGTAGTGGATAATGGTTTAAGCGGTAGATAACATTTTAAGTAGCGGATAACATATCATTGTTCAAATGAAAACTATGTTCGGTAATTTTAGTGGTCGAGTTAATAGATTAATATAATATGAATTGACATAAAATGATATGAATATTCCAAAGATAAAATTTTCAAAAGGCATTTTCTAACTAAAAAATATAAAATGCTATTCCACATGCTAAACATTAACTTTATTAACGTTTTACAAAATGCCACTTGAAACGCTAAATGTTAATTAGAATGTTACCTTACTTAATACTAATATTTAATTCAATTATAATTTTGACTATGCCAAAGTACTAGTACTCCCTCCGTTTTTTTATCTTCCATTGAAGCTTTTTGAAGTTCATTTTTAATCAACAATTTCTCACATAATATTTTTATAAAAAGATACCATATGATACTTTTTCACTAATATTTTTTATTACAAATCTAATGTTATCAATTTTGTTTGATGAATTATTATACAAATTAAAATCAAAATTTTTGATATAATTACTTAGATGACATTTAAATAAAAACGGAGGGAGTATATACTATCCCAAACGCCATTGTAGAACATAATCTAAAAATTTGATAAAAAGGTTTTTAATAATTGAGGGTATGGAATGGAGCGGAAAGCGTATTATATTGTTTTTGTTTGGTATAAATAAAAGAAAAAGACGAAAATTATAAGCGGTCACAGTAGGCGGTACAGTTTTCCGAGCCTAATAATCATCGCTTAGAAATTGCCGAACCAATCGTCACTGAGTTGGAATTTTCTCTCCTCACAAAACAAAAAAATAAAAGCTTACCTGTAAATCCAAAATTAACTTAACCCCACTGATAATTGCCCCCAGTATAAATAGCGCCCCCACCTCAGTTTTTAACTCCACTCCCTTTTTATTCATCGGCAACTCAAAAAGCATTCACCTTCCCCCAATTCCTATGCTCAGAAGAAAGAGAGAGAGAGAGGATTTTAGAGAGAGAAACAAACAAAGACAAAGAGAATCGCCATTGGAACGCTGCACAAGGAAGCTCTTTTTTCTCCTTTCTTCTCCTGTCTCGGCGGTGATCACGATCGCTTGCTGAAGTAAGCGGTTTTCTTCAGGTCGGAGGTGATTTCTTTTGGTTTCGATTGAGTTTGATTTCGGTTGAATTTCATGTGTTATGAGTTGTTTGTGAGTTTGAGTGGAGTCCGATTGATTGATTGTGGAGTTTGGATGAGGAGATTGTGTTTTGTGATTTTAGTGATGTGGTGATTTTGTTGAATTTTACGGTTGTTCGTAGATCTCGAAGTTTTGGATGTTTGGTTGGAATGCGGTGATTGATTTTCGGTTAGTTTCGTGGAAGTTTAATTTTGAAGCAGGTCTTTTTCTGCTTTGCTGTTTAATTTATAGTCGGAATTGATGCTTCTGACCATCAGATGAATTGTTGTTTCAGAAAGGGGAGAGAATAGGTGGAGAAATCATGGCGCAGAGCAACTGGGAAGCTGATAAGATGTAAGCAGCGTGATCTACTGTGCTTTATTGTTTCCTCTGTCACTTTCTCACTTTATCGGTTATCAATTCATTTATGTTTTTTTTTTTTTTGGAATGAGTTGAAGCTGGAGAGATGAGAACTCTAGAATTGCCTTTTTTTTTTTCTTTTCCGTTTGAGTTCTATTTTTCTCAAATTTTGTGGTGCTAATGCTGTATTCTAGGGAATAACTAATTATATCCCTCCGCTAGCCCAAATGAAGCAAGAAAATGATATCACTTTGGGGTTTTGGGTGAAGTCCGCGTAAGAAATTCTATAATACGATTTACATACGATAGTAAGTAAATAAAGCATAGAAAAAGTGCGTTCTTTAGCTAGCACCAATTGAACAGGTTGGATGGTCCGAAGTGAGATACATATTAGTTGCGCAAGTTGGAAATTTATTAGAGTAAGAAATTATGGGATTCTCTTCCTAATTAGGAAAAGTGGAGTCTCTTTTGAGACAAGCAAAGATGATGACAGTGACAGTTGGTTTGGGACATGGGATGTTTTTAAAATTTTGAAGCGCAAATCGTTCCTGCTCTCTCTTATAGAGTGAGTTCAATCCTGGTGTTTCATATGGGAGTTTTTAATTAGTCAAGTTTAACTGTTGGTTTTACCATATGCATGCGTATGTAAATTTATCCGTGGGAAGAGCAGAAATTAATATTGGACAATTATGGATGAGAATCTAGTGCTTACAAAATGACTTACGTGGAACTATGAAGCACAAACACTTCTGTCAGGCATCAGCCTCACGTATCCGTGTCAGATATGTATCCAACACCGACACCCTCAGACACTCCTCAGGCACGTGTTAGACACGCGAAAAAACGTGTCCCCCAAATAATTCCCAAAATAAACATCCGACACTCGAAGGACTCATGGTGGACACGCGTATCCCAACCTTAGGACACTTCCGAGTCATTGACGGGGATCACATTTTCGGCTAGCCACATCCATAGACATCCTCAACTATGACATACTTTTTTCAATACATCATTGTTTTTTCCTATTGCTTTACCATCTTACACATACCTTTGTCCCTCTTTCATATAACTTTGTATGTCTTCCATTATTTTATAAGATTTTGTGTTTTATATATATAGTTTTACGATTCATAAACTATTAAAGAAAATATATTCATAACAAACATTTTTAAAATAAAATTTGATATTTTTTGGAGTACTATACAAAATTAAGGTACGTGTCGGACAACGTGTCGTGATCTTAATTTTTCAAAAATTGCGTGTCCCTGTGTCCGTGTCGTGTCGTGTCGTATCCGTGTCTCGTGTCCGTATCTGTGCTTCTTAGATGTGGAAACCCAATCCACCTTAAGCATGAGTGCTGAGCTATTAAGCATGAGGATGGAGTTGATGTTCATTTAGATTGAAATATATGCCCAGAAAGTTTTGTGTTACGGCATTCTGAGTGCAAGCAACGCTGTAAATGGAAGGCTAAAGTTCAACATGTTTTGCTACAAATCTGTTCGTCTCCTTATATTCTGTACAACTGAACAATTACACTTCCTTTGTTGTGTAAGTCTCATTTAGGTTTTGAGCTGAAATTAAAGAAATTCATACATTCGTGAAAAACTGCTATTAGTTTTAGTTTGGGCCAGTTACGGGAATCAAATTATTGTCGGAAAGTGGAGGGGGTCAGATGACGCTATATCATAGATTCATATATCATGGATTCAAAATGTGATTATCTTGATATGAACCAATTACAACAGAAAGGTTTTTGAGGTGGGCGAGCCTCTTTGTTAATCCCCCATAACCGTGACATAAAATGTGCCATTGAAGTCTGTTTTGAAACTGCATTTTGAAGCCATGTTTATTATGGACAAAGTCATACATGGCATGGGGCTAAACACTAATTTTGAAAAAAATTGTTTGACTACTATATAATGTTAAGAATTTGAATCTTTAAATCTGCTAACTGATAATTGCATTTGAAAGGATGCTATAATGACCTGGACCACCTGGTAACCAAATATATCATAGCTGGTACTGTGCCATACTATTTGATAACCTGGTTGCTTCCATTTTGAATAAAACTTATCTGAACTTTTTGTGAAAGTAACACTTTCTGCAACAGCCTTTGTTCTGGAATATGGTTGTGTGTTGTCATGAGTAGAGTCTGGTTTACTTGGCATTTATTTTGTTTTGTGGTTATTTTGGTATGATTGAACAGCCAATCAATGCATTTGCTCTCATTGAGTTTCTTCCGAATGTGGCACTGAAATTAGTAATATGTTAATTCCAAGTTTTCTACTTTGTAATCTGCTTTGCTTTTTAGGTTGGATGTGTACATCCATGATTATTTGCTTAAAAGAAAACTGCATAATTCAGCCAAAGCATTTATGGCTGAAGGGAAGGTAGCCACTGATCCAGTTGGTAAGATACTATCTTATATTTGTAATTTGTAAGTGTTACCCTGTAATCAGGAAAGAATCATCATTATTTATAAGTTGGATCTTGCAGCTATTGATGCTCCTGGAGGGTTTCTTTTTGAATGGTGGTCCGTGTTCTGGGACATTTTTATTGCCCGAACAAACGAGAAACATTCTGAAGCTGCTGCAGCATACATTGAGGTACCTTCTACATTTCTGATTATTTAATACTCTTGCCTTTCTAATATTACACAAATTTTATCTGCTAGTTCTCACTTTGCAAACATGCTCATGATGAGTGAGTGTTTGGTAATGGGAATCAATTTGTCTTACTAGCATGTGGACATAGGTTGACTTGATAAAGTTAGGACTTACAATAGCATTCCTTTCTTAAATAATGATCAGACGCAACAAATGAAGGCGAGAGAGCAGCAGCAGCAACAGCAGCAACAGCAGCTGCAACAAATGCAGCAGCTACAACTCATGCAGCGAAATCAGATGCAACGAGGTGGTCCTAACCATCCTCCACTTGGCGGTCCTGTAAACGGTATGAGATCCAGATGCTTGATGGGCTAAACTAGTGTCTTGACTATTGACATTTATGGAGATTGCATGAAACACCCTCATTCAATTGATTCAGATGCTTCTCCAGGTATTATGGATAACAGGATGGCCCTGCTCAAGTCACCAAGCAATCAGCAAGGGTAATTTTCTTTGACCAAAACAATGGTGATTTACCAATCTACTTGCTTAGCTTGAAGTGATTATCATATTCTTTTGTCATATTTGTTGATTCAGCCAGTTAATCCAAGGCACTTCTGGGAATATGTCTGCTGCTTTGCAGCAAATTCAGGCACGGCCTCATCTGGCCACTGTAAGTAACCTGTATCTTGTAATATGTTATTTTTTACGGTCTCCCCCTCTCTAGTTTGCTTATATAACTTGGAAATATGGCCACTGTAATATGGCCACTGTAAGATATCTCTGGAAATATTACAACTTGATCTATAAAATAACTTGGAATATCTAGGAGATCAAGAGTGAGGTGAATATGGCAGCTGCTCAGAAATCTTTACCCATGGATCCTTCAATTTATGGCCAGGCTATTTTGCAACCAAAATCTGGATTAGGAAGTGCTGGTGAGTCAATCAGATTCTTTCAATAGTTCTATTTTTACTTTATTTTGTTTTAAACTTGTCCTTTCTGATTTTCAAAATATGGCTATTTGTACTGATCCGTGGTCATAAATCATAAACAATGTTTGCTGCATAGTAAATAATTCCTAGATAACTTAACTTGTGTAGACTTCGTACTAGATCTGATTGCTTTAAAAACCTGTGCATGTGATACTTTGATCTTAGCTTGACTCCAAGTATATGTGAAGTAGGGTGCAAAAATGTGCTTTCTACGGCATACAATGGAACAGAGGATAATTGTGCTGTATTTTGATTGCCCCCTCTGCTAACCATGTCCATTAGCAACAATTGACCAGCAGATCAAAAGAAATGAAAAAAACATCTCAGATGGTTACAGAATGATATTGGTCCAGACCTCAAATAAGGTGGCTTGTTTTTTATGTTTATTTTGTTTGACATTTTAGGGCAAAGGGCAGGAATGACCTTCATGAATCAGTGTACACTGGGCCAGGGCTACAAGCTTAGATATGTGGCTTGCGGGTGGGGAGAAAAGCGCACAACCTAATTGTTGTTCTGTATGAGCATTGAGTCTGTAACCTGAGGATTGGGCAATTGTGCACTAACCATTAGATCCTTAGTTTAAAAAAGCACTTCCCAGGCACAAAAAAAGGCCCAGAAAAGCCTGGGGCGCACCTCCTTGAGCTTTTTAACATCAGAGTCCAACCCTGTACAAAAAGCCCGGGCTCTTTTGCGCTTTTTAGCAAGCATGGGGTGCAAAGCTCATGGGGGTTTTCCACCATAAGTTGTTGCTTTCTCTCACCTCCAGATGAGTCTCTTTTTATCCTCTTCTACTCTCCTCCTCCTTCCTCTTTCTCTTTTCGACTAGCTTTCTCTCCCTTTTCTACTTCTTTCTCTTCAGAATTCCTCTCTTCTTCTCTTGTTTTAGTCAATGGTGGACTTCTTTGTTAGCCATACCTCGATTTTTCTTGCTAATTAATACTCAAACTTCCTTCTCTATTTTTTCTTGGTTTCTAATGTCGCGCCTCCCTTACGAAAGCCAGTGCCAATACTTCAGAGCCCGCGCCCCGAGCCCATGAGCCTTTGCGCATTTTTGTCGCTTCGCGCTCTTTTAATCTAAGATTAGCTCACTCCTTTACTTGCCTCAGTTTTAATGATGCTTGGTGGAAAATTGGAATTTCTTAATGTGCCCACCTGTCCAACTCAAGTAATATTCTTGTTTATTTTCTTCCTCTGCACTCAGTTAAACCTCCTCTCCCCTCCCCCCTGCCCCCCCCCCCCCCCAAAAAAAAAAACACTTGGTTGGCTACTCGGTCCCTTCCCTTGTCCTTCGCCACAGTCCATCTCTTGGTTTGTGATCATTTTCCAAAATTTTCTGAAGATCAAAGTTTATCTTGGTAATCTTAGGAAATTCTATATATCTCTATCACAAATCACAACAATTTGCTTGTACCTCCTGCTGATTTATATGTTTTCTAAATTTCTGTGCTCTTGTATATCAAGAGTTATAAAGCTTACATGCATAGAAGGTAGAAAAGGTTGGGTGAACAGAGCAAGTAGAAGATCCACATTTTCTTGTACATTCCAGGTGAACTAGATATTGATAACACTTGTCTCTTTTGGGTGACACCGTTTTAAGTGTGATTTGTTGTTTTTTGGCTGTTGTTGATTGAGAGAAAAAGTGCTTACAAACTCAATATGATATGACAATTTTTTTTTTATTGCTTGGGTTGCTTGGCCTTGTCTAAACAGTGAAGTGCCTTATGAAGCTGCAGTTGCTTCTTTATGGAACTTAATCTTTTCTCATCTCTTTTTATCGTAGATAGGCTTTTGACTTACACTTGTGACTATTTCTAATCACCAGGTATGAATCCAAGCATTAACGGTCTTCCTTTGAAGGGCTGGCCCCTAACAGTAAGTTGCTTTTACTTGCAACAATTCTTGGAAGATTGTTTTTTTGTTCTCACACACTGGATTGCACCCAGGGATTTGACCAATTGAGGATGCAATCCCAAAAGCCAGCATCTCTGAATCAAAATCAAATCCTCTTGGCGGCACAGCAGCAGCAAGTTTTGTCACAAGCTCAGGCGCAGAACAGCCTTGGAAATTCACCAAGTTACGGAGACAATGATCCTAGGAGGTTTGGTGGATTGCCTAGGGGTAATTTGAATGCAAAAGAAGCTCAATCTGCAAGAAGTGATGTTTGCTCTCCTATGCAATCAAGTTCACCACAGGTTTTTGTCTTTCTTTTTCACTTTGTAGCTGCATTTAGTTTGATAGTATATTTGCTAGAAAAAGTTTTCTGCATAACTGGATATTATATCATTTAGTTTGACATTTACAATATTTGTTGGAGCAAGATTTATGCGTAACCAGATCTTATGTCTGTGTTCACTAAGAAGGGTTATGATGCTGCAATTATTGGGTTACAAAATTGTAATTTAGTAACCCATTCATTGTTTCGGAAAATTTTTCACTTTGTGTGCGCACACACATCTAAGTGAATTTCACCACTAAGGAATAACACAGAATAATATACCTGGATATGTTCTTGAGACACGTCTCCAATTTCATATTACATCATCTGTTTCCTTATGCTGTTTTCAGTTGCATTACAAAGAAGGAATGGGAATGCTTTACTTTTGATTAATGGTTGATTTGTGCTGCATTCTTTGTTTCCTCTAGTAGTGGCAATGTGCATGTGTTTCACCAGAATGCAGTTTTGTGTGTGGCCATGGCAATTGGTATCATGAACTTTGACATTTTGCTCCATTGCCACTTGTTTTGTAGATGAAGATGGGCCAAACACAACAATCTTCTTCACAGCAGCAAGAACAGTTACAGCAACAGCAGCTACAGCAGGTTGTCCATTTGTACTTGGTGCTAAGTAAATAAGAAGAAAGAAAACCACAACGGATCTAATATGAATCTTTTGTTTTATAATAAACTACAACCTATAGGTTAGGTTCTATTTGGTTGGGAAATATTGTTTTCTTCATAGTTTACTTTTTGTAGTCAATATTATCTTATTTACAAATTCATCACGTCTTCTAGAAAAATTTAAGAAACTTCATTCATGGGGCAATTCTTAAGTTGAGTTTGGAATTGATTTTGCAATGGGGTTGGGGCATGTTGAATTGAGTAGGGAGGTCATCTGCTCTACGGAAAAATCCTTTGAAGTTATCCTTACCTACCAGACCGAGGTCAACCTAGACTACTTTTTCTTCCCATTGACTGTTCCGACGTCCAAGTTTTTTTAGTTCAAAAAGGCACTTTCAAGCAGTTGTCCAAGGTTACACTATAGTGGATGTACTCCAAATGTCTCATAAGTTGAAAGTATTTTCCTTAAGCAGTGAATGGGTCTAATTCTGTGGTAAAATAGCAATAGTTTTTTTGGAAAATTTGGCAATATATATTGTTTACTTGAGATCCACATTTTTATGTTAAAAAAAGTTGTATTTGTATATTTTTTAATGTCTCTGTTGTTTTCTCTTAGACTTTTTGTCTGCATTTTCTATTTAACTCATTAAGAGTGCATAATCCAAGGAGTGGGACTGTGTGATATAGAAATTGTAAATTTGTGGGGTAGGCATGCCACTTGTAACCCCCCTTTTACTAAAAGTCGAGAATCCATAATATTGCATGTTTTCACTAGTTTAATCGAAAGCAAAACAGATTATCTGTATAGATGGACATTCAGTACACCAATGTAAAAATGGTTGTTTTATGCTGCAGCCAAATAGGAAAAGGAAACAACACTCTTCTTCTGGACCAGCAAACAGCACAGGCACAGGCAATACAGTTGGGCCTTCACCTAATTCTCCTCCGTCAACTCATACACCTGGAGATGGGATTGGAACAGCGAACAGTTTGCAGCAGGTTAACAGTATGCCAAAAGGCTTGATGATGTATGGTGCAGAAGGAACTGGAGGACTCGCTTCATCTTCTAATCAGCTGGTATGGAATATGCTCCTGTAAAAGAACTTTTTTAAATGGCCATGTTGACTGTCTGCCTCATAAATTGCTGCGGTTTTGTGTTGCCTGTATTTGTGACATGTAAATTTCTTATTTGGTATTGCTTCTTGTACTGTTCTAGACGGTTGAAATGTGAAGAATTGAGAATTCCTGGTTGGGGCAGAGGAGAGGATATTTTGGTTTGTGGGTTGGGTTCTAGTGTGCGAATTCATAGAGGGGAATTCGAGTTTTGGTAACTGGAGTGGACACAATTTTTTTGGGTCCAAATGGCTATGAAGTTTTCCTTTAGAAACTATTTTTATTTGTTCCAAAGTTATCTAAAGTAGTTTCTGCCTTGAATACAATTATTGGGATATGCTGAAGGTACTGTGGAACCTGTAGTAGTTCTTGCAAATCTACTTCTAAGGTCTCTTTCTAAGTGGGATTTGGAGCAAGTTGTATGTTTTTTTTTTTTTTTGGAAAGTGATCCCACATCTTTTCATGTTTTTCCTTATTTTAACTTAATACTGAAGTTCCTGAAATAATGAAGCCTTTTGTGTGTCTGCTAATGCTGACCATTGAAACAAGCTCTAGTCTCTTGGTAATCTGCAGTTTTGATCCTGATACAAGGTTGTTCCTCTAAGCATGTGAAACATTTTTATTTGTTTTAGACCATTTAGTGAATATGGACTTGATTTGCCAGAGTTGCATTGCAGCTTATTTTCAGATGATCTAATTTATCTTGGGAGTTATATTATGTGGTAGCATGCTTGTTTGGCTATCTTGTGGTTTGTGAGCATTACAGGGGTGTGTGTGTGTGTCGTACGGGATCACCCTTAAGTCCTTGTTGGAGGAGAAAAATGCTTTTCTATCCCTTTTAGCTACGTTACCTGGACACGGCTATTAGGGCTGCCGTACCAGGGTCAACACGACACGACACGGATCCTGACACGGCTATTAGGGCTGCCGTACCAGGGTCAACACGACACGACACGGATCCTGACACGGGATCCGTGGCGGACCTGGGTGGAACTGCAGGACACGGCCATGAACGAACCCTAGTCAGCGGCAAACCCTAGATCGAACAATTGGACAACCAATTGGTGGGTGTTCCGGGTGGTAGTTGGGGGCTTTTGGTCGAACGGACGACGCGACCCCACCGGTGGGTTTTCTCCGATCAGAAATCGCCGGTATTCGGTCACCGGTGAGGGACGGGAGAGAGGAGAGAGTGGGAGGAGACATTGTTTCATTTCCTACTGTGTTTTTTTGGAGAGAGGAGAGAGGAGAAGGGGGCGGGGAGGGGGAGGCGTGGAGAATAAAAAGCAACAGGCCCACAACCCATGAAGTTGGGCTAGGGTTTTTTTTTGTGATAATTTCTATTTTCTTATTTTGATTATTTTAAAGGGTAAGCTAAAGGGGCAGCAACTTTTTTGGACTTTTTAATAATTGGGTTTTCTCTGTATGGGCCAAATTAATTTAAATTAAAGTATTCTTGGGTTTAATTTAAGGATGACTTTAAAAAATAATACATAATATTTCACTTTTAATATAATTAAATATGTTATGCAACTAAGGGGTCGTGTTTCCCATGCCGTGTCGGACCCTTGGATACCGTGTCCCCGTGTCCTTAATTTTTAGGGATGCCGAGTCGGACCCTCGGATCCATGTTCGACATGGACACCCGTGTCCCGAGTCCAGGTAACATAGGCTTTTAGCCATGTGCTTATAGTACACACTTTCTCTGATTACTTCCAAGGGGTGTTCTATAGTGGGAGTTGTTTCACTGTCCCTTGGTGTGTGTGTTCAAATTCCATTAGAGACACGGGGGACCTTTCCTCCCATTGTTCCCTCTCTCTTGCCTTCGCTCACCAACAGTATCACCATGAGATGGGCTCCAAGCTAGAGTATCACCATGCTATATATGGGGTCTTGGTGGGGCAATTCATCTTTTTGAACAAAGTGTTTGTCTGTTGCTCTCATGGAAAAGGTTTTTTTTCCCTCCGGTCTTTTTTCCATATGTTTTATTAAGTTTTTGATCAAGTTTTATTAAGTTTTTATCTTATATGTTATAGAACGTATTGGTCACATAAGCATTTAAGATTTAGGTTGACAGTGCAAGCCTCTCAATGATTCTAGTGATGTTGCATGCCATGTTCTAATTATGAGGACCATTGGAATGTCTGGTCTAAGTCAATTCATTTGGTGCAGGATGATATAGAGCACTTCGGAGATGTTGGCTCCCTGGACGATCATGTGGAATCATTTTTGTCACAAGATGGAGGGGACGGAAGGGATCATTATGGTTCTCTTAAACAAAGTCCAACTGAACCGAAAGCAGAGGCTCCTAAGGGTAATTACTCTGAAATACTCAACTGTACGGTTGAGATCCCTTAGATTCTGAAGTTGACATGTGAATCCTTGCCATTTTAGGCTTCTCTTTTGCTGAAGTGGGATGTATACGTACAAGGAGCAAGGTCACAAGCTGTCACTTCTCTTCAGATGGGAAGTTCTTGGCTAGTGCTGGTCATGACAAGAAGGTATGTTGTATTAGATATAAATATGCTTGACTACATTGTGTAACTGGTATATTGGAATATCTTCATTGGTCAGAAATCTTGCACTAAGCATGGTGTATTTTGGATTGTGTTGAAGGTTATCTTGCTGTAGTAATCTTTATATATTACTCCCTCCGTTCCATATTAATTGACATTTTGATTAAATTTTGAACGTTAATTACTTACAAATTTAAATGAGTTACAATATGAAATTACTATTATTAGAAAGATTTTTTGCCCAAAATTACAATTGAGGTAATTTTATATTGTAACTCATTGTAATTTGTGAATAATTAACGGTCAAAATTTAGTCAAAGTGTCAATTAATATGGAACAGAGGGAGTATGTTTTATGCACATGCAATGAGGGGATCAACCGATCAAACTTGTGAAAACAAAGTGGCAAGCTAATCTTTGTCTGTGCAAGATCCAAGCAAGCTTGTGCTGCTTAATTGATTAGCTTGATTATGTGGATCAGTTACTACCTTTCTAGTTTATCTAAAATTTAAGAATTATGTTCCTCTTTATTAATAGCAGATGCACAGTTCTCTGAAATTTTGTTCTTTTGTCTCACAGGCTATCCTGTGGAACATGGATGACCTCCAATCCGAAAGTACTCCAGAGGAACACAAAATGGTTATTACAGATGTCCGTTTCAGGCCAAATTCAACTCACTTGGCAACAGCATCTTTTGATGGATCTGTGAGGCTATGGGATGCCGCCAATGTCAGTTTGCTAGTGACATTAAGCTCTTTCAATGTTTCGACTGCCAATTTTCTGTACCTGTCTGACCCAATTTGTTTCGTGTTGCAGCCAAGCTATTGTTTGAATGTCTACCCGGGTCGCGGCACTCACATTATGTCTCTCGATTTCCACCCCAAGAAGAATGATATTTTCTGCTTTTGCGACAGTACCAATGAAATTCACTACTGGAGTATGAATCCATTCTCCTGCATGCGTGTGTCTAAGGTTTGTCTCTTTCAATGCCTTCTTTTTATTTCTATATTTCAGACTAAAATGTTCCAATATGAATTAACAATTTCAATTATATCATGAATTAGGGTGGGACGGCTCAAGTGAGATTCCAACCAAGAGTAGGGCAGCTTCTTGCGGCTGCAACCGATAAAGTGGTTTCTATCTTTGACATTGAGTCGGACAGGCAAACACACTCATTCCAGGTTATCTTGACCTTCTTGTACTAATGACCTGAATGTTAATTCTGCATGATACACTGGTGCATGTGCGCTTTTGTATGTACTTTCTCGACTTTTTGAACTAACCATGACATGGCTTTCTGAATAGGCACACTCTGATGTTGTGAACTACATTTGCTGGGATGCAACTGGAGATTTGCTGGCATCTGTTTGTCAGGATAGTGTAAAGGTTTGGTCATTGACATCCGGTGATTGCATGCATGAGCTGAGCGCCAATGGGAATCAGTTCCATTCTTGTGTTTTCCATCCCAATTATTCGAACTTGTTGGTGGTCGGAGGAACACGGGTAATTCTTCTATTCCTTCCAATAATGGTCGATTATTTAGTTGTTTCTGCTGCTATTCTAAACCGTAAACTAAATGTTATTGAGCGATGTATCCCCGTCTGTGATAATTCCTCCTATCGCTTTTGTGACTTCTGTCTGTGTTATTTTTTGCTGGTATTTTTCTAGTTTATCATCTTTATTTTTTGCTGGTATTTTTCTAGTTTATCATCTTGTTGGATAAAAATTTGTAATATCTGACCCTTTGTTTTATATTTAATTAAAGTCTTTGGAGCTGTGGAACATGGCCGAGAACAGGAGCATGACAATCTCAGCCCATGACAACATAGTATCAGCTTTGGCTGCATCCGCCACCGGAATGGTTGCATCAGCAGGCCACGATTGCTCCGTCAAGCTCTGGAAATAACTATAATTTACTATAAGCTATTTATGGTAAAAATTCGACATCCTTCCCACCCAGAATTGTCATTATTCTGAAAGCTGATTGAAAAATATGGGAAATAATTGCCTTATTGGAGAGTGTGGACATCCCCCGAAGATAGCGATGATCCGTATGCCAATAACAAGAGTTTAGCATCTGGTGATGGAATCTATCTCGATCCTTGATTATTTATTGCTCCTCGTTTAGAAGATTGGGATGGTGTCGGCAAATGACATTGAGCTCGAGCCTAAACCCCAGGACTTGCTCCTCTTATGTATGCTATTATTGTATTCATGTAGTTGTAATTCCATCTGACCTAGATGTTCGTCTGTTTAGACTGGTGTTTGGACGAAAAACTGATATGGAGTTGTGAGCGTAAGGTCCCGTATTTTATTCTATCTTTAATTTATTTTTATTTTTGTAGGATAGGGAAAGTATTCTCCCGGGAGTTTGTTGTTGTAGGGAAAGTGCTTGTTACTGGTTAGTTGAGGTGTATCGGAATGATGTGGTGTTCCAATCTAAGGGGAACAAACGAGTTAAAGATATCTCGTACGTCGGGTGTATGTGTTCAAATATTTGGTGTTTGATTCCTAACTGCCATTTCTAAACTTTATGTTGTCATGGGTGGGATGCGGAATTGTTGCACATTTTGCAGTTGGATTATTGAATCTACGGTGATGAGAATTGCTCAAATTGCAAAGATTGCGTGACAAGATTATTTATAGACATGTAAGGTTTTACTTGTGCCAATTATGGGAAAATTTGTTTGCAGCTTTTATCTTAATTGCGGATTGAATTATATGTTTGTTAGGGAGGAGAGCAACAATGAAATCACAGATGACAGAGAGGGAAGGGAGTAGAGAGGCAATGAGGGATTATTAAAATCCAATTTTCCTTTAAGAAAGTAAATTTGAACCAATTGTTCAAAAATTAAACAATTCTTTTATTTATTTGATGGACATCAAAGAGAATTAGTTTGAACTAAGAAGGAAGCTAAAAAAAAATGAAGATGAGAAATTGTTTATGCACGACTGTTTTTTCTCATGGTTGCTAAATCATATACACACCGCAGCTTACACAAATTTCACTACAAAATACCATTCTACCATAATCCACCACAAATTACTTTTTCACAATTATCAATACAATATATATTTAACAAAACTACCCACATAATTAAACATTACTATTTTTCAATGTACTTTTTCGGATACCAAAGTGTAGGTAATAAGAGAATGTGAGTATGCATAATTTTTATTGATTGAAAAAGTAAAAAAGTTAACATAATTATTAAAGTTAAATAATTATATTAGGTGATGGGAAATGAAAATTGACAATTATCTTAGAACAAAGAAAGTTAGTTTAAGTGTCAATTAATATGGAACGGAGGGAGTAAACTCTTTGGCCCTATTCGACAAAATTAGCGTTTTAGATAGCAGATAAGAGTTTATATAGCGAATAACGGTTTAGACAATGAATAGATGTTTAAGCAGAGAATAATAGATGGTTGTTCAAATGAAAATTGTGTTCTATAAATTTGACAGTTGACTTAGCATATTAGTGTAAATTTACATAAAATGATATAGATAAATTTGAAAAATAAATTTTCAAAATATATTTTTTGACCAAAAATATGAAACGTCACTCCCAAGTCTAACCACTAAACTTTAAATTTACGAAACGTTATTTGAAATGATAAATGCTAGCTTATGCACACACGTATTTATGAAAATCAGAGTTTGACTCGATCAAAATACTAAACATTACACCAAATGTCATCGCGGGACATAACCTCAGTGATAAATACATTATAGCAAGGATTATGATTATGTGATGAATTAGAAAAAAAAGGAAAAACAAAAAGGAAAAGGAAAGGGTTAGCCAAAAAGAAAAGAAAAAGGAAAGGAGAAGATCCACAATGTGATTTGAAGTTTCTTCCTCGTTCGCTCTTCTTCATATTCATTTCTGTCTTCTTCATCCTCTGCTTTTACTTTACTTTGATTTGACGCAGAGAGACAGAGAAAGGGTTGGGCGAAGCACGGAAAACTTCGTTGCGTTTCGTGTGGATCCATTGAGGCAGAGAGAAGAGGCGGCCATGGTAGTATCAGGTCCTGTTTTTGGCGTTCTTGGTTAGGGTTCCTGCATATATAACTGGATTGTTTTTTCGGCAAGTACATTGAAATCAAGTTGAAGTTTTGGTGGTGCTGAATTTCTAGGTCAAGTGTTCAAATTTAGCTAGTATCCGCAGTGCCAATACTGCAGATATCACCGAGCTAAAGTAATTAGCTGGATTCGAGGTGGGTAAATCTAATCCTTAAACTATAATGTTTTCTACTATTTAGCATGATAATTGGGTTGCCAGATGTTGATTGTTATCTGAATGGTTTGAGAATTATGTTGGAGTTATTGTTGGTTGAATTGGATTGATAATGTGATCATGGGGTGTTTAGCATGTTTTCAATTGATAATTCAGTTAAAAATGTGTGACTATATGTCAAAGGTACTGAAAGATGGAATTATATGCTAAAAGTGATCACGTAAATGATCTATGCGTGTATCATGCTTAGAGTTTAGTGTATAGTCAAGATTTTGTTGAATTGGAGCAAGTATAATATCAGTATTATGTTCAACTGGAAAAGGTATATATAGGCTATACGTGAATGATTGTTAAATGGATTAATTTGTAAAGGTGGATTTCCTTTTTTATGTTTGAAGTTATGTGATCATGTGTATAATGTGTTTAATTCATTCTTGAAACTAAAATTAAATTATGTTGGAAGTTGAGGGATTTTGAGTCCTTGACAGACAATATGTCAATATTTGTTTATCGAATTCAAACATAATAAAAAAACACACCTATTTCTCAATTCTGTGCATGCTAAGTGATTAAGCTATCTTTAAAGGGTGCTTAAGTGTACCAAATTAAAAAGAATTTTGTCAACTTGATTTAGCATGGGTTGTGAAGGATATGATGCTTCTTTCTAAGTTTTGTTTTACTTTAAAGTGCTATTTACGGAGTTCATGGACTCCTTTAAAGTGCTGTTTATGAAGTTAATGGACTACTTTGAATTGAGATGAGATTAACAACCAACTCTAATCATTGATGGCTTAAATCACTTTAGAAGTGTTGAAAAATGTCTTCTAGGTGGAGTGAGGGCGAATTTGTTTGATGACCCTTTCTTGTTGTGAACTGATGCATATGAATCAGTTCATATGTTGCATATGAGCATATCCCGTCCAAATCCAAATCTAGTATCCTAAAAGTCATGTGGCAAAATAGGGTGTGGGAGTCTGATGAAGGGTTGTTACTCTTTAATTAAAAAATTCAATGATTGCGTTGATCCAAGATTTTTAATCGTTCATCGCCTACTAGTCCATGGTAAGGAAGTAGGAAAGCCTTAGAATTACATTTTGCTTTACAATCTAAGCTTAAAAAATAGATCTTTTTTTTAGCTATCCAGATTATTGACAAATGTTGCATATCATGTTGGATGAAATTACCCAAATCAGTTCAGTCATTACGCATCTTCAACTTTAGCTTATCAAGTTTTCTGGGTTGTGGAAATTGAGTTTCCTTTATTTCTTAGTTTTCAGGTGAATGTGCATGAATGAACTAACAAGGGAATAAAAAGATGTCGATGTGCTATCCTTCATCTCCTGGAAAGCTGGCAATGACTGTTGGATGCGTCCTTGGGGGTGTCTCACTCTTTGCTGTTGGCATTCATTTCTCCTACAAGAACGTCGCACCTCAACAAGCTCGAATCAAAGCTCGGAATGATTTTGTTCGGGAGCATCTTAAGAAAAAGTATGGCTATGATGAGAACATGAAGAGGAAAAAGAAGTGAGGCAGAAGCATTTGTCAGGATTGTCTCATTCTTCCTTATTTATTATGTGAAGGTAGAGAAATGATAGCATTGGACATTGAAGACAGGAATAGATAGGAAAGAAAAAATGTGCACCAATAGCTCTTGTAATTTGCTTTTTGGTAAGAATTGTACTCAACTTAGGATTATTAATTCGGTGTTGCTTTTATGCATAGATATTTGCTTTGAGCCTGGCAAGCGTTCTTGTTCAGTTCAATATGGATATTTGTTGCCAAGGATGTTTTGCAACTGTTTTGGAGCTATTTGGAGATCCCTGGCTTCATTGGTGTCTCCGAGATGTGAGAGATAGTAGAGACTACATTGTGGTTGAAGTTTGCATGCCTTTTTTGCATTTGTACCTTGTTTTTGACATGAGCAGGTAACATGTGTAGGATTCTGTATTTGATGTAGAACCTCAAGCTGAGTGTACACTGACTTGTCTTAAAAGTTAGACGTTAGAGTGTTTGGCTGCAGCCTGCAGTTAAAATGAAAGTGTCCCTTACTTGGATGCTTTACCAAGATACCATCTAGTTTGGACTGAAGGGAGTGAACAAATTGAAGGCTCATTCAGTACAGAAAATGGAATTATGATTACATGTGGAAATTAGTCATCTAAATTTTGGTTTGGTTTCAGGCAAGTAAGGGCTGAATTTATAAGTGTTTCTACTGTCTTCTTTATGTGGTTGACACTTGACAGCAACTAGCCTGACTGGCAGAAGGATCTTATGTTTACTGCATATGCTACTCTGGCTCTCTGTGTTTTTTTTTTTGGGGGGGGGGGGGGGGTGCTTTTTTAGCCACGTAAAGCGCAGCCCTCGGTTCCTTTCCCTTCTTTGCTTTGTACCACAAATGAAGTTAATTTTATTTCAGATTTGTTTTTCATTTATTTTTATGGGCTTAATTTCACAGCCAAAATGCTTTTGGAATTTTTTGTGGGTTTCTTGGAGTTGGCCTCTCATATCTTATTAGAATGCTTGTAAAAGACATCTTATAATAATGGTTGCAAGTTCCTTGGGTGAAACTTCTGACAAATAGAAAGAAGTCAACCAATCTGAAGGTATATTTCATTCATTGTCATCTCAAATGTCTGCTGCCAATTTCTCTTTCGTTGGGGTTCTGCATTGTGCAGCTGATAGACCAGTTGGAAAAGTAAGTGGTATTTTTCTTCTGAACCAGCCATTGAAAATGATGTCTGCAGCTGGAACTGGCGGTGAAGCAATGGCTTCCTCTTCATCTACAAATCACCTGGTATGAATCATTATTTTTCTTATATATTTACTGTGTTGATCTTCAATGTATTATAACATAAAGAATTAATTCGCATTATTCTAGTACAAATGTACAACGATACAACTCCCACTAGGGTTCTGTGGTTTAAATGTTTAATTGTGGAGAACTGAGAATTTTGTATTAAATGAGAGATAATCATATGGTGGGTTGGGCAATTGGGTCTTGGATTTGGCACCCTTGTGTAAACATACTTATGAGACTTCTTTTTTTTTTAAAAAAAAAAAATGACAAACTTCTCAAATTGTCTGAATCAGATTAGACTCCAGGCTTTGGCTCGTGCTGGACATGAGAAGAAGGTATGTTAGACATGCACCTGTATCGATTATCAAGTAATTGACCTTATAAAAATGTTGCAGAGGACAGGATGTGCTCTTTATAATGGAGATGTATTGTCCTGTTTTATTTTGTGTGCATAGAGTTTTATGCTGTCTACTCCTCGAAGAATTCCACAGTCTATGTCAAGATCAAATTGTTTGCTGGTCCTGAATTTCTTCAAATTAGCATGTAATCAGTGGGAGAACAAAAGGCGAAAACTTGATTGTGTGAGTAACAAATGAATCTAAATCTACTTGGTCTTATCTCTTGCAGCTAATTGGGTTGATTTTTATCCTTCACTGTCATTCTAGCTCAGCGTTGTTTACCTCTGTCACATCCCTAACATAGTGCTTCTGTTAGAAGTTGTCCTCTGGAACATGGATACCCTCCAAACAGAAACTAGGACTCTGGAGGAATATAAATTCGGCACTGCTCTGTCTTTCTTTGTCAGTTCCCACCATTCGTTCTTCGTCTGCTCGTTGAGTGCCGTCCTTGGCCCTTGCTCCTTTCTAGTATTCGATCGAGTTTCTTCATTTAATCAATAAGCGGGAGATGGTCCTGAAGTTCCCTCTTTTGGGTAAAAAAGTTGGGCACCTCTAGACCAAGTATAACAATGGGTACCTTAATGTCACTTGCATACTGGCATTGGCAGCATCCCACAGCCCACTGATCCATCTTATGATGCATTTGCCAAGTGGGTTGAATTTGGTCTGAAGCGAACATCTCTATTCATTCCAGGTTTGTTAGAGCTTTTTGTATGAACCGCCATGGCCACAGAAGCGTTCCATTTTTTACAGTGTTGAACCTGTGCATTTGTGATTACTTGATTTCTTGTTAGTGACCATCATTATACTCTTCTGAACAGGGCAACAGGCGCATGGTGTAAGCTACATTTGCTGAGAAGTGGGGAAATTTTGGCGTCTGTCGGTTAGTATAGTGTACAATTTTGGTGATTGACATCTGGTAAATGCATTCACGAGCTGAAAGCTAGTTGGGATCAGTTCTATTCTTGTGCTTTCCATCCCAGTAATGCAACCTTGTTGGTGGTTGGGGAACACAGGTAACTCTTGCTACTCGACTTCTGAACTGCCCCCTAAACATCTGTAGTATTGATTTCTCCTTCCCACGCTAGTTGCTATATGCCTTGTGATGAGTACCCTCAGAAGGGGGAAAGAGGGTCTTCTGCAGCTCTACTAATTCCACTCTAGTTTTTATTATTTTTATTTTTATTTATTGGCATGTATTTATTATTAATATTTTGACATGTGATTGGGCATTTATCCATACCATTGTTACATTGATCATCGAGTTGAATATGTCAACCTAAGCTTTTCCATGCATTATGACAATAGCTGATGCCAGATTGGTGAAGAAAAGCAGTTTAGCGCCTGTACTTGATAATGTCCTCCTTAGTCTAACCAGCATTATACTCTTCTGAACAGGCGGATGGGTCAACTAACTAAGCCATCTAAGCCAGATTATTTTAGGGTGTTGGTTTTTAACAGAACCATAGGCCCAATTCTGGTGCATAATTATCCAAAAAATCACTATTGTGACTTGCACTCAACATCTACCCCCAAAGGACAGTAGATCATCATACAAGAAAATTGTATAGTGCAGTATTGTGCAATACCCCAAAGTATGGCATATTAGCATCCAAAAACCCATAGTAAGATTATAAGATTTGGTGTTTGCAAGATAATCTAATAAAACCATCACTTTGCAGTAATCGAGATGAGCCAACCAAAACATAGTCATTGAGTAGCTGAGCTAACGATTTTGGTGAAGGTCACTATTGATACCATGGAAATCAATGGATGCGGGTGAAAATATAGAATTCCAGACAGGTTTCCAAGATTTGAGGCTTCTCCTGCTTAGAGGATCATTGTCTATTGAAAAATAGTGAACCTTGACAGGGAGCCAACTCTTACTAATTTCCACCCACCTGCCAGGTATTTCCAAATGCTTAAGAAGTTGAGCACACCTGGATAGATGTGATGGAATTTCATCACTTTCCCCAAGAAGGTCAACTTGAACTAGCTGGAATGCATGCCTTAGGTTGACTGAATTTTTGAGACATGAGAGCATTTTTATGATAAATTGACTCACGAGTCAAAGAGTCACACATGATCAAGTGATTACTTCCAACATACTTACAATTTTGGAAAGAAAAAACACATGTATAGGAACCATCAAATTCAGGATGGAGTGTCTTCCATACATATTATAAACCACAACAACAAACGAGTTCGAAAGCAGAACTTACATGGTTTCCTAGGAAATCATTATACAAGAAGTCAAAAAGCACTTGAAATGAGAAAAACGGAGGAAAACACACTCACTGGGTCACAACCAAACATCCGAAATGAGGAGCAATTAGACGAGCAAACCTCCTTACCAACATGATCTTGTGTTGTAGCCCCCTGCAGTGAAATAGAAAAAATAAATAGCCTTGACAACTTATGACATCATAACAAGTATTCCAGCTACTGCTACTTGTCATGCTTGAACATATTTTTCAAAAATATTTCATAGATGTTGGAGTTTGAAAAAATCATACTCACAAGGATACTTGATTTTTTGAGGAGTTTCTACCGAATGTACGTAGGCTTAGTTCTCTGTCCAGTATTCTCATGACAAATCTCCCTGCAATACCATTACCTCCATGTCTTGATGTAAAGCAAAGGCCCAACGAAGAGGGTCAACCCAACAACACTCTCTCAATATCCACTCCATTTCACTCTTAGAACTTCATTGCAATTCATTTACAGATGTTGGTGGTGTGTACTTTGGAACATTTATAGGTATCAATGGCAGGCTGTATAATCCTTAGTTGCCTTCATATGAAGGTGCTCTGGATGAATGAAGTTGTGTGCTTGATGGAATCCATCCTACCAACTTTTTGAATGTAATTTATTACATGCTCTTGGAGCACGTGCTCCAAATATGATCATTGTTCACTTACATATATTAGATTGTTCACTATCAATAGCATTTGTTGAAAGACACATTCAAGTGTTCCAGGAAGTTTAATTTTGTAAACTCATGAATTATTCTCCCATTAAGGGTGTTGCATGAAAGGTCCAACAATTCAAGCACACTCAAATTCTCAAAAGATGATGGAATATTTGCCTTGCAACAAATTGTGAGAAAGATTTAGAACTATAAGAGCATGTAGATTCCCAAACTCTCTGGGTATCTCCCCATCAAAGCATTGTTTGACAAATATGTGCCAGTGAACATTTGAAGCACCTAATCTGTTTCAAAGTTGTGCCTTTGAAACTGAGCATATAAGGGTATTTCCAACCCTTGCCTTTATATAATAACTAGTCCTTGTACCCGTGCGTTGCACGGGACAAAGATAAATCACACATATATTGAAAATATTATTTTAACTATATTTTAAATAATAGGAGTGGGAATATTAGAACGAATAACTATATAACTAATAATCATTAAAAATATGAGCAATAGCACCTAAAATAAATATTAAAAAGAAAGCAATGATGGGAAAAAAATAAAATTATATTTATACATTTTTTTTTTTTGAAAAATGGAAACCTTTGTATATCTCGCTAAGTTATAATTGAATTGGAATTATACTTTATTTTTCTTCTAGATAAATGTTTCATAATACTTTATTCTTAATATTTTACAAAACTGATTATGTGATATAGTTATAATTAAGCAATATATAGTATGTCATCCCCTTTTACTTTCTCAAATTCCCTTTATCCCATATTATTTCTTTATAAATTTTAAATTTTTCACACATTTTAATTAAAATAAGTTAGTGGCTTAGACAGGGATATTTTTCGAAGACAAACTCAAGATATACAACTTAAGCACATTAATAAAATATTAATAATATTCTAAATGCAATAACATAATATAACAATGTATCCTTGTTCATAATAAATATAATTATATGACAATGTATAATATAATTATATTAATTATACAACTTTGGCTCATAATTTCCTCTTTGTTCAAACTAAAACAATAACATAATATAACTATATATAGACATCGAATAAATTACTCACCCATTATTTTTAAAAAACATTATAAAAGCCAAAATACATATTGTTAGTTGTAGGATACAAAGACATCATGTAAAACATAAAAAAAATGGTGATAATAATAATAATAATAATAATAGTAAATGTAAACATAGTTATTAAACGTTACCTTAGCTTAAATTATATTCTTCTCATGAATGCAATGTCCAAATACTGCAACACCAAATGCATATAAATTCAAGGTTTGATCAAGATTTTTGCTCACTTGTATGATAGAAAGTAGTGAGATTTGCTTTCTCAAGATAAAGAGACAAATCAATATCAAAATTAGTATATATAATCTATCTTATTATAAATTACAAAATAGATAGTGAGAAGAGGTGTGTTTCAACTTTCAAGACTTAAAACACCTTATCAATTTATATCAATCAGCCAATCTTAAGTGGATGATAAAAAAATAATTATAAAAACAAAAATTCATTAATAAAATTAAAGATGCTTTGACCAAAAAATAACGGTTTTGTTAGTGGGTGAAAACAAATAGTTAAGTATAATTATTATGGTCATTAGTATTGATTTAATAATCACCATAACTATTACAGTAGCATTTTATTTGTCTTAACTTAACTTTCAAATTCATAGTATTATGTTAGCATCAACCCACAATAAAATGGATACCTTCTACCTTTTTGTATTATAATAATAATAATAATTATAATAATAATAATAATAATAATAATAAGTAAAAGAAGAAATTCAAATTAGCCAATAGCAACTTTCCAACTCATCTAATCTAAAAAAAATTATTTACCACAATCATAAATGTAAATTTCATTTTTATTTGTGTTTTTGTAATATATTTTTGATATTTATTTATTCTCATTATTAATTCACTTTGATATCTATTATATCCTTTGGTGATCAAGGGAATCATATATATATATTTTTTATGAATTCTAATATCTATTATACTGTTGTACATATTTCAATTTAAATAATATGCTTTCATTTATATACAATAGTAACTCATCGTAAATTAATATGTATGAGTAATTTTCATTTTAAAAAATAAGTATGATTAATTGTACCATTCTAAAAATGTCCTCTCAATACAACATACATAAATTTCAATCCTCATCCTATATATATATATATATATATATATATATATATATATATATATATATATATATATATTGCACCTATATATTATTCATATTATTTACAAAGTGGAATAATTACTCTTGAATGACATGAAGAGTGAATGCTTCGGTTACCAACAAAGTGAATTAAAAACTGTTAGCAATTAATGTGATTTATATTTTATAATAAAATAGATAATTACTTTTAAAATGTTACAAATAATTATTGTAAATAACCAATAGCCTTATTTATTTCTATTAAGGACTAATTATATTAATTGTAAACATCAACTATAATTATAAAATCATGACATGAAATATAATAATTGCGTAGATAAATCCTCCATGACTTTTATTATTTATTTTTTAGTACTCTTTTTTATGTATTACAAAAAATATAAGAATAGTCCCAAACATATACTCTTTTTTATTATTTGGATAGAATAACATTTTTTATATAGTCACACAAATTAAAATTTCATTTTATTTTATTATTTGGATAATTTTCATTTGATATTAGAAATATCACTTTAATAAACATTTTTCTTATTAAAAAAATATTATATATGAAATGTAAATGATGATTTTATTTATTTTTATATTATTATATATTTGCAATTAGTTAACCTTATTTATTTTTCCTAGACTAACTTACCTTATCCATTAATATGTGTACAACAATTTTAAAGAAAAGTAAAATGTTCAATTATAAACTTCCAAAATTGCCCTCTTTAAAATGAGTATATTCCAATCCTCACCCTTGTACCCAAATATATATATATATGGAAATTGGATTCTAATAATCCCTACTTTTGCAAATTGTATAGCAATAATCCCTACTTTCATTTTGTATTCTGGTGGTCCAAAAAAAATTAAAATTGTATTGTAGTGGTACCAAATCCATCACTACATTCTTTTTATTTTTTTCATGCTTACCCTATATTGTTTTTGTTTTTTTGGTTCCTGCCCCCACATGGGTAATGAAGTGTAGTTACTAAAACATTTTTTATATTATTTTTTTGAGATTCCCAGCAATTATTATGGTTTTTTAAAAGGAATAAAATTGAAAAAATCATAAAAAATTGAAAAAAATTTGAAAAAAATTGGGAGAAATGCTATAAATTCATTAAAAATCGTGGTAAAGTGTTATACAAAGTTTCGAATCAAATGCAACACAAAATCTATGATATTTAGGCTATACTCTCGATTTTGTCCCACTACAATACAATTTTTTTTTACCACCAGAATACAAATTGAAAGTTGGGATTATTGCCATCCAATTTGACAAAGTAGGGATTATTAGAATCCAATTTCCATATATATATATATATATATAATTATTATTTTGACCTATGCATGCATGCACAATGATTAAATTTCACATAATGTTGTTTTCATAATTATATATGAATACTTTTTCTAAATATTTGTAATAATTTTATCATTTACCAAAATGTTATGCAGTTTAATAAGTGAAATATATAGAAAAAAATTTGTCAACTGTATGCATGAGTTTCTGTTACTCGAGAATAAGCACGTTTTATATCAAATGAAAACCCAAAAGCATTTGAGGCAAAAAAAAAAAATAGGAATAAAAGTTAAAAGTCAATTACTAATGAGACGTACATCTCACATATTTTACTAATAATGAAAAAAAGAAGAATAAGAGCTACAAAATATAAGCACTTTTTGTATATTAAGATTGACTTAATTTTTTTGTGTAATTATCTAGCTAAATTATTAGACATAATAATGGTTAGACTTTTACTTTGTAAAGTAGTGCAAATATAAACTTACCAATCACCATAGAGCAATTATCTTCCTTTATTCAGGACTCAAGATTTGTTTGAAGCTATCCTCTTGAATCATAAATCTGGAAATCATCAAAATTTATACTATTAGAAAAAGAAGCGTAACAAAAGTTTTAAAATATTGAACAAAGACAAAATATATGCATGTATAAAAGTATAGTTGCAAATGTTTTGCTACTTTTTTATAAATATATATAGTAGCATTTTTTTTTTATATAAACTTTACTTTGAAAGTTTCTTTTGTCTTTTTAAGCAACATGTGAATAAAATGTGTGCAAATATAATATCTTTGGAATTGAATGATAACAATGGATTGCCAAAGTATAGCTAACATCAAATGGTATTTATAAGAAAATGAAAGAGCATTATCTAAGAGGAAGATGAGAAATAAAAGATAAGTTACAACATTTATAATAATGATAGAAATTAAAGACAATAAAGATTATAATAAGTGCATTGTGATGAATTAGAAACGTACAAATTGATCTTAAAATATTAATGTAAAATATTGGGATTAAACTTTTCTCTTGCAATTTTTTTGTTTTGTATCTTTTCATCTTCCTTTCAATTTGACATGCATATGTAGGATATGTTTGTATATTTTTAGTTAATAGAATAGTATTTAATAATTTTAGTGATGCTTAATTTTTAAAATATTATTTATTTTATGGAAGTGTTGACAAACAAAATTGATAATACGATATGGAACTTTTATTTGCATAATTTTAGAAAAATAAAATTATGTGTGAGTTTTTTTTTTTTCATTTTAAGGTGTTGCATAATAATTTTAATAGAATATTTAAGAAGAAGCTTTTCAATGAAATAAAATTTAATATTTCAAAAGATACAATTAACATGATCAAATTAAAATAAACAAAAATTATCACAATTAAACAATTACAATTTATAGATGTAATTTTAATAGATACATCTACCATGTCAACTCATCAATGTGATTTAATATATATAGTATTATCTCTCACTTTGAATACCCATTAATTAATAGATAAGTTACTACAAATATTTCTCAAAAAAAAAAACGTTACTTCTAACAATACCTATCAATTAATCAATATGTATAAATTTTTATTAAAAAAAATGACCAATTAAATAATATGCATCAATGATTTTCAAAATAAAGGTGAAATGACAAATTATAGATTTCCAAATCTACCCTCATTAAGATAGACATATTACGATCCTCACCCTTTGTACCCAGAAATATATATATATATGATATCAATAGTCCAAATTTGATGGTCGTTTCTTTGTGTCAATGTCCATCAATCTCCGGTTAAGAATAGGTTTTTTCGGGACCTCGTTGTAGAAGAGATTGGAATTGTTAGAATATGTCTTGCCCTTTACAAACTCAGCATGATGGTCTCGCAATGATGATGGTGGCGACGGTGGCACTTTTCGCCGGAATGATGGTGTCGATAATGATCGTGTTTAGTACAATAGCATTTTTACTTAGATATATATGTAATACGTTTTTTTATTACTCTACCTCCTTATCAATAAACACGATCCTTTCTTATGCCTGTTGATGTAACCAATATGACGTTAGTGAACTATGTTAAATATGAGCGTCAATTTTCAATTTTGTTCTTGTTCACATTTGTCATAACAAGAACCAATATCCAGTATGTGCATCAAGGGCAAATGAATCTCTCTTTGAACGATTGATACTTCTACTTAATTTACTTGATCTTCAAATGAGAACCTGAAACATGGGCAAGTTGTTGAGCTCGCAGGGGAGTATGTCATTTAATTGGTTATTTCCAACATCTAAAAGTTTCATCTCTTTACATTTGGAAAGAAATGTTGGAATCTGTCCTTGGAAGTAAGGTTGTTAGAATCGGGATCCTAACTCGGATCCATGGGGCAGTAAGGATCGGAATTAACCCACGTAGGATCGTGGATCGGAATGTAGATAGTAGAATTGCATCGAGGATTTTGGATCATAAAATCGTAGGATCGCAGATTAGAATCGGGATTTTAATAACTATGCTTGGAAGAGATTCTAACTTATATATATATATATATATATATATATATATATATATATATATAATTAAAGGCCACTTAGTCTAATTTATTCAATCTGAAATAGTGCCAAAAAGCACGGATTACATACCCCATAGAGAAAATGGCAAACAGAAATACAGAATGTAACCTGACTTTTGTAACCACAGGGCATAACCAAAAAGTATACCTTAATCAAATCCCTTTTCCAAAAGTTCCAATTAACAAAAGAGTAAAGCTAAGAAAGCGACAACCCAGCTGTATCAACATGAAACAACAATCTCAAACGTACTTTCCAGCTAAGAACTCCTCATAACCTTGTAGATAATGCCACTCACTTTTTTGCAAAAAGTTTGTAATTGAATAAAGAAAATTTGTTTTTATGTCTTGTTCTGTTCCAACCACCCTCATCTACATCACACACATCTACTAAGCACGGCGATGACACCGCCCATCACCACTCTTCCATTCACACCACTTCAAGTAAACCTATAATAGTTGCAAATTTTGAAGATTGAGGACATTAGTACCGAAGCCGCTATCATTCTATAAAATGAACCAAGTTGTTACCTGCATCAAAATTCCATAAGATGAATCAAGTTCTTACCCTCCATTGAATTGTCTCCAGCACCATACTGATATTTCTTGGTTGGTTCTCAAAGATCACCATATTTCTATACTTCCAAATAGACCAAATATGGCAAAACAAATTGCCATCCAAACATTTATCTTCCTCATTTCAAAATGAAAAGGTCATCTAGTCTCCATACATGCCCTTTAAAGTCTCTTCCTACATTAAAATGTGGCCCAATTCATTCATCAGCTTAAACCAAATTTACCTGCTAAAAGAGTATCTCAAGAATACGTGATCTGTAGTCTCTCTTGGACTATCACAAAGAGCAATGATTGCCAACCTTTTACAAATCCACCAGGGATATTACCACCCACGTTGTTCCCCAGCGATCATAGGTCCACACACAATCTCGTGCGTATGAGACCTAAAAGGCCACTAGTGTGATCCCTAATTCAAGCAAAAGGTGATATGGTCATTTAACCCATCAATCATGCTTCGCAAACATCAAATATTTCGAAGTTAAAATAATCCAGAGGGGCTGCACAAAGCAACTTTTGGATGCATTTCTGGTTGATATGACCAAAATGACATAGCCATAGGTTGGTAAGATAAGAGTCAAAAGTTTTTAGCTTTCTTTGGATTGGATGTGAGTTACTTGTTTATCTACATCTAAAACATACAAACCATTCAAACAAATTACTGTAGTATAATAGATTCCATCCTTAGAAATATTACAGCAATCCAATTGCAATTTCAAAGGAATAACCTTCCTTTCAAAATGGAAACAGAAAAACAAGATTCTGATTTATTACAAGAACCAAAATAACATTTATCCAACTTGAGTACTAGTCCGGAAGGTAAAGATAAACTATAATCTTCCTATGCAAAACTGGCAACTCTTTGCTTATTTCCCTTGCATAGGTAGACTTCTCCCTTGTTTTCGGTCCTACTTTCGCTCAAATCCTCCAAATTTGTACAAATGTCACTTCCATAACTGGTATCCAATATCCACAAAGTGGGGACAGTAAGTTCGAATAATATCACATTCATACCTGATTCGGGAATCATATTTCTTGATTGTAAGCCTTTCAGGTACTTGGGTTGATCGTGAGAGGAGTGTTACAAACCTCTCTCCATTGCTCAGGACTCATAAGTCATAACCCTTATGTTTGTCATTTTGAACAAATCTGATTTCCACCCAACTCGTTAACGACCCATGAATGCCTCGCTTTGGTGAATCCGTCCATGATCCAACCAGTGTTCATTAGGATGAGCAATTACTCATTCAAATTTTAGAGAATATAAATTTTCTTATCCTATAAGCGTGCGATTCTAGGTGACATTTGTGAATTGAGCATGAAAGATGTAATAAAATAAATTATTAACAAGAAAGAACCATTCAAAGAATAAATAAAACCCCTAGTATAGTCACCTGGACTTAATTAAACAATTTCACTAAGCCTAGATAATCTACAAGAACAAATTCTTGATAGCCGCCGAGAGCCCTTCTTGAATGCCTTCAAGATTCCTTCTTGATTGTCTCCAAGAGCTCCTTCTTGGAATTTTCAAGTTCTCGGATCTGGCTCCCACTTGAATCGGCATCCCCGTCGCCATTGGGCTGAGAATATTAAGGGAGAAAAATTGTACGACATCTTTGAATTGTATCTCTCTGAATTGCACCGAATGTCCTCAACGTTATAACCTTATCAATTCTTCTAAAATCTTATTCAAGGATTTAGATTACAACTTGATGGCTTCTCTAAAAGCTACAACTACATTTTCTAACACCGTTTATAAACTCATTCACTAAACTATAGTTACAGTTGTTGGAGATCAAAGAAAGGTTGAATGTAAGAAACAAATACATTACTTGGTCAACTGTAATAATAAGTACAATGGAAGCATATTCAATTCCAATAACACCTACATCCCACCTAACTTTTTCAATATCTCAACATTATCTTTTCTTCCAATTGCATTAACTTGCTATACCCGATCCATTACAGTTTACAAACATACACAAACATAATGCCAAAAGAATACATGCTCTTCCATGTCCCTAAACCACACTACTTCGATTCATCTTCATCTTTAAGGCTTTCAAATCATCCTCTGCAATAATTGTTCTTATTTTTTCTTGGGAAGTCGTGTTTCTTAAATTTGTGTTCTTCTCCTTCAACGTTCTCATCTCATTTGACATACTCTTCCTATTAATTACTCAACTCCTCAATCTTGTCTTCTAGATGCCCGTTCCTCTGCACGAGACTCATTTCCTATTCATCATCCAACTTAAAAAGTAACAATCTTGATTCTCCTTTCACATGTTAACCAAAAAATAGATCCAAATCAAGCAACAGTTTTATGGATTTGAATTTCACCAACCAAACCCACATGAAATTTGAACTTATCTTCCTCAAGGGACACTCATAAAACCTCCTCCCAACGTTATGAGGTTTCCCACAAACTTGGTAAATAGAAGGTATGTAGTGGAAAGCGTGCACGATGTCTTTCTTTTCACTTGAAATCGAGCCAAGATTCTTCTCCTTCCTTCGCTAACTCAACAATACCATGGAACCTCCCTCGTAAGCAGACAACACCAAACTTCAAATTTTGGTTAAGATGAATCAAATCTCGGAAAATAGAACATTTGGGGGGGGGGGGAGAGAGAGAGAGAGAGAGAGAGAGAGAGAGAGAGAGACCACAACACTAAACCAAAGAAGATTAAGAGAACATAAATGAGAGAATTGACTAAATACATTAGAGTACAAGGGTGAAAAAAGATTAAAAACTGCTTTTATTTTAAATGGAATAGAGTGTTTAATTTCAGTAATACGGGGAGTCAGTGTTATTCTTTTTTCTTAAATGTTTAACTCACATTTAAGTGCTTGTTCTTTAGGCAATTTGTCAACTTGCATTTGCACTTACCTGCACTAGCATGCACCAACATTCACCAACCCGCACCAACCTACACACCCCCACTAACCTGCACTGACATGCACTCAATCCAAAAAATAATCATCTTAATAAATATTAACATTTACAAATATTAAATTTTATCTCAATAAGTAATATATATTTTTGTGCACTTTACGAAATTAAAATCATGTGAATTTTTAATTTAAAAATAATTTGATATATTACAAAAAGATTGAATTAGAGGATTAGTAAAATTAATTTAATATACTCTTATGAATTTTCTATGGAAGAAAATGAGTGGATATTGATTGCGCCATCCTCTTGAAGAGGGTAACAATGTCATTACTATTAAAACATTAACTGATTTAAATTTAAAATTCTATTTTTTATTCACATTTAATTTTTATATTGGTTTACTTTTGAGTTGGTCATTCCTCTATCAAACTAATGGAAAGTTGTTATGAGCAAAAAAAAAAAAATATTGTAAAGTTAAGTTAATTAGTTTAATTGAAAAGTCTTGTCCAATTTTATAGGACTAGTTAACATGTGTATGGTAAATAATTATTTACATCTTTTATATATATATATATATATATATATATATATATATATCATTTGTGAGGCTTTTGAAACATTATTGATTTTTTCAATCTATTGAAAAGTTGTTATTGAAAAAATAGTCATTATAATCTTTTTGTTGAAGATTCTTTTCCAAGTTCCTAGAAGGACACTTGTGTGGTGAAGAATTATTTACTCCTTTACTTCAGGCTCGACCCTGGGGGTAGGCCCAAGGGGCAACCGTCCAGGGCCCATGGATAAAAATGAAATTTGGTTCAAATTTCAGGGCCCCATTTGCGTCACTTTAGTAGCATTGTATAGGCCCAAGGCAACAAGCCCAACTCTCAAACCCATGCCTCCTCACTTCAACTCTTCAAATCCCACCCCAAAAATTTAATTTTGGGGCCCCACCAACAACTATTCCACGTTATTCACTTCAACCCAAGAATTCTTTTCCTCATTTATCTGTTTCCTAATAAGAATCATCATCTACTCATCTTCTTCTTCTTCAAAGTCTCTCCATTTCTCTACCCACTTCAATCCCATGTCACTTCAGTCATCTCTCCGTTAATCCCAAATTCTCCAAACTGTCTTTAATTAATCAATTGAAATTTGGTTATAAACCCATGATTTGATCCCACATTCCCACCCTAGTTGCAATATCTGCCACTTCTATGTTATACTAAACCCTAATCATTAGTCATTGAAACTTGGTTGTTCTTCTTTTTCTCTTTTCCCCCCTTTTATTCAATCTATGCGAAGTATATACATGGCGCGATGATGGACTCCAAATTTGCAAATTAGTTGATAATTAATTGAGGAATCAAGATTCTTCTATTCAATTGGGAGTGGGAGATGAGTCTATTTGATTGCGCTTTGCCTATAACAACTTCTAATCGCTTTTCCAATTCAAGTCATCTCTTGTAAGTTTTATTATATTTGAAGTTTTCATTGACTTATTTTCATATTTAAGCCACTATGGTTGTTTATCTTGATGCCCACCAACTATTCGATGAAATGTTTGAGTGGACTGAGTTAAACTGAAATTTTGGTGGATCGTGGATTTCTGGATGAATGGTGGCCAGGCAAACTGAAATTATGATACTGGACTAAAAATAAGAATTATAAAATTATCTTTGCAAACTTAAATCGGGGGTAAGAGTGAGTTTGAACCAAGGGGTGGATGAGGGTCTCAAAATATAGGACATATGCCTTCAAATTTTGCCGAATCAGTTATGGTTGTGTATTGTTAACATTGGCAGGAGCTCATTGTAATCAAAATAGTTCAATGAACCTGGATGGCATTCGGTAGTGAGGTATTGTAACAAAACCAAAAGTATTGGTTATGAATTCTTGTCGTCTCCAGTTGTCCTTCAAGCCTCAAGGACTTTTGGTTTTGTGCTATTCAGCATCTTAATAATATTTGGCAAAACCCTTTAACATTTTAAAAAAAATAACTGAAATCAAGGGCAGATTGATCACTGATGAGTTGTTTTTATTTTAAGAGTTATTTTACAAGTAACAAGTTGTTGATATATCTTATAGTGGACTAAAAATTAGAGAACATAAGATGAAATACTGATATAGTTGTTAGTCTATGCAAAAAAAATTGCATAGTGCATACTTGGGTGTTTTGATAAAAAAAAAAAGGAATGTGAGTTCATTGCACGAAAAGCTAAAATTGTATGGGAAGAAAAGATATTCGATTTTTTTGTCCATTACTTGTAAAGTTATCTGCTTGATGCTCAACAGTTGCTAGCCTTCTTTGATTGGTGTCAACTTAATATAAGTCTAAACCGTATTCAACGCACCTTTTGTAAAAGGGTCCAATTTACAAATTGTGTACTATGTTGCCTAGGGCCCCAAAAATATCAGGAACGGGCCTGCTTTACTTTTATTAATTTTGTTCTTCATTTGGTGTTATTTCTCCCTACATAAACTATTTGTATAGCTTACCAAACATAAGTGACTTTTTCTATTGATATTAACCTTTTCACCATGTTTGTAAATTGTTATCTATTCATTGGGCTCTATTATTTTTTTTCTTTCAATATTGTCATTAGTTGTACCTATTTCTCTAATTGTTCACCTAATTAGGTAAGTATAATTGCTTTTTGGTTGTCTTATACGCTATTCGATATGTGTTGTTATATAATTGTTGCTTTGTGTCTATTACTTTCCCTATCAGAGTAGAGGTAATCTTTTCAATTGATGTCGGGCCAAATCTTAAATTTTAGAGTTGGTTGACCTTGTTTATGATTATAAATTGAAGAATCTAAAACCTTATTGGTGAGAAATTGTGAAAGAATTTGGAGTACATACTAGTATTCATCGAATTTCTAGTCAACTAAAGAGTATAGTAGGAACATTGAAGGTCAAAGTAAGGGCTTATGATGATCTTGTCACCACTAGTGGAGTTGGTGTGAATGAAAAAAATTGGGTTGTCCGACTGTACTGATGATCAATGCGAGAAATCGAAAGTTGTTAGTTAGTATGTATTGCTATTTTAAACCATCCGCCATTGATTTTCTATCACTTATTTTACACTATAATTAACAATTGTTTCTTTGTTAGCAGAAAAAGGTTACCTTGATTTCATCCAATATGAGTTGTTGGATGATCTTGGTAAGTTGAGGTTCATGTGTTGTGGCACCCAAGCAACCGGTTCCCTTCTACCACTAACAGTAGTCAAACATATGAGGTACACAACGGTGAAGATTGCAGCAGACTGGAATTCGCAATAAGGTTCTTGAAGAAATCAGAAGATTGTCCATTTAGATGTGCAGTGCTAGTAGAAAATATATTAGACTCACTTAACAATTTTACAATGTATAAGATATACAAAGTACCTAGGAATGTAGTAAATAAGGCACATGCATTAGTCAAGGAAATCCTTAAACATTAAAAAAACCTTACCCACTTTCACTGTTCAAATTGGGGTGAAGTACTGTTCAAATGGCATCTTTGTAAATTTTTGCAACTTTAAGCCTTGTTCTATGGTTGTCACTGGATATTGCTGCTTACTGATCGTTCTCTCACTTCATTCCACAGCCCCGAAAAAAGAGGTTGCTTCGGTCACCACTCTAGCGTTCTTCACGCCGCCGTCCTGCGCAACCTCTTCGTCGGCGCCTCCGACAGCACCGTTTGCATCAAGATCACTCGTACTTGGGGATTGTGAATTTGGTCAAGCGAATGAGGAACTTCTATTGTTGGCTTGAGAAGGAGGCTTCGATTCTGAACTACAGCTTGGATGGTGATATATTTTTTGAGATTTTACAGCATCAGATTTTATGTTTAATGTAATTGAAGTTTGATATTGTTTTCTGATTCTTGATTTTGATTATGCATCGTTTTCAGGTCAATCAAATGTTATCATCACCTACTTTATAAAGCAACAAATGTGTGAATACTAATGTTGAATTGGAAAGTTAGAAGATGGCGTCGTTCCTTCAAGATATGAAATTGAACGACAAAATCCAAGTAAAGTGTACGGTAGGTTCAAATTTTTATTGGTTTTGATTCATGGTTACGACAATGACATTCTTGAATTAGAGTTAGGGTTTTGGTCCTGCGGTAATCTCTGATCGATTTCGTCTATTGTTAGGGTGTTGGTTTTAGTTTGTTTCGGATTTCTCGGTTTTGGTTTCGACAAGGTTACGCGAGTCGACTGGGTTAGATTTTGGAGTTTGAGCGAGTTCTAGAAATTCTGGGTTATTCGTCGGTTCGATTGGAACTAACGATTGTTGCGCTTTCTCCTTGGTGGTGAATTCTAGGGTTAGCGTTTCGTGCCCAACTTTGGCTTTTCCCCTTGCTTTGTTAGGGATGACCGTATGTTCGATTTAAGGTTTTGCCATGGTGTTGTACCTTTGTTAGATTTGGTTCTTGGCACAAATTTCGTAGTTATGTACTGAAGATAGTTTTCCGAGAATTTTGGGGGTTTTTTTGGTACCGTCTTCTACTAATCGGTTTGCTAAGGAAAGCCCAGAGTTGCAAATTATAATCAGTGTGTTCTTCTACATTTCTATACAGCGAAATGGGTACTAGAGTGATAAGAAGAGATGGTCATAGACCAGGCAAAATTTCATCTAATTGGCAATTTTCATCCCGTGGCAAAGTATGCTCGCTTTGGTTGGCAGGCAAATGCACAAGAAACCCATGTCATTTCTTGCATTCAATAACATCTCCACCCATTAGCCATTCAAATTCAGCCCCCAAACGGTCCCACTATTCACAAGGGCAACATAAGAATGTTTACAAAAGACCAAGTGAGAATTGTGGTTCATCTGCTTCTCTCAGCCATGAACCCACTCAGATTTCTTGAAACAAAATGTGCGAGAATTGGGTCAAGGAAAGTTGTGTTCATGGGGAGAAGTGCGAGTTTTTGCATTCTTGGAGTTATGGTGATGGATTATCCATGCTCACTCAACTCGAGGGCCACACAAAGGTACCCAACATAATTATCTATCTTTGATTCTCTGTTCAGGCTCTTTGTTTATAGCTTGTGAGTGGTTTATTAATTTGCTGGTTACTTGATTATATTTTGCAGGCTGTCACAGGAATCACTCTTCCTTCAGGATCAGACAAACTTTTCAGTGGTAGTAAGGATGAAATTGTTCGAGTTTGGAACTATCATACTGGTGAGGTATGCTTTGTCAGTAGGGTTGTTCATTGGTTCGGACTGGACCGAACTGGACCAAAGACCGAACTAGAGGACTAAGCTAGACCGAGAACTGGACCGAACTTTGTTCGATCTGGGACTGGACCAGTCCGGACTGGACTATACACAAGGAAACCCTATAATTTTAGTAACTTCAGTCCTTCTGTTCGATCCATGGACTGGACTGAGGACCGAACATCAAATTTTTTTGGACCGAGGACTGGATCGAACTTCCCTCGGTCCAGTCCAGCCCAGTCCAGTCCGGTCCAGTCCCTTTTTCGGTCCGGACTGGACTATGAACAACCCTAATTGTCAGCCCCCTTATGTCATGCTTTTAGTTCTTTAGAGATCAAGCAAGTTTGGATGACAATTAGTTTTGGTTTGTGTAATGCATTGCCACATTTGAAATGGGATCAGAAGTTGGGTGCTTGATTAGTGAGGGACCATGGGTGTTTGTTGGATTAGAAAATGATATCAAGGTAACTTCATTTGGTGTGTTTCTTTGTTTAGATCACTCGATTGATTTTTCTCAACGATGCTAATGAATACTTCATGTTTCAAGTGTGGAAGTACATTCAAACCAATACCGAGCTTATGCTTGGATCTCCTGGTGGATTAGTGTATGCTCTCTCCGCATCTGATGAAATGCTTTTTGCTAGACTTCAAGTAAGTTCTTCCACCATGTTTGTTCTTTACACATTCACATATTTCCCTCGTGTAATAAGTGTGCTTCCCAATCAGCTAATCTGATAAAATATTGTTCAAATGGTTTTGGGGGTTTTCACATTTAAGGTATAGTGATTATGTTTTTTAGTAAGCAATTTCGAATTATTTGATTCCCAGAGGCCAAAAGTGAGGTATCACATGTGAGGCTGTCAATCCATCGCTTGAATGACAACCAAATCGATGAAGACAAAAGAATGCTACCTGCTGCCAACAATAGCATGCCTAGACACTGCAATACCTTTCTCTAAAAGCAAGAGCATTAACTTGCTGTCAAAGTAGGACAAAGCAAATGCCAAGAGAAGACTACTGCTGCCAACTAGCGTAAGAAATGACATAGATACATGATATTGCCCATATGGTTAGTGACCCTCTAAACCCATGATATTGTTCACTGTCTTGATTATTTTGTCCCTTTTATCTATTGTTGAATAGCGATTGAGACATAAAAGTATACCTAGGTCGTATCTATATCTAAAGCCATGCTCCTAATTCAGTACTTCTACTGTTTTGAATTCATTTAAATATGAACAAGTCAAATCCAATTTAAGATATGTCGCATACATTGTGTTTTGCCAACCCTTAGCACCAAATGTTTGGTCAATTGATTGGTATCCTTAGTGACGTTTCGGTCATCCATGTTAGTGATTTATTTAGCACAAAACTACATTGTGCCAACCCTCCCCTCTGTTTATTTGTTTCTAATTGTGTAATCATTGATCAACAACGACTTACCAAAAAACTTTTTGTAATGTCAAGAGGAACTTGCATTGATTTACTTGTAGTCTGTAGACTAGCTAGCCAACGAAGGAACTAATGAAACTAGCTAGGCTTTTATTGTGATTAATGAATTGAGCAACTAATTGTATATTAAATTATTAGTGCATTGTAGGGTGTACTTGCTTCAGCCACATCATTCTATCTAATTTCATGGGTTGTCTCACAACTAAGGCTCCGTTCTTTTATACAGTGCGGTGCGGTGGAATTTGAAAAAATGTGGTGGGTTGTGGTGAGTTGTGGTGAGAGTTGTGGTAGGTGTGGTAGGTGATGAGAGATCGAGAATGTAAAAAGTAGAGGAGAAAAGTGAGGAGAGAGAAAAGTAAAAAGATATTTTGGTAATTATTGTGGTAAAGTGTGGTGCAGTGTGGTAGAATATTAAGTAGCGTGGTGTGATACGGTACCACACCGTAAGTAGAGCTGGCAAATTTTTGTCTGACTGTTGCAGTTCGCGTTGCTGATCGTGCTCCAGTGGGAAGCTCCAAGTGTTTGAGGGAAGCTCTAAGTAAGTAATCAAATTGGTGAGACCTTATTCCGTGGTCCCATTTCATTGATTGCGATATGTTTTCAGCTTGTATTGTGGTATACATTTATTCTTATCATGTCTACAACTTTTCAGCCAAAAAAGTTGATAACTTTGGGTTAGATATGGTTGGTTTAATGGATTATGAGTTGATGGATTTTCTAACTTCACTAGGGTGTATGATTGAACCAACAACAACTTGACAGGTTATGTGAGGATGGGAAGGTGGATCATGTTATTGGTATTCTCCAAAAGTTGGTAAATAAAGGGTATAGTTTTGATCCAGTGACGCTCATGCCATTGATGTCTTATGCAAAATGGATTTTTATGCTTGCCATAGAAACTATATATCATAATAAGTAGTATGTTCCTGCCGACTGACATGATGCTTATTGTGTAATTTTTGTATTGTGGATGGTTTGTGGCAAATTTATGACGTTGCAGCTTCAGTACAAAACTGTCAAATGCTTTGATCATTGAAGGAGATTATCATAATTCAATGGTTTCTCCTGAGAGCGAATACAATGCTACTACTGAAACTTGCCACCCTGAACTACAAGTTTATGCTAAGTCATTCCTGGTTGTCATTAATGTTCAACTTTCTAACCATTAAGGTCTGAACTTTTTATCAAAATTAGGGTTGTTGTGGAAAGGTCTCATTGTAATTAATTAGTATCCAGTGTGGGTGGTTCATGTGAGGAGGTGAAAATGACAGGTAGTGTGTTGAACTATTAGTGGATTAAACATTGTTTACATTTCATGTAGGATGAGGGTGAGGAAGCTTTCCTTGGTTTTATATTGCTATGCGGCTATGCCTTTTCCTTTTAATTGAAATGTCATATTTGTACAACTTTGCTCTATCTCACTGATCACTTGCTTGCTTTGCTACTAGAGTTATGATCTTTGATGCCAACCAGTTATTTATTCTCTTTACGAGTATAGTGACATGTGTTAAGGTCAATGTATTGATCTACAACCCTAGACTCATCAAATATGCTCCCCTTTTAAACATACTCTAAGTCTTATAAAATTTATTTTCACTTCCCCCTCCCTCCCAAGTTCTGGTTCATCATTATGAGTTAACTCGGTTTATGCTTCATTTTCTATTGTCATTTCGTGACTATTGATTGTCACAGTCACTTCTCTCTAAGAAATTTGGTCACACCCATTAAAATCACTAGAAGCCTTTTATAGGTCTGTTGGCAACATAATTTTGATCCTGTCAGATAGACAAAAGGCCAACCAATCAAATTAGAACAGTACAGGAAAACAAAAACAAAAAAAAAAACAAATGGTACTATCTGTTATGATATATAATCCCTTATTTTGCTCTGCATATGATGACAAAAATCTTTCTTGAGAAGCTAAGATATGTAACGTGTGGCAATAAGCTAGAGAATAAAATTTTATATACAGTCTTATTAAGATATTTATACATCAGATGCAATTCTGAAATGATTCTCTCAAAGACTTTTAGCTGAAATTTTTGGTCTTTGGAATTTCACTATCATGGATGTGGGTATGGGGTTTTCCTGAATCAGTCTAATTTCTAAGGTCTTATTTTTGTTGTAATCATTGGGAAATCTCTTGTTATCTTTGTAATCGTACTTAGTGGGGATGATGATGCTACTTTTCATTCAGTGAGACTAACTTACACTTTTCCCTTTGCCCCAAGTCCGTCTTGTTGTGTTTGAGCTGTTGGAGCAGGATTAGGATGGCAAGGATTGGGGCTTCATTGAGGTCCAAGATGGAGCTTCCGGTTCAGGTATTGTCTCAGAAATGTAATTTAGGAATACTTCATCTTGGAAATGATTGTGCATTGTTGTTTAGTCGTACATGCGTTTACTACTATTATTTGTGTGGCACTGTGGTATACATAATTATAGTTTTTTTAAAAAAAAAAGAAAAGTGACTTTAGTCTTCATATGAAGTATGGAGGAACTTTTCTTTTACTTCCCTCATGCTAATGTGATAAACTTTAAGGTCTTGTTTAATAATTATTTATTAATTATTCCAATCATTTCTTTTTGTAAATAATTATTTCAATCATTACTAAGATGTATCCTTACATTTGAATCATTTCTTAGATGTACCGAGCATTCAATCGTGTTCCCATTTTATCAATCATTCCAAAACAAACAGACTGTTTGAAGAAAATGCAGTATGTTTAGAGTCTGACGTTCAGTGGTTTTTGCAAATTGTTAATGATTTGTCTTTTATCTCCATCTTTTCTGATTTAAGCATGATACATATGCATTTTCATGTCCTAAGTGCTAATGTTATTGTCATGCTTTGGCTTAATAGCGTTATTGCATGCATGAATCATGATTGATCTGATTAATGTGGCTGGCTCTTTTATGTAAATAATAGATGGGTTGATGAGATTATTCCTGATGCGCCATGGGTTATTACTCAAGAGTTCGACATACATCAGATTTACTACGTAGCACATGACTCTCTATTGCAAGGTTGTCGTTCCATAAAAAGTAGTTTGAGTGCAAAGTATTTTATTCAAATGAAATTTTGTACTGATGAAGCTTTTATGTTCTTAGCTCATTTTAATAAGATGGTTGGTAGGTATGCTAACTGTACAATTTTTCTTTGAATGTTTTAGTTATGCAAATGCAAGAGGTTCAGGAAAAGATGTGTATGAATATGTTGGTTATATGGACTTTGGAATAAACTGTCATTTCTAATTGCTATTGGCCTATTGCAAAAGCCATAGATGTAGCAGTCTCTGTTCTTTAAATTTAATCACTCCTGAAGTTTTCCATGATATATGCATTGATACCTTGTTTCACTAATATCACTGTGTGAAATTCAAGAAAAGGCCCCATTTCGAGACCCGTAGATGTGTTTGTGCTTGCCATTTATAGCATATTTGGATATTCCTCAACATTGGTGGTTTTCTTTGCCCTTCACTTGTGTGAGCACGGCTAAATTTGGGTGAGGTCGGGTAGCTTCCTATTTAGTCTGTTTTGTATAAATTATTTTGGCATTTTTGGGTCTGGGATGAATTGGGTTTGGGTGGGTCATGGGTCAGGTCATTTATATGGGGTCTAACTATGACCAACTTATTGGCAATCTATAGGGCAGACCACATTCTTTGAATGTCCAATAAGAAATGCTTGTTAATATCCTTTGCCTTTTTAGATTTGATAAACTCACTCATGGTGGCATGTCAATTGTATCGTGAGCTTGTTTTATAGGGAAGTCATAGAATGATGAGTTTAAGCTATCTACATTTATCAAAACTCACCTCTAGATGAATACCTTACATAAGTTTCATTCTAGGAACTAGAAGTCGGTATATGGACAGTCACTGGTTTACAGTCTTTATTTGATGTTTTTTTATACATAGTCAGGGACCACATGCTATTTGTTTAAACTATATATCATTGATACCTTACAATTCTCATGAACGACCTTTGGTTCATTGTTGCCAATTTGTTCGCCGATTATCCCGCCGAGAGTATAACAAGTGAAGTGATTGCTCTGGTGATACTTCATGTTTTATAGTTCTCAAGCTAATTTCTATATAGTACCTACTTCATTACATTGTTAAGTTAATTGCTTTTATTTATTATTTCTTAGGTGCTCTAGCACCATTTTGGAATGGGATGATGAACTATTAAAAATTTTGTTGTGCAGATTGAAGAATATTTCTATATTTTTTTTTGAAATTTTTATTTATTCATCTTGGACTTTGTAATTATGCTATCAATAACTTTAATTTACTTACATTCTTTGTTTTAACTTTTAAGGCAAGACTGTTCAAGGTTTGAAGCCAAAATTCGTGTATGGAATTGAAAAACAATGTCCCTATTTAAGGCAACTGACAAGTTATGCGATCTTCGAAGAAGTCATGTAAAATAATGTGTTATGCAATTTTCAAATTAAAAATTGCACGTTATGTGAAAAATAAATAGCATCAAGAGAAGGTTAAGTGTCGATTAAATTTACATTGGCTATGTTCGGCAAAATTAGTGTTTTAGATAGCGGATAGTGGTTTATGTAGCGGATAGCGGTTTAAGCAGCGGATAGCGGATGTCTATTCAAATGAGAATTGTGTCGGTAAATTTAGCGGTTGAATTAACAGATTAATGTGAATTGACATAAAAGGGTATCCATAATTTCCAATGATAAATTTTTCAAAGGGTATTTTTTGACTGAAAATATGAAACGCTACTTCAAACGCTAAACGTTAACTTTATTAGCGTTTCACAAAACACTCCTTAAAACGCTAAACGCTACTCAAAACGCTAGCTTACCGAACACTAACATTTATGCAATTAGAGTTTTGACTTGGCCAAAACGCTAAACATTACCTCAAACGCTACTGCCAAACACAACCGTTATATGGGTGTAAAATTAATTTTATTTATAATTTTTAATTATGCTTGAATACAAGTCGTTATAATCGCAATACTCGGTGGGTATAGGTATTTATATTTAGTAGCTGCTAAATATGGGCACGGGCATGGTGGCGATTTGAAAATGGTATGAGTGTGGATATGACAGTGTGTCTTGTACACTTAAATCATTTTGTTACATATTTGTATTCTATTTTTCAATATCATATTTCATGAGGTTTCAAATAGTATTATTAGAAAAATTTAAAAGACATTGTCTTCTATTAGTTTTGCAAAAAGAAAAAAAGAAATAGATAAAAAAATGGCATCAAGAAATTAATAAGGGCAAAAGAAAATTATGAAAATCAAATAGATGTTATTTGGGATTTAGAACTTGATAATTACAATTCATAATTTATCTCACCCATTTCTTGCGCAAGTTTTTTTTGTCAAATTTACATCTTCATACAACTTTTGATACCATAAGTTTCGTCATCATCTGGTTAAATTAGTCATCTGATGTAAAATTGCAAAAGAGAAGTGGGTTAAAGATTGCAAGGTTTGATGAACATGGTTTTGTGTTTAAAGTCAATAAAGAAATAACAAGGAATAATTTGTTATAGAGTCGTTCTCTTCTAATTGAAAGTTAACTTGATTGATTTGGTTATGATTTATTTTGATCAATTGACGAGGGATATCAACTAATGAGCGCAACTTGCACTCTATGGAATCATCTATGATCAGTTTGCATCTTGTTGTAGTTATATCTTATGAATCACTATATTAATTGGGATTGTTCCTTATCGAGACATCCAATGTTTATGAAGATATAAGGATCAAGGTGTCAATGCGGATTCTATTAGATTCAACATAACACAATTGGATCTCAATATATTCTTTTTAGAACTCTGGAAAGATTATATGAACTATATTGCCATAATGATATTTATAGAGGATCATTATTTTTTCTTTTATGACATTTCCCTATAAAATTATATCACTTATTGTATTTACCGCACGCGATTTATGACTAGTTATAAGAAACTCAAAAATGATGTACTAGACTTGATGTATTATCTTGTAATTAATACTAGTTGGAATGGCTCGTGCTATGCATGGGTTAAATTTTGAGTTAAATAGTCAATCCTTTCTAAATTATTTGTCACTATAAACAAAATTTATAAAATGATGAATAAAAAATGATAAATAAAAAATAAAAACGAAAGAAAAAATGTAATTAATAAGGTTAATTTGATAAATTAGTGATTAATTTGTTATTGAAATTGTAAAGTGATAGATAGTATGAAAGAAAAGAAAAATAGTTAAAGTAAGAGACACAATGGGAAGAAAGAGTACGTAAGAACCGTGAAATCTTATTATGTGAACTTTGCCTAGTAATTTTTTAAATATGTATAATGATTCTTTACATAAAATTAATTTCATTAGGGTTGTAACAAAAATTACCATTAGAAAATTATAATACTGTAATTTTTGATAAATATTATGTGAGGATTTATTTTAATATTGTATAATGATTCATCATATTAGTCAAAGAGAAATCTCGAAATCGTGGAAGTCAATTACAATATTTCAAATGGATGGAACAATTTTATCATATTTAGCCTTAAAATAGTTATTTAATATCATTTTTAGTAAAATTATTTAGTTAAAGTAGGATATTTTATTCAATAGGTATAATTTCTCTTTTTGAAATTTTATTTTTTTCATGTACCTAATTCTCTAAAATGACAATGTTTATGAAATAAAAACTATTTTACTAAAAGGAAAAAGTTATAGTGGTGGTCAACCATGACAACCACCACAATGAAAACAATATTTATACTTACATGTGTTAACCATTATTTTCATCATTCATTTTTTTTATTTTGTACAACATTATAAATTATATTTTTTTTGATTAAATTTTTTTTTATGAAATTTTTTAAAATTTAAATATCTTAACTCTAAGTTTTTACCTTGTAAACAAGCATATTTTGAAGAGAAAAAAAAATTTATTTTTTTTTTAAAAAAAACTAAAATTTAAAAATATATATTTTACAATTTATATTAAAAAAAAAAGGTCAAGATAAAACTTGACACATGTACATTTACTTATGGTAGTTATCATAATCGATATAGGTTAGATTTGATTTGTGTTTATTTTCCACCTAATCTGGAACAGTTTTTGGGCCACTTATGAAAAAGCATGATATAATGGATCAAACAATGTAGAAGGGTAAAAAAGTAAACAATGATGTGAATAAAACTAAGTATGAAAGTTGGATAAGCATTTATGGGATATGTGCAACAGAATGAGTAAATTGCATGCTACGAATATTGAGTTTCAATTGCATGTCCCCGCCACAAATTCAATAGGTAACCCTTAAATTCGAGGGGAGAGTAGAGTAATAAATGCAAAAGGGCAAAAAGGTGACTGGAAGTGTGAAAACAACCAATAATAGATTTGGGAAGTGGATGATGTCAATCTAGAGAGGTAGGCAATGAAACAACAAAAAAGGAAGAAGATGGTAGAATTGTAATTTCCTTGTTAAGCAAGTGGGTGCAACATCCAAGCAAGCAATTAACCAAAGCTTCACAACACTCAACAAATGCACCAAACATCCTTTTCTACTTTGCTAATGAAATGACTATTTTGGCGAAAAAAAGCAACTGATTCCCTTAGTTTTGCTCCTGTAATGGAAGGTACTGTCATGAGTTTGAAGGAAGGGAATTGCAAATGACAATTGATGTTGAACAAGATATTGCAGATAACGACGATGGGGATGAGAGAAATGGTGGAGATACTATAACTGGATTCGACGATAGTCAATCTCGCTCTTCGCCACATACGATGCAAACATCCAGTAAAAAGCAAAAGATCAAAAGTCCCCTCTAAATCTAAATGTCACCAAAGTGAGGTTAAAACCCATGATTTGACCTATGAGATTATGAAGAGTAAAAAAAAATAATACAAGCAATTAAGAAACAAATGCCTACTATATTTGAAAAAGTAGGTGCATAAGTTTTACTAGATAAAACTCACTCAAATTCACTTGGATTCCGATGTATGGAAGTTATTAGGAAGATGATGAGATAGATTTTTTCTTAGAACAACCAGACAATGATGTCACATGAGAATATTAGTCTGGTAGACTTGTGAAACATGGTTACTATGGGCTTTAACCTCTTTATGCATCATTATGTTTAGCTAAATTAAGTTAGTCTATGGGTCAAAAACTACTTTTTAGTGTGTTTATGTTGTTATTATCAGTAGATTGTGTTGTGATTTTGTCCTAAGAATGATTTGTTATCATGAAAATTATGGTTATCTGTACTTGGTTATATTATATTGTAACTTTCTTTTTATCGTATATTAATCGTGCTTTGATTATGTCTTTTTGGTTATGTATAAAATGGATGACGAAGATATTGCTAATTACTTTACTTTTTGTCGTCAAGGCGAACAACCATTATCAAAACGAAAAAGGAAGGTCATAATTCCAAGGCTACTTATTGATAGTGGTGCTCTTCTGTTTATAGAATAGTAAACAATGAACCCGAAAAATGTAAACAACTATTACGCCTTACTCCATATGCTTTTAATTATCTAGTGAAGATCTTAGTTGAGCGAAACTTATTGCAAGATGATCGCAAAATAAATGTCTCCAAACAATTGGCAATATATTTGTTTATATTGGCTAGATGAGCAAGTTAATGAGAAGCTGGAAAACAGTTCAAACACAACATCTTAGTCATATACGAGTATCAAACCAATGTATTGGAAGCATTGGTGAAGTTGTCTGCAGATATCATTAGGCCACATCAAAGCCTAAACAAAGTTCCAAACGAGTTCCGAACGAGCTCCATATTTGTTTAAATATAATGAATTATTATTCCTTCTTAGAGGTATGTCTAGAAAAGTTCTACTATGTTGCTTAATTTATCAAGTTCAATCATATTGCTAATTACTTTGGTTAAAACGCATGCCAATATGACTAAGATTGCATAGGCGCATTAGATGACACTCATATTCAAGCAATAGTAAATGATAATGAAGTGACATATCGAGGCCGTAAAGGTAACAAGAGTTGGAATGTGTTAGTCGTGTGCTCATTTGATATGATGTTCATTTATATCAATGTCGAGTAGGAAAGGGAGCGCTCATGATGTGAAAGTTCTCCAACATAACTTGATTAATCTCCAGTTCAATTTCCCATATCCTTCAAAAGGTAATGCTTAATACTGTACATTACTATTTCATGTTGATCGCAAGTAAATTTCTAATGTTTAACATAAATTTTATATGATTAGGGAAGTATTAGTTGGTTTGATTTTGCATATCCAACACTATTGAATATTTAACTCCATATATGGATAAGGGAGTCCATTACCATGTTCAAAATTTCAAAAAGCGTGGACTTACTCATTATAAAGATGTTTTCAATTTTTATTATTTTTCACTTAGAATGCAATCGAAATGACATTTGGAGTGTCAAAAAACACTTGGAAGATGTTAAAATACAGAATGTTTCAAGTACCCATGCGACGCTAAATCCATATAATTATAACGGGATGCACGTTACATAACTTTATAAGAATGCAATGAAAATGGCTACCAATTTCAAAAAGGTCAACTAATACTGTGATTGTCCCCAACGTCACAATATATTATACTCAAAATAGAGAAACAATAAAATAATTTAGGGACGAGACATGTGAAAGTTTGACAATTGCATGACATTGAAAAAATATGTAGTCCGTATGAAATGCTTATTATGAATAAGATTTTTATGTATTTTCTGAATTTTGTACATAACTATGAAAGTCCATAATAATTGTATTTTTTTTATATATAACTATATGAAATATTAATTAATATGGTAAAATCAATGCCATCAACAACTCTCTAAGTTGCAATTATTTATGGTTTGAAAAAAAAATGTAATAAGTTACACTTACATTATCCCACCTATATTTATATTATTCAACATGTACCAACCTGCACCTACCTGAAATAACCTGTACTTACCCGCAACAACCTGCACTAACTTGCAAATTACACTTTTTCTATTGCTCTAATTCTCTAAAGAATAAGCCATAAGTTCAACACATGAGTATTATGGTGATTTGACATAGATTCCATCAAAATTTCAAAAAACATGTCATGTCATATTTCTTTGGTTAAACGTAAGATTTCTGACGAGTCATTGTTATCACCCCAAAACTCGTTCAGAATGCATGAATGTTACTTACCCGTCATAGCATAATATATTAAAACTCAAAAGTTTAGCACATTGTATTATTGTCCAATACACTGAGTACAATATATTAGTGTCCAAAATTATTATCATAAATAAAAATAATACTCTAACTATTTTTATTATAAAAAAACATAAAAAGCAAAGAAATCTTAAAAAAGGGGACCCTGTGATCCACGGTATACCTTTACTCCGTTTTGCCCCTGATCTTATCTCTCTCCTAGGGTTCTTGATGCCCTAACCTGACTCCTGATCAAATGTCGTCATTGAATTCTCTCACACAAATGGGTAACAAACCTTCAGATTTCGTTGATATTGACATCGACGCCGATGAGGAAACAATTGCTGATTCCTTCGTCTGTTGCGTTTGTTTGTAAGTTTTTTGTTTCGACCCCAATTATAGTACCAATTAGTCTTTATCAATTCTCCGTTTTGTTGAGTTTTCGTTGTTGTTGTTGTTGTCGAATTAATGCTTTTTTTAGCGGCAATTGCAATTGGAAAGCGTCTGACTTTATTTCATTTTGAATTTAGTGTGTTTAATTTTGCCCTCGAAACCTTTTGTTGGGGGAAAGAAAGAGGGGGTTGTTCTAACTTCTAAGTTTCATTTTTTGCTCATTGGATCATGTTTGGTGGTGGTAAGTTTTGCCGGTTGGAATATTTTGTGTAAACTGTAACTGCAAATTCCCAAATTCATAATGTTGATCGGGTGGCCCTGTGCTTTTGGGATATTTGTGATCATTTAGTACAGTAAGACAGTAGAGATGGCTATGGAGAAAATCCTCTTGAGGTTAGCTGATCAAGTCACCGCAGAAGAGAGAAACTTAGAGAGAGAGTTAGGTGTAAATTGAGGGAGTTTGCCGTAGATATGTGCAATATTCATTCTTGCGTAAACAACTGCCTTGTGTAGCATTGTATAGCAGTAGCACTAATAGCTGGGAGCGAAAGTAAAGTGTGAGCTGGCATGATTAAGTTATTGGTCCCCCTAACAGCTATTTTTGCAGAATAAAACAGCTAATATAGTTTCCTCTATGAGCATTGATTTCTATCGAAGGGGTCTGTACTCAATAAGGGAGACAAGTGCTTAGCAGTTTGGTTTCTACTTGAAGTACATTTTCAGCAGGTGGTTTTTTCAGTCTTTGGGCAATGTGGAGGAGAATAAGAGCTAAACGACAATGATATGCACTTAAAAAAATATGATATCAACTTGACGGCCACTGTGAAAAGCTTAAAAATCACTTGAGTCTCTAGTTGGATGCAAAGTATAATCATCAGAAATCATTCAGCTGTCCACTCAAACTCCTGTAATATAGTAGGATCATCATTCATTACGGTTCTCTGCTAGACTTCAAATCACAGCACTAGAGAGCCACCTTGTGGTACAGCTTGTTTGAGGGTTGAAGAGGAGAAGTAGACCCCTCGAGTGCTGTCACTATCAAACGTACTTGAAGGAATTTAGGGGGAAATGGAAACTTCAAGTTGTAAACCTGTAACCGTAAAGGAGAGCTACACATATTGGATGGTTTCTAAACCTACTCATGCGGTCTAGAGCTGCCTTTGATTTCTAGTATACTCAAAGATGAAAGAATTTAGGCTTTACTGCTTAGTAAACTCTAGTGGGTTGATTTCCTCTCCTAGTGGGCAAGAGGGTGGCTGTAACAAATTTGGCTATTTTAGATGGTTAAATGACATGAGAATCTTAGCCTCCATGAAACATCTAGAATGCTAGTCTGAGTAAGGACAGTACAATTTCCAAATCTGTTTTCATCCTTTTCTTGTTGACTTCAGTTTAGGTGTTTTTTTCTTTCCACTTGACAAAATCTTTCTTTTTAATGAGGTTGCATTGGTTAAGAAAGGGAGCTGCTTGTGCTGGATGGAGCAAAGCTTTTGGCATTCTTTCAAGAGTTATTGTACTTTTTGGAGTTATTGTTCTTGGATTTGGTGTTTTGGAGCCTCCTTGGCTCGATTGTCAAGTTGTTGAACCTTGATCCTTAGACTTGAAGTGCAAAAAGCGCAAAGGCTTCTGGCCTCGAGTGTCTGGGCTCTGAATCGCGGGCGTGGTATTTTCCTACGCGGGGCGCGACCTTAGAAACCTAGAAAGAAAATAGAGAAGGAAGTTCGAGTATTAATTAGCCAAAAAGAAAAAGAAAAAGAAAATAAAAAAAGGATAGAGATGTGGTTAACAAATAATTCCACCAAGGAAAAAAATAGAAGAAGAGAGGAACTCGGAAGAGGAAGAAGTAGAAAAGAGAGCGAAAGCTAGCAAGACAAGTTAGAAAGAGCAAGAGGAAGGAGGGTAGTGGAAGAGGAAGAGGAAGAGGAAGGGGAAGAAAAGAGACTTATCTAGAGGGGAGAGAAAGCAGCAGCAAATTAGGGTGCAAAAAGCCCATGAGCTCCGTGCCCCGCGCCCCAAAAAGCGTAAAAAAGTCCACGCTTTTTTGACGGGGCTGGGATTTGATGTGTGAAAAAGTGCAAGGCGGTGCACCCAGGGCGTGCTTTTTTTAAACTAAGCCTTGATCCTTGTCAAGTACAAACCAAAACAAACAACAACATAGCATCAAAGTTCAAAAGACTGTTGGAAATGTGCATTTCTGGAATTGCTTGTTTCTACTCCTGGCCCATTGCAACTTTATTCATAAGTAGACATCCTAATCTTTTCAATGACACTTTCTGCAGTACCGCACTCCATTGGAAGGTCAATCTGACCTGTTTGAACAAGCTGACAAAACCAGACTTAAAACTAGCAAGCTGACTTAGTCGTCACCTATTTAAATTATATGCTTCAAAAGGAGATGTCTTTAACTTTCCAGAAAGCTAATTTGCAGCCATTATTGGCTTGATGTTCAAAATATCTGGTTCACTGCCCGCTTCTAATTTGCAGCCATTTTGTGCCTGCTTTGGGCGCTTCGGTCTGACATGGTCAAGAACATGCCATTACAACAAGAGGTGGAGGGGGAAGATCAAAGAGAGAGAAGTAGAACAAACCCTAGTTAGCCAGTTCTTCATCCACAAAACACTAGATCTAACAATTGATCGACCAATTGATGGATATTCGTGGTGGCAGTTGAGGGCATTTGGTCAACCTGAAGGTGCGACTCGACTGGGTTTTCTATGGCCAGCAGTCGCTGGTGGTGCATTTTTTTTTGGTTGAGAAGCAGACATTTTTCCTTTTCAGTACTGGGGCCTATTTCTATGGATGAAGCATTGAACATTGAATTATTGAAATAATTGATGATGTAGGGCTGTAGGCTTTTTGATTTGATTCAATGGACTGATCTCATCTTTAGGAATTAAGGTGAGAGATGGAAGCTGTGAAAGCGAATGGTTGGGTTGAGTTGTGCTCTGTTGGGTTGTGGTTTCATACCGGAGACTTGGGAGAATTTTATTTGGTGAATGAACTGGAATCGGTACACTGATATGTGTTTAGGGTTTCCCTTTTTTTAATGCATTTATTGCTTTTGATAAAGAGGCTGAGGTATTTCATAACAAAATACATACAGGACAGGAATTTAATGTGCTATACTAAGTTTCTAAGTATGTATTGTATTTATCATCTATTATAATTGAATGTGTTATATACTTATACTAATTTTATGGAATTTCACAGTGTCCAATTTATAGAATTTCACAGTGTCCAATTTTTTTTTTTTTTTTGGTTTGCTTTGCACATTTTTTTATGTAAATGGTGTCCATCTCTCTGATAAGACTGGTGGAGGACTAGCCATCCACAGAAATATAGTTATGTAGGAATGCTTGCCAATCTCATTGACTATCTATCAAAATCTGATTTCTAAAGAACCTAATCGTTTGTTAGTCAAATCGAAAGCTAGGAAAAGCTGATTCCGTAGTAACCTGAAGCATTGCAAAATATAACCCATCTTGACTGTGAAAAAGTTTCATAAACGTCAGAAGAGACTAATGGCAGATTTTTCACTCCTGTCCTACTGAGCGTAACTTGTTTCACTTCAAAATATTCTATTCCATGCTTTGCCAGGTTATTCTAAAGAGTCTATACTTCAGATTCAAAAACCAGTGCGTCTTGTTGTCTTCAATATGAATTACATATCACTCACCCGGTGCAAGCTGTCTATTTGCTTTCTTGAATTAGCAATGCTGTTAATTTCATCGAAAACCACTATCCAATGACAGCTTTCACCCATCTTTGGCTTTCAAATCAAATAGGAGATTACGAGAGTAATTGGACAAGGAGCTGGTTACAGCTGTTATTCTCCTGTGCTATATCTGTTGTAGTTTGGCTTCTGTACCATGAACTTCATGGTATTCTTGAAGGATTATGTTTGCACATAATATTAGTCTGTACCTCAGTTGCTGGTTCAATGCAATTCTGCTTGTTAGACTTAGCATGAGATATCTAGTGTGCAAGTTCATGTGACTTGGTCTGTGGGGTTTTCTGCGTCACCTCTTGAACATCCCTCAACGGATTCTACAATTTGCTGTTGATCTATTTCTTCGGTGTCCTATGTGGTTTTTTGGTGGGCTAATGTCCTTGCAGATCATCTAGTCTAGTTCATTGGCTCTTTGTTGCCTTTTCTGTCGTTTTTTTGCTATTTCTTATTATACTTGTGTTTCTTGAGGAGAGGCGTGGGGGGAATTGACTAATCTACTTGAAGTTTTCGGTTAAAGAGTAGAGCTTGTGCCTCCTAGTTCTGTGTGGGGCCTTATTGCATTTATTGTTTGCAGTTAACTATGTCTGATGCCACAGCCTTTCATGTTGCAGGGATCTTCTTTACAAGCCGATAGTGCTAGGTATGGCATTTTGTGCTTTTAAGACCTGCTTTTGAAAGCCAGTACTATGTATTAATTCCAAAGGTCTATTTCTTCAGGTTGTGGTCATGTATCTTGCTTCTGGTGCGTTCATAAATCCATGGACGGTCTTCGTGAATCTCATTGTCCAATTTGCAGAAATCCTTATCATCACTTCCCAACTGTTTGTGAAATGCTGCACTTTATGCTGCTGAAGATGTACCCTGTTGCTTATAATAGAAGGGCAAAACAAGTGCTAGGTAAGCTTGCTTAAAAAATTCTAACGGTTGTGGTGGACATATATTTAAATATAGATTTAATGCTTATTGAAGCACTTGTGGCCTCTTCTTTAGGAAAGATTTGTGTATCATTTTGCTAGGCTTACAGTTCCGGATATCCATTTATTGTTCGTGCCTGCCTAACCTGGTAATCCTACAGCCTATGTTACTTGGACGCGGGTATGGGTATCCTATACGGACACGGATACGGTGTCGGACTCGGCCAATTTTGGGAAAATTTGCATATTTTCATTGTAATTTGAGGTGTCGAGTGTCGTACCTTTGTCCGGATGTGGAGGGTGCGATACGGGTATGGCAAGGAAAATGAAGAGTCAAGAGTAACATAACATAGGGTGCAGCCATATAACCATACAGTGACAGCAGCGCTGCCCAATCCCACATTAGTTGTTCAATTGCTTGTACTAAGAAGGAAACATAAGCTGTTGAGCATAGGTATTGCGAACTCCCATTGATCTGTGTTTTAGGTTTTGCATAAGATGACTCTGATCCATAAGGCTAAACTTTGTGTAGTTAAGGAATGAACTATCCTCTGATTCTGTATTTCCAGCTCCACAATTCTGGTGACTTTGGTCTTGAGTCTCAGTTGCTTTCCAAATAATATGCATATGTTCCTGCCCAGTTAAGTGCAACTTTAAACACATTTTGGTAACAATAGGTTGAACAATTACCCAATGTCATCACAAACGCAACCAAATTCAACTTCAATTTTCTTTTTATTCTCCAACAATAATTTAATTTCTGTTATGTGTTCTCAAGTGGGTGAGTGGTAACTTTCAACTTAATTTATCATTTTGACCTACCACCACCTTTTAATTTCCAGAGGAAGAAAAGCAGATGGATTGTTTCTCGCCAGAGCTTGAGGCCAAAGGGCTCGTTGGTACTGGTGAATTGAAATCTTCTCAGGATGCAAATACTCAATCTGATACGCCTTCATCTCCATGCCATGCCGATGAAGGCAAAGACTGTGTAAAAGAGGGCATCGATGGCTCAGCTTCTGTTGAGCAAAATGGTTTTTCACCTATGAAACGTGCCAGGAAATGCTGTGAGATATCAATTGCTGATGTTCTCTGTCCAGCTTGCAATGAGATTCTGTTTCGCCCAGCAGTTCTTAATTGTGGCCATGGTACCATGTAAATCACTTTTTAGTTTTTACTTCTTTTTTTTATTTTTTATGATTCAAGTTCAATTACTTAACACCAAATAGGTGCACTTATTCGTGCATTTTTTTAGAAGTCTAAAATTCTGATGCTTTATATGGCAGTGTATTGTGAAGTTTGTATTGTAATGCCTGAAGATGGGATAATCATATGCAAAGTCTGCGAGTTCCCACATCCAACTGACTTCCCAAAAGTGTGCTTAAAGCTGAATAGTTTCTTGGAGGAGAAATTCCCTAATGAATTTGCTTTGCGGAGACAAAATTTTGAACTAAAGCAAGCACAATTTCAACATAAGACTTCTGATACCTGTAAGTTTTCCTACTGCCTATTTGATTTGACCAAGTCTTCTTTTTGGACTTTTTAGCTTGGACTATAGTGGACTGAGCAAAATGGCTTTCACTATCTGATGTATTGGCACATCCATAAATTCATATAGCAATGTACCATTTTTGTGTTTTTTCAGGGCTTGGTATTACGGACCAAGTGTTATGGCTGTCCATCTCTGAATCTTTTGGAATTTTGTGTAGAATTTTATTCAAATTATTGATGTCTTCAGATACTGGTAACCTGAATGTGCTGCCATCCCCCCTTTCAGACCCCCCCCCCCCCCCCCAAAAAAAAAAAAACCCAAAGAAACCATGTACACTCCCATCACTCTCAGTACTCCTTTCATTAACCAAAAGAATTAGATGTCGTCTTTCAAAATAGAAAGAAAGAACAGGATTTAAATGCTGAGTACGCATCATACATACAAAGAACTAAATTCATCTCAATTCTCAATAATAAATGAACAAAAGAAATAGAGGAAGAGGAATGTTGATGCCATGACTAACTGTATGCATCCTAAAGGAGTTTTGATGCCATGAAAAGTTGAGAACCGTTAACTCAGTCAAATAATCTAGAAAATAGCATGAGTATTAGGTGGATTCCTTTCACATCCCTTTTGGGAGAACCATTCCTTGTTATCTATCACAAGGGAAGCCAATCAGGAGAAAACTTATTTCCAATTATCTCTATCAAGTAAACAATGGAAAATTGGCCAATGAATCTCAGAATTTTGGTCTTTGCAGTCGCAGCGTTTGGTGACCTGGATTTCTTGCATTGGATATTATGACTTCACATATTAAAAGTTCATGTTAGAGTTGTAAAAACACTTTTTTTTTGTTTTTTCGGGAGAATTCTGAATAAGCATCTAAGGATATCTAATTCCTTCAACTGCCTTAGCACAGGAATGCCACTTGAAGTTTTGACTTTTAATTCACTTGGTTTTAACTGACCTCTTTAGCAATTTCCTAATGGGACCTGATTTGGCCATGCTCCACCTGGTGATTGATCAATTAATTAGGGCATCAGTTGGGCAGGCTTTGTTGTTTACATTAAAGCAGTTAACTTACCATGATCAGGATCGCCCAGCTCTCCACGTTTCACTATCTGGAATCTGGGCCACGAGTTGTTTTTGAACCGAACATTGGGGACCAAATTGGAAAATTGGGTGATCCCTTTTCAAGAGGATAAACAAAGTGGAAGTTGCAACAATTGTGCGGAGACATTCAACACTGGATCCATAAGGGTAGCATCTTTGAAAGGCCAGATAGAGGGAGAACAATGAAGAAAATGATATTTCTCTCTATTACATGCTATCATCTGACCTTCGAGTTTTGGAAGATGTAGCACATTGGAACACCGCAAGCCCCACGTGATCAATTATCCCTGCTAGTTTAGCCAAGGAAGCTCAATTACTTCAATCAAGGAAGCTGTTTTGGAAATTTCGATACATCTGGGCTAACTTTGAGGCCATTTTTGATCAAGCAAATGGCCATCAATATTTTGAAGCGGTTGCTTTTTTTTTTTTTTTGGGGGGGGGGGGGGGAGTCCCGAAGGAAGTATAGTTTCATGTTCAAGTGTTAAATTTTCCATTGGGGTATGCATAAAATAAAGGCATAGATGTTTCACAAAGTGGTAGAAACTCCCAATAACAAGTGCAGGTCAAGGGTTTGATTATGGCTTACGGATTTTGTGATTCCATTGGGTATTCTGGTGGAGTGTGTTGGATGAGGGGGTCAAGTAATCTATAGCTCAATCAACAATCAAGATCAAGAGTAACCAAGTTGATAGACTTGGATATGACTAAAGAAGAGAAATGCTGAAAGTAGTAAAGCAAAGTGGGCTTGAAAAAGCACAAAAATCTGCTGCATCTAATGCTAGTTTTTAGGGTTTGTTCTTAGTATGGTAAGGTTGGGTAGGTTTAGGTAAAAGTTGAAAAGTTGAGTGTTAGAATATGAAAAGATTAGGCCGGGTTGGATAAAGTGGCAATAACCCACCAAAAGAACGGAACCTTAAGTATAAAGGATAACCTGACCACCTTAGCTTAGGAATCCACCAAGTTTAATGTAATGGAAAATCCACCAATTAATCTATAAAGGAATCACTCCTAGTCACCACCTTTGACAAGGATAATGATGAGCGACATTGAGAATTGAGAAAGGTTGTGGACACTAAGTTTGGATTTTCATTCATCAAGTCATAAGCTATTTACAACCTATGGCATCCTTTATATAGTGGAGGACCCCTTAAACCCTAATACATGCAGCCAAAAAATCCTAAAAATAATGTTTAAAAATTTCTAAAAATACATCTTAGAATGAAAAGGGAACAAAAAGGTGGGCGAATTATACCTTTTAGGACTTCAAGAAGAAGGTGGTTGTTTGAAAAGTGAGAAACTCAGGGGTTTAGACTGTTTAGTAGTGGAATTCATGCGACTATTGTATACTTGATAGGGTATTTTTATTTCAAGCATGAAAGGTATTGCCATCCTGTAACTTTCCAGTAGAAGTATAGAGTTTCTAAATATCCTAGAAAACCAGAGGTAGTGTTTGGATCTTTGATGTCAGCATTCCGTTTCAAATCGAAATTGGTTTGCGAAGTGTCCACATGGCCTTTTGGTTGCATTTACTACCGTGATTTGTGAAATCTTACTTTCTACATTAAGAAATTTAGTTGAGAAATCAATGAACTTTGGAATAATGGTTGTTCATGACAATTCACGAACTTCCTTAATGTGAGCAGGGTCTTGAGTGCTATTTATTAGTCCCCCCATTCCATATTGTTAGTCACTTTGAGACTTTTGGGGGAGTACCAATATTACACACACACACACACACAAAAAAAAAAAAAGTAGTTAACATCAAAAGGACTAAAGTGCCTCATAATTAATGAGCATACATAATGGTGACAATGAGATGAAAAGTAATTAAACAAGGGGTAAAATTGGTAAACTAGCAATTAATTTGTAATTGGAATTGTAAAATGACAAATATAGAGTATTGTGGAACAAAAAAAGTTAGTTAAAGTGACAAATGATATGGAACGGAAGGAGTACTTACAAACAAATTCATCTGCATGACTTGAATACCATGTTAAGAGTCTGTTTGGTTCATGTTTTGTGCCTTGTTGGGAAAAAAAAGAGTTTGACCTCACCCCATGCTGGATTTTGTTGTTTTCCTTTCAGGTTCTAGCCCAAGTAATTCTGGTAAGAAAGGCGACTGTAAATCCTCTAGGAATGGTGAAGCCTTCATGCCATGGTGGACTGAACATGGCTCAAAAGTCCATATGGGAGTTGGTTGTGATAATTGTGGAGTAAGTGTCGAATCACTCTGCCTATTGATATTAAAGCTTTATTTCCTTGATACTGTCAATTCTCAGGGCTCATAAGGCTATGGGGATGTTTGGCTAATAGCTTTTTGGGGTAGCTTTTAGCTTTTTGGACACTGTTAGCTTTTTGACCAAGATGAAAAAGCTACTTGAGGTGTTTGGTAACAAGCTTTTTATATTAGCTTTTTGCAACTAATAAGCTAGTTTTCTAAAAGCTAGTTGAGGAAGCTTTTTGAGATAGCTTTTCACAAAAAGCTAGTTTACCAAACATTTTTCCTGCAATCAGCTAACCCAACAACTAAAGTCAAACAGCTATCATCTAACAGCTAACAACTAACAGCTACCAGCTAGTTGCCAAACAGGGCCTATATAATTGGCTACTTTTGTGCCGTGCTGTCTGCATTCTGCGGTCCGTTGTTTTTCAGAATTCTGCCATTTCATTTCACCAGTTTTTTTCATGAGTTTTGGGCATCGTAACAATCTTGCAGTTTAGACAAAAGATGACCATTTGCCTTTGACGTAACAAATTACTTGGGGTATTGAGGAGATTATCAGTTAAATAGATAGGATAAAAGATAAATAGCCCACTAGTTCAGCTTCATTCTTCAATCATTTTCTGGCTGAGAGAGTTTGATTAATTCCATAGAAGACAAAACTATTGAGTGCTCTAAAACGTTTTGAAATTTAACTTCTAGTCTGTTCTAGACATCCAAGGCAACCTAAATTTTATATGTATGTCTCAAAGTTGCTCAAAAAGGTGTTTTGAATGTCAAAAGGTTCAAAAAATTTGTGGGAAAGTTGTGGCATGCCTATTATTATTAACTAGCGAGATATCTGTTCTCTCTCCCCCCCCCCCCCCCACCCCCAAAAAAAAAAGTAAAACAAGCATAAAATATACTAAAATAGTGACTTTTTCATATAACAAAAGTAAAACAAACTGCATTGTGAGGTTATTCTTTTTCTGACAACACATGCAAAGCTATGGGTAATATTTCCGACCAATGTGTGAGTGTGTGTGCCTGTGGCATATATTGAATCCCGAAAAGTACAAAAGTTGATGCCTTTGGACAACAGTTTCGATCTGCCATTTGCTTGATTTCTTGAAGTTTTAAGGAGCAAGGCATCAAGAATATCGGAGATTAATTGTGGTGCCTTTGACCTACACAGATGTATCCAATCGTGGGAGACAGATATAGATGCCAAGATTGCGTTGAAGTGATAGGATTTGACCTTTGTGGAGACTGCTATAACACACGTTCAAAGCGTCCTGGCCGGTTCAACCAGCAGCACACTCCAGACCACCGGTTCGAGCTTGTGAATCAGCCAGATGTCTTGCAGAGCATAATGCTGCAGATTGTTGGAGGACGCCTTGTAGATAGCTCGGGAGCTCCAGTTATATCCATCAGTGCCCTTGAAGATTCATCAGATGGCTGGAATGCAATTGAATCTGGCGAGGCTTTGCCACCACAAGCCAACGATAGTGCAGGGGGTGTGGCATTGCAGAACAATGATGATAATGTCGGTGCCTCAGATGGCAATGGTGTTGATATTATAGGAGCTGATACTACACATGATTTATCTACTCCCATGGGGTTCGCATATGCTTCTGAAACTTCTGGTGTTAGCACGACTTCTCCTGCTCACAGTGATGATACATCTGAGCAGGATCAGAGTGAATCTCAGTCGACATCCTGAAATCTGTATATAAAAGGTACATATCTGAAACATATGAATCTGCAAGAGTTTCTAGATAATTTTCATTCATACCAGTTTCTAGGGTTCCCTCCGTTTAGTATATGTATTCTCTTGGTCACCGTTAATTTTAGTTTGTGTTTAAGTTAAGGCATCCATATGTAGTAATCAGACGGGACAGAACATTTGTTACTGTGATACTGTCTTTGAATGACTGCCAAGTTACATTGATTGGCAAAAGTGTCTATAGATGGAGTTGCCCTGAAATCCTTGTGTCTGTTTAATGGAGAATTCAGTGATGCTGATAGATTTGCTTTTGACCAAAGTTAACATTGTTCTGTAATGTAATTATGGTCCCGGAGTTCTGAATTCTGAATTTCGTGTGTTTTGGAAGCGAATTTTGTGTGTGCTCACAGATGCGTAAGAGGGAAATATGTGTTTATGAATTGAATGGATGTCATATTTACTTCCATATTGATTATAGATGGAAGTGCATAATCATCAAAGAAATGAACAAACTATGTAGGATAAAAGTGAATGTCAACTGGATACAGCATAACATTTGGCAAAACATTAGTTGTGTAGATGGTTGTTAGATAGGGCATCGAGGACTATCTTAGCAGTTAACGGATAGATGTTCAGGTAACTGGCTACAAAATGTGATGTAAATTTAATGGTTGGCTTAGCTTATTAGTTATTAATGTATATTGATATAATTGTTACAAGTACTACTTCACCATATCTAAATTGATCAACGGTGCTTTTAGTAATGTTTACTTATTCTCAATTCCACTCACTTATTTACAATTTGGATTTACTAAAACAAATAATGAAGTCGGGAATTCATAAATACATTTATATTTTCATTTCCATTGTGAATTACTATTTTCATTCCCATCATTATAAAATCTCATTCTCATTTCCATTATATATAAAATGTGTCGCTAGGGAAAGAAATAAGAAAAGATGTGACGAGGGTTATCATTGTGTGTTGAAATTTTTTTCATAAGCTTTTTTTCGATTATTCAAAGTCATTAAGTGAATAAATCCACTAATATAGTAAAGAAGAAAAACTGCTAAAAAGGAGATTGCAAACAAAACAAACTAGTGTGGCTAGAGGATGAGTTGTAGAAATAGTAGTAGACCCCGCAATATTTGACCTGATCTGATATCTCGACCCGAATTTATCTGAAATTTTCTAGGGTTTGAATATGATTTTCTCAATTAAACCCAAAACACAGCAAACCTGAAAAATGAGCGGGTCAAATCCAATCCGCCAGTTTGACCCGAAAAATCAATTTTTTAAGTTCAACTTTATTAGAATTTGTGATTTTTCTTTGTAATTTTTAACTGTTAAACTATAAGAAACTTATTTATTTGTTATTTCTCTAATTTAAGTTAAAATAGTTACAATAGTCTATCATTACTAGAAGATAATCATATTTTATTATATATATTGTATAAAAAGTAGCATTTAGAGATCTTTTTTTTTAAAAAAAAAGGAAAAAAAATGTCACAATCAATAACTGTTTAGGTTTACCCAAAATCGAAATACATTGTTCATATCCGAATCAATATACACTCGACCCAAAACTCACCCGCCCGATCGAATTGACAGGTCTAAATAGTAGGTTTTGCAATTGGAAGGCATACTATACTGGTGTTCCAACAGCCACCGTGGAGAGATGTACTACAGCGGTGTTTTCATGTTTGTTTATCCCAATTTGCATTGGATACTTTTTGGGGGCTTAATTGCTAATCTTAATTACCTACTGAAACTCTCGAGGCCATTTTTAAGTATACGTATTCTAGGCTCACTCACTAACATATCATATAGTTATGAGTAAATAACTAGTCACTAGCATAATGTAAATAATATTATTAATTAACGGAAATACTCAACTTAACAAAATAATATGAATAGTTGTTGATTGTACTCAAGTAAGTTTAGTCTTATCCTTTATAGTACAACCATATAAATAGTTTTGATTGTAAGTGAGTTTTTCACCGTCTAAATCATATTAAGCTGCAGAATCTTGTGATAGTATTTATATTAAGAATTGAAGATCAAGTAAATGTGATAAAGGAAAGCTCATCTAGCTACAAGTAAACATCATACTATTCGAATAGTAAAGATCGGTACTATAAATAGTCCCATTCTCTATTGTGTTGTGGGATCCTATTAAGTGGTCATGTTTGCGGAATGTTTTATTAATTTATTATCTTGTTTTATTATTTGGCTTTTATATTTTTTCTTAAGTGGTCATCGCAAAAAGTGATTGTCACTCAAACCTCATTTTCTTCAACAAAGAGGTGTAAATTGTCAATTACCCATATCTTCAATTTCTCCCTCAAGATTCAATTTGGACAAGCACAAAGTTCTTTGTAGGTGAATTTTGGAGTTGATCCATATTTATCATGTGGTAACTAGTTTTTACCTCCCCACCCTCCAACTTGTATAGTTTATTGGTGACCAGTTATCCTTAATATAAGAGCTTGTGGATGACCCTACTTTCACTAGTTAGGCACTACTCTTTTGTACGGTGTGGTATGATATCACAACTCAATATAACATTTAATATTTTTACACTCTTTACCACCATCATTACCAATATAACTACTCAATTTCTTTCTCCTCACTTTTCTCTTTACCATATTATTCCATACTTTACAACACTTTTCACGATTTTACCACACCACATTATTTCCACATCTTACCAACCGCACAAAAGAACAAAAACTTAGTGCGTGTGATGAACCGCTAGCTATGCATCAAAGGATGCTGTAAAAAGGTTAAGAATCCAACACAGAAGTTAGGCCCTATTCTTTTCTGCGGTTGGCAAACTGCGGTACCACAGCATACCGCAGTTTGCCACAACTCACCACAATTTACCACAAATCATTACTTTTCTCTCTCCTCACTTTTCTCCTCAACTTTTTACATTCTCTCTCCTCACCTACTCCACATACCAATAACCTACCACAATTCCAGCACAACCCACCACAATTCCACCACACCCCATCACACCATACCGCAAAATATCGCAGAAAATAACATGGCCTTAATCAAAGAAATGGTTTCCCAATGTAACAACACTCTGGTACATCTTAACTGAGGTTGAATTGCATGTTTAAATAAGTTAAATAATCCCTAATTACACTACATAACCTAGGTCATAGAAAACTATTCAACAAACATAAAATCCTTTCTTCTCTTTTCGTTTTAAATTATGGATTGGGCCCCCAGGGAGTGTTGGAAGTGGAAGAGAATCTTTGTCAGGGAACTCAGGGTTTAACCCCCAAGAACGTTGAAAATATGTGCCAAATATCAGTATAATTATTAACTTCATTAAATTCATATTTACATGTGTTTTGTTTGTATTGGCCCCCCATGATAATCCTAAGCTGATTAGCTGCTAATTAAATAAGATTAGGGAGTGACAATTTGCCACAAAGTTATCTGTGATTGGGTTAATTCTTCAGCATGGAAAATGCATGCAGAATACGTGTGGTTATGATGACTCATTAACATCACTTTTCACTAGAGTTCGGCAGAAATCGACCCGACCCGAAAATCGACCCAAACCCGCCCGAAAGTTAAAGGTTAGGTTCGGAATTTCCAAAACCAAAACATAAAAAAATCGGAAACCGACTCGTCTCGAAACCGACCGACCGCCCAAATTGACAGGTCTACTTTTCACACAGTTCCAGAATTTTGGGTTCACATGCATCAACCCTAAACTAAAACCCTAGCTACTTAGCAAGCTAGGATTGTGTTTGCGCTTCTTTTGATTTTATTCACTAATGTTTGTCTGATTTTAGAATAAAGTAGCTAATAATCATCTCACCCAAATATGCAGAACCAAACATATTTTATCGAAATTGTAGGCTTTTTAAATTATGAACAATTGCTTACCATTTGGTTTATAAAAACAAAAAATTGAGAGTCGAACCCTAGGTTATTTTTTTTAGAGTATCATCAATGGTGAGCATAAATCATACTCATTAAATGATATGAAAGTAATATGGCATAGAAGGAGAATTGGAGTTAGACTTTTCATATTAACTTATTTTTCAATAATGAGCAAGAGTTTGGTTAAAATAATTTTTAAAAAAGGGTGTAGGCCCCACACTTAACAGTTTAAATACACTACAACCAAAATATAAAAAAAGAGAAGAAAAAATATTCGAGAATCCCATCTTTGTCCTCACGCACCGAACATGAGTTCGAGTTATTTTCACAGCTAACACTTGTTCTCCCTGTTGCACTGTATTTCTCGTTCTCGTCCATGTCACATCAAACTCGTTGTTGCACTTGCAGTTGCTCTTGAGCACCCGCAACTAGACCTAACAGTTTCTGACCGACCCGACCCGATAACGCGACCCGAAACCGCCCGAAATTTCTGGGGTTTTGAACACGATTTTCTAAACTAAACCCGAAGTATACCGAACCTAAAAGTTAGCAGGTCAAACCCGACCCGCCCGTTTGACCCGAAAATTTAATTTTTTAAGTTCAACTTTATTAGAATTTGTGATTTTTCTTTGTAATTTTTAATGTTAAACTATAAGCGCAACTTATTTATTTGTTATTTCTCTAGTTTAAATCAAAATAGTTACAATAATCTATCGTTAATAGAAGATAATTATATTTTATTATGTATATTGTACAAAAAGTAATATTTAGAGACCATTTTTTTAAAAGAAAAGCGGAAAAAAGGTCGCAATCATAACCCGTTGGATTGACCCGAAACCGAAATATATATTTGTCCGTATTTACCCGAAATACACACTCGTATTACTCCGACTGCACGATATACGATCACTGAGAACCCGCTGTCCGACCGAATTGAAAGGTCTACTCGCAACAATGAGTTTGAGTTTGGTCCATTGGAGGAGGTTTCTATGGACTCCTAATAAAGAGAGTTAAATTTATCTCTTTATTTAGCTAGCTTTCCAATGGTGAGTTTGACTCATATTAATGAAAAAAGTAAAAGAGCTCTACTTAATATAATATAATTTAATTTGGTTATATTGATAAACAATGAGGTGTAGGAGGAGAGGAAAAAAATATAACTAAAATATTTGTGTGTTAAACTCACCATCAAACTCCTCTCTCATGAGACTGACGGCGAGTGTCTTTCGAGACAAGTTTCATTCTCACAACTAAAATGTCCTACACATCCTTATTCCGTTCTCATCTCATGCTATGTCAGTAATGAGTCAAATTAAAACTCACCATTGGAGATTGTCTTTTTCATTAGTACTCTAAGGCGCCCTCTAACTTGTAATAATCTCTATTTCCAAAAAAATTTTAAATTTAAAATTAGACTTTTGACATCTATTTTTCACATATTTTTTCCTACTAATCTTGGACCAACTTAGCACCATAAGGTGATAGCATGGGGGCAACATGTCTATATTTTTAACGAGAAAATTGGATCAAGATATAGGATATTTTAGGTCGACCTTTTTGCAAGGGTACCACCTACAAACATCAGCCATTAGAATAGATATCAACAAGCTAAGGGACTATGGAATCATATAGTTGGCTCATTTATAAAGTGTCTCTATCTAGTTATTTAGTCCATCGTTGAATTGACTTCTCTAAATTTGTGATTAACAAAAAAAAGTATGGGACCATTGAGCTTAGTGATATATTTTACTATGACAAGTATGTCGTGACGAGTAGTTATAACTCATCTTATAACCTAGCTTAGATGAGAACAAAATTATCATTTTGGATGTTTGCTTTTGTGATTCCTATGGCTTGACTGCTTGTAATAACTTCCTAAAGAGGTGTAGCTATAGTACGTGCTTCTTCTCTATAAGGAATCATGACTTGGTGTTGAATTTATTGTCGCCCGCTTGAATTAAACTTGCATATCATCTTTAGTTACATACTCTCCTACTGCTCCATTTTGATTATGAGAACCATTAAAATTGAGTTTGATCGATTTATGGGAGGCATATTACAACGTACTACTTGTCACTTAAACTTAACCTTTCCTTAAAATCTCTTTTAATTTTGGATATAGATACTCTAAAAAAATATAGTGTATAATTTTTACTTGCAATGTTTTCGCTCTTAAAAGGCATTGTAGCATACTCCATTATATTAAAAGTCTTTTTAGTTTTGGGTGAATATTATAATTGCAATGCTTTATGATCATATGGGAATCAAATTAAATGATCATATGGTCCCTACATTTGACAAAAACAAAACGGGAATCATCAATCATGGGCGACGAAAAGCAAGTCACTGAAAATAGCCTTAGTGAATTAGTCAATATCAAAAGTCATGAATGTTGTAAAATAAAATATTCCCTTTATTTTGAAATTAATATGAATTTTTATTTTCTATTAACATAAAGTACTAGTAAAAACCATAAATTATATATATATTTGCATTAAAGCTATTTTGACTACTAAATAATTTATATAATTAATTTTATTATATTTTACCAAAGGAAGGAAAGGATGGATATTTAATTAGGTTTGTTGTTGAAAGGATGGAAACCTACCAACACACACAAAGAAAGGTTTAAGCTGTTCAAACTCACGAGGAATGGTAACAAGGGGGCAAAAAGAATGCCTATGTAGCACTAATAATAGGATATATTTGTATGTTAGTACTATGTAGATAGGTAAACCATTTGAAGGCAACCAATAGGAACAACAATGGGAAAGAAATCACTTCGAGGGTAAACAGACTTGTGTCCTTTGATATTTGCATAATTTGAATAAGAAGAAAGCAAGTTTCAATATTAAATAAAAGGATTATTGGATGATAATACACTCAACTTTTGAGGTATTGGACAATAATACACTGTACTTTGGAAAGTGTTGACCAATAATGCACTCAAAATGATTTCGCAGTGGCTAACTTTGTGGCAATCCTGTATTAGCTGGTGGAGGAGAAGAATTTGTTCAAAAATATTTAAATTTATGACATATCAGCTATTCCATGCATAAGTAAAGAGAATCAATTTTGAAAAGATAAAAAAACATAAAATCACATTTGTTTAAACGTGTTTTCGTTGAGAGATTGTTGTTGTAGTTGTATAAAATCACCTTTGCTTGTGTAGAGCTGATATGTCATAATTTAGATATTATTTAGCATATTCATCTTCTCGGTCTGCCACATAAAATCACCACCTAGTCAATTACCATTGAAATTGTTTTGGGTGCATTATTGTCCAACACCTCTCATAGTTCAGTGCATTATTGTTCAATGTCAAAGTTCTGTGCATTATTGTCCAATACCCCAAAAGTTCAACATATTAGCGTCCAAAAATCCTAAATAAAAATACAATATTTCTTTATATGAATATTATATATGTTCTGCTTTTTTTAAAGGTACACTATTCACAATAATTTTTTTTGCTTATTTCTCTTTAATTAAGTTTTTTTCTTTTTTAAAAAAGGTAGGTGTGAGGAGGTGGTTTAAGATTTTTTCTCACAAGAAATCTTTCCACTCTATCCAAACTATTATTAAACTTCCTATTCTCTACATTATTCCATTGTTTAGAAAGTTAGTCAGCTGCATGATTAGATTTGCGGTAAATGTAAGAGATATTAACCCATTCGGATGTGAGAGAAGCTTCTCGATATTTTGCCCAAGCCTTTTAATCTGTCACGTTATTGTAAACATATCCAAAATCGCTTGAATCACTATCAAACTATCTCCTTCAATGTAGATGATTGTGTACGTACCCCGCTCTAGTCACTTCATTAAAGTCATCCCGTAATGTTCTTGCTCTCGCAACAATAATGGGGACATTACTATAAATACCATCCTGCCGTTGCTTTTAGGAGAGCTCCCCTCCAATCCTCGAGTAGGAAATCTAGGGCTGCGGAGTTTTGGTTGAGGGACCCATCAAATTTGAGTTTGATGGATCCAATTAGAGGTGTTTGCCAGGGGCAGAACCGGAAAATATTTGTTAGGGTTACCGGATTATTAATATTCTTGTCAACTTATCATAAATGAAATTGTCAAATTATTTATTTTTGCTTGCTTATGGAACTCTTATCCAAACTCTTTTGTACTCCATAGTTCTTTTACGCTCAACCTAGTGGAAAAGATACTTAATAGATTTTTAAGCTCATAATGAAATATAGAACAATGACAACATATTCTTACAGAGTCTCATTAAAGTGAGGTTTAAGGTTATCCAGATATAGACAGACGTCATCATGCACGGGAAATGGGAATGTATGAGGATGTTGATTCCGCCAAGCCCAAAAAAAAAAAGAAAAAAAAAAGAGAGAGAACCTTCCGAAGAGCTTGTAATGAAGTACAAAGATTAAAAAAAAAGGAAAATGTAAGTTTATAAAACTATGTGCCTTTAAAAAGTTCATTAAATTATTTATAACTCTAGTATTGCTTATAGCACAAAGTGAGAGATAAATAAGTATACATAAGAAGTAAACATGAAATAAATATTTTTTTTTAAAGCCAAACAGATCAACTTCATTTCACCAAATTTAAGATATTCTCAGTGATTACATCCAGCAAAATGGGTGGGGGAGTCAAAAACAGCAAAATTCGGCCCATTATACAGGGCCCAAGTAACTAGTCTATGTGCTACCATGTTCGCAGATCTCCTAACCCATCTAATATTTCGAATTGGGCTTGCTTCCCATTTGTTTAGAACTTCTTGGGCTTCCAAAGCATAGGTTCTCCTTCCAGGGTTTTTTGAACTCAAAAATTGTACAATCCCTTGAGCATCACTTTCTATCACACCCGACCTCACTCTTTTTTTCTTTACTCGTGTCAAAGGCTAGATCTACAGCCTTTAATTCAGCAAAATCCGCCGACCAACACACCTCCAATCTCTTCACCACTGCACATTGAAAAGCTCCCTTTCCACTTCTAGCCACACAACCAACAGCTACGTACCTTCCCTCCCTGAGCATCCACCGCAGCATCACAATTCAATACAGTGGTGTGGTTGTCCTTTCCAACCCATTTGTGCACCCCAGAGCATTCCCCTGGCAGGTGCTGCACCTCCTTCATTTGCCCAAACTCCCAATAATTGCTTAAGGCTCTCTCAGCAACTAATTGTGAGTCAATTCGACGAGATTTAGCAGTATCTTCGTTTCGAGCCCACCAAATACTCCACAATCCATAGCTACACAGCTCGGCTCTTGAGGTATCCAGCTTCTGAAGCATATTCCACACCCATTCCTTGCTATTAACGCCATGAATATGCTTCACCTCAGTCAAGCCCAGTTGCTCCCACACCTCTTTTGTCCACTTACACTCGTAGAAAGCATGCTTCTGGTCCTCCTCTGCCATCTTCCAAATCGTGCACCAGCTGGACTCCACACTGCGTTTTTTTGTACAGGTTAGCCCAGGTCGGCAAGACATTTCTTGCAAACCGCCATAATAAATTTTGAACCTTTGGGTGCACATTCAAATTCCAGATCTGCTTCCAAATCATCGCTTCTAGATCTTGTGAAGGGGACTTTTCAGCTGTGCTCATTGCGAGATGTTACCCGCTCTTGATCGTGTATTCACCATCTTTAGTGTATAACCACCTCACTTGATCTGCAACCTTGTTGGTAGGGATTGGGATTGATTTAATTGCTTTTATGGTTTCCTCAGGGAAAACTTCCTCAAGCTTCTCTTCATCCCAGATGTTTGTATCCCCCTCTCTCAACAGATCTTTGACCCTCCAGTCCTCCTGACCTTCACCCGGAATTCCCACAAAGAAGGAACCCTCTATTGTAACCCATTTATCCCTCCACACTTTGATGCTTTCTCCATTTCCAATGTTCCATCCTAAACCCTTTAGCAGCAATCCCTCCCTTCGAGTAAGCTTCTCCACACATAGCTTGGGTTAAAACCACTCTTCGCCTCAAGTAGTTTACTCCTAGAAAAGTATCTTGCTTTCATAACTTTGCTAACCAGGGACTCTTGATTTGTCAATATTCTGTACGCCTGCTTAGCCAGCAGTGCTAAGTTAAAATCCTTGAGACTTCTGAAACCCATGCCTCCTCTTTCTTTTCGGATACACATTTTACAAAATAAAAATTGAAAGAAAGAAAATAACAAGAAGTTAGATACTCTCCATGTTTCCTTTTATTTGTCACTTTGGAAAAAAAAGGTGAAGAAATCAATGCAACACAAAATATTAGGTAGAAATATATCAAAATGACAAAAAATGTCCTTAATTATCGTTAAGTTACAGGTTCTGAAGTCATTTATTAAGTGTGAAAGTAGTAAAATTGTTATTGAAAGTGTAAAAGTGACAAACAATTAATGACAAAAGAATTTAGTTTAGTAGACAAATAATTTGGGACATATGGAGTAAATGAAAAACAAATTGAGACGAGTTTTTAAGCATAAAAATTGCCCAAATGTCAGAGGAACAAAAATCAAACCTCTTGAGGTTCAAACTAGGAAGCTCATACATCATGAACTCCTCAGTTAAGCGTCAACAAACAGTGTGTGGGGCTAGTCAAAAATCACCCAAATGTCAAAGTAGTCTCAGGATGAGTGACCTCCTAGGAAGTTTTCCCAAATAGTGTGTGAGCGACAACAAAACACGTTGAAAGGACTCGTGGTGGTTTGTGGGGCTAGTCAGTGATCCTTGAAGCAGTTATCGATAATGTTTACGGTCTGGGTGTTTATAGATGGTATTAAAGCAGACCAACGGTCATGAGATGCACTAGTGGACGGGAGATCCATGGGTAGCCACCTTGCGAGGAAAAGATTCTGGATTGGATTGAGGCAAAAGGAAGACGTTGTGCGATTAAGTGGGGGTGATTGTAACACCACAGATATATGAATAAAAAGTGGCTTAAAGGGATTGGAACAACTACTTATATCACCAAGGTGTACATTACTTTTAGGAAGTTCATTCGTCGGGAACTCCCCAGTTAGGCATGCTTGGCTGGGAAATAGTCTCAAGATCAGTGCCCTCTTGGGAAGTTTTCCCAAGCAGCGGAAGAAATGCGTTGGAAGGACCCGTGGTAATTTGTTAGGTCAATTGTTGATCCCTAAAGCAGTTAGTGGCATGTCCACGCCCAGGAGGGATCGAGGCATTATAACATGGTCCAACCAATTAAACCCCAATAGTATTCGTCTCTAAGTTCCTCTCAAGGAATCAAAATTCCAAGGATTTTTTGGACTATACACGATATCCCAAATTCTCTCAGAGTTGATAAAGTGGTTGGCAGTTATTTCCTCTTTCGGTCAACAGTTATTTCCTCTTTCTCTATATATCATTTGAATCAAAATTGAAATCTCTCGGAGCAACTTGTTTTCAGTTCAATTATCTTTCTTGAATTTGATACCCATCCTATCTCCAAGGATCCATTGAGTTCCTCTATTACGAATCGACCTAGTTTTGAGAACATTTTTCCAAACCAAAGAGTCTTGGGCCTTAATATTATATCCAAAAAAATTCTCTTTTTCTTAAAGGAAATTGAATTTAAATAATCTTAACGTTGGGTCATAGTAGACTAAAAAATATGGATTTTGGGTCATAATAGACTAAATAATATGAACTTTAGATTTGGTTCTAAATAATCTGAACATTGGCTCCCTTGGATTCTAGTAGCACGTCACCGAGTTAAGTTGAACATAACACGACGATGGGATGACAATAATAAGCTGACATGGCACATCTAAAAATCCCAAGCACGTGCCTCCGCCGCCAAGTCATCCCGCCGCCGAGTTAAGTTCAACTTAATTCCGAGGCGTGCTACTAGAATCCAAGGGGGTCTAAATTCAGATTGTTTAAAACAAAATCTAAAGTTAAGATTATTTAGTCTACTATGACCCAAAGTTCAAATTATTTAAATCCAATTTCCCTTTTCTTAAATTTTTTTTCCTACTTATTTGTGTCCATAAACCGTTATCTTCAAGAATCTTCCAAGCTAATTTGCATTGGAACACAATGTTAATTAGTGGCCTTGGCCTTTCTAAGTCCTAATCCTTTATAATACTTTGGGGTACAAAATATATACAAATTCAAAATAGTACTAAATAAAATAAATCTAAAAAGTGTCCACATATTAAATCACAAGTTTGTCAATCACGATGAAATCACTTTACTTTTTTAGTGTATATATATATGGAAATTGGATTCTAATAATCCCTACTTTTGTCAATAATTCTTACTTTCAATTTGTATTCTGGTGATCCAAAAATAAATAAAATTGTATTGTAGTGGTACCAAATCCATCACCACATTCTTTTTTTTTTTATGTCTACCCCATATTGTTTTTGTTTTTTCGTTCGTGCCCCCAGATATGTAATGAAGTGTAGTTGCTAAAACATTTTTTAAATTTTTTTTTGAGATTCCGAGCAATTAATATGATTTTTTAAAAAGAATAAAATTGAAAAAATCATAAAAAATAGAAAAAAAAATCAAAAAAATTGGGAGAAGTGCTGTAAATTCATTAAAAATCGTGGTAAAGTGCTATACCAAGTTTTGAATCAAATGCAACACAAAATCTATGATATTTAGGGTATACTCTAGATTATGTCCACTACAATACAATTTTATTTATTTTTGGACCACCAGAATACAAATTTAAAGTAGGAATTATTAGAATCCAATTTCCATATATATATATATATATATATATATATATTCTGGTAGTCCAAAAATAAATAAAATTGTATTGTAGTGGGACATAATCTAGAGTATACCCTAAATATCATAGATTTTGTGTTGCATTTGATTCAAAATTTGGTATAGCATTTTACCACGATTTTTAATGAATTTACAGCACTTTTCCCAATTTTTTTGAATTTGTTTTCTATTTTTTATGATTTTTTCAATTTTATTCTTTTTAAAAAATCATATTAATTGCTCGGAATCTCAAAAAAATAATTTTAAAAATGTTTTAGCAACTACACTTCATTACATATCTGGGGGCACGAACGAAAAAACAAAAACAATATGGGGTAGGCATGAAAAAAAAAAGAATGTGGTGATGGATTTGGTACCACTACAATACAATTTTTTTTTACCACCAGAATACAAATTGAAAGTAGGGATTATTGTCAAAAGTATGGATTATTAGAATCCAATTTCCCTATATATATATATATATATATATATATATATATATATATATATAGAGAGAGAGAGAGAGAGAGAGAGAGAGAGAGAGAGAGAGAGAGAGAGAGAGAGAGAGAGAGAGAACGAATGTATATATATATATACATTCGTTCTATATATATATGGAACGAATGTGGTAGGAAGAAAATTTAGGAATTTAGATAGGAATGTGAGAAAAGCAAATCGCAATTCATGATTTTGCATCTAACACTGTGTGGTCATGGATATCAGAGAGTGTGGTCATGGATATTAGAGAGTGCATATATATATCTGAAATAAGGCTTCAGGTTCCATGCACCAAGTGGTTCTGTACAAACATTCTTAATAAAATTTAGTCTCAATAAAAATTACAACTGTGTGTTTTGTAGGACTAGTTTCTAAAACAAGTGTGTGTGTGTGAGTATCAAGTTCCATGCATCCAGTGCTTCTAGGTTATAGATTTCGTGATTCGCGGAACCTAACCTGTAATTGACAACTTCCATATTCTGGTTCAGGATAGTAGTTTAGGAATCTACCCATTTGATCAGTTTTGATCAGGTTTCAGGTTCTGAACCTCGCTCACCCCTACTTGCTAATTGCTAGGGCAATACCTTGGGAGTGTTTAGCTACCCAACTTTTTAGGTACCTTTTAGCTTTTTGGACAATGTATTTTTTTGACTAAGATCAAAAAGCTACTTCATGCGTGCTTTTGGTAAGTAACTTTTTATATTAATGTTTTGGATTCAATAAACTAGTTTTCAAAAAGTTACTTGATGAAACTTTTTGAAGTAATTTTTCACAAAAAGCTAATTTATCAAACATTTTTTCTACAATCCGCTAACTCAAACATATAAAGTCAAACAATTAATTTAAACATTTTTTAACTAACAGCTACAAATTAACAGCAATCAACCACCAACTGATTGCCAAACAGGACTCTTATTTTCGTTGCGAAATGTGTGTTGGATTGGAAAGGAAGGGATGACTATTATTGAGTTGTATGGGGTGCAATGAAATCTATGACCCCACTCATCATTGGCTCTCAAGAATATCTCCCAGAAATATATCCCTATCAGTTACTTGGTGAATAATGCATGTAAGAAAAACAAAAACGTGATTTTTACTATTTTTTCCTCTGAATTTACCGTAAAACTTGGGCTCCATCTGCCAATATTATTGAGTACTATTATTCCTTTCATTTTATGATAACTCATTTTCACCTTTTTAACATTTATTTTTAATAATATCTTAAAAATATAATATTATATTTTTTGATAAGAAAAATATTATGAATTCAATGATATAAATTTATATTATAAATTATTATATATTTAAAAATTTAATGATCATGTTTTTTTTATATGAAAATTAAGGCAACATATTTCCAAAAATCAGAGTAATTTCAAAATTATATGTCTAGATGATATGTACATATCGGTGTTCTTTGTAAGAGTAAACTACTCACAATATTTTTTGGGTTTCTGGCTCAAGATAATCCAAAGTCGGAGGTCATTAGCTGAAAATAATCCAAACTCACTTTTTTGTTGAAAATAATCCAAACTTTTAACCTACTTACTCGGACTAAACCGAAATCGATTTCCGATTTTGGAATGCTGACTGGGGTCTATGGAAGATAACGAAGAAGGAGAGAGAAGAATGAGAGGAATTAGAATGAAGGCAAACAGTTAGGGTTGGGTCAAATTTTAAATTTTTGGGGTTGGAAGACTAAATTTATAATGTTAAAGTGTTTTTATTTTTAATCAATTGTCATGTCATTATAATTAGTTTAAGTGAGTTGGGGTCTACATAAGCTTAAAAAAATTCAAAACCAAAATCAATTAAAGACACACGTGCTCAGGCTGCTCAGTCAGCATTCCGACGCCGGAAATCAATTTCGATTTAGTATGAGTAAATAGGTTAAAAGTTTGGAGTATTTTCAGCCAAAATGTGAGTTTGGATTATTTTCAACCAATGACCTCCGACTTCGGATTATTTTGAGCCAAAAACCCATATTTTTTTTACTTATTTCTATCCATTTCTAATATTTCTATCTAAACCTACCTAAATATACATAACTTTTCAAAAAATTACCCGGAGGTACCCCAATATTTGGGGAAACTATTTTTCGGTACCTCTACTTTTTAAAACTCATTTTGAGGTATCCTTACTTTTTGGGTTAGTAATTATTTGGTACTTTTCCGGCCATCAATTTTATTAAGTGATTGAAATACCCTTATTCTTCTTCTTTAAGGGTATTTCTTAAAAGATGGAAGATAAGGATATTTAGGTCACTTAACCAAATTGATGACCGAAAAAGGGCCTAATAATTTCTAAACCAAAAAGTAAGGGTACCCCAAAATGAGTTTTGAAAAGTTGGAGTACCTGAAAAATATTTCACCAAAAATTAGGGTACCTTCAAATAATTTTTTGATAACTTTTTCATGTACATCTACCTACTTTTATATAAGCTACTCAAACCTAGTCAACCTTACTTACCCAACTTCTACATATCTACCAAAGAACAGGGACATAGTGTAGTATAAGGTTAATCTTTTTTATAAAAAAAATAACTATTTATTTCATATATGTATATAATAATTTAATTCAAAATCAAAAAAAGATTTGTAATATATATATATATATATATATATAGTAAGCAGTCCAATCCAATGAACCTGTTACAGACGAGTTAAAGGGATGACAAAGCCCAATACACGCTCCAAACATTCCTTTGAAAAAGAAATGTTCCACCTCAGTATCAAACTCAAGCGGAAAAGTTGAAAGCTGGAGCACTTGTCATCCATATAGAGCTATCAATTTGTTACATAATCAGACAACCCGACATGAACCAGCCCGAAAATTAGAGACTATATATGTTTCAACTTAAATTAGAGAAACAGTAGATGAATGAGTTGTTTTTGTAGTGTAATAGTCAAGAATTCCAATGAAAAGCCACAAAATTGAACACAATTGAACTTAAAAAGTAAAATTCTCGGGTCAAAAGAGCATGTTAGGTTTGACTCGCTAATTTAAGAGTTTTTCAAGTTCGGTTTATTTTGAGTTTGGATCCAGAAAATCGTGCTCAAAACCCAGAATTCGGCGTGGGTTGGTTTAACTCACTAATTTACAAATTTTTCCGGTTCAATTTATTTTAAGTTTGGGTCAAGAACATCAAGTTTAAAACCGTACCCAAATTTACGAGGGGATTCAAACCATTCGGGTTATCAGGTCGGGTGAAAAAACGGCACATCTAATTATCATTAATTAAGTAATTAATGTTTGTTACTCTATCCAAGGACAAGGGTTTAAGCATTGGCCTGATTAATAAGGATTTATCATTTCCCAAATATTCTCCAATTTCTTTTAATTTCTGATCTTTTTATGTAAGTGGTGAAGGCAACAAGGATGAGACAGTCATACTAATTGCTGGCTAGCTATATTACCTACAGTTATTGGTTTAAAGTATGTTCAGTTGAAATCATACAAAAGAAATGGAAAACATATTTTAAAAACAAACGGTACTTGAGTTTTTATATTTTAAATAATATGAGATAAAAATAAATATTAAAAACAAATTATTGCCATTTGTTTTTTAGGATAAAATAATTTTTACCTTATTTTTAATTTCATAAGGTGTTCTTTTAGTAGGTTCAAATGGAGTGCATGTTGTTTCGAAATTCCCCCCCCCCCACTACATCTGATTCTCTGGAAATAACCGATCTTTTGATTATTACCTTGACTGTTTGATGTGGACATTAACAAAAAGGGCGACCTAAAAATCTTATAAGACTGTGAGACGACTATAAAGCTTTCTAAGAAGGAGCGGTTGTTGGGTTTCAAAGCCTAATTGGATCAGGTCGTTTCTTCAGGAGTGTATGGCCTTTTCTAGTTTTTTGTCTTCCCTTTTGGTGGTTTATTTGAGATGTCTCTTACTTGGTTTTGTTTGCTTGTTTTGGTGTCTCTTGGTTGGTTCATTGCCTTGGTAGGTGATTTAAGGTGTTGTCTTTGTTTTATTCTTTAGTTGTGTTTGTTTGGTGGTGTTTTGAACTATATATGTCGATTGGCTTCTTTTTAAGCTTTTGCCTCTGATTATTGGAAAAAAAATTAGTCTAATCTTGTGCACCTCATTTCAAAAAGAAAATTAAAGCAACTACTATACAAGCAAAGGATAAAAGGTTTTTGGTGTCAAATAGTCAGCACTATAGAGCTTGTGATTCAAAATAATTCAAATTAACTTTTTGGACACCAACAGACTAATTTTTATCATATTTTCCTAGATTAAACCAACACCAATTTATGATAATGAGAAACTGACGTGACATTGATACCATCTACTAAGGGATGTCTGCGTGGTCAACTTGTTTTCACCCAAAATTGAGGGAACCATGGTGTTTTCGCCTCAAAACTTACAAAATTTGCATTAAAAAAAAAACAAAACCAAGTGTTACATAAAAACGGCGATAAAGTTTAAACATTTTTCATCATAATAATCCTAATCCACTCTCAAAATTTCCTAGAAATATAGTCAAAACATGCACTTATCAATATATTTGAAAATTCCCAACAATCCAAAATAGCATTTAATGATTTACGTTTATCGTGAAATTTTATCATTGGAGTTAGAGCCACTCTTGATCCCAAATGGGTTGCGCGTCACAGTTAAATTGTGGGTCCAAACATTAATTGTGGATATTAGATATGATTTACTTATTCAATATTACTGACCAGAAGTAATGTCAAACTATCATAAGACAATTAGTATTGGTAGCAATATTACATTTGGTGAACTAGATAAATTGTGGATATTAGGTATGATTTACTTATCCAATATTATTTATCAATTTTTGTAACTACACTTGTTGAACTAGTAATAGTAATAATTGGTTTGAAAGTGTAAATTAGGAAATAAGTATATTCTTACTTATTTCCTAACCCAATTCAACAAGTATTACCCACTTACTTGTGTTGTATGATAAGTTTAAATTCGACTGAATGTTGATATGATATGGATGATAATGAAATGATCAATGAGGGTGTGCAAGACATTCCATTAGTGAGAGTGAAATTTAAATCGTGAGATTGATGGTGAGGTCCTCACGACACGGGTTTAATGGTGAGTTTATCACACATATATTTTAATTATATTTTTTCCTCTCTCCTCCACCTTATTTTTTATCAATATACATGCAACAACAACGACAACGAACCTCATTATAGTCCCACTGACATGGGTTTGAGGGGATCTAGATATAGTCAGTCTTCCCTCCATGCATGAGAATGCATGAAAAGGCTGATTCTAGCGGACCCAAAAGAGGGGAAAAAAAGAGACTGAAAGGGGAGCCAAAAAAAGAAGAGAGCCATATACTCAAGGGGGAGATAAAGGTTTGGATCCATGCTCTTGGTGGGTAGCGATTGCACAAAAAAGTAAGACTTTCTTGAAAAACATCTGCAATGCAAACACAAGAATACACACACACACACACACACACACACACACACAAAATACAAGCAACCATTCGATAACCTTTCATCTCCTTACCCGACTACCTTAATCCTAGCCCTCCACACACTCATATCTAGTGTCTTGTCATCCACTAAGTCTACATGTTTCAAGTTGTTGGAAATATTTCAAGAGTATAAGACAATTATATAGCCTAAAAATAAAGTATATCAATGTAACGCTCTGGAAATTCAATTCTAAACTTAACGGTCAAAGTCAAACATTGATTAACATTAACAGCGGAAGACTCTCTTTTTTTCATTGGGCGTTACTGCCGTATCCCCGAAGGAATACAAGGCAAGAAGGAAAAGAAACTAACTAATTATTAATTACTTCAATTTAACAAACGAAAGAAACTTCAATTCTAGGAACAACACAAACTAAGCATTACTAACTTCAACTCTAGAACATAAACTAAACTTTATTCATAGAACTTCTAACTTCGATCTATCGTCCTCACTTCTAGTTCCCGTTCCCAACACAAAACTCTTCACCTAAAAACAAAACATTTAAAAAAAAAGAGGAGGACTCAATAATGTCTACCCCTAACCGTCAAAACAATTTAAAATTCATTTCAATTCATTTTTGGGGGAGAAGTGAACAAGTCAAATCTTTTCAAAATCAACTTTCTTTCCCAACCAACCATAACCATCTTTCAGATTTATTAAGCAGGCGGACCTTGCTTATTTGGCCCTCGAAGTCCAATGACTTCGCTATAATCATATCACAATCTCATCATAATCTCAATCTCAATATCAATCTCAATCAATCACAATCTCAATCATACGGATGGCCATCCATTTCACACACATGCAAAAAACTAACCCCGGGGAAGTAGCACTTATCAGGCATCCCTGATCTCTTGACAACCCCCCTCAAGGATACCACATCCTGGTCTTCGGGGGTATTGCCCGAACCCGCATTTACGTCACGTTTGAATTATTAATCAGGTTTAATATCATACTAATCCAACTCAAACAATCCAATCCAATCCAATCCCAAATTTCCAAAACCATTTCCAAATCACACGTAAACGACTGTCCATATTTTTCCAACATCAAAGAACATATCCAACATCTAAAAACAGACAGTCAAATTTTCCACCATAAAATCCCTTCGGGATGCAAATCGCAAAACACCGGAAAAAAAAATCAACAAAATAATTAAAGTGCATCCCAGCGGGATTTAGGACATAGACATTACCTGGAGGTCTTCACTTCACTCTCATACACACACTTGGGTTCACTAAACGAGTCAAATTGACCCGAACCTATAAAGAATAAGTTCTAGAGTTAATAGCGGCATAACGAAGTCAGCGTATGCACTCTCTACCTTACCCGACCCTAATTACAGCATAGTAACATACCAATATAAAATACTAAAACATAAAATGTAATAATTATTAGCAAAATCAATAACTTTTCACGAAATAGCTAAACTCATAATTTGAGGTAACTATAATCGTAGTAAAATCTATAAAAAGTCCAATTTGATAAACTTTATAATTAAGGAATTTGATAAACTTTATAATTAAGGAATTCAACTTTCACTATCAAAGTAATTGTAATATCGATAATAATCACAACAAGTGATTTAAAACAAAATCATGTGAATAAGTAACATCAAATTTCAAATCTTTTTGTGTAAACTTTCAATTTAAACACTACAACTATAATTCAACCATATCAAAATCTACAAAACAAATTTCTAGTTTACAATCTGTAAAACGTTTTACACCCCCCAAAATAATTTCATCAATAAACACTGAATTTTACAAACAGAAGTTAAAAATCATGAGTTTACAAAATTTAAATCAGATTACAAGATATAATATAAATAATATTGATAATAATAACAATAAAACAACACACAACACTTAAAAGGGTAGAGTTAGGGTTTATACTAGGGAAGGGTGGCTGGCGGCGACCAGGCAGGCGACGACGACGACGGTGAGGTCACATCACGGCAGAGGGCATGGTGGTGGTCGGAGCGGCAGAGGGCGGCAATCGGGGTTTGGGTCGCGCACCACAGCAGCCCACTGGAGTTCGTGGCTTTCTTGCATCTGGGTGGATGAACGACGACTTCTGGGCGTCCGACGGTCAGCACGACGTTGGGGCGGTGGTGGTCCGCACACAATGTGGCGCCAGCAGAGCACGTATAGGAGAGATCTAGAAGAGAGAGATGAAGAGAGAAGGAAAGACACAAGAGAGAGAATAGAGGGAAGACGAGGAGGCGGCTGTTGGTGGTGGTCTGCGACGGCCGACGAGGGTTTCCGGCGAATAGAGGTGGCGGCGGTTGGCTGACGGCAGGTTTGGAGGAGAAGAGAGGAGAAGAAGGAGGTAGGGTTAGGGTTTTTGTAACTAGGGTTTGGTTTACTAATTATCTATATACTCCCTAAACTAATTTAGCAAACTAATTTGTAAAATAATTAACTACTAATCTGCTACTATTAATAGCTATAGGAAGAAAATTATAAATTGTATTTTCTCAACTAATAATAATAATAATAATAATAATAATAACCTAATAATTGCCATACAATTAACTCAAGGACAACACATAATTTATCAAATATTAGCATGTAAAAATTACAAGAATACCCCTACTCCCACGCACATAGAAAATTACTAAAACACCCTTGTTAGTCCATCATCGGTCCTATGAGCTCAAGTGTTAGCGGAAATAATCGCCAGTAAAATCTCAAAAATCTAACAGAGTCAACTTAAGCAATTAACGACGTAACGGTCAACACCTTCAAATTTTTGGGGTTTTACATCAGTACCCCCTTAAAAGAAGTTTCGTCCTCGAAACTTAAACTTAAAACCAACGGTCTACCAGATGAAAACTTAAACTTAAAACCAACAATCTGCCAGATGAAACTAACCCAAAAACTCGGGGTTTTACATCGTTACCCCTTTAAAAGAAGTTTCGTTCTCGAAACTTAAACTGGAACACACTAACCAACGAGACCTTTGTTTTAGGAACTCTCACTCACCCCATTTTATGCACTTTCAAGTGCTACAAAGTCACAATAGCTAAAGCCAAAGGCAGTCTTCTATTTCCAATCCCAGTATAACATTTGATCATCCCCCCTAAGGTATGACTTATAGCCATTCTGACCTGAAACGTCTGTGGTTGAAATCGACGACTTATGACCAAGTTTAACCGAACTTTTTATTCATCCCCATCCTCAATCTTCTAACACCGTGGACTAGAATCAATTGAAACGCGCACCGTAGATACTTATCTATTCCCAAGATATGATAAGTTCCTCGAATATTCAACTAATAACGATCTCCTCCCGGCCTAAGATGGCATAACGTAATGGTACTCTCTCAAAATTTTCCAAAAGTAGGCCCAAGATAATAGATCATATTGGTAATTCCGCAACCAGTTTCAATCCATACAATCCTCAAGTAATGCCAAAGTATCCAGGATTCCTTTAACTTAACTATAGTGCTCTCCTTCCTTCCCATTAATCAATGTCACAATTAGGCCAACCATTGTAAGACTATATGAGAACCGCACACATTTGGGTGACATGACTTTTTCAAGAAAACCTTATTAGCCATATGAGGAATAAAAGAAAAATATTAACTTGATGCCTCCAAATTCCAATGAGCCTTAAGCTTCTCTCCTATAAAATGACCAAAAAGCTACGCTCGATCACTTAGACTGCGAAGGAACTCCTACTGTTAAGAAGGATACATAAGACACAACGGGAGTGTAAAGCGATTGTGGAAGCTACTAAGCTGGACTAGACTATTTGGAGCTACACAACCTCATGACCTACACAGAAGGGAAAACATTCGCGGATTGTTAAGATGGCTATAAACACTAAGAGAGATATACAACTCTGAAAAGGACTCACTCATAATTTTCCAAGACATGATCAATGCTACAACTACTTTACAAACCACTCTTTAACTCCAAAACACCTAATCACGCCCAAGAACTTCTTATTTAACTTACGGATTCCTAACAAAACTAGCACTTACATATTATTATCCTCTCAACCTGTCAAAAAGAGTTTCGTCCTCGAAACTCGAATAATACTAAATCGAACAACGCTTCAACAAGGAATCAAACTTACTCAATAATTTCGTAAGAGTAGTTAATTAACTCCAATAAAAATTACATTATACCCAACTGCAGCTTAAGAGGTTTTGAATATTTACTAAACCACCAAAATCATTCTAAATCATCAAATCGATACTGGGACCACTAATTGGGTAATGACCACGTCCACCACATATTTCAAGCCTAAAATGTATAGGGAAAAAAATGTCAAGCTACATTCTTCCTTCCTACCTCCCATCATTTATTTCCCTTAGCGATATCACCGCGATCCACGTATAAATACCCAAGCATGCTCAAACATTTCGCATAGCTCATCGAACGTCAGGCACAAGATATTCATTAAATCTAATTTCTTCCTTAATAGTTCCAGATAACAGAAGTTACTATCGATAGAGACTAATTAAGCACATAAAAAAAATTGCAATCGTAGCAACATACGATGTCCAAACGAACTCAAGTTAGGTAACACTTAGCATAATCGAACAAATAATATTTCCCCAATGTCATCATATCCAAACAGACTTCTAAAAAAGATACAAAAGAAAAATTGAACCAACAATTCAAACAATATTCACACGAGACTTAATCACATAGGATTTAACAACCATTGTGTGCGCCCAAACACTTGCAAATTGTCTCATGGCTTATACTCGCTTCTTCGATAATCAACTTAGTTTTATTCGCACGTTCATAAGTAAAGGCATGCTACACTAAATATATAGTTAAGTGAAAAAACGTATGTGTATGAATATCATTATGAAAGTAGGCACAGGTGAGACCCTGAATTGTAAAATGCCAAGTAAACTCACTTGAACTCTCAAGAAAATAAAGGAAAAGAATCAATATCAAGCAGTTATAGGTCATGTACCTCCCCACCGCATCCCAAAGTGGATAAAAACTCCTCCAATTTACCACCTTGTCACTTTAGCAAACTTCATTAATCGTAGGGTGTTGTAGATCCTTAAATTTCCCACTTGGGAAGCCCAAGTCCCTGTGACTAATGGTTCCAACTAGGGTACCGAACCCTTACAACCAAATTCCTTCCATCGGGATACCAATCCCTTCTACCAACTAACTCAACCGAGTTATCAATTTCCCACTCCAGAACATTTCAACCAAGGTGCCAAATCTCCCATAGTTCCAATCTTGTAATTCAACTTTGCCCAATCAACTTCGCAACTTGCAACTAATATAACAACTGCACTACCCCAATTCAACCACAAATACCCTTGACCATTGCATGACCAAAAGTTTGAAATCCCTCACACCACTCTTCACATTTATTGATTCGATACTTGATTACTAACGCTCCGAGCTCCCAATAAATATCGTAACCTAAAATCTTGCTCAGCACAACTTCACCTTAAAAGTACTCAGTTAACATCAGCTCTCCCAAGAAAAGAAAAAAAATCGATGTTTCCTTGGTTTATCGAAAGTCCTCAACTTGACATGTCATTCGGAACCAAATTCAACTCACAAGTCCACACAACACTTTCATTTCAACTATGCAATTCCACTCAAATCCTAGCGTGCACTTTCCCCACAAGGACCCCCTTAACTCAAACCTTCGACACAAAAGGATCAAGTATTATCCTAAGCCTCCGTTTAACCTCAATAACAAAAGGTCCAGTCGAAACCCAACCCCACTTAAGAACTTCCACATAGCCTCCCAGTCCAGACAAATGCCAAAATTCCCCATGGGCCCAAAAAGTGTAGTAGCGATCAATTACCCCATGTACATCGAAGTTGGAATACTTAAAGTTAAGCCTACTAGGGTAATTCCTTATATTCCTCGATATTCAGTATCCCTAGTTAACCCTAACATCATGGTATGCACACCAATATAGAAAAATAATTGAAACCTTACAAATTTGCACTTAATGTGTTTTAAAGAAATATATGACGGCCCGCTCAACATACCAAAGATAACCCACCACCATCTGTTCAATCTAAAGCAACACAATCCAAACTTCAACCCACGACTCAAAACCTAATAATTTGATATCAAAGTTATATTTAAGCCTTAACTTGAAATCTTATACCCACTCTTCAAAGTCCAGCTTAAACATACGATAGTCAACAAAATCCTAATTCATCTCCACATCTTTACCCAAACTTAAGCTTTGTTCCCCCCCGAAAAGTGACGACCCAAGACCTCGACCAATACCAAGTGTAATTCTAATACTACTCCTACATCTTTCATTCGTGCTCGATACCTAAATGACCAATTCTAAACCCAACTTTACCCTAGCAAATTCTCTTTTTTTTTTCTATTCAGGCCCACAAATCAAGGTCAAACCCAATTGTACATTGGCACCAACAAAATGTTGTGATGACAGTTACACCATCATGCTCAAAAGTTTAGAACAAGCATATTATGGTACATTCTTATTGTCCTCAACCTCCATCACCTTTAGTCAATCCCAATCGCCACAATCCATACACCAAATGTCAAACAATCATATCAGGAGCCTTACTAAATCAAACCCAAATAGTTTAATCAGAGACTCCCAAGAGATTGACTCAAAACATAGTATTTCTAGCTTCATAATTTCATACTTAGCATTAAACTCATGCGTAACATCTTTGGTACGAGAGAATAAATCAAATCACCTTGAAAATGAAACACATTAATGGGACCATGAAGGAATAATCAAATCGACGCAACCCAACCCACACCTACACTCACACTCTGATTTTAACGTCCAAAGTTCTAACTAAACGCCTAATAGACACTTAGGAGCTACTAGGTCGTAACCCAGAGCTCTGATACCATTCTGTAACGCCCTGGAAATTCAATTCTAAACTTAACGGTCGAAGTCAAACGTTGACTAACATTAATAGCGGAAGACTCTTTTTTTTTCATTGGGCGTTACTGCCGTATCCCCGAAGGAATACAAGGCAAGAAGGAAAAGAAACTAACTAATTATTAATTACTTCAATTTAACAAACGAAAGAAACTTCAATTCTAGGAACAACACAAACTAAGCATTACTAACTTCAACTCTAGAACGTAAACTAAACGTTATTCATAGAACTTCTAACTTCGATCTATCGTCCTCACTTCTAGTTCCCGTTCCCAACACAAAACTCTTCACCTAAAAACAAAACATTTAAAAAAAATGAGGAGGACTCAATAATGTCTACCCCTAACCGTCAAAACAATTTAAAATTCATTTCAATTCATTTTTGGGGGAGAATTGAACAAGTCAAATCTTTTCAAAATCAACTTTCTTTCCCAACCAACCATAACCATCTTTCAGATTTATTAAGCGGGCGGACCTTGCTTATTTGGCCCTCGAAGTCCAATGACTTCGCTATAATCATATCACAATCTCATCACAATCTCAATCTCAATATCAATCTCAATCAATCTCAATCTCAATCATACGGATGACCATCCATTTCACACACGTGCATAAAACTAACCCCGGGGAAGTAGCACTTATCAGGCATCCCTGATCTCTTGACAACCCCCCTCAAGGATACCACATCCTGGTCTTCGGGGGCATTGCCCGAACCCGCATTTACGACACGTTTGAATTATTAATCAGGTTTAATATCGTACCAATCCAACTCAAACAATCCAATCCAATCCAATCCCAAATTTCCAAAACCATTTCTAAATCACACGTAAACGACTGTCCATATTTTTCCAACATCAAAGAACATATCCAACGTCTAAAAACAGACTGTCAAATTTTCCACCATAAAATCCCTTCGTGATGCAAATCGCAAAACAACGGAAAAAAAATCAACAAAATAATTAAAGTGCACCCCAGCGGGATTTAGGACATAGACATTACCTGGAGGTCTTCACTTCACTCTCATACACACACTTGGGTTCACTAAACGAGTCAAATTGACCCGAACCTATAAAGAATAAATTCTAGAGTTAATAGCGGCGTAACGAAGTCAGCGTATGCACTCTCTACCTTACCCGACCTTAATTACATCATAGTAACATACCAATATGAAATACTAAAACATAAAATATAATAATTATTAGCAAAATCAATAACTTTTCACGAAATAGCTAAACTCATAATTTGAGGTAACTATAATCGTAGTAAAATCTATAAAAAGTCCAATTTGATAAACTTTATAATTAAGGAATTTGATAAACTTTATAATTAAGGAATTCAACTTTCACTATCAAAGTAATTGTAATATCGATAATAATCACAACAAGTGATTTAAAACAAAATCATGTGAATAAGTAACATCAAATTTCAAATCTTTTTGTGTAAACTTTCAATTTAAACACTACAACTATAATTCAACCATATCAAAATCTACAAAACAAATTTCTAGTTTACAATCTGTAAAACATTTTACACCCCCCAAAATAATTTCATCAATAAACATTGAATTTTACAAACAGAAGTTAAAAATCATGAGTTTACAAAATTTAAATCAGATTACAAGATATAATATAAATAATATTGATAATAATAACAATAAAACAACACACAACACTTAAAAGGGTAGAGTTAGGGTTTATACTAGGGAAGGGTGGCTGGCAGCAGCAGGGGCGGCGACCAGGCAGGCGGTGACGTCGACAGTGAGGTCAGGCAATCACGGCAGAGGGCACGGTGGTGGTCGGAGCGGCAGAGGGCGGCAATCGGGGTTCGGGTCGCGCACCACAGCAGCCCACTGGAGTTCGTGGCTTTCTTGCATCTGGGTGGATGAACGACGACTTCTGGGTGTCCGACGGTCAGCACGACGTTGGGGCGGTGGTGGTCCGGCGACTGCTGCGGTGGCGCGGCAGAGAGCACGAGTAGAGGGAGAGATCTAGAAGAGAGAGATGAAAAGAGAAGGAAAGACACGAGAGAGAGAATAGAGGGAGGACGAGAAGGCGGCTGTTGGTGGTGGTCTGCGACGGCCGGCGAGGGTTTCCGGCGAATGGAGGTGGCAGCGCACTACAACGAATCATGCCAGTAGCTACATTTATTTGGTAATAATCCTACATTTAGAGGTGTAGCTTTAAAATCATGGCTACATCCCCACGAGGTGTAGGTATTTTGGGTGTGACTAAATTTAGCTACATGTGAAGCCATGTAGGTAATTTAGTTACATTTGGCAGGTGTAGATATCCTAACCCTAATTCCTACATGTTAAAGGTGTAGCTATTTAATATCATGGTCGTAGCCTTATCATTATGGAAATTATTTTAAATTAAAAATTGTTACATGTATCAAGTGTAGCTATTAATTTAGTTATATTTTTAAATACATACCTAACGTAGTATTATTATTATTATTATTATTATTATTATTATTATTATTATTGTCGTCGTCATATACACACACGCATGAATAGAAATATATGGAAACAAATTCATCGTAATTAAGCAAATAATTTTTTTTTTATATTCAATATATTGACAAGGGAAAGGGTACATCATTAAATTACATATAGTTCACAAAATATTTAAAAAAAAAAAAAACCTTGTTTGCTCACTGAAATGTAAGTCGAACACTTTGACTAGTAGGAACCCTATGAGAAATACAATATTGTCTATTCTTTTTTCTGAGCTAGCTCAACACACATTGTACGTTATCCTTTAGCTTGCTCGATCATTGTGTTCACTTGGAAAGACTCTATTTCGATTGTCATTACCTGATTGATTAATGAAGCAGCTGAAAAGGAAAAAGGTAGACATGTCAAATATTAATAATCTAAACATAAGAAAATTTCTCTGATAAAAAAAAATAACATAAACCAATTGCATATTTACCTGAAGAACCAACTTTTTCAGTGTCTGCTATACCTAATTGAAACTCATTCTGCAAATGAGCTTTAGTCTGTAAACAAATCCACAAAATCACAACCCAACGTATTAATTATATCATACATTTTGCCAATTTGACTTGGAAATAGTCAAATAAAATGCTAGTCTTGTTTGCTGATCAAAAAATTTCATCTGTTGGATATTATAGAGTTAAGACCAAGAGGAATGACAATCGAAATTAAGCATCCAACTCATTTTTCAAAATTCAGCCAACACAACAAGCTAGCAATTAAGTGTAAACAAATAATCCAAGAAAGAAAGACACAAGAAACTTGAATCGACAAATTTAGGAAATGACCATAATTCAACCCCAGAAATTGGAATAAGGTAAAAAAGACATGATAAAAGAACCCAGCCAAGAAAATATTCAAAGTATTGAATTAAGGTCCCGTTCTTTAATGTGTTAACGCACCCAAACGCAACGCAACTTACCGCAACTCTACCGCAACATAACGCAAATTACCATTACTTTTTAACTATATCCACCGCAACTTAACGCAACTTAACGCAACGCAAACACAACGCACAAAAAAACAGGGCCTAAATGTGCTTGATTCCGATTCAAACTAAAGCGAAGTGGGTCAAATTTATCACAAGAATAAGGAGCAGTATATGGATAACCAATGAAATTGGAAACTAAACTCCAATCGTTGAGCCTAATCCATGCAATCCCACTTTTCCCAAACTCAAGACAAAGGAATTACAGCATGAATTGCAAGAAAAGGGGTTTAATTTAGTACCTGCAACTGACGTTTTTCGATTATCAGCTTTCTCCCTAGCATTGTTTACAACATCATTTGCATTTGCTTTTCTCTTCACCTTTTCCTGGAATTCGCATAAATTGATAGGCATAATTTTGTGTGCTGATAAATATTGCAACTGTACATATATATCATCTCATCTTTTTGTTGTTGAAAGAGAGCAACTAATTACTGATTAATGAATAAGAAATAACGATAAATAATCAGCAAAACATGACAAACACTATCAATTAACATATAAGTTACCTGTTTGCCTGGGTTAATTTGACAATTTCTCTGGGTCAGGCTAAAGCGTTTGGGGATGAACATGTATTCAACGTGCATTCAATATTCAACAAAGCTCTGGTTCTGTTCCCAATCTTCAACCAAAAATCTCCAACCAAAACAGAAGAAAACAGTAACAAAACTCCGGTTTCATCTCTATCACTCAAAAATGACCTTTTCACATCGAATTGGCGTCGCGAGCAATCTGGAAAATTAGAAATTCCAGCCTCAACAAATCTCCGCTTCTGTTCCCAACCTTCAACCAAAAACCACTAACAAAAATAGAAGAAAATGGTAACAAGATCTTTGAAACCCCGATCTCTCTCTGTCACTCAAAACTGACCCTTTTCCTGTCGAATTTGCATTCTCCAAGCAGTCTGAGTTCAATTCCATTCGAAATTCCAGCCATGAGGGGAAAAAAACCTGTTCGGATCTCGTCGTTGATTCTGTCAATCACCTCTCTCTCTCTCTCTCTCTCGATCTGTGGCTGGCAGAATAGTGCTGATGGAAGGGAAGGAAGAGGCCGGGAGGGAGGGGGGCAATGAGGGAGATGGGTATTGGTGAATTAGGGTTCGTACAGAAACGATGGAGGGAGCAGTTGAGATTTGAGAATGAAAACAATGTTTTTTTAACTTAATTTAAATTTTGGATAATTAAGGTTTGGAGGGAAGTTGAATTTTTATTGGTGGGAGTGAATTTTAGTTTAAATTTTGGAAAAATAGGGTTGGAGGGAAGTGAAATTATTATTGGTGGGAATAAATATCAGTTTAGATTTCGAAAAAATATAATTAGAGAGAAATATAATTAGAGAGAAATGAAATTAGCTTCGGTGAGGGTAAGTTTTTTTTTTTTTTTTGGGGAAGAGTGAAAGCGCTTAATTTTTTTATCAATGGCGAACTAAACAAAAAAATAAGTTTGAACATTTTTTTAGTGGCAAATTAGTGGGAAAATTCCCTACACAATTCTAATAGTTGAAAATTTGAAGGAAATATTAAAAAGTAGTGATAACATAGTAGAAAATTTGTCATTGTTCTTGTCCAGTGGGAAAATTACAGTGAAAAATATAATGATTTCTAGCGAAGGTGGACTGTGTGGTGGGAGTTTGGGGGGCACAGTGTAGAGGTTGGGATTGCCGGATTGGTATTACCCTGACACAATATCTAATTTCAAGACAACAATACATATTAGTATTAGGGTTGAAATACATCTATACTTGCAAAAACATTGTTCAATACTCTTTTGCAACTTTTTGAATGAGAATTCAGAATTGTCTTCTAGACAAAAATTGACCAAACAGCAAGGAAATCAAAATGTAATTTAATTGAATGTTTCCAATTTACAATTAGACCAACAACCACCTCCCTCCCCCTGCTTGCCCAAACAAGAGTCACGACATCTTAGGAGGGCGGCACCAGCGGAGGAAGAGGGAGGGTGGTTGGAGGACTCTGCCGCCACCTTGTCGCTGGCACTAGAGAGGAAGCGGGCAAAGAGAGAGGAAGCGATGAGGGTGTGGGCCGGGGGAGTTGGGGGAGGGAGTTGATGTCGACGGTGTTGGAGTTCAGCGAGGCGTACGAGGCGGTAGAGAGTGCCTAGTTGCAGCAGACGATGGAAATGGAGAAACAGAGGATGAAATTTGCAAACGAATTGTAGTTGAAGAGGATCAAGTTCTTGAACCTGACATTATTAAATAATGATGTCCTAACCCGAATTAAATAATTCAGATTGATCAAATTCTAGTTTCACGGATTGTTGCTAACAAATAATTGAACCTGACATTATTTCTTTCCCATAAATCAGTATTTTTAATATATATATATATATATATATATATATATATTACTTACATATATTAGAGAATAAAAACATAGATTATAACGTATGCAAGAATTTAATGGATTCATTCTTAATTTATAGATAAAACTTTAGTCAAACGTACATTACAAAAACTCGAAGGTTGGTCCATCTAATAGGTTCCAAAAAAATGTAAAATGGAATATAATGACATGAAAATTTTAACCAATTTATTCTTCTTTTTTCATTGTCTCCAAATTGGATAAATTCAACAAAAACCTAAAACTATTTATTTTCCCACACAATACAAACAACTTGTGTGCCAAAATGAAAAAAAAAACAAAATCCAAATTAACCATTCATATGGCGTCCAAATGTAGCAAATCAAAATAAAACTACCTTTTAGAAATAGCTACACCTTTAAGGTGAATCAAACAATTAATACACCTTTTAAATGTAGCTAAACTTCAAATTGCTTCTACATTTGAAGAAGGTGTAGGTAATTTGGTGTAGCTACTGGACCCGATCCTTGTAGTGGCGGTTGGCTGACGGCAAGTTTGGAGGAGAAGAGAGGAGAGGAAGGAGGTAGGGTTAGGGTTTTTGTAACTAGGGTTTGGTTTACTAATTATCTATATACTCCCTAAACTAATTTAGCAAACTAATTTGTAAAATAATTAACTACTATTCTGCTACTATTAATAGTTATAGGAAGAAAATTATAAATTGTATTTTCTCAACTAATAATAATAATAATAATAATAATAATAATAATAATAATAATAATAACCTAATAATTGCCATACAATTAACTCAAGGACAACATATAATTTATCAAATATTAGCATGTAAAAATTACAAGAATACCCCTACTCCCACGCACATAGAAAATTACTTAAACACCCTTGTTAGTCCATCATCGGTCCTATAAGCTCAAGTGTTAGCACAAATAATCGCCAGTAAAATCTCAAAAATCTAACGGAGTCAACTTAAGTAATTAACGACATAACGATCAACACCTTCAAATTTTTGGGGTTTTACAATCAAGTATAAGGATCATATATAAGTGAAACAATAAGAATATAATCAACACGGGTGAAACAGGAAGCAACACGAGTCGTGTTGTCTTCCATAGAGTAAGGAAAGTATTTCTGGGCTCAACACGGGTCGTGTTGGAACAACACAGGTCGTGTTGCACCCAACACGGACCGTGTTGATCCAACACGGGTCGTGTTGAAGGTCATGATTGTTTTAAATGCTAACGGCTATATGATTTTGTGTAATTAGTGTTTGATATCGTTATTAAGCACGATTATTATGAGATTGCAACAGCTATATGACTTGACTTGGTCAAGGTCATATTAAGGCCATAATCTCTTCATTAAGACTCTTGATTGTCCTTTGACTAAGGTATCCTAAGAGGGTGGAATTCTCCTATAAATAGGAGACATCCTAGGCTATTTGAAACACATCATTCTAAGCTAATCACAACCTCATTCTTGTCTAGACTGCAGCTATACTTGAGTGATTCAAGTGATAATCTATTTCTTGACTGTTACAAGTGCTAATTTTATCCCTTTGAACATTTACGGTATAGTAAATAGTTTTAAGGAAAGTGAGTACTAGGCCATGACTCTTAGCGTTATCCAAGCGAGTTTCCATTGTTTTATACAACGTTTACTCCCTTTCCTCCAACACAAGTCACCCTTAATCATTTCCCAAATAGTTTTTCTTGGTCTCCCATACCCACGATGAATTGACAGGAATAGAATCTTTTTGCATCTCCGAACGGGACCGTGCTTGTTCCTCATGTACACATGACATGACTGAATCATCTCAATCTATTCTCTCGCAACTTATCGACAATGGAGGCTACCCTTAAACGTTCAAGATGCACATCATTCTTAATTTTGTCCAACTTTGTATACCCGCAAATCCAACATGTGCTGATAGTAATATAACCAAATTAATTTGACTCTCTTGGAAGAGGCCCATAGATTCCACCTCATTCAATAAGCGAAACTCAAACTCATTGCTACAGGTGTTAATAGTAACAGTAGACACTTATTTCCATGCACATTTTGAACCAGTAATGGTAATAATATTGCATTTGTTGAACTAGTAATGGTAACGATAAGTTAAACGAGGACCGAACTAAACTCTATATATAAGTTCAAACTTATCCAATTTTACATATCCAATTTCTGCATACCCACTAACTTATCAAAAAGAACAGGCTTAAGTGGGTGTTGGGCTACCAACTATTTGGGATAACTCTTAGCTTTTTTTATACTATTAACCTTGGTCAAAAAGTTACTATAGGTGTTTGGTAAATAACTTTTCATGTTATCTTTTTGGACTCAATAAACTATTTTTAAAAAGTTACTTGAATAAGTTTTTTAAAGTAACTTTTCATAAATACCTACTTTACCAAATATTTTTCCTGTAATCTGCAAACATCTAAAATTTAAAGATTAATCGAAACAGTTATTTGTTAACAACTACAAACTAAACGATTAATAGTTATTGGCTAACAGTTGGCTGCTGACGGAGGCTTTAGTTAGCTGATCAGCTCAATTCTTTAACAGAATAACCGCCCCCTTTTAATGGAAACTGGAAGAGAATCTATGAAAGGAAGATGTTTACTGTTGTTAAAGTAAAAAAAATAGGAAGCAGAATACAATTACAGTACATACGTGAGAGCAAAAGTCAAAAAGTTATTTGTCTCGTAATTGATGCAGTAATTAATTATACCCTAATTTAGTTTTAATTTATAATTTAAACGGCAATTAAAAAGTTAAGAAGACAATAAAGATGAGACAGTAGAGACATCAGACATGGAGGATGATTAAACCTCCCACGTGGCGTTTGACGATTGCCTGAAAGCTGGCCAACTTTGAGAGTATCCTAGGTAATCTATCTTTCGTTTTATATTAAACCCCTCATCTTTTATGCGGTACATTGTGCTGTTATATCACACCATAACCATCCCATAACGTAGCACTTTTATTTTTATAATTAAACTTAAAATATTTTATATAAATGACAAACACTTTTTAAAAAAAATTATTCTCTAGTATATTGGGCATTTGTTTAAACAGAAAAAGGGAAATTATAATTGATTATTTTAAAATCAATTTACTTTTTTCAATTTTAAATTAAAAAAAATACCAACTCAATTTACTTTTCCTAATTTGAAATTAAAAAATATCTACCCCATTTACCACAATTTCTAACCACAACTCACAACATTTCACCACACTTCATCAAACTTTTTCGAATTTCCATCACATCACACCATTGCAACATTGCTCCCACTACACAAAAGAACAAGGTCTTACTCGGTGAGAAAGAATTGCTCAAGTATGACAAGTACTCGTTATGTGTTGTTTCAATTAAATCTATCATAATACGAAACTCGGGTGCATCTAATCACTAGTAACTTTTGAGTGAAATTAGACTTTGTTTTTGTAAAGGTAAATCAGTTACAATATTTTTCTACCTACTCTTACCCAATTTTACTTTTTCTTATTAAATTTACCAACTCTACTTAACTTTTCTACTCTTAAAAATATTACTCTCTCCGTCCCAAAAAGTTTGTTCATGTTTGATTAATGGAGTCAAAGTGTCAAACTTTGTAAATTTTGACCGTTACAACAACAACAACAACAATAACCTCCCAGGTGACACGTTTGAGCGCGGTATAAGAGATCCTAATGTAGGTAGTCTCACCCCCATGAACAAAAGTTCATGGAGAGACTGATTCTGACGGATCTGAAGTGAAAACAGAGAAGAAGCTTGTTAAGGTAAGATACTACTACAACCAAAAGACAAAATACTAGCTCGAATCACAAACATCCTTCCTCACCGTACGATCTTAATACTAGCCCGCCAAACCCCCTGTCTAAAGTCATGTCCTCCGCTAAACCTAGGTGTCTTAGATCTTCTTTTATCACCTCTTTCATAGACTTTTTAGGTCTCTCACGCCCACGACGGCCCTGGGTTATCCCAATCCCTTTGCATCTCCTTACAGGAGTATCCTCGCTTCTCCTACGGACATGCCCAAACCATCTCAATCTAGTCTCTAGCAATTTTTCCTCAAAGGGTGCTATCTCTAGTTTGGATCGACAAACATCATTCTTAATTCTATCCAACCTGGTATAGTCGCAAATCCACCAAACCATTCGCATCTCCGCAACGTTTGTCATTTGACAATGCATCTTCTTGACTGCCCAACACTCAGCACCATACAATATCACTGGTCTAACCACCATACGGTACACCTGGCCCTTAAGCTTAAGTGAGATTTTCTTATCAAATAGGACACCTGAAGCTGATATTCAACTTCTGCCAACCAAATTGATTCGGTGTGTAACATCATCATTGACTTCTCCATCACTCTGTATGATAGAACCTAAGTACTTGAACTTTTCAATCCAAGGTATGTCACCATTCCTATGGCTACTTCTTGCAAGTGAGTGTCAGTATCCCGTTCACTAAAACGACACCTCACTGTCTTAGACCTACTCAATCTAAAACCCTTGGACTCCAACGTGTCTATCCAACGCTCCACCTTGTCATTTAAATTTTCCCTCGACTCGTCTATGAGCACAATATCATCCGCAAAAAACATGTACCATGGTAAGTCATCCTGAATGTCCTTAGTTAAGTCATCTTTAACCAAGGTAAAAAGAAACAGACTCAATGTTGAACCCTGATGCACCTCGATATCACAAGAGAAATCACTCGTGGTACCCACTGCTGTACGGACGCAACATTATCATACATGTCTTTAATGACTCAAATATAAGGTTCTTGCACCCTTTTCACCCTCAAGCACTCCCACGTTACTTCCCTAGGGACCCTATCATAAGCTTTTTCTAATTCTATAAACATCATATGAAGATCCTTTCCCCTTTCCCTACAAAGCTCCATCAGCCCGCGTAAGAGGTGGATTACTTCTATCGTCGACCTGTCAGGCATAAAGCCAAATTGCTTTTCAGACACTTACACAATCTCTCTCAGCCTTCTCTCAATCACGCATTCCCAAATCTTCATTATATGTCTCAGAAGCTTAATCCCTCTATAATTGTTACAACATTGAACGTCACATTTATTTTTGTATAGTGGTACAACTATTCTGCTCCTCCACTCCTCAAGCATTCTAGACGTCTTAAGGATATGGTTAAAGAGCTATGTCAACCAACGAACACCCTCATCTCCCAAACACTTCTATAGATTCACAAGGATGTCATATGAACCCACCACTTTGCCCCCCTTCATGTTCTTCATGCCCCCTAACCTCCTCTATCGAAATTGGCGGATAAGTTGGGTTGTTTGTATTCCCCTCAGTTTCTCATAAATCCTCCCCAAGAGAAGTCGCACTTCATCCCTCATTAAAAAGAGCATCGACTCCCTCCACCTCTCCTTTATCTAGGTGTCCTCGACCAAGACTCTACCCTTGTTGTCTTTAATACACCTAACACTCACTAGGTCTCTAGCCTTCTTTTATCGTATCCTTGCCAGCTTAAAAATCTCTCTTTTTTCTTCTTTAATAATCAACTTCTTGTATAAGCTATCAAAAGCAATTTCCTTCACCTTCGCCACACTTTTTTTGGCCTCCCGCTTTGCCAACCTATACCTATCTTTAGCAATTTGTTGTTCTGCCTCCACGGTACAATTCCTCATTGCCTGGTAAGCCTCCTGCTTCTCATTCACATTTGCCTTTACTACCTCATCCCACCACCACACACCTCTCATACAAGCTCCTCCCCTGCGTGAAACTCCTAATAAGTCCTTAGCTGCTCTCCAGATACACGTGGCCATCTTCCCCCACCTAGAAATTCCTTCCTCTTTCATCTCCCATAGCCCCTCTTCAGTTATGTGATCTTTAATTGATTCAACATTCTTCTTATCCAATCTTCACCACTTAATACTACGAACCCCGACACCCTTACTTTCTCATCTAAAATTCTTCACTTCCATATCCACAACCAAAAGTTTATGAGGCGTCGTCAATCTCTCATCGGGTAGTACTTTACAGTCCTTGCAAGCAGTCCTGTCACTGCCCCTAGTTAGTATGAAGTCAATTTGAGTCTTGGAGGAACCACTCAAATAAGTCACCAAATGACTCTCCCTCTTCTTGAACCAAGTGTTCACCACTGCCAAATCACAAGCCACTGAAAAATTCAGTAAAGACTCCCCTCCACTGTTTCGACTCCCAAACCCAAAGCCACCATGCACATTCTCATAACCCACATTAGACTCTCCAATGTGCCCATTAAATTTTGACCGTTAATTTATCAAATTATATGTCGAGTTATCGTATAAGATCACTGTTATTAGATTTTTGATGAAAAATACTTTTACTTAAATATAATATTACAAGTTTTGCTAAGGTAAAATGTTGAACATTAGCAATCAAAGTATGACCTCGAAAACTATAGAAAATTAAACTAAACAATTTATTTGAGACGAAATGGATATTAACTACTTCTACTTTTTTTTATATAAAATATCCAAATTTAGCTAACTTTACTTATCCAACTTCTATCTGATTGCCTATGGAAAGAAGAGGAATTTCTACCTATTTTTAATTAAAGAACACGGTCTCAAGTTTACCTCCACGGCTCTCTACCGATATACTACCTCCGTTTTTATTTATCTGTCACCTAGTGAATTGTGGCATAAACTTTGACCGTTAATATCTTAATTTATATAATGATTCATTATACAAAATTAATGTCATTAGATTCGTAATAAAAAATGCTATTAAAAAGTATAGTATTATAATTTTTTATAAAAAGTTTATATTAGAAATTAGTGATTAAAGATTGACACAGAAAACCGTAAATGATAGATAAAAAAGAATGGAGGGAGTACATAGACATCTGATTAAAGAATTTTCAAATACATAATACCATTTATCAACCAGGTACGTGTGATAAATATCACAACACAGACTCACGTGTAAGCCACACGTGCACTGCTATTTTGGTGCCAAAACCAGCACGATAGAGAAACAATTTGGTGCCAAAAGAGAGGGAAAAAAAAAAGATGGGAGATTTCAAATGGTAGGCACTAACTATTGGGTATTCCAAATGGTAGACACCTTTTTTATCAATTCCAAATGGTAGGCTTCAAAATCAAAAAAATCCATTCTGTAGGCATTGTCCTTAACTGTCGTTAAATAGCAAAAAAAAAATTTAAAAAAAGGTGAAGGTTTGAAGAAGAACGTCGATACTACTCCCCCAGAACCAAACCCTCTCTGCCTCCTCCATTTCTTGCTGCCTTCTCCTCCATTGTCGGCGGTCGATTGTTGTCTGCGCCTCCATCGCCGGCGTGAATCTTTCGCCGGTGGCCGCTTGCTACAGACGAACGACGCAGACCTTCAACCAGCCCCGGCCTGACTCAGTTGAACCACTCAAACGCAGATACATACGTGGACGAGCAGCTCCGGCGTCGGCGGTCGCACCTGACTCGGCCTGAATCTGTCGCCGGCGGTCGCTTGCTGCAGACGAACAGGTATGTTGTATGAAAATTTTAACTTTTGAATGGGTTTAGGGTTTTGATTGTACTGTCTATGGTTACTGTCAACTTGGATCCAATTCGAACACCACAAAATTGAACAAACACCACAACAACAACCATCACTGCCACATAAATTGACATGTAATTGAGGGATACATTGGAGTATTTGTGAGTCTATGACTATATGCTCCAAGAGTTTGAGCCCAACACACATAATCATGATGATTACTGTCAACTTGGAATAGAGTATGTGAGAGTGAAGGAGTGAAACTACTGCAAGTTGATTGAACTTTGATTACAAGGAAGGATTTAATCACAGGAGATGTCCAAGTACTTGTGATTACATAAAGTAATTGTATTTACCTAGATAGAGGTAAAAGTGATTATAGTGCAGCTTGGATACTACGATTGCATCTTTAAATTCAACCAACCACAGTAATGTAATGGAATGTTTATTACCAATTTGACGTCATTACCACTTCGCTAAATGCTTAAATAGGGAAAGTAATCGGTTGACCATCTGTTGTGTGATTGTTGGTATGTGGAAAGAGGGGCTGATTACTGGTGTAGGGAAGAAAGGGGGAGGGGGTTCTCTAGGCTGGGAGTTATTATGAGTGAGAGTACTTCGCATTCACTGCTTACACTATTGGTCTTTATTAGTGATGTTTTGATTGTGTAAAGTTTTGGTTTGTGTTTGTTGTGTTTTGTTAGTGATATTCTTATGGTATGTGATCCTTATTTTATTTTATTTTATTTTTTGCAGTTATGGGGAAGTGTTGTTGTATGCTCATTTGAACTTTGGTTTAACACACAGCCACACAAGGAGTTTCGAGTTCCGAGTTCCTCATTGCTATTGGTTCATTTGACCATCATTTTGATACGGTCTTTTATGGGCTTTTGAGGACCCGCGAGCTCCATGATACCTTTGTTTCCATATTTCTTACATGATGATTAACAACAGTACAAAGAATTCTCGGGAAGGCTTAACTTCAAATGTTTAGCATCAGTCTCAACTTTGTTTATTAAGTAGAATCAAATTAAGACTAAATACTTGCTTGCTACCTTTCTTTGTGAAACGAGAGTTGATGGTTTAGAATACTGCTTTCCTTCATGTTTCATTTTCAGTTATGAATTGTACCCAGCAGTTGTGTGCAATACTTGGTGTGTAATACTTTGTGTTCTCCTTACTTATGAAAACCTACATAAGCTGTAACAAAACTTAGATAGGTACAAAATAATATCTTCTATCTTATTCTTGGCAACTGCACCAATCTATACTAATTCAATCAACTTAGGAAGCAGGCACTAAAGAAAACCAAGAGTATCCTTTTATACAAGTAGGGCACTCGCGCCCTCCATAGATTATAGTCATATAGCCTTATAGGTGCAGAGCACATATTACAATGAATCAGCTCAGAAAAAAAGAAATTGATGATTGGAAATCAAGTATCATCAACAATCCTAAAATAGACCTCTTCAAAGAAGCGGCAGTTTCCACATCTTATTATTCCAGTCGGTTTAAAAATCTCAAAATAAGTTGCCCAGCTCTTCCGCAGTTGATGTCAATTATACATAGTTCTATTACACGTCACAACATCATCTGGACGCATTTTACAGCCCTTGCTCTTGCTACCGACCTTGTGTAAAGCTCCTCGTATTGTGCAGTTCAACAGTCCCAACTGAAATCTATGTTCATGACCTTGTGGACCAGTTGTTCCCACCCTATCGATTTGTTGGTCTTGTAGCAATATATGGACAGCAAGGTCTAGAGCACTGTCTGAATCCTACAACATTAACCAAAAAAAAAATGACAAGACAAGAAGACCAAGTATTATATGTAACTATATCTGCAGTCTCACAGCTCTTTATCATCAGGGTATTTAGTTTAGATCAAGCTTTCAAAGGGATGATATTCAAAACTCTTCGTTTAAATCAAGCATCTTGTCAAGGATAAAAATCAAAACTCAAAAGAACAATGTCTATTTCACTCGCACCATTCAGCCTATTACACCATGCAAAAGAAGCTATCAGAATAATATAGGTTAAGCCTATTACACCATGCAAAAGAAGCTATCAGAATAATGTCTATTTCACTCGCACCATTCAACCCAAAAAATCTACATATACTACCGAATTTGTTTAAAATAGCTAAGCTCAAAAGAACATGAACAATGGATACAATCAGATAGTATATGACTCTCCTTTCAGTACATTGAGCAGTGTCCAGGACCTAATTGAGAATCAAGAGATCTAATGGTAACAAGAATTGACCATAGATTTATTTTCATAAATAATGTGATTATGTGCATGAGTCATGTTTCCAGTACCCTTTGCTTCTACCCACGTCACATCAGCTTACAATCACACTATTAGGATGAGGATAATCCAAATAATGTGATTCAGTTCACTCAATAATGCCTCAGCATTCACTCCTGATTGAGCTGATTAAAGATGAGCAGAGTATGTGCAGCTACATTGAAACTGAAGAGCAGGGTTGATGGCAGCAACATTCATTCATTCATTAGAGGATTCATTAGAAGGGTTGATGGATCATGGAGATTAACTGTAAAAACCAATTGATTATCCTCGGCATTTGGGCTTCATTTAGAGAGGTAATTTGATCTCTATACTCTTCACTCTATTCCAAGTTGACAGTAATCATCATGATTATGTGTGTTGGGCTCAAACTCTTGGAGCATATAGTCATAGACTCACAAATTCTCAATTGTCTCCCTCAATTACATGTCAATTTATGTGGCAGAGATGGTTGTTGTTGTGGTGTTTGTTCAATTTTGTGGTGTTCGAATTGGATCCAAGTTGGCGGATAACCATAGGCACAATCAAAACCCTAAACTCATTCAAAAGTTAAAATTTTCATACAACATACTGTTGCGACAATGCGTGGCCGTGGCGTGCATTCAGTCGACCGCCGACGCCGGAGCTGCTCGTCCACGTATGTATCTGCGTTTGAGTGGTTCAACTGAGTCAGGCCGGGGCTGGTTGAAGGTCTGCGTCGTTCGTCTGCAGCAAGCGACCGCCGACGAAAGATTCACGTCGGCGATGGAGGCGCATACAGCAATCGATCGCCGGCAATGGAGGAGAAGGTAGCAAGCAATGGAAGCGGCAGAGAGGGTTTGGTTCTGGGGGAGCAGTATCGACGTTCTTCTTCAAACATTCACCTTTTTTTTAAATTTTTTTTTTGCTACTTAACGACAGTTAAGGACAATGCCTACAGAATGTATTTTTTTGATTTTGAAGCCTATCATTTGGAATTGATAAAAAATGTGTCTACCATTTGGAATACCCAATAGTTAGTGCCTACCATTTGAAATTTCCCAAAAAAAATTCTCTTTCCATTGGGGTAGCCATTATTTCCTTCTTTTTAATAATCAGGGGATATTTACTTGGCGCAGTAACGTTGATTATTGTGCCTAATAGGCTAATACCCTTAAAAGAAAAGCCCAGAAAATAAAGGCCCAGATTTTGCTTAAAAGTTGGGTTTATAGTGTGTACTATCGGCGACAAAATGCTTGCTAATTTTGTTATTTTCAAAATATTTAATGATTTCTTTGATTTTATATTCGGGGTTTCGTACTAGTTATTGGGCTTGGAGAGAGTTTTAGCAAAAGCAAAAAAGAGTTATTATTCATCAGTATGGTTCTTTTTCACTTATTTTTGTACAATCCATGTTCATAATAATTATAACAACTGTTAGAAAAGTAGGTGTATAATGTTTCGTATAATATGATCAATTGTGACAATGAGCAAAGATTATATATAAGAAAGGGAAATTAGAAAAAAAAAATCCAAACTTTGGAGGTGTTAGAAAAAAAAATTCCGAACTTACAATTTTGTTATGGATGAACAAAATTTTAAGCATCAACCACCTAGTTAAATTTCTTTGAAAAATGATCTAGTGGTGACGATATGACATAAGGAACAGACTTTTAACTTGTTTTTGAGCTATAAAAAAGTTCCACGTATAATATTACCGCCACCATGTCACTTTTCGAACGAGTTTACCTAGATGGTAAATGTTAAAAATAATATGTATGGTTTAAAGTTCAGTTCATCTATAACAAAGTTATAAGTTATGATTATTTTTTTCCAATACCCCAAAGTTAAGATTTTTTTTCTAATTTCCCTATAAAAAAAATAGTAAAGTGTTTAGTTTAGTTTATCTTATTTATCTTTAAAATAATTAAGTATATATATTTTTCAGGAAAAAAATATAGTGTAGATTAGTCGAAACTCTAAAGTGCGGCACTACATCATTGAAGCAAGCGATTTTTAGATTAATGGAGTTGGGTAATATAAAATAATTTAGGTCATTTTTTTTAAGGGTGTAAAATTAGGTTGGGTACGCTAAATTAAGGAAAGTAGTGAAGATAGTATGGTAAAGTAAGGTATGGTATGGTATGGTTAAACTTAACCTATCAATCTAAAAAAACAGGGTCTTAACCTTATCGTACACTTTATGAAAAGGTTACCTACATTTAAATCTTCTTATACCCATGTAAGCAACTTAGATGACTATAATGAAATTTGTTTCTTGTTGTTGTAAGCATTATAAAATAATTAAAGTTGTAAAAGTAATGTTATCTACGCACGTTATATTCTGCTAGCTAGGATTGTGTCCTGAATCACCATGAAATTGTATTAAAAAGATTATTTAGATATGTTTATTATATTGGGGTTTCTAATTATGTTAGGTTTGGTAAATCTAATTGGAATGACAGCTTAGATTTAGTTGCAGCTTAGTGGCCAAAGTTTGGTATCATATGTATAACCAAGTTGTTGATTGTATTGTGAATGTCTCAAAGAGGGCATTGAATGAAGATTCTGAGGTAAATCCTTTAGCCACCTCCCTTAAGGAGGAGGTGAAGACATGCGAGCAAATCGTACCCGCATGTGGTTGTAAGATCCTAAGAGGTTAGTCTATTCAGTAGAGTTGAGGTTGTAGAGTTGCGTTAGTGAGAGTTTTGAAGAATACTGATTCTTTTCATGTAATTGAATCTCATGTGACATATATATATATACTTCCCCTATTGATCTCGTACGGGAGTTGATCGATATGTTGTTGTACTTTGACCTATATATATAATACTCATGTTACCTGTAATTTTTTTCGATTTGGGTTTTCTATGTTAAATATTGTTTCTCTTTATCTATGTCTTTCTTACATTATACTACCTCCGTCCCTAAATGAGTGCCAAATTTTCTAACTACCTTTGTCCATTCAAAAAAAGACTATGAGGTCCCCTTATTTTGTGGTATCTATTACGAGGGCCCTACAATTCTAAAACTAATTATGAGGTCCTCATATTTACTCGATAACTAATTTTTTGGTCGAATTTAACTGACTTTCATATATGGACTAACTAAATGACGAAAATGCCTTTATAAGTTCCGGCATTGACTCAACCTTTTTTTCCTATTTGAATTTAATTTGATGATTATATATTTTTGAAGGCTTGTTTTTCGCAATAATTGATTATACGTCTAATAACAAACTAGAGCAGTGAAGGGGAGGGATTTTGAGGAAAGAAAGGAAAAAGAAGTAGAATGAGGTCTCATTCTTTGGATGAGTAATTTTCAAGTTAGGATAATAAGGTCTGGATAAGTTAAGATAAGTTAAAATAAGGTATGATGCGTTTTTGGGAAATTGTGTATTTAGAGTGAATGTTTTTTTTGGGAATTATGTTAGGTTTGGATAAGTTAGGATAAGTTAAGAGTTAGAACCAACTTGACAAAAACACATGCCCTAAAACTCTAAAAGGAAATAAATAAGCAAAGGGCAAATTTGAAAAGAATTTGATCTTTAAAGTTTCCCGCCAAAAGACTCATCTAAAAATTCATGCCCCTCACTAGAATTAGCTCAAAAAATTAGATACCAAGTAAATATAGGGACCTCATAATTAGTTTTAAAATTACAGGGCCCTGATAATAGATACTACAAAATAAGAGGGACCTCAAAGTCATTTTTTGCTTTTATTTGTCAATTTTACAATTTCAATAATTAAAATACCCATATTAACCTTAATTAATACTAGTACACAATATATTTTATTTTTTCTTTCCCAATTTTCTTTCCCAATTTTCTATGTGGTGTAAGGGCATATATGTCAAATTGTAAATTTTTTTACACAAATTTCTAAACACTTTGGACTATAAAAGTAGTTTTTGACATTAAATTGGGGACGGATGTAGTAAAATATTCTCGATACGGTACGTTTTTACTACTTTTATATGCTATTGACATTAAATTGGGGACGGAAGTAGTAAAATGTAGTGTATTATTATTTTCGTTGCAATTGTGGTCTACGGTACGTTTTTCTTACTCTGCAGTGGAGCATCATATGCTATTGACACAACCCAAGTTAGTTTGATGGTTTGAGTGATATTGACATGGCTAAGGCTATGTGTATTGGCGTCCTTGAGTTTGAAGGATGAGTGAGGTATGAATAGTGAAAATAATATTATTTTAATGGATGTTGAAATATGCTATTGGTAATGGTGTTCTTGGAATTGGAGGATGAGGTGAAGGATGAGTGGGGTAGGGAGTAATATTTTATTGTATTATGAGATCCACTTGTAGAGTATAATTATTTTCAATAAATGATTAAATTGAATTATTTTTTATAAATAAAATATTAAGATGTAATTAGGAATTTGAAAATTTATTTATAATAATTATTTTTATATAAATAAAATATTTTCTTTATTGATTTATTTATAATATTTTTTATTAAGTTCTTTCTAAATAGAATATTTTTTTATTGATTTTTTTATTATAAATGATTAAATTGAATTTTTTCTATAAATAAATAAGCTAGTATTCAAACATTAAACCTTAACATTAATATAAAATACAACAAACGTCAAGATTAATATAAAATACAATAAACAAAATAAAAATGCAACATTAAAATTAGGATTAAACACACACAACAATAAATGAAAATTAATTTGAAATAAATTATATTTATTAAATATTTTTTAAAAAAATATTACAATTACAAAAATTAAATATTATAAAATAAAATAAATAAAAAAGAAACCACAAAAGAAACGAAAAAGAAACGAAAAAGAAAAGGAAAAAATAAAATTAAAATTAAAAAGTAGATGTAGTGACGGGCCCCACCCCTGTTTGCCAAAACATGCCCTTTGGTGTGTGAACTACACGTGCCTCACTCAAAAAAATGACGGTGCAGTTCACAGCCCTCCCACGCGATGTAGCCTTGCATTTGGACGATTTTTCATCCCCTTTTCTCCCAAGGACATAGCTGCGTCCTTCACTCCAATTCCCCCCCCCCCCCCTCCTTTATTTCTTTTTCTCTTTCCTCCTTCCTTCTCCCCAAAAGAACAACAATATACATAGTCTAATGTTGATTTATTTATGTCACGTCATCATTCTAATGTTGATTTGTTGACGTAAATGGTTATATTCAAATTTTGAACTCTATGACATTTTTATTTTCAAATATTGTAGAAATTAAAATATAAAAATTGTCATCTTATCAATTTTTTCTTTTGGATCCATAATTCATAATGCTACCAAATTTTGCTCCATAAAATCACGTTAAAACTAAAATGAAAAAAAGTTGATAAAATTTTATGTCTGCACTAGGAAAAGATTTTGGGAGTGGCTGTACAGTGATCTGATGGTATGTAAATGTCTGATATGGACGAAACTTTTGACCTCTACAGTATTATTATTACATCAGCAAATTTGTAAATCAAATCTAATTGGGTTTCAATTGATGGCGTACAATTGCCTAATATAATGCTTAATGTAGCGCTCTCAAAATTTTGTCCGACCTGAATTATCCGAATTATCCGACCCGAAAAAAATTGGGTTTGGTCATCAAATTTTCGTCCGAATTTTAAATTCGGACAGTTCGATCATGTCCGATTCTAAAATCGGGTCGGGTTCGGGTTTGGGGAAAGAAATTCGGACGTCCGAATTTTGTGTCATATTCGGGTTCGGACAAATTCGGACACATTCGGACAGTGTCCGAATACTAAAATTCGGACAAAATATTGGAATTATGTATATATTTAGTGTAAATTCGGGTTTGGTTATATTCGGACAAATCCGGGTTCGGACAAATTCGGACAATTCGGGTTCGGGTTCGGACACCACAAAACGTCCGAATTTGAAATTCGGACAGGGTTCGGGTTTGGAGATTTGTCCGAATTGTCCGAACCCGGTTTGACCCGAACCCGATTTTTTGCCACCGCTAGCTTAATGGATGCAATGTTCATACTAACGTACAGCATTAACACTGAAGATAGAAAAACTTACGGTGGTTTTCAAATTTCAACCACGATAGCATTAGTATTAATACTAATATAATATTAATAGTAGTACTTACTAATAGTAAAATTATCAAAAAATTACTTTGAGGTACCCTAACTTTTGGTAAAATATTTTTCTGGTACCCCAATTTTTCAAAACTAATTTTGAGGTATCCTTATTTTTTGGGTTAGTCATTATTTTGTGCTTTTTCGGCCATTAATTTTATTAAGTGATCAAAATGTCTTTGTTCTTCCCTTCTTGAAGAAATAGCCTTGAAGAAGAAGAATAAGGATATTTCGGTCATTTAATAAAATTAATGACCGGAAAAGCACTAAATTATTACTAACCCAAAAAGTAAGGGTACCTCAAAATTAGTTTTGAAAAGTTGGGGTACCGAAAAATAATTCCTCAAATATTGGGGTACCTCCGAGTAATTTTTTGGTAAATTATTGTTAATATCAATATTGATATTAGTGTTAATATTAATGTCATGGATGAGATCTTGGATCTCCCAGGAAAGTGGATGACACATTAAATAGCTTGAATTAGAATCTTCTTATAGTTATAGTTATAATTATTAATTAAAATCTCGATCCTGATCTACGATCCTACAATTTTATAATCTAAAATTCTCGATGTGATTCTACTAACTACATTTTGATCCATGATTCTACGTGAGCTAATTTGGATCCTAACTATCTCATGAATTCGAGTTAGGATCCCGGTTCTAACAACATTGGTTATAGTTGAACCAAACATTCCCTTAATTACCAAACTTAGTTAGCACTCCTCACAATAAGTGATTTACTTCTACTAATATTTCCACCACCACCACCACCACCACGACTACATGTTGAAAGGAACAAGCTAATTATCAAACCACTTTCAACGGTGAGGAGGTAACGTTAGATGGGAATGAATAACATTTACAATGGTGAGAGATTGATTGAGGAGAGACAAATGGAGAGATCGAGCTGGGTAGAAAAACAGAGAAAAACTAGGAAAGAGACAGACACACAAAAAACAAAATATAACTGATTGATCAAGTGACTCAATCGATGAATGATGGGTAGATATGCTATTAACTAAATTAAGGTTCCAACTAGAGAATACCACATCATTTCAAAACAAAACATGAACAATTTTGCAATTGATTTAAGGATATTGGATGTCAATAATACCAACCTTGGGGGTATTAAAGACTAATAATACAAACTATTTTATTGGACACTAGCAATACCAACTATTGACCTATTTCCCTCCAATAGTACACCTTCGAGTTGTTATGGTTTTAACTTATCGGAAAAATGACGTGGCTTCATAATGTGTGACGTCGAAGGCGGAGCTTGGGTAGAAAATGTTGACGTGGACACTAACATGTCTTCCATGTCACACATTATCAAGCCATACCATCTTTTCGATGAGTTAAAACCATAACAACTCGGCGGTGTACTATTGGAGGAAAATATGTCGATAATTGGTACTGCTAGTGTCCAAGAAAATAGTTTGCATTATTAGTATCCAATGTCCCCAAAGTTGATATTATTGACGTCCATAAACCCTTGATTTAAAGTGATATTTTTACCCCAATCAAGATGAAGGTTTACAATGCCATGCATGCAAACTAACACTTGTTAATATTAGTTCATATGTTTAGGTTATGTTTTCAAGCCCAATCAAACAACAGTAATAAGCTCATCCACAACATTAGTACGCACATGGATTATTTTGCAACTTTAGTATATCTCGTGGATAGCCACCATGACAAGTATGATTCATAGGTTGGCGAAACAAGTTAATAGGTGTTAGTTTGCCATCTGGCTTAGTAGCTTGATGGTGTTTGTTTGTTCTTGTGTTTTTTGGTTTCTGTTTGCCGTTTTTGTGGTAAAAAAAAAAAGAAAAAAAAAGAAGACAAGTATGACTAATATTTTGCTTCCACCAAAAATTGAACTTTGGCGAAAAACATGAAAAATGAACTTGATTACCACTAGACTACCCCCTCTTTGTTACTTTTGAGTTAATCAAATCATATATTGTTGGTGCTTGGTTTGAACCTTTTTTTTTCCATCACTCTTCACAGTTGTTTTGTTACTTAGTCCAAAACATTTTCAAATTCCAGAGACTTAGGCCCTGTTTGGTAACCAGTTGATAGTCAGTAGTTGTTAGCTGTTAGCTGATAGCTATTTGACTTTAGCTGTTTGGATTAGCTGATTGTAGGAAAAGTGTTTGGTAAAGTAGCTTTTTGTGAAAAGTTACATCAAAAAGTTTCATCAACTAGCTTTTTGAAAACTAATTTATTGGGTCCAAAAAGCTAATATAAAAAGCTACTTACCAAACACTTCAAGTAGTTTTTTCACCTTGGTAAAAAAGTTAAAAGCTATCCAAAAAATTGGGTAGCCAAACTCTCCCTTATTTCAAGTCATTGGTTCAATGTTATCCTCTAAGTTAGTAGTGTTCCTATGTTCACATATGATCTAGACCAAGAAGGAAGTATGCCTCGTCTGGCTTGTGTTCTTTTAGAGTTAAACACGCAATTTTTATAGATTTTAACTCGACTTATGCTTATCTAATCCTTTTATTAATTTTACCAAAAATTATCTTATATTAACGATTCGGCTCAATTTTTCCAAATTTATCTAACTGTACTTTACTTCTAGAAAGAATATATAGTTACTTTAAAATATCAACGACACACTCCCTTGTCGCCTATTATCTGTTACTTTGGACTAAACTTGGTCTCCATTGCATCATTGTAATTTTTCATCTCCAATACAATATATTTGAAAATATTATGGAAATATACTCATGTACGTGAAGGTATTTTTTTTTTATAATAAATTGGATGACATTAGTTTTATATTTTATCATGTTATATATTACTCTTTCCCTCCCATATTTTCTGCCACTTTAATTAATTTTTCTTTTTTTTCTCTATAATATTTATCACCTTACAATTCCAATAACACATTAATTGCTAATTTATCAAATTAATCTTATTAAATAAATCTTTTTCTTCAATTTTTCATTTTTACTCACCATTTTTATTTTTTATTCACCTTTTCCTCAATTCCAATAATGCAAATGAATGTAAATGAGAAGTTTTCTTGATTTTGTGAATTGTGTCTTGAATGACAAATAATTTGGAAAGGAGAAAATAAACAATTAGTCGTCAAAGTTTAATTTAGTAACAAAGATTAAAGAATGGAAGGAGTACAAACAAATTGAAAAATAAGAATAAATAGATTGCACAATTATTTAGCATGTTGAAAATAATACATGAGCGAGTATCCATTTATCACTCGAGTTCAAGACTAGTTGAAAATTAATTTGCAATTGCTCGAGTCTAAGAAGTAAGACTAGTTGAAAATAATGCATGAGCGAGTACCCATGGAATATTATTGTTGACTTGTAGGGACTTTTTTATTTGAAATGTTAAGAAGTATGTAGTAGTATTTATTTTTATTTAGAAATGGAAATAGAAATGGTAACAATTGGTTGAATGAATTTGGGATCTAGGAGTTGCTTTGGGATTGTGCATGCAATTAAAATGCTTCATCAATTTCTTACGTGCATTGTTAAATCAACCATTTAGGTTTTTATATTTGCTAAGTTTAGGCCCACCTCAGTCATTACTAACAACATTTTACAGTAATATTACCTCTGGCCCATTATATTTGTCAATTTAACTAATTTGAGAAGACCAATGTATATTGATAATTGAGGTGAAAAGTTTATAATCTACCCAAAATGCCCCTACTTTAATTGAAGATAATAGTTGTTGGAATTGTACAAAGTGAAATGAATTTATTAATTGGGGGCAGAAAAGTAATTACAGTTGTTGGAATTGTAAATGCGACAAATATTTTGGGACGGAGATAGTAAAAGATTTTTTAAAAAAAAGAAAAGAAATAGTAAAAATTTCAAAGGCTGCCTTCAATGCGTGCTGCTAACTTTGTGGCACAGTGGAACCAGAAAACAAATGTTTAGTCAATGGCATTCAAGGCTAAACATTGTCTCCCCCTTCCCCTTAAAAAAGGTTACAAATTAATTGGTTCTGTTGTTGACTACATCAATTGCTTTCTTTCTTTTTTTCTTTACTTTTTTGTTTAAGAGAGAGAATATTTTTATTTTTTTTTCAATTGAGAGAGAATGCGTGAATTGTTAATGTTTTTTACAACATTAATGTCAATAATCAACTTATACAGAAAAAGAAAAAGAATTGATTATGGATAGAGTCGACAAAATTTTGTCCGACCCGAAATATCTGAATTATCCGACCTAGATAAAATTGGGTCTGGACATAGATTTTTGTTCGAATTTGATACTGACCGAATTGACCAAATATTCGGACATAAAATTTCTCTTTTTTCGTTTGTCGAAAACCCGATTTTGACATGAATTTAGTTTCGTCCAAATTGTCCGATCCGAAATAAAACAGGGTTTGGACATGGACTTCTTATCCGAATTTGTCCAACCCAAATTTACCCAAACACAATTTTTTTTCCCAGCGCTAATTATGGATTACCAATGGAGTATGGTCACGATTAGAGCTGGCAAAATTTTGTCCGACCCGGATTACCCGAATTGTCCGACCCGGAAAAAACCGGGTCTGGACATAAATTTTTCGTCCGAATTTTTATATTGTCCGAATTGACCAAATATTCGGACATAAAATTTCTCTTTTTTCTATTGTCCGAACCCGATTTTAGCTGCGTCCGAATTGTCCGACCCGGTTTGACCCGAAATAAAACCGGGTCCGGACATGAATTTCTCGTCCGAATTTTGACATTGTCCAAATTTGTCCGACCCGGATTTACCCGGACCCGAATTTTTACCAGCGCTAGTCACGATTGTTTTTTTAATGATTTATTTATATAACAAAGTGATTGAAGGATTTTTTTTTTTTGGACTTATCATGAGTAATCTAGTGATGTTGAATGCTATTGCAAACAACTAATAGTAATAAACACTCATTAATAGTTTCTTAGGACAAAATTTCCTTGAAACTTCTACCAAATGTTCCCTAAGGGCTTGTTTGGAGAGAACAGTGGAATGAGTTGGGTATGGAATTAGAATCCTAGGGGGTTGGGTATGGAATTAGAACCCTGAAATGAAAGTGTTTGGTGAGCAGTGGAATGGAATCAAAACTATAGTTATAGTATTTGTTATAATAATAATAATAATAATAATAATAATAATAATAATAATAATTATTATTATTATTATTATTATTATGAAAATAATAAAATTTTAATAATTGATAATTATCAATTATTAATTAGTTATTATTACATATTAATTAATAATATTATTAATATAAATTAAAAACTATTACTTTTTATTAATTAATAATTATTATCAATGGAAAATAATTAACTATTATAATTATTAATTAATTTTTAATTGTTGAAATTTGTATCAATTAGTAATTTTATTATATTAATTATTAATAATTATAATTAAATTTTAATTATTAATAATTATCAATTAGTATTAACTAATTATAAGAATTACTTATTAATTATTAATATATATTTTTATTATTAATTATTAACTATTAATTACTAATTTTCATATTACTAAATTACTAATTATTATAAATTATTATTAATTAATAACACTTAATAATTATTTTTTAGTAATAATTATTCATATATACATTTATAATAATTATTGTGATTATAATTATTATTATTATAATTATAATTATTATTATTAATTTTTATAATTATTATAATTATTATTAATTATTAATTGTAATAATAATTATTATTATTAATTATTAACAATTATTATTATTATTATTATTTATTATAATAATTATTATAATAATTATAATTATAATTATAATTATAATTATAACTATAATTATAATAATAATAATAATAATAATTATTATTATTATTATTATTATTATTATTATTATTATTATTATTATTATTGGTTTTGTTGATGTTGTGAAAGAAAAGGGATAGCCTATTCCCCCCACATTTGGGAGGTTTCTAATCCCTCTATTTGGGAGAGATAGCAAATCCCTAGGCATTGCAATTCCATTCCAGAAATTGCTCTCCAAACAAAAAAAACAGGAATTAGAACCCATTCCTACTCAATTCCATTCCTATTTTGCTCACCAAACAGGCCAGAAATGATTCCTCTATGTTATTTGTATTTACATTTATCCCCTAAATTAACACATGTTCAAAAGAATGGGTAAAAAATTAGTATACTTGTAAGTAGAGCTGGGAAAAGATGACCCGACACGATTACCGACCTGAACCTAACACGATATTAAACAGGTTTAGTCAGAAATTTTCAACCCGTTAAATTAAAAAAGTTGACACGGTAAACCCATTTAATTAAATGGGTTAGGTTCAGGTCAGGATTTTCGACACGAAAAAACACTTACTTAACCCATTTAATTAGGCATGATAAATGAATCACGTCATTTGCTCGATAATTGTTACCCAATTATACCATTTATAAACAAACTTAGGTGAAAGTTACAGTTAGTACTCTTTTAAATATACTTAAGACTTGTAATTTTAACTTATATTTATATGACTATGAATTAAATTACACCTCCTTATATATAACTTGAACTATATTACCATGCAAATTGTTGAGTATGATGTCATTATTTCAATCCCAAATGAGTTGTTTTGTATAAATGAGTTAATGGCTAAATGGGTAAATTGGTAACTTTATTCTAACACGTTTATTTAAATGGGTAAACAGGTCAAAATAAGGTCAACCAGTTTAAAATTTAAACGGTAAACGGTAAATGGTTTTAATTTCCAACTCGTTTAATAAATGGGTTAGGTTTAGGTCGAAGGATTTTGAACCCATTTAAATTTGACACGGACACGAACCCGACTCGACCTGACCTATTAGCCAACTCTACTTGTAAGTAGTATTGACTAGTAGTTATAAATATTAACTAGTACTACTACTTAAGTATCTTGTGCAATGCACGAGTTACTATTATTTGTTATGTCTGTGTCAAAATTTGAAGATAATTTTCATGAATACAATAATAGAAAACAAATATTATTATTTTTTGAGTCACAATTATCTAAACCATGTATAGATTAATCAGTTGACTCAAAAATTTCAAAAAAGTAAGCATCCTTTGACATTTTGCTTCCATTGTTAAACCAATTTGCTATCAAATTTAAGCAAGCGGGTTTGAATACTATTCATAGCCTTAATAGTTGGTGTTTTAATGGATATACTTTGAATGTCTTGTGAGCAAAATTCCATAAGAATCAACAGTCTCCATTCATCTTCAAGAAGAACCTCTCATAAGTATTTTGTGTTCCTAAAGCTAAGCAAGGTGGGACATCTCCTCCTAATTTTAATCATGGTGGTGACTATGTTGGCTCTTTGGACTCGGATCAGATTGTTTCTATTCCGGTTTGTGCAAGTTTGAGTCAACCTAACCATGCCTCAGGTACCCCCTGCTTCTCCGGGTCTAATTTCTCCCATTCCACGGGTGCATCACGATGGGTCTTCTAGACATGAGCCATTTGACAGTGAGGATATTTTGTTTATCCTATTAGTGTCTGAATTTTCCCACAATCTCGAAGATTCCATATTGGAGGGCTCGAAGATTGTGGTTAAAGGGAGGGGAAAAAAAAGAAGAAAAGGTTGTGTGAAGTCTTAAGTAGATGAAGGTTTTGGAAGCAATCCGTAAGACTAAGTCTACATCTAATGTTGCTCCTTGGAATCTTACTGACTTCAAGGAGCTGATTCACACAGAGGCTGCTCGCCATAGGATAATTGTGAGGAAGAATTGTAGTTTACATGTTATATTTTGTGTGGAAACAAAAACAGAAGCTTATGTATGTAGAGAGAAAGAAGACTTTGTTTATTGATTGAATCTGAGACTATACAATTGATTGAAAAAAGAACAACATACAACTAATGTATTTATACTACCTAGAAACCAAGAAGAATTAAAGAAAAGAAAGAAGAAGTTAGTTATAACAAACTAACAAAAAATAACAGAGGCTATATCTTGTCATCCCCCCTCAAGCTGGAATGGGATGAAGTATCAACCATTCCCAGCTTGGAAAGAAGCTCCTTAAACTGATTCCCAGGTAAAATCTTTGTAAGGATGTCTGCTAGTTGATCTTCTGTAGGTAAGAAATTAAGTTGTATAAGATCATCTAGGACTTTCTCTCTTGTGAAATGACAATCTATCTCGATGTGTTTCGTCCTTTCATGAAACACAGGGTTCTTCGCAATGTGAAGTGCTGACCTATTGTCACAAATAAGTGTGACAGGCTGTAAGTCAGTCATTCCAAGCTCCTCGAGTAATCTGACTACCCATGTTACTTCTGCTGCTGCTTGTGCCATCGCCCTATATTCAGCTTCGGAGGAACTTTTGGAGATGGTGCCTTGTTTTTTCGATTTCCAACTGATTGGTGATGATCCTAGCAACAAAAGATATCCTGTAGTAGATCTTTTGGTAATAGGACATGCAGCCCAATCAGAGTCTGAAAAAGCTTGCAATGTCAACTGAGGTGTAGCCTTTAGAAGAATGCCTTGAGAAGAAGTTCCATTAATGTAGCTAAGAGTATGAAGAAGAGCTTGATAGTGTGGTTGTCGAGGATTCTGTAGAAATTGACTAAGATACTGGACACTAAAACTCAAATCCGGCCTAGTGTGGGTGAGAAAATTCAGTTTCCCTACTAATACCCTGTAGACAGTAGGATCCAACAGACTTTCTCCATCATCTGGCATTAGTTTGCAATTTAATGGCAGTGGTGTGGAAGCATTTTTCTTGAAGTTATGACCACAATCTCTGAGTAATTCTTTGGTGAATTTCCTTTGTGATAGAAGAACTCCATCTGCACATTGCTGAACTTCAAGACTTAGAAAATAATGAAGCTTTCCAAGATCTTTAATCCCAAACTTTTTGTCAAGAGATTCTTTGACTGCTTGAATTTCCTTGATGTCAGAACCTGTGATCAAAATGTCATCCACATACACATCTATAATGGTAATGTTAGAAGATGATTTATTAAGAAATAGAGAATAATCATTCTTGGACTGATAATAACCCATGGAAATTAAAGTTTCCTTTAACTTTGTGAACCATTGTCTACTGGCCTATTTAAGGCCATACAATGATTTTCTTAACCGACAAACCTTATTTTCTGGGTTATCAATACCCTTAGGCATCTGCATATATACTTCCTCATCAAGATCTCCATGGAGGAAGGCATTATTCACATCAAGTTGGAAAAGGCCCCAATTCTTAGCTCCAGCTAAAGCCATTATAGATCTTATAGTAGTCATTTTTACTACCGGGGAAAAAACCTCTTCATAATCAATGCCATATTGTTGTGTAAAATCTCTTACAACAAGACGAGCTTTGAGCCTTTCTAGGGATCCATCAGCTTTAAGCTTGGTTTTATAAACCCATTTAGAACTGATGGCTCTTTTCCCTTTTGTCAAATCAACCACATCCCAAGTTTTATTTTGTTGTAAAGCATCTATCTCCTTATTCATAGCTTGAACCCATCCAGGATGACTAGCTGCCTGCTCATATGACTCAGGTTCTTGTAACGCCCCAACCTTAATCACAAGATTAAGACTATACTTAGAATCCCAAACCTGTGATTAGCGCAGCGGAACACCTTAGGTCGAGGCATTACCGCCGTCTCCCAAAAGAGACAAGGCAACAACACTAAAGAAACTTCCAAAACCACAAGATAACATACTAGCTTAAAAACCTTCATATATAAAACTTATACAACCTTTGGATAAACTACATAAACTTAAACATAGCTTAACAACTAAACGACTTCCAAAACTCGCCGCTCTTGCTAACCGTGATTTCCTTAGAGAACTACCTTGATACTGAATTACTTTGGAACCGACTTGTCCTTGCCTTGGGAGCTCGAGCCTCCTAAAAACAAAACCATAAAACATCGCAAAGTGAGTGGGAAACACTCAACACGTAAACCTCCAAGACGTAAACCGTTCAAAACGGTTTTAGTGCCGCATTTAAATTCATTTTGAAAGCGGGAAAAGGGATAAAGCGATAACTTGCAAAGATGTGCATAAAACATAAACATGAATAACATAGAATAGAGGTATATAGAAAATACGTGGAACCCTTATGATCGGTGGAAGCACCTTACGCGCATGCCCAAATCGATCTAGATTTGGATTGGGTGATCGCCACGCTGATCGACACGGCCGTCTAGGACACTGATCAGAGCATCTAAAAGGCTAGCACTTCACGTAACTAGCTAAAACATAAACATAGAATACATAAAATGGGTCCACTTTCGAACATAATGATATCATAAAACATAAAGCTTGACATGTCATAAATTGAATGAATCATGAATATAACTTAGATCGTAAAGTCTGGACAATTTGCGCACTGGGACGCTAAAGATCTTAATGGTGAGGCTCATTGGAGATGGCTTTGGAAGTTTGTCAACTAAGATGAGAATAAATAGAAATGAAGACCCGAATAGGGTTCTAAATTAGACTTATAAGTTTAGAAACTTAGTAATATAAATGAATTAACTTTAGGAAGAAAAAATTCAGGTTTAGTAAAATAGAGTTTAAAGCATAACTTGAGTTAGGAAAATTGAAGCAGTAAAAGAGTACATCCCGGAATAGGAAAAAACATAATCTACAACTTTGTCAACAGAAGCTAAAAATGAGTGGAAGGGCCCCAAAATGGGCTCGGACAGCCGCACATAAAACTTTGGAGTTTTGGTCGGAAAATCACGAGAAATATGACGTAGAAGGTGATTCAAATAAAAGGGCTTGAACTTAGGACAATTAGCTTGAATTGATGATGAATAGGGTAATTATAAATTGGAAGCTAGGATGCGAGATAACGAGTTCAAATATGGTTTGATAATACGATATCGAATGAAATGGCGAAATGGAGCAAGATATACACGTCCAAATGTGAATAAAAGCAAGCTTGGATTAATGAATTATGAAATGAGGAATGAATTGAATTAGACATTGGAGGTTATCAAGCTAGAAGGAACTTTTAGCTAGAGCAAAGATATTGAACATGATACTTAAAGAAATATGAGAGTCACGATACATTACTTAAACATACTAGCTCTTGAAAGGTATTCTTAAGACTTACTTAGGACTCCAAAAATGGTACTCTTAGCCTTAAACACATAACTCTATAATTACAAAATATAACCATGACACATTTATACCTAGAACCCCTTATTGGGTTGGTTTGAGGCCCAAAAGACATTAGTTCACAAAGGTTAATTTGAGCAGAATGTTGTTCTGGACAGCCCGGTTTCCCGGGATCGTAACTCACGCTCCCGATATCGGATGACTATGAACTATACCTTTCCGGAAAGCTTGCAACATGGCCTAAAACTTTCATGTGTACCATAAAAACCAAAGAGGTCTCCAAAGGGACGAAAAACAGCCCTCAAAACACTGACTCAGAAATTCGTATATAAAATCGTGAGGTTACGGTTTTGGTCGTAACTCGGGCTATACATGTCGGAAATTTGAAATTCCAAAGCCTATGGTTTGCTAACACCTTAAGCTATCCATTGGAGTAGAATTTTGGGCAAAAATCCCACTTTTATAAATCTGTAAAATTCCAGAACCGAAACAGCAGCTTAAAACACTCAAAAACCCATCTTTTAATTGGATTTTTCCACTCTTAATCATATTAAAACATAACCAAACTTCATCTAACCTTAATCCCCTATATTTCCAGAATATAAACCATGAAAATCTCTTCATCAAAGGCCTTAAAACCCACATGCATTCATGAATTAAGCATAAACTCAACATAATAAACATGTTCTTGAACTCTTGCATAACAATTTCATTAATTCACCCAAATTAAACATGATAACACTTAATTTATAATTTCACAACATAAACTCAGCCCTTAAACACTTAGAAACTCTCAAGAAATCCACATGCATCAACACTAATTCATCATCCACCATGAATTCAACTCTAAACCTCACAAAACACTTAGAAATCAACATGCATGTACTTCAAAACTTAACCCTAACTTAACCAATACAATTATATACTTGAATTTATGAATAAAGAGAGTAAAAGAGATGGAATTTATAAAAGAAACATATATATAACATGAATTTTCAGATTAGGGCATAAAAGATTTGAAATTGGGGTTTGAGAGATTACCCTTGGGGTTTTAAAAAAAAATGGATGAAAACACAAGAGAGAGGAAGGGGGTGGTGCAGTGGCCGTGGCGGCGGCTGGCCGGAAAATGGCCGGAAAACGGCGGCTGGGCTGCTGGTGGTGGCCGGCCGAATGGAGGGAGAGGGAGGAGGAAGGGAGCCTTGGTGAGTTGTCTAATTTGAGAGTGAAATGAAAATGACTTAAGCCTCCCCCTAACTAATACACATATATACTACCATCTAATTAACTAATACTAATAATAATTAAAATAAGACCTTAATTAAAATAAAATAAGAGGATAACAATAGGATAAAATATATTGTAATTGTAGTAGTAACTTGACATATTGGGTTTTTGTAGGAAATAAGATATATTGGTAATAATTGGGTAACATAAAATAAAATACAATGGTAATTGAATTAAAATAATAAAGTGGAAAGATTACTTCTTGAATTTATGTAAAGGAATAAAATGTAATAAATGAAGATCGGGACTGTAAAATATATATATATAAATCGGGACGTAAAAAAAAATATTAGCCGATTCTCAGTAAATAAATTTATAACGTGAAACGTATAACCTGAAACATTTTAACTCTTTGAATGGGTATGTAAAGTAAATTTTTAAGCCGATAATTCGACACTTTAGCCATCTCCTGCACGAGACTTATCACCGATAATAATAAATAAACAAGTAAATCAATAAATAAATAAAGGTAAACGCGAAAAATTTATAATGTGATTTAGGTAATTACTATGGTTAGTACGTAAATAATCTTGATTTTGGGGCGGGTTGTTACAGTTCTGGATATTCTTCCAGAGTAGATAATAGCCCAATAGAATCAGATGAAAAAGTCACCATATTGCACCATTTTTACTTGGCAAGAAAACACTTATAATCCTTTAAATGAGAAGGCCTCTTATGATTCCTGACAGACCTTCTGGAAGGCAATTGAAGCTGCTGTCTATCAGGATTAGACTGATCTTCAGAAGCAACTACAGGAGGAACATGCATATTATTGTCAGAAGCTGATTGCTGATGTAAAACTGGATCATGATATTGCTGATAATTTCGTTCTATACTGTCTGAAAACTCATGTTGTTGTTCTTCCAAATCATGATGTTGTTGCTGATGATGCTGGTTCAAAACAATTTGATTTTGCTGCTGAAGTTGTTGACCAAAAGGCATATAATCATCTTGAACTGGTAGAGGTAAAGGAACATCTGAAACTTCTTGTGAATTATGATAAGGAAAGAATGTCTCATAAAAAATAACATCTCTAGATGTAAAAACTCTTTTTCTTTCCAAATCATAAAGTTTATAAGCTTTCTGACCATAAGGATATCCAATGAAAACACAAGGAATAGCTCTTGATTGAAACTTAGATCTGTCTCTCTTTAAAGAAGAAGCATAACAAAGACTCCCAAAGACCCTTAGATGAGTATAAACAGGTTTTCCACCATACAAAACTTCATAGGGAATTTTATTATCAAGAATTGAAGAAGGAAATCTATTAATGAGATAAACAGCAGTAAGAACACTTTCTCCCCAAAATTTCTGAGGCAAATTAGATTGTAACATTAATGCTCTAGCTATTTCCAAAATGTGTTTATGTTTTCTTTCAACAACCCCATTTTGTTGTGCAGAATCAACACATGAAGTTTGATGAACAATACCTTTTTCTTGATAAAACCGAGTTGCATAAATTGCCTTTAAACTCCATTCCATTATCTGTTCTAATAATCTTGATATTGACGTCAAATTGAGTTTGAACATAAACAACAAAAGATTATAACAAAGGGAAAGCATTGCTCTTACAAGACATAAGATGAACCCAAGTAGCTCTAGAAAAATCATCAACAATAGTCAAAAATACTTGTATCCATTATATGTAGAACATTTATAAGGTCCCCAAATATCAACATGAACAAGTTCAAAAATTCTAGAAGACTTAGTAGCACTAATAGGAAAAGACTGTCTATGCAATCTAGCTTTAGGACAAACAGTGCAAATTGTCTCTTTCTTATTAGCACAAGGCAAACCTATACATTTCATTTTATCGAAAGGAAGATGTCCTAGCCTAAAATGCCAGGAGTCTGTTTCAGTGAAGCTCGTTTCTTGATGAATGATCATTTGACTCTTCATAGCTTTCTTGTTGTCCTTCTGAAAATTGATTTGTTTGGCATGGTATAAACCCTGATGTGTTTTACCAAGGACCACTTCCTGAAACATTTGCCCTTTTATAATACATTTATCCAGAGAAAACATAACATTCACACTAAGCTGTTGACAAAGCCTAAATACTGATGAAGTTAAATCAAATTCAGAACATATAAGACATCCCTTAAAACAATTTTATCATTTAACTGAACAGTCCCTGTATGAGTAATTCTAGATTGTTTACCATTTGGCATAGTTATGAAACTAGGAGTTTTAACAGGATATAAAGAAGTAAACAAACTTTGACAAGAAGTAATGTGGTCACTAGCACCACTATCAATAATCCAATCATAGTCATTAAAAGAAGCAATAAAGCCATAATGAGTACCTGCCATAAAACCAGTACCATGATACTGAGGTGAAGAAGATTGTTGATTTGCTTCCTTGGATTGCTTATCTAGGAAAGAAATAAGCTGATAATACTGCTGTGTAGAAAGAGGAGGCAGATTAACAACAGGAGCTGATGCAGACTGATCCTCAGATGAAATAGGAACTTCATTATTCCAAGATTCCTGTCCTTGATCTTGTGTAACATTTGCAGCCATTCTTTTCCCTTTAAATTGCTTGTAATTTGGAGGGTATCCATGAAGCTTGTAGCACCTATCCACAGTGTGCCCTTGCATCTTACAAAAATCGCAAAATAGCTGTTTCTTTGAACCATATCCTTGGTTTTTATTCTGAAAATTTTGATTTCTGGAATTTCCAGGTTGATAATACTGATCAGACTGAAAATTCTGATTTCTGGAATTTCCAGATTGATAATACTGATCAGCAGGTTGTCCAGAGTTTCTTTGCCCAGTGTTCTGATTGGAATTGAAATTTCTTCCATTATGGTTGACATGGTTAGCCATAACCAAATCTTGATTGTAATGAGAGTTAGAACTAGAATTTGAAAGGAAAGCTGCAGATTGAGAAGAGATAAGAGCAGAAGAACTCATCTCTCTCTGATTTTCTTCTTGCAGCAAAACATAATATGCTTCGCTTACATTAGGAAGAGGCTTGCTCATCAAAATATTTCCTCTCACAGTTTTGTAAGCATCATTTAATCCAACAAGAAGTTGAATCAAGTGTTCTTTGGCTAACATTTCCTGGACATACTTATATGCATTGCATTCTATTCCATGAGAACAAGTTGGAACAGACACCATAGAGTCTTGTTCATCCCATAAACGTTTAATATGAGTAAAATAGGAAGCAATATCTCTATTACCTTGAGAAATAGAATAAAGATCTCTTTTTACTTGAAACAGCTTGGTGCCATCTGACTTTCCAAAACGTTGCTCAAGATCTACCCAGATTTGCCTTGAGGAATTGGAATACAAAATGCTGTCAGAAATTGTAGACTCAACAGCATTTAGTAACCAAGATATCACCATCTTGTCGCATCTATCCCAGAGAGACAGCAAAGGAGATTATGCTGCAGGCTTTACACACTTTCCTGTTACGAAATCCAATTTGTTCTTGGCTATGAGAGCAATCTCCATCGATTTCTTCCATGATCCATAGTTATTTTCATTCAGTAGATTACTCACAAGAATGCTATTTGGGTTATCAGAAGGATGGAGAAAGAGAACATGTGTAGGACCAATGTCCGGTATAGGGATTGCATTCGGTATTTCCATGAAAGCTATGAAACTCTAATCTTCAGAAGAAGAAGATGGAAAAAAAAATTGAAGCAGTCAAAAACAATTGATCTGCTCTGATACCATGTTATATTTTGTGTGGAAACAAAAACAGAAGCTTATGTATGTAGAGAGAAAGAAGACTTTGTTTATTGATTGAACCTGAGACTATATAATTGATTGAAAAAAGAACAACATACAACTAATGTATTTATACTACCTAGAAACCAAGAAGAAGAATTAAAGAAAAGAAAGAAGAAGTTAGTTATAACAAACTAACAAAAAATAACAAAGGCTATATCTTGTCATTACGGGTCATTGATAGTCAATATGATGAAGGGAATCATTTTAAGAAGGTTGCTAACAAGAAATGATGATTGTTTTTGTTTGACTTTATCTAGGAGTGGTGAACACATTTTTTGTTTCTTTAGTTGCTATTTTTGTCTTATTTTTTTGTTTTACTGTTTTATTGCATCATTGATACAAACTTTAACCTTTATTAACTTTCAATATTTTTTTTAAAAAAAAAAGCTAATTTGCTATCAAACTTTGAAAAGCAAGTACTAATTAGAACATGATTAAAAAATTCTGTTAATTATCTATATTCTGACTAATATCATAATTTCTGATTAAAAAACATGTACAATAGCAAATTGTTTTTAGCACGATTTCTGTTTATGCATCATGATAACATTATAATATAAAGGAATTATGGACGCTAATATACTGAACTTTTGGGGTATTGGACAATAATGCACTGAACTTTGACCTTGGACAATAATGCACTGAACTTTGGGGGGTGTTGGACAATAATGCACTCGAGACAATTTCGACGGTGGCGAACTTGGTGACAATTTTACGTGACAGACTGAGAAGACAAATATTTTTGGACCAATTAATCTCCTCCACCCGCTACATAGGATTGTCACCAAGTTAGCTATTGCCAAAATAATACTGAGTGGATTATTGTTCAACACCCCCCAAAGTACAGTGTACTATTGTCCAAGGTCAAAATTCAATGTATTATTGTCCAATACCCCAAAAGTTCAGTATATTAGCATCCAAAAACCCTAATATAAATGACTTAGTGCATATATTAGTAAACTTTATCTCGTTGTGTAAAAGTAAAAGGACTACTGCTATTTGATCGATATAATATATTTGATCAATATAATATTGGTTTTTTTTTTTTACTTAAAAGGATTAGTGGAATTAAAATTATCTGAACCATATAATCTTGTTGGAAATAAATCTCGAACCAAGGGTGCGGGAAGGACACAAAATTGAGTCGTGGACTGACCACTACTTTAAAAGTGATTACGTCTCGACTTCGGTGCCAATCGATGATATTAATTGCTCCCCAAGGTTAGCTCCGCTAGCCCTTGGACACGTATATTCATGGCCAAGAACTTGGAGTATGAAATTCTTAATGCCCATAAAACCATGGAGGGAGGGAGAAGAGGAGATGATAGGATTGTGTTTGTTGCTAAAGACCCCTCAACACTCCATTATTCTACCAATGTGGGACAAACATAGTAAAGAAATTAAGAGAGAAGAAAAGCACACCATTGTTACCACACTAGGCTCTATATCCAACAATCCCTCACTAATAATAGCATACGAGGGAAAACAAGAAAAGGAAAAGAATCTAGCCAAAAACAGGTTATATACTTAGGCGTCAATATCTTTCAGTTCGAATTAACACATTAGTGATGTGAGACAACAACCAACAATATGACAAGTGGAATAAGCCTTGAGCTTGAAGAGTTTGATCGAGACCCCCACGACATATATCAAACCTATAGAAAAACATACTCTACGATGAACCACTTGTGTGTTTATGATCATGTGCACACTTTGAGACCCATAAGTGCTCTAGAGAGAAAGTCTTAATCTATCATAGAAAGCGGTGATCAAACCTTCATAGTTACATAGGTAATTCCATCAAGTGTTTCTCAACATAGATCACCACAAATATTGTTGTGGAATTATTAAGAGCATATAACTCAACCCCATTGTATAATCGGTGAATCCATTAGTGCGTTTCACAAGCACCCCCTACAATGGGCGTGGATTCATTAAGAGTATAACCTCAACCTTAAGACACTACCTAGAATCACAAGGATAGAAGTGTAGTGCATCTTGAAGACAAGTATGGTTTCATTTGACCACAAATGAATATCGCCATACCTCTTCAAGCCATAGGCTTAAACCTTATCCCCCTCGATGCCTCAAGAACATCTTGCTTTATCAATCCCTTAGCGAGAGGATTCACTAATTCTTCTCGAATCTCATATACTGCAAGGATGTGACATCATGTTTCAGCAATTGTCTCACTGCACTGTGCCTAACACTGATAAGTATCCTCTTTATGATGTAGAATTGTTATGTGCCACCTCAATAACTGCCTACGAGTCATAGTGTAACGTCACTTTAGCCAAACACCCTCACACTTTCAAATAACCCAAGTTTGGGGCATACCCTTTCCAAAGTTCATATGGAGCCTGATCCATTTTTTTAATGGTGAACTCTATTGAGAACAAAACATGCAGTCAAAAAAACTTTCCCCCACATATTATCAGGTAATCTAGAACTCACAATATGGTTCTTACGTTCAGTTATACCTTTCTGTTGTGGCGTACAAGGGGTGGTCAACTTGAATCATAATCACTACCTTTGTCAAACCTAACTCTCTTGATTTTTTTTTTCGGTTTAATTGATTCTCAACTTCTATTCACATAAGCATGCTCATCAAGATATGCGAAAACAACTCAAGTATATAGCTCGAAATTCATATATACTTATCAATCAACATTCCATGAATAAACATTGTCTTAGTAAATGAAGCATCTTGTATCTCTAAAAGTGAATAATACTAGCCATAAGAATGACATAGTTTAAAAATCATCAATAGAACATGATATACTCATCATCATGTAAAATCACATTCCTTATCAAAATATGAATTACAAGGGATCTCAATAATTTTATAAACACATTATAAGCAAAACTTAGTATAATAAATAAAGGTTGAATCAAGGTTGTAGGAAGGACACAAAACTAAGTCGTGAACTGATTACTTCTTTAAAAGCGATAACGAATCAACCTCGGTGCCAATCGATAATGTCGTTCGCTCCCCAAGGTTAACACAATTAACCCTTAGACACGTACGCTCGTGGTCAAGAACTGGGATTTTGTGTTTGTTGCTAATAAAAACAAGCAAGACAAAAGGTCAAATATATAAGAAAAGATCCCTTAACACTCCATTATTCTACCAATGTGGGACAAAATCAGTAAAGAAAGAGAGAAGAAAAACACACCGTCATTGCCATTACCAAAATCTACATCCAATAAATTTCAGTTGATATCATGAGGTTCTCATTTATAAAAAGAATGGATCAGAGTTCAAACCATGAGGGGACAAAATTTTTTATTTTGTCACATCGATTATGTTCTGGCCCCTCTTTTTTATCGGTGAGAACTTCATGACATTGGGTGAAATTTTATAGTACAAATAATTTTTACGTTAAAACTTTCAAGTCAAAAACCCTATAATCTTAGGTGGCAATATGTAAGCAATACAATACACTTAACTTTGACTAATATTAGATGATATGTATATTACTTACAAACACCAATTCAATTTATTTAAGGGAAATTGGATTTAAATAATCTGAACTTTGGGTTATAATAAACTTAATAATCTGAACTTTAGATTTGGTTCTAAATAGTATGAACTTTGGACTCCTTGGATTCTAGTAACACACTACCGAGTTAAGTTCAACTTAACTTAGTGGTGGGATGATTTGATGGCGATGGTATATGCCTGGGCATTTTAGGTATCATGCTGCTGCCGCCACGTCATCCAATCCAATGGGGCTCAAAGTTCAAATTATTCATAACCAAATCTAAAGTTCAGATTATTAAGTTTACTATGACTCAAAGTTCAGATTATTTAAATCCAAATTCCATTTATTTAATCTTCTAATCTTTATTAATTAAATTGCAGAATGAAGGTCTGTAAAATCTCTTCCCGCTCCCATCCTGCCTTCCTATTAAATCATAAGAATTTTGAAACTATTTTCAAGTAACTACCCCAATTTTTCAGTAATTGCTCTTCATCTTCTCCACAACCGCTCAACCTTTTATTTGTAATCGTCATATTTCATCTATGATAAATTAAACTAACTTTAAACCCAACGGTCCCAACTAACAAGTGGAAAGACCCATCTATGTCAGAAAATGTACGATTATCACAAATTTTCGAGGAGAGGGTGAAAGAAGGAAGAAAGGGCAGGTGGTACAGAGATGGGGCGAGTAGCTACGACTGTAGTGACCTTAAAGCATGTGGGTGGTTGAGAAGCCATTGTTGGTGGTTTGAGAGGGGTGTGTGTGTGTGAGGGGGGGGGGGGGGTTGTGTGGAGTGGGAAGAGTTACGGGAGGAGAGAAAGAGTGGAGGGGAGGTTTAACCGATAGTAACAACTTAAAATGATACATTTGATTAAATAAATTGATGACAATTTTACTATTTTACAAGTACAGTGACAATTTAATCGGGCTCGCCCTTTGATAAAAGGAAAAATGTTGAAAACTCATTCAGGAATGAAATTTGAAGTACAAGAATGTGAAAGAATTTGAAATGCTCGTACAAATAGAGAAAGGCATGAACCCAAAGGAGGGAATTCAAAATCCAAATACACACAACACAACACGTGCCATGCACGTGTTAACCCCATTCCCGTTTTCCCCTGTTAATTTTTGCTGTATTTTTCCCCGGTTTATTAAATTAAATTTAATTTAGCAATCCTGAGGATTATATTAAGGACTGGGATCACCTAAATGCCGTGACCTCAAAAACAAATAATCTGTGCCGCTGTTTCCCCGTAATCTTCTCTCTCTCTCTCTCTCTCTCTCTCTCTCTCCTCCCGCCCTTGAAAACCCTAACTTTTTTCCATCCTCTCCCTCCCTCCCCTCCCCCTTTTCCCCCCACTTTACAAATCCCTCTTCATCCCGCTCTTTTTCCCTCTCTTTCTCTCTCTCTCTCTCTCTCTTCTTCCTTCCTTCCTCTGCTTCAACTTCAACTCCCTCCTCTAATTCCCCCCTAATTCGATTCAGTTCACACCCTCACTCATCAACAAAAAGAGGGTGAGTAATCGAAGGAGTAGATGGGGAAATACATGAAGAAAGGGAAGATCACTGCAGATGTTGCAGTCATGGAGATCCCTCAATCTTCTTCTCTCGGTGTTCGTACCAGGGCTCGAACCCTCGCCCTCCAGCAACCTAACCCCGAACTTTCCTACCTCCAGCTTCGTAGTCGCCGCCTTGAGAAACCCCCCTTTCAGCCCTCCCCCACAAAGCCCGGAAATTCCCGGGTCCGGGTCGGGTCGGCCCGCTCCGAGGAGGGTCGAACTGGTAAGGTGGATGTTGTGGGTCGATGTGGTGACGGTGAATTTGAGGAATTTCATGATCTGGGTGTCGAGGCTTCCTGTGGTGAGAACAATTTGGAGTTTGATTCAAGAGGAAGGTGAGATTTTTTTTCTCCTTTTTTCTTGATTTTTTCTCCATTTTTTTTGGATTTTTTACTTTGTTTTGCTGTTGTGGGTTTGTGGGTGTTTGATTGATTTGGGGGCTATATTGGGTTATTTGCATTTTTAGGGTTCTTAAGGGCCTTTTTTATAAAAAAAAAATTCAAGGAAATGGAATTGGCTTTGTTTGTCTGGTTAGTGGGATTTCTTTTTGTGTAGAAAGATGAAATGTGCAAATAGCACTAGTTGTTCATGTGTGACATTTGTCAATTCATTTCTCTTTGAAAAGGATTTGATATTCTTGTTTTTTGGAATTCACCTAAAGCCCTACTTTGATGTAGTAGTTTCTTTGGCGAAAAAAGATGGAAAAGAAAAAGGGTTTTTTTTTGGCATTTCTTTGTGTGTAAATGGATTCTTTTCATTGGTTTTTAATCTTAGGAAGAAAGTTGAAAAGAAGAAATAAAAGGGGTAATGTATTGTTTGTGGGGTTCTCCTTCACTTTTTCTCCCTTTTTTTTTTCCATTTTCTTTGTTTATGTGAGTCTTGTTATTCATTTTCAAATCTTTATTGTATGGATGGTCATTTGGGTTTCCATGAAAATTGCATTATTATGGCTCAATGCTCCAAATTTCCAAGTGCTTGAAAGTGGGGGGCAAAGAAAAGAAGGAATATATAATATGGTGTGAAAATGTGACTTTAGGGGCAACTAGTATGTTTGCCCATGTTTATAGATGTCCATATTTGTGAGTTTTGGTCACATTTTGAAGCTTGGGGCTGCCACTTCATTTATGGGACCTGAACTAGAAATGTGTTTTGGTTTCTGAACCCTCAGAAGAACCTTCTCTTTCCATTTGTATATCTACTCATTTCCTTTTACATGGGCCAAACCAAACCAAACCAAGCCAAGCTCTAAATGAAAACTCCAAAAACACATCCTCTTCTTGAAAGTAACTTGTGCATGTAGCTGTTGAGCTACAAAATAAAATTTAAGTACTTGTGATTTTTTTATTTTTGGCTGTGTTTCTATTCATTGAATGACCCCATCATCCTCTCTCCAATTGCTTTCATTTGAAGTCTGACCCGTGACTGTTGTTTTCATGACATGTAAGCCTGATTTTTACATTATTATATCTTCCTTGTTTATAATTATTTGTGTTTTGAAGATTGTTCTTTTTTAGTGATTGGTTCTTAATTACTCTTGTGAGAGCATGGGTCATAATCCAATAGAGTATTGTATTCACTTGGTCAACTAATTAGTATGCTAAAATATTGTTTGATGATGCGTTTCGTAGTTTATCGGGAAAGGGTTTCCTTATTGAGATTGTGACGAAAATAATGGGTCCTACATCAAAACTTTCCTGTATATTATGGACGGGGAAAGTTTGTATACCATTGATCGATGCATGTAGATGTACACTTTGTTACATGTTTGGGGCAGTAATAAATTTGAAAATAAGTAATGAGCAAGCATTTTGGGAAAGATTTGGCAAAGAATCTAGAAAGCCTGGCTACAATGGCTCCTAAAAATCTAGGCGTAAAAGTGTGCAGAAAAGTTGTTCATAGTAAACACGTGAGGCTTAATATTCAAATCATAATCCTGGAGTATAGATACGTCGGCCATAAATCTGCCATGTTATATGACAGAGAGAAGAAAAAAGTACATAAACTGTTGACATACAACGTCTACATTGATGATTAAATATGTGTTTGTTCTTTTTCTTTTGTTTTTTAGGTGGGAAATGTGAATTGTGTTTGTTAGTAAACTTGTTCTTGAAATGTCATCAATTTTTTGTGAACTTTAAAGCATGTTTTAGACTTTGAATAATGAAACGAGAAATAATCTCATAATTGGATTAGGCTAATAGTCATTCGACATATAAATATGCAGGAGCACTCGCGAGAGCACGCCGTGCAGTTTGATAAGAGGCGCCGACAGCATTGGAACGCCCGGGTCGACCACAAGACCGGCATCAGGAAGCCGCCAACCACGGAACCCGCAAAGGGTGATCCCAACAACCGTGGAGATGGAGGAGTTCTTTGCAGGATTTGAACTACACCAACAGAAACAGTTCATCGACAAGTAAATACTCTTTTGTGTCAAGTGTCAACATTTATCTGGATTGTTTGGTCGAGGTTGGTTATTATTCGTGTTTGGCTCAAATAGTTTTGTGTGTAAATATATGCAGGTATAACTATGATATCATGAACGATTTGCCGCTTCCCGGGAGATATGAATGGGTGAGAGTAGATAACTAAGAAGCTGAGTAGAGTACACAGGCAGGTGGAGCTGAATGATGGAGGGTTTCAAAAATCCTGGCCTGACAAGGAAGAGGAGGAAGATGATGAAAATGATTATTTGTGAATCCTGTGATTTGTAATGTAACATAAAAAGGAGCTGACTAATTGTAGTCTTAGCTAGTTTAGACTGATCTTATTAGCTTTTGATGTCCAAAAGGGAAGATATGAATGGAAATCCAAAGCAAAAAAGAAAGGGATTGTTAGTAGTAGATTAGGAATATTATTATGATGGTTGGTTACTCACCATTGTAATATGTAATTGATGTCATTAATACTTCAACCCAATCCATGCTAGTATTGATCTTTCTCCCTTTACTTTTGTCACTTCCTTGTGTCATGTGGTAACTTGAAAAATTTGCAATTACCTTCCTTTTACTTAACATTGACCGAATTTGTATGACCTGATGAATTTAGTTGGGCTTGAATTTTTGCCAGTGTTATATATTTAACATGTAAAATACTGTTGAGCAACCCAATCAAATTCATTGTGGTTTGAGTTAATCTTGGTATGATGTTGCTGGAAGGGAGGCGCAAGCATTGCTATATACTTGATAGACTTGCTACAAATTTTAGATTGATGTTTGGTTTCAAAAAAAAAAAAAAAAAACTTAGATTGATAGAGCCGAAATAATATAATCTTGTAAGATTCATAAAACATTGGTGCAATTAGACCAAGGAATAATATTGATAATTATCATCATGAAGCACTCTAATTATAATTATTTTCACAATATTATTATCAACAGTTCTACAAGGCTAGATGTTATGTCATTAGAGATTCGACAAGACATCAATTTTAGTTGTTGAAGCAACAACAATACGTAACTGTATTAAAGGAGCAGATTGAGTCACCAACTTGGTTATTTACTCAACTCTAGGATAATGAGAAATCGAGTCTCGATAGGGTCCATTTTGATATTCGATACGAGGATAATCTAGGTTAACACCTTGAAGGAAAGAATGTATAAAAATTGTAACTTAACTTTCTTAACAATAAACGTTACCATAGTGTTGCTTTGAATTTGAAACAATAATAGTATATGCATGCATATATTAGATAGGCAGCAACATCAACATGAAGATTTGCCTAAATTGAAGAAGACGAAAGAGAAAGAGAGACAGAAATCTGCACTGCACACATAAATCCAAAAGTGGGTGTGAGTGATTCTGAATGTGGTGTCCATCAATTGTGTAAAATCAACGCATGCATCATACATAACTTTGTCCTTGTCTAAGCAACCAACGTTTATCCTCATTATCAATCTTTTCCCTTTTTTTTTTCTTTTCTTTTGTTTATGGGTTTGTTTTTAATCACAGTGAAATTGCAATTACCTAAAAATAAAATGACTGAAAAAAAGGAGGACTTTTATAACGGTATGCGGTGAGAGTGAGAGGTTAAAAAGATGAAAGAAAGAAAGAAAGAAAGAAAGAAAGGAGGATTGAAAAGACAAGACGTTGAATGAAATTGAAAGGCATCCTTTCTTTGGTGGTGTTGATATACACAACAGTTGTTGCCTGCTCCTGCTGTATTCTTGAAATGTGTTTTTCTTGTCTTTTTTCTCTCTCTTTCTTTCTTCCAACTTTTTATTCTTCCTTTCATTTGAATCATTTGAAACTAGACAATTTTGCTCTCCTCACTCTCTATTTGTTGCACAGCCATAAAAGGACACAAATGTGTTAATTGTTAAAGTTCAAACATATAGGTTATAGTAAATCAAACATATCATAATTCATTATCTCTCATATACATCATCGATCACTCATGTAGTCGTGTCTAATGCACCTAATAATTAATCTAATGAATTCAAAAGATTCCTAATGACAAAAACTAGTGGAAAATTCCCTCTCAAACTCGACTTGGACAAAACCCTGGTGGAATGAAAATAGGAATCACCTAAAATACCTATAAAATAAGTATGGTGATCCAAAAAGTTAAGAATAACCCAAAAATAAAGGAGGCCCCTTCAAAATTTGAATCACTTACATTCGTTTACATATGATTTTGTCATTATGAGTCGGGTAGGTGCGGGTTCACTTTAGGTTACAAACTGATTTTAAGTCATTTGAGTTTTAGTCTGATAAGGTTCTCTTACGAAAGCGGATAATTTTTGTCGGAATATATTCAGCTCGTTCTTGTCATTTTGTGTCTTCTGATTTTGACATTTTTGGATTTAAATTAGATTATATGTGTCAGGTCTAGATTTGAACTTAGCTTCACATTACAAGGGTTTCTTATATAATGTAAGGAGAGCAACTAAAGGCTATATATCATGTCATTTTGTGCCCTAGAAAAGCAGACTTTTAAATTGAAAAGTTCGAGATAATTAGGAAGTAATGAACATGGTTTGGTTCTCAATGGATCCTATATATATACAAAGAAAATAAACACATTTCCTTCCACAATTTAGTAGAGCAAGCCAATCTTGAAAAACCTTTACATGTTGCCTATAATACCACTCTTCAGCCTTCAGGCTGTGTAGTTTTTGCTCCCTTTCAGACTTGAGCCATCTTCGGAGTACGTTTGAAACTTCATGCTAATCTCGCCTTCAAAATAACACCTTTTGACCTGACATATAACGACGGTGAACTTCCACACTTTTAGTTAAAGAGACGCATGATATTCAAGTTCTAAGTTCATAATTATCATCATAAACTTGGTAAATAATTTTAGGGTTCACAGAAACTTGTTCGATAAGAGCAGACATTCTGGTAAAAACCCAAGTAGATTACATCTTGCGCACGTAATTTCTCTTCCTCCAACTTACATGACCTATTCATTACTCAGAGCAAAAACCTAAAGGATTGCAATCCCAAATTACACAAACTTGCAAAATTTTAGAGAATTTCAAATCCCAAATTACACAAACTTACTATAAAGTTACAAAATTTTGTTGGAACATTATATCAACCCTAACATAACTTCTAATTAGGTACATCAATGAGTTTGATCCTCTTCCTTCCTCCCACCTACTCTTGGCAAAAGCTAACCCGGCCTGAAACCGACCCTTATTTTCAAACTAAAAAAATAACAAACCCAAAATACAGGTTATACCGAACCGACCCGCCCGAATTGACAGGTCTAAGTAGTGAAAGACAAGGGGAAAAGAAAAAAAGACAAGGGGTAAGGGTTAAGCAAGTGAAAGTGGTTGAGTAAATTTTGGACGGATTTAGATAGGATCTGAGTTCAGGGAGTGTGGCAGTGATTCATTACATTCATGAATTTTTCTATTTTCCAGGGCTTTTCAGAAATGAGGGCAGGCTATAGAGTATAGTGTCATAGACAGTACAATCACAAGTCACAAGTCACAAGTCACAACTTTACTTTACTAACAAAGTTTTCAAGGTGAAAAACACAGGGATTTTTTGAAAAAGTGACCCCTTCATTTCTGAGTGATAATAGCAGCAAGTGGGCATTTATTAAAATTGTTGTGTGTGTATATATATATTTTTTTTTACATTTACTGCAAGGGGGAACTGGGAAGGAAGGAAAAGAATTAAATGCTCAAGGCCCTTGAACTTGAAGGCTCTCCCTTATTTTAGCTGATGCATATTTGTCAGTGTCCTCTATTTCTCTCAAGCCTACCTATTACAGTATTACTAGTCAGTCCTTAGCCTCTTCTCTCCAGTAATATGCAGAGGATAAAGACTTCTTCACACTTCACATGGGTCCTTGTACCTTTCAACACAGGTGAATGGTACTCTCTCCCTTTCAAAACAACTCTAGTCTAAAATTTTGTGACCTAAACTTTTTAACTGTTTGTTATTATAAATATATATAATAATTGATTATATAAGACTACTACTATTAAACTCTGAAAAAAGCTATTAAAATAGTATAATATTGTAATTTTGGGTAAAATATTATGTGAAAAATTATTGATTAGAAAGAACCTCAAAACCATGAAAAGTCACTTATTTTGAAACAAAGGGGTACCCACCAGTTCCATTTGTGACCTCTCTCTCTCTCTCTCTCTCTCTCTCTCTCTCTCTCTCTCTCTCTCTCGTGTGTGCTTGCTCTCATACATTTAGGGAAGGGAGCAAGCCCTCAAGATGACATGTTATCATACACAAAAAATGCGCCTATCACCTAATATGCTCTCTATATTGGATTGAAACTATGCTACTATGACTGTTCATTTTCCCTACCGTACCTGCGTCAGACCTGGATAAGGGCACGACACTCAACAATTCAAATTTCAATGAACATCTATAAATGTTTTTAAAACTAGCAAAGTTGGATGTTCGTTTATGTATCATATTGGACCCCTGTACCCATGTCTAAGTAACATAGGTCTAAAATATGATGCAAAACTAAACTTTCAAGCATTGGAACAAACAAAAGCTTTAGTTTCGACTTGCTTTTCCTCATAAGCCATAATCTGGACATGAAGGGAAGCAGTAGTTTCAAGCAAGCAATAGTTGAGTTTGATGACAAGAGTAAAAATTGCTGCGACACACAACGAACAATGCCATGATTAATTTTAACAACATTACGTATGATAGAACTCCATAAACAACCGCCCAGTATGCATCCTAGTGAAGCAGGGCTATGAAATATGCAGATATATGCAACATTTCTCAAAACAACTAGTTAAGATTAGGTAAATAATCAAAAGACTAACCTGTATGTGTACTATTGAGGACAGAGCACACTGGTGGTTTTCTCGAGGAGTCGCCCCTGCTACTCGTCTGGCTTCGTTTGTTCTTTTATGTTCAGCTCCATTGTAATCTTATTTGAAAGATTCCCGTCTTTACAGACCATCTTTATGAATTTATCAAAGTCATATATACATAAAAATCCTACAGCAGGCATCTCACTGATAAAAGGATTCCATTTGGGGCCCCCCAATATGTCACAGCATCCTGAAGTTACCAGGGAAGCCAAAGTAAGCACTAGTGTAGAAAGTAGAAACAGATTTAGGTTCATCAGCAAGGCAGCAATTAATCATTTGATTTTGAACCAGGGTTAGGGTTCATTCATGTTCAGAGTTTTCCTGTGGAGGATATTCTCCAGTGAGCATGCAAATGGAAAACTTGCCAGATATGGATGAATACGATTGGACACAGTGATTCATGCTCGAGCTATTTGCAACCAAAAGAAAATAAATGCAATCACCAAGATTAATTAACAATCCACACTTTGCCTTCTTTTTTGTGGGGTAAGGTAGGGTTTGGTAAGTGTTAGTAAAGTATGGGGAAAAAAATGGTAAGTTCATTTGAGGTATGGGAAAAAAGATAAGTAAATTTTGACCAAAGTTTACATAGCCCTATAATTTACCAATTATTACTTCACCAAAATTTATCCAAATGCAACCTTACCCACGAAAAGAACACACCAGTCATGGATGTGTCTCAGACCCACATTATGTAACCAATAACCAATTAAAGACTTTGTTAATCCCCCTACCCAGATCAAAATTGCATTGGATATAGACAATAGAACTTTCAAGCTAAGAAAAAAAAATGCAGGATGAAGTTGGTTGTGGGCTGGCTGAATATTACCCTCTGACGACCCTGGAATGTAATATCTGGCTCGGAAATGTCGATTATGGTTGTTGTCGGATGTATTTTTTCCCCTCTTATGTGTAAATTGAGGCAGGCCTTCGAATTTTTCAATCTGTAACCAAAGGGTTGCCGCCGCAAATACTTAAAAAACGATTCAAAATTCCTATGTCAATTAGCCATCAAGAACTTGCATAACATCTCAAGACTGGCTAATAAAACTAAGATTAAATCTTAAACACATTACGAAGCTTTTGGAAAAGCCATCAAGGCAATGGGCAGGGATCTTTAGTGTCCTTGACCCTATTAACAAACATTGAAGGGAAAACTTCCTCTCAGCAGTAGTTGTCACATCTGCACTACCATTTCATTGCAGCAGAGAATGGCCCCAGAAGAGAGGCTAGGGTTGAGTAAAAATTGGTGAAAGTTCCACCGTTTTGCATACTTCAACCATGAAAGCCAGCAGTCTAAACTATATTAGACATTACAGTTCCTAGTCTCAGCCCAAACTCTGAGTTGCAAGTATCGCATAACCTTGAAGAGGTTATTCAAGGATCTAATATACATACATACATACATACATACATACATACATATATATATATATATATATATATATATATATATATATATATATTAGACATACAGGATGGAATCTATCTCACTGCAACATATGTTTTGTTTTGGGTGTACAACATCTTGAGAACTTCAGGTGCAGTAGCCCCGATGTTCCAGGTTTGTTGAAAGCTGAAGAAAGTTACTGATTGTACAGGAGATTATATTTTTGCGTTTTACTAACGTATGAACTAAACAACTTTGAATAACTTTAGACCCTCAAGGTAGATTTCTATACACTCCGGCTTCTCTGCTGTTTGATTTGAAAAGAAATAAAAAAAAATTTAAAAATTTAGAGAATAGCATGAGCTCTACATTGTCTATTCCCCATTTGTGCTTTCAACAAGAATACCCTGGGAAATAACTAAAAGATAAACAGGGGCCGCTGCGCCCGCAGGGGTGGGGGGGGGGGGGGGGGAGCAACAATAGAAACACAACTCATAATATTTTTTCATTTTTGACTTCGGAGTTGAAAACATGCCATGTAACTATTAATCAATAATCAATGCACCAGGTGAATTTATCAACAGTAACGGTTCACTTGTGCCATCTCTTAAGTTTGGGAGGTGGAGGTGGCTCCATAGGATCTGGACCAGCAGGAACAACCCTGTTTATATCACGAAGGGCGCCAGAATCACGACCAAAAGGGGAGTCAACAAAGTAATTGCTGGAAGGATCACGACCACGATGGTAGAGAACAAAGTATTTGCTAGAAGGATCACGACCACGAGGGGATAGAACAAAGTATTTACTAGAAGGGGTCTCCTTAGTGCTTGGATCACTAGGAGTAGGAGTAGGAGGAGGCTCTCTAGTGCTCGGACCACTAGGAGGGACAGGGCCAGTGCCCCGTAGATTCATAAGTCAAGAACAAGAGAAAAAGAAAGAGCATCTCGAGAAATTGTTTAATGGGAATCTCCATTGCGATTGTGGTGAGAAAATTGGTGATTTAGCATATGATATTTTGAGCTCTACTCTTGTACCTGTATTTATGGGATAGAGAAAACTCTTTGGTTTACTTCTCCTAAATGTTCATGCATTTCTTTGTCTTTTTTTAGTACTAGAACAAAATCAAATCAATCAGGATCTATATTGAGGGGATTATTATTTCCAAAGAATTCTTGCCTTTGATATGTTTCTACTCTAGTCCGCAATGGTGAGCATGAGTTATACTCACTGGATGAGGTGGAGGCAGTATAGCCCACCAAAAAAGTTAGAGTTAGACTCTCCATGTTAACTTGCTTTCCAATAGTGAGGAGTGCTTGGATAAAAATGCCCTTAAATTTTCCGTTTTGGACAAAAATGTCACTGAATTTTTAAAACAATCAAAGTTACCCTTTAACTTTCTATTATGATAAAAAATGCCATTGTGACCTGTTGTAGCAGGTTAACAATTGAGAAAAAAAAAAAGAAAAATAAAAACTCTTTCATCCACCCCTCCATCTTCTCCCTCTTCTTCATCCCTCCCCTGCTCCCACCATATGCACCGAGGATGAGTGGAAAAGCCATTCCCACCATATTCATCTTTGAAACCACTTTGTTATCATACAATTCTTTTTGACAGTATTCATCTCAATCTCCTTCCACCCTCCATCCTACAATTCTTTTCCATAGTGGAATCTATGTGGAGTGGGTGCCAGAATTTGTTGCATTATTAATTCATTATTAAAACTCAAATGCCTATCTTCAGTGTAGATACAATTCTAGGGTGATGCCAATATTCTCTTTTCTTAGGCTCAAACAAAACAATGTATTAATTATAGGGTTATTGGATTCTAATAATACGAACTTTGGGCCATATAAGACTTAATAATACGAACTTTCGATTTGATTCTTAATAATACGAACTTTGACCCCCTGTTGTATACAGTAACACACCACCGAGTTAGTGATTATTTGACTCGCTGGAAAGATGAGTTGGCAGGCAAGGCATGTGTTCTTCCTTATTTGACCTTGCCAACTCATCATTTGACCCTAAAAAAATGCCATGTCAGCCCTCTTCTTCATCTTCCTCCCTCTTTCTCTCTCCTCTTCTTCATCTTCTTCATCTGCCATTTCAAGCTAGCCCCCCCCCCTCAATGGCTGCCACAAAAATGCCATCTTTCTTTCATTCTGGGTCTCTTTCTCCTTTTCTCCCACGTTTCTTTCCCCCCAATTTCTAAACCCCAATTCATTCAAGCATTTAACCCAGAAAAAAGGAAAACCCAACTCTTTGAATACTCACAAAAACCCAGAAAAAGAATTACAAAGCAAACAAAGATGATAGACAGCCTGTTTATGAGAAGTGGGATTCATGGTCGATCCGAGCAAGGTCGATGCCCGCCTACCATCCCAATTCTCCGTCGTCGGAAGGTCGTCGTCCCCGGCGACAAATGCAATCTCCTTCGATAAGGGGGGATCTGATAAAGTCTCCTCCTTTAATTTCTCCCCTTTCTAGAGGGGCCAACAAGCAGACTCAGAGCCCCAATGGCGTCGCTTTAGACGACGCCGTTTCCGTCGACAAGGACAATGATAATTTGGGTGTACCTGAGGAGCAGAATGGGAATTGGGTTTTGAAGATCCTTCATGTTAATTCTCTCTGGTCATCGGAAAAGCAGGGCAACGAAGAAACAACGAAGAAACAAGAAATTGGGGGGAAAGAAACGTGGGAGAAAAGGAGAAAGAGACCCAGAATGAAAGAAACATGGCATTTTTGTGGCAGCCATTGAAGGGGGGGGGGGGGGTAGCTTGAAATGGCAGATGAAGAAGATGAAGAAGAGGAGAGAGAAAGAGGGAGGAAGATGAAGAAGAGGGCTGATATGGCATTTTTTTAGGGTCAAATGATGAGTTGGCAAGGTCAAACAAGGAAGAACACATGCCTTGCCTGCCAACTCATCTTTCCGGCGAGTCAAATAATCACTAACTCGGTGGCGTGTTACTGTATCCAACAGGGGGTCAAAGTTCGTATTATTAAGAATCAAACCGAAAGTTCGTATTATTAAGTCTTATATGGCCCAAAGTTCATATTATTAGAATCTAATAACCCTTAATTATATGCTTGGTTTTGGGGGATTTCTTCAAGGACTTTTCATCCTTTGGAGGAGCTGGTGTTGGATTAAGAAAGAAAAAGCAAACATTATCCACCATTTATCTTATGTATGTGATTATGCTGGATTATGGGTTTGCAATGTCTACACAAAACAACGGTTTTTCTTTATGTTTTTTGGCAAAATGATTGAGAAGCAATTTGCTATTGATTTGCATTTAAGTGCTAGTTGATGTGGCTGAACTTCTGACATTTGACACTCGAATCTCTCCTCATTTTTACAAGCAAGAGATAAGTGGGACAACTGAGAAATGGAGGAAAGGGAAGCACTGAATTTGAGGGTGGATGCTGTAGAGGAGGCTGAGGAAAATTGATATGATTGGGGAGATGAGGAAGTAGTCGGCCTGGTTTGGACGCCATGGAAATGCAAAGAAGTTGCCATTGCTGGGATTGGTAGTTATGGAGAACAGGGAGGGATGAAGAAGATGGAGATGAGGGAGAAGATGGAGGGATGGATGAAGGGGGTTTTCTTTTTTTTTTTCCCCTCAATTGTTAACCTGCTACAACAGGTTACAATGACATTTTTTTATCATAATGGAAAGTTAAAGGACAATTTTGACTGTTTTAAAAATCTAGTGGCATTTTTGCTCAAATTGGAAAGTTTAAGGGCATTTTTATCAAAGTACTCCAATAGTGAGTGTGAGTTTGATCAAAATAAGTAAAAAAAATGTGTAGACCCCAATAGTTTAAATACACTATAATAGAAATTAAAAAAATAAAAAAGTATGTCGAGAATCTCGTCCTCGTCCTCGCGCGGTGAGCCCGAGTTCGAGTTTTTCTCACCACCGACACTCGTCCTCGCTGCTGCACAGTCTTTCTCGTCCTTGCCCACGCCATATCAGCGTTATTTCAGTATCAAACTCGCCGTTGCGGATGGTCTATAAGGGAGGAGAAATAATGAAGTTTTGGAAAATAGGATATCTTTAATTTAGAGATCTTGATGTTTTACATTTTGGTATCTTTTTATTATTTTCGTAGGTATATTTTAAGTATATTTTAAGATTACCAAAGTAAAGATATTTAGAGATATATTAGTGGTATTTAGTTTCCTGAGATATTAGGATAATATTACAATAAGTTACTAAAAGGTATCCTATGTTTTGCGATATCTATTTTTAGGGAACCATATTATTGAAAATAATTTTTAGGTACTCTGTGTTTTGTAGTACCTATTTTCTGGTGACAAATTATTTTTTAGTTTTATTACAAGATCCCCAAGGTTATGTAAAATTGCAAAAATATCCCTACCTTGATAAAAGTTTGTCAATTTATATTTCCACCTGCATTGCTGTTTGTTTTAAAGAAGGGAAATTGGATTTAAATAATCTGAGCTTTGGGTCATAGTAGAGTAATAATCTGAACTTTAGATTTGATTCTAAATAATCTGAACTTATCTCGGTGGTGGGATGACGTGGCGACGGAGGCACGTGCCTAGGATTTTTAGTTGTGTCATGTCAACTTACTATTGTCCGCCGAGTTAAGTTCAACTTAACTCGGTGGCGTGCTACTAGAATCCAAGGGGGTCAAGGTCAAAGTTCAAATTATTTAGAACCAAATTTAAAGTTCAAATTATTTAGTCTACTATGGCCCAAAGTTCGGATTATTTAAATCCAATTTTCCTTTAAAGAATTAGCATCTCCATATTTTTCAATGACAAGCTCTGATAATTTGTTTTAAAGAATTACTATATGTTCTGCATTACTATTTGCTTTGATACTAAATAAAAAATATGGAGATGCTAATTCTTTAAAACAAATAGTAATGTAGGTGGAAATATAAATTGATAAGTTTTTATGAAGGTATGGATATTTTTGCAATTTTACATAGTCTTGGGGATCTTGTAATAAATCTAAAAGATAATTTGTGACCATAAAATAGATACTACAAAACACAGGGTAGCTAGAAATTATTTTCAATAATATGATCCCCTAAAAATAGATATTGCATATCATAGGGTACCTTTTAGTAATTTATTGATAATATTAGGTTAGTATTTTATAGTATTTGACATATTCTAGTTTCCTTATTGTGTTAGGTTTCTAAGCTATATAAATCCCTTGTGTATTAGGAATAAGGTAGACTTTAATAATTTTGAATTGAATTGAGTGAATTCTTTCAAGAATTCCCTTGGTTTTACATCAGTAAGGGGGAAGTATTCTATACACTAGTACCTAATATAAACAATTTTGTAAGATGTGAAAAACTACTAGGGATAAATAAAGGTGTGAAAATCAGCTAGCAATATCCCCTCCCCCTTGTGCAAAATCAAATTATCAGATTGCATTCTCACATGAGATTATATGGATAATATGACGTCCTTTTTTTGTTTGTTTGTTTGTTTGTGTGTGTTGGGGTTGGGGGGGGGGGGGGGAGGGCAACTGCTAATCTCAATATGATATGATGAAAAGGGAATAGCAACTGTTAAGCTCAATATGATATGATGAGAAGGGAACTAAATATAAACTTAATATCCAATACGTTTTATTAGAGTTTGAAATTTTAATCACTACGCCTGATTAATAGTATGAATATGTTATGTAGTTAATAATATTTATCATCCTTTCTTGTAAGCTTCTATATGAGTTGCGTCAACAAAGAGTTCCACCGTTTTGCATACTTCAAACCTCACAGTTCCTAGTCTCAGCCCAAACTCTAAGTTGCAAGAATCGCGCAACCTTGAAGAGGTTATTCAAGGATTTAAAATAATATATATAAACATAAACACACACACACATATACAATATATACATACATATATATATATATATATATATATATATATATATATATATATATATATATATAAAATATAGATATATATATATATATATATATATATATATATATATATATATATATATATATATATATATATATATATATATATATATATATAACCTTGATAGCCAGGAGTCTAAACTGCCCAAACTCTAAGTTGCAAGTATCGGATCCAGTAGGAAGAGAGTCTAGGTAGGAAGGTGAGAAGAACAAATCACAGCCCTTGATTTTGCATCTGACAATGTTTGGTCATGGATATGAGGGAGTGTGGTCATGGATTTAAGGGAGTGTGGTCACGAAATCTATCTCACTGCAACATATGTTTTGTTTGAGTGTACAACATCTTGAGAACTTCAGGTGCAGTAGCCCTGATGTTCCAGGTTTGTTGAAAGCTGAAGAAATTTACTGATTGTACCGAGGATTATGTTTTTGGGTTTTACTAACGTATGAACTAAACAGCTTTGAATAACTTCAGACCCTCAATATAGATTTCTATATTCTCCGGCTTCTCCGCTGTTTGATTCGAAAAGAAATTAAAAAAAACTTTAAAAATTAAGAGAATAGCATGAGCTCTACGTTCTCTATTCCCCATTTGTGCTTTCAACAAGAATACCCTGGGAAATAACTAAAAGATAAACAGGGGCCGCTGCTGAGGGAAGCAACAATAGAAACATAACTCATAATACTGTTTTATTTTTGATTGTGGATTTGAATGCAGGCCATGTAACTATTAATCAATAATCAATGCACTGGGTGAATTTATCAACAGTAACAGATCACTTGTACCATCTCTTAAGTTTGAGAGGTGGAGGCGGCTCCATAGGATCTGGACCAGCAGGGACAACCCTGTTTATATCACGAAGAGCACCAGGATCACAACCAAAAAGGGAGTCACCAAAGTCTTTACTAGAAGGGGTCTCCATAGGATCTGGACCAGCAGGGACAACCCTGTTTATATCACGAAGAGCACGAGGATCAGGACCACAAGGGGATAGAGCAGAGTATTTACTAGAAGGGGTCCACTTAGTCCTCGGATCACTAGGAGTAGGAGTAGGAGGAGGCTCTCTAGTGCTTGGACCACTAGGAGGGACGGGCCAGTGCCCCGTAGATTCGCAAGTCAAGAACAAGAGAAAAAGAAAGAGCATCCCGAGAAATTGTTTGATGGGGGTCTCCATTGCGATTGTGGTAAGCAAATTGGTGATTTAGCATTTGATATTTTGATTTCTGCTCTTGTACTTGTATTTATAGAATAGACAAAACTATTTGGTTTACTTCTCCCAAATGTTCATGCATTTCTCTGTCATTTTTTAGTACTAGACTAGAAATAAATCAAATAAATCAGGATCTATATTGAGGGGATTATTATTTCCAAAGAATTCTTGCCTTTGATATGTTTCTACTCTAGTAAGGGGGAAGTACTCTAGAGTCTAGACATTGCTAATTGTTTGGCCTAGCATTTGAGAGTGTTTTTGGCCTAGCTTGTTTGGCCTACCTTTTGACAGTGCTTTGGAGTTAAAAAGCACAAACTGGGCCAAACTGTGTTTTTTAAGAAGCTAATAACTGTTTTCTAAAAACAGTTTTGACCAAAAACAGCTCCAAAAGCAGAAGCAGTAAAATGTTGCTTCTGCTTCTTAAAAATTAATCACTACTCAATCTATGAGATTCTTTAGTGATTAGTTTCCATAATTTCACATAAATATTTTGATTTTTATAAAGATAGCATTTAAATATTTCAATATTATGTCTGAACCTTTAATATTATGTTGGATATTTTTATTATCTAATTCCTTTACAAATTTTTGATATATAAATATTTAATTTAAAGAATTGTATAATTAAGTAAGACCATATATAGTTATAATAATAGTTATTATAACTATAACTATGACTATACGATTATAATTATTGTTAAAATTAAAATATGATAATCTACTTAAATTAATAAAAAGAGAAAAATGTAAATAATCATATGATAATTTTACTCTAGAAAAACACATGATAATTTTTAAAAGTTAGGTTAAACAATCAAATTGGGTAAGGGCACTATATCATAAGTTAGGCCAAACACTTTAACTTAGGGTGCGTTTGGTTGGTCAATAACCCCGGAGAAATGGAAATAGTCAATTTTCCCGAGTTGACTTATTTTCCCTATGTTTGAGTATGGGTTGACCTTGGAAAAAATTTCACGGTGGGCCCACCACTTTCTCTATTTTCCTAGGGAAATTTGTCCTTAGGGGGACTAAGGGAAATTATTCCCAGGGAAATCTTTCCCATGGAAAATTTCCCATGGAAAAATTTCCTTGGGGTTCCTTCCAAACGCTCCCTGAGTAGAATCATTTATGCCATAAGTTAGGCCAAACACTTCAACACCTCTCTAAAAATAGCTTTTATAAAAACTGTTTGTAAGAAGCAAAAACACTTTTTTAGAAAATAGGCCAAACAGGCACAACCTAATAATATAAACAATTTTGTAAGATGTGAAAAACTACCAGGGATAAAAAAAAAAGGTGTGAAAATCAGCTAGCAATGTCCCCTCCCCTTGTGCAAAATCAAATAATCAGATTGCATTCTCGCATGAGATTGTATGGGTAATATGATATCCTTTTTTTGTTTGTTTGTGTGTGTTTGTGAGGGTGGGGGGAAGGGCAACTGTTAAGCTCAACATCATATGACGAGGAGGGAATATAAACTTAAAATCCAATACATTTTATTAGAGTTTGAAATTTTAATCACTACGCCTAATTAATAGTATGAATACGTTATGTAGTTAATAATATTTATCATCCGTTCTTGTAAGCTTCTATACCAGTTGCATCATAGATTTAAATCAGATTTACATTACAGTTGTTTTCTATTTTGCTTGCCTACAAACAAATCCTATTCAAAAATATGCACACTAGCTTAATACCCCATTCATTCTTATAATCTAAACCAAATGTTCATTTCTTTAACATGCAGGTATGCAGCTACTATCTTGTATTTCTAGAGATCTCACATAAGTGGAATTGCAGAAGTTATAAATTGGATGCATCTTTTGCATGTTACTCATTTTGTGTTCACTTATTTGGTTTGTTTTTCTCTATTTGCATTCTAAGCCCTAAACTGGAATCCAATTTGACCTGTTCCCATACTGTATTCCGAGAACCAGAGGTGTGTACTCCTAATGTTTCGTGGGAGCATGTAGATTGAAACTTGTCCATATGACAAATGCAATGGATACAATTGTCTTGCAACTTTGTAGGAGTCCCAGGAGTAAGGTGCATTTTGCCAATTTTACCTATGATTTGTACTCCTATTATGTTTAATTATTGAAGAGTTATTAATTGACTGATTTAGTTTATCAATGACAGGGTTAGCTTGACAGAAAAGTCTATTCCGAAGTTGCATAAAGCAAGAAATCGACATTAAAATTGTTGGAAAATAAATACCTATATTGACTGGAGCATAGATAATAGATTTTTTACTGGTTTGGTTTACAGTAAAGGGAAACAAAATTTAAGGGATCATTTCAAATCCCTTTATTTCGAAGGATACAATGTTACACACCTGAATTCAAATGACTGGAGGATTCCAAGAAATGAAGCGCAAGAAAAACGTAGGAGTAGGAGAAATCACTACAAAACCTTTAATACAGGAGACATTACAACAAAACCTCTTCTTACATTTAAGATTCATCTCTATCACTCTATCAATTAATAAGGTTATTTTTGTATTTGTTTGTAGATTTCAGTTTTGTGAGTGAAGAACATTTTTAGTCACAGTATGCGGCTCCACCACTCCAGATGAAGCAAGCGAAGTTTCCAATAAAGCTAAATACGCATCCATTCAATAACAAACTTTTTTGAAAATATAACATAAAATAAACTTGGACCAAAAATAAGGGAACACTAGGAGAGCCGAGAGCCACTGTCTCCAACTACTATCTACAATTAGACCTGTCAATTACGCCTGGCGGGTTGGGTTCAGTACTGATTAGTTTAGGGTTTATTTAGGTTCCAGGTTTGGAAATTTCGGGTCTAACCCTAAACTTTCGGGTAGGTTGAGGTCAATTTTGGAGACTACAATCATTATGTTCGAGAGCAGAAAAGGCCTGCTTCTTGCTGTGGCACATGGCCATTGAAGGACTTCTGTTTCAGTTATGGGTTTTGGCAGAAAGGTTTTCAAAGTTTTAGTCACAATATCATCTTTCTAGCATCATTCTTCGTCAACACGTTTGTCAATCTACTTTCCCCTCATAGTCTGAAGATTATCCTTTTCAAAACCTGGATATGCAATACTAAAGCTTGTGAAATCAAGCGATTCCACTGGAATTTCTGTTAAGAAAATTTTCTGACCTCAGCATAGTTTTTGCTAACGCTGCTGTACTGTCCAACCCAGGCAATGCTATATCATTCTCTCTTATGCAATTGAAACAACTTTTTAGTGTGCAAGTAGGGAATTTGTCATTAAACTACTATCAAGCAGGACTTTTTGGGTATTGCATTTGGATCCTGAACTTCAGTTCCAGTTTAGAATCATTTATCTAAATTACTGCATGCACAATCGAACTAACACAATCTCTTTGTCATTGAGGCTGAAATTTCTTCTTCATAACTTATTGTCATAATCTAAGTCTCCATCAATGTTATGCCTCCCATCTACACAAGGTTGTTGCATTAACTAATCACCCAATTTTACTTCCTTTTCTATCCAAATCTAAAGTCTCCATCAATCTTTTACTGTCTCAAAACTCCTAGTCTCCTGCCACTGCTGTTACAGGTTCACTTCTAATTTCCAGTTCCTGTGTACTCGCAGACCGACCCAACAATCAGGCGTCTTCCTCTTGCCATCCTTATAACTTATCACATGTATTTTTCAGTTATGTATCCAAATTTGAAAGCACTAATTTCAGGACTCAAGTAAAAGCTTCAAAAACCAAAGTTACTCCAATCAGACAATACTATGTAAAAAACACATAAATTCATAAATTCCTTCATCATTTGCAATTCTAGATGCCCAAGTCACAGGAATTCCTCATTCATCAATCCATAGTGCATAACAAATCATAAATTCATAGTTTCCTGCTATATTTCCATCCTTGGTGAAGCATCTATCTGTCGAAACTATATCATATTCATATGGTATAAATACAAATGGTACCATAGTCTCGGGCATATAACATCATATAATCCAATCAAACAATCATTATCAGAGTGAAATTCACCAGGGAACAAACCCCAGAAAATGGAATAATCTTTTGTTCCGTCAAGAGAAATCAAAGCCATTCAACATCCACAAAAGCGAAAAATAGGTCACATGTTTGAAGAATATAAACGCATTGATGAATACTAATAAACTTGATATGGAAAATTTACCTGAAAAGAGAGAGACTCGAAGAGTCGAAGGCGAGAGGACTGCCCAATTCAATCAAGCAATCACACATAACCCGTTATCAGAAAACCTAATTCGCGGGGGAAATGAAGGAAGAACGCCTGGAAACCATGGAGGTCCATCTCATATGCGGTGTTTCAAGGTCGCCGGAGAGTCGCCGGCAAGTGGCCGGCAGTAGCTGGTCGACTTTGGAAGCAATATGCCTGAAAGCATAGTATCTGTTTTTTTTTTCAGGAAAATTTTACAGACCAACAGAGAAGATGAGTTGACGAACTGTGGGATTCATTTACAGTAATTATGATGAATGATGATCATATTGCAGCGAAAATTCTCAATGAAAAATTGGCTAAAAGGAGGGAAGGCAAATCGGACGATTAACCTTGAAAGGTTATTTTATTTTGATGCATTATATATTCTTACTCTCACCTTCCAACTTTCATATTAGTAGAACTTGGGTTTCTGATCTTGTACACAACAGTTTTTGGCTTATTCTTCTAATGACACCGTGAATGAGAATTTATAATGGGAATGAGAATTAATATATGTTATGAATTATCAAACTTCTTCTTTGTTTTGTGGCAATTCAAATTGGAAATAAGATTGGGAATTAACACACATTGACTAAAATACCCTTTTATTTATTTATGAATGTTTTAGTAAATTGAAATTAATGGAAGGCCATAAATGACACCCGTTTATTTCTAGAAAATCAATTACCATATGAAAAAAAAATAAAAAATTGAAGTTCATAAAGATTTTAATAAAAACTAATTAAGCATCAAATATGAATTAAAAATTAAAAACAAATATATAAATGTTCAAAGTATGAATGATTCAATGTATCAACATGATAGACCAATTGTTGACGATTGTCATAAAATTCAATAACTCAACTGGGTTTACTAATATATTAATTATAATAAATATTTAATTAATAAAAGAAAAAGGTGTAAACCCTACTGCATTAGTAATATCTCAACCGGAGAATACGTAAAGCAATAATATTTAATTAATATATGCAAAAGTAATACCATGTTTAGGTGATGGTAGCCGGCAAGATTGACAATAAATTACGTGAGTTTTTATTTAATATAAGCAAAAGAAATGAATAAATGTCAGTTTTTATTTTTTTAAATAGGGTAGTTTTGGTATTTAATAGTGACTAACGAATTCACAATGTCTATTACCACACCCTCATGGTAATAGATTGTTGGGAATATACCCCTTCTATTCTCATTCTCATTCCTTCTTTTTTTATTTATTTTAATTATCATGAAACAAACATGGTAATTCTATTCCCCGTCCCTCTATTCCCATTCCCAAACCCTATTCCCTCCGACCAAATGGGCCGTAAGGGTAAATGACCATGAAAGATGGCCCAGAAGCCAAATTGACAGAAAAATCTTTCTAGGATCATGAAGTCCTAATTTGGATTAAAAACGGACCCGCATTGTTGAGTTGGCTTGACCATATTCAAATGACGATTTATTTTTTTTTTGCAAGGTGCTGCCCGAAAATTTGAACTGCCCAAAAATTTGAGTTGCTCAAGGAGAGAAAGGAGGTGTGAGGTTTTTGAAAAGAGAAAGAGAGGAGAAGAAGAAGAAGAAGAAGAAGAAGAAGAAGAAGAAGAAGAAGAAGAAGAAGTTTGAGTTCTAAACCTATTAACATTAATCATGGACTAATTCTACGGAACTTCTTCTTCTTCTTCTTCTTCTTCTTCTTCTTCTTCTTCTTCTTCTTCATGCAAATATTCATCCATGGTTCATTATATATGTATTCATGGTTGTTTTTGTTCGTTATGGAATACCCTTGATGAATACATTAACAAATTAATAATATGTCATTGGCAACGTTGTTGAAACTAGGGGTGAGCAAAAATTCTGGGAATCCCGGTCCCGTCCCGCTCTCGGTCAAATCCTGGTCCCAAAATCCCATTCCTGGTGGAAGTGAGACTAAAAATGAAGTCCCGGTCAACAACGGGACCGGGAGTGGGACTTAACCTCATTTCCCGATCCCGATTCCCGATATATATATATATATAACAAATCAAGCGACTTCATGATGAATGATAAGCTTATTTTAATTTAATTTGTGTTTGTTCTTTATATTTATTTTATTTATTACTATTTCAAACTTAGCATAATTTTATCCGGTAAAAAAACGTTATGTATTACATATTGCGTAATTTTAATATGAGATAAAGTTTCTATGGAAACAAATCGGCGCCCACATTTGTGAAATTAAAGAAAACTTGTATAATTTATGTTGGTTTTTAATGGAAATAAATCAAAAAATGGGTGAAAATAATTAGGAAACCGGGACTAAAAAATTCCCGGTTGATTTCCCGGTTCCAGTGGGAGCGAGAGCGGGAGCAAATCTTTGCTCCCGGTCACTACCGAGACCGAGATTGGGAGCAAAACTTTCTTCCCGGTCACAACCGGGACCGGGACCTCCGAAAATTACCGGGATCCCGGTCCCGCTCACGGCTCACCCCTAGTTGAAACATAATGTAATGTGTTTGGATAAGTACATATAAAATCAATAAAGCACTAGTTCATAGTTAATGGTAGACGAAACACATGTAATAACTATGCATGACATAATACCATTAGTTTCAATCCACAGAATAAAGCACTCTAAAAGTTCTTAATACATGATAATCCATGACAATACATTGACTACATTCATGGTTAGTGATATGTATTATCCATGGATATTATTATAGAAATCCATATGGAGCGTATCGGGCGAGGACCCAAACTTCAAATCTGTGTTCGCAAAACCGTCCCGCACCCCCTCCACGAAACACGATGAAAACAACTCCAAGGTCGGGTGTGGAGTACACTTTAAAGTGGACCCGGGACCCTGGAGCCATGAATTGGTCGGCATCGAGTGTGGTATGCACTTCAAGTGGGACCCCGGACCATGGGAGTGGAGCTACGAGTCCTCATCAGGACCTACTTCGGGCCTTTGAAAGGGCTCGAAGTCTTTCGGCAAGAATAAGTACAAAGGGGTCAACGTGGGTTGCGAAAATGGACGTACCTTCACTCTTTCAGCCATAACTCCATTACAACTCCGATGGACATGAAATTTTGGGAGCTTAAAGTGCACACCGAGAGCTTTCCATCGACACTTTAATTATGAGCCTAAAATAGAGTCCGGAGGAGGAAGTTATGCGAGTTTGAAGTCGGCAGAAAAATTGCCCAGATCGTCACGCCCACTACCCCTGCTGTAATGCCCGTGACGCGCTGCGGCAAAACAGGTGAGAATTGGTTTGAGCGACGGAGCGCCCGCGACGACCCGTTGTTGCGCCCGCGACACCTACCCACCCAGGTCGTCACGCCCGTGACGACAACTGTAATGCCTGTGATGAAACTGTTATACGCGTGATTTTGTGTTAAAACGCTGTGTTTTGATTTTTTTCCCATTTTAGTATAAATACCCCTCCCCTTAGTTTGTTTTGGGCAGATTATTCAGACTAAGTTTGTGATGCTTTTGCATTTGTAAGGGTTTTCCCCTTGTTTCTCTCAAACCTTGTTATCTTTATCCAATCAATTTTGGTGGTGATTCAAGTCATTCCTTTAGTGATTATTGGTGGAATTTCCTTGATAATCATGGTGTGGTGTTAGGCATAGAGTTGTGGTTCTCATTGCTCAAGGTCATATCCAACCTTTGGGTGTTCAAGGCTATTGTTCGTGTTGAGTATCGAATCCATTCATCCACTCAAGCTGCTCATCATCTCTCCACGCGACGGTAACGCTCCACCATACTCTCTACTTTATTGATGGAAGATGAAACATATGTAATAGCTATATATATACACACATATAAATAGGAAAATTATATTATAATAATTGCTATTTTCAACTTTTGCATACCAATAATCTTTATTTTATTTTTGTATTCTGGCGGTCCAAAAAATATATATAATTGTATTCTGGTGGGATGTCACCAAGTCAAATGGTGGTGACTCGATGGTTTCCTGACGTGTACTGGCGAAAGTGTGATTGTCTAAGAATGTGGACAACCTGAATATAACCAACTATGAAATGGGACAACTAAAATACAATAAATATGTCAATGAGACTACTAGAATACAATAGCAATTTAAGTGAGACCAATAGAATATAACTAAAATAATAAAATCTTGGACAAACACACTCTCACCGGTACACGTCAGCAAACCACTAAGTCACCACCACTTGACTCGGTGACCACCAGAATATAAAAGCAAAGTAGGGATTATTGCAATACAGTTGGTAACAGTAGAGATTATTAGAATCTAATTTTCATATATATATATATATATATATATATATATATATATATATATATATATATGAAAATTGGATTCTAATAATCCTTACCTTCACAAATTGTACAGCAATAATCCCTACTTTTATTTTAAAATTTTGAATTTTGGTTGTCAAAAAAAAAAAAAGGATTTTGGTGGAACACCACTGAGTTAAGTGGGGGTGACTCGGTGGTTCCCTAACGTGTACTAGCAAGAATGTGTTTGACCAAGAATTCAGACCATCAGAATATAATCAATTATGAAATGAGACCACTAAAATACAATGAATATGTTAATGAGATTACTAGAATACAATAGCAATACAAATGGGACTACTCTCACCAGTACACGTTAGCAAACCACCGAGTCACAACCCATGTAAGTACTTAACTCGGTGGTGTCCCACCAGAATCCAATTTTAGTTTTTTTTTTACTACCAAAATTCAAAAGCAAAGTAGGGATTATTGCTATACAATTTGTGAAAGTAGGGATTATTGGAATCCAATTTTCCTATATATGTTTTTATCGATTGCATAATAATAATCTCTACTTTCATTTTGAATTTTGGTGGTAAAAAAAAAAATAATATTGGATTCTTGTGGGATACCACGGAAAGTATACCCTAAATATCATTGATTGTGAGTTGCGTTTAATTCAAAACTTTGTATAACACTTTACCACAATTTTTAATAAATTTACGGCGTTTTTCCAAATCTTTTCAATTTTCTATGATCTATTACGAATTTTTCACTTTTATTCCTTTTTAAAAATTTATAATAATTGCTCGGATTCTCAAAAAAATAATTTAAAAATTCTTTTAGTAACTACAATTCATTATCTTTCTAGGGGCAATAATGAAAAACCAAAAACAATACGAGGTAGAATGAAAAAAATAAAAAGAATGTGGAGATGGATTTAGTACTACTACAATCTAATTTTTTTTTCGGACCATCAAAATCCAAAATAAAAATAGTGATTATTGCTTTACAATTGGTGAAAGTATGGATTATTAAAATCCAATTTTCCTCCACACACATACACACGTACATTTTTTTTCTCTCTACTAAAGGCCGTTCTCATATGATCTGAAGGACGGAAGAGAAAGCCTATTGTCATAGATAGTTGATGGAAGCTACGAATAACCTTTTTTCCAACTTTGGTTTCACCTAATGAGTATTTGAGAGATTTAGACAAATGGAGGAAAAGACAAAGTTGGAAAAGTCAAGGTTAAACATCTCGGATATGGGGAAGCTTAGATTAATTTAGCCGAGGGAGTATGATATTTTCCTTTCATTTTTCAAAATGGGTTTTTGGCCACAAATAAACTACACTGAGGGGCTTGTGACTGGGAATAATCCAAAGTGATTTTTCATCATCGACATTATCTTTTCACTATTTTCATAAGAAGATAGAATCGATTTCAAGACCGAAAGTGACGTGGCGACCGGAAAGTATGTGTATTCATACTTGAAAAAGGAAATTTCCACGTCATTTCGTCAGAAATTAATTCTGATCGCTATGAGAAAATAAAAAAGACGATAGTCGAAAAGTCACTTTGAATTATTCCCATGTACAAGCCTATCAGAATCTCAATACGGATTATTTGTGGCCAAAACTCCTTTCAAAATTGCTTTGGAATTCTTTAAAACGGAACTTATTCATTATTTACAAACCATAGAGTTTGTATGGTACTGTTATTTGTGCTATAGGGAACTACTTCAGTTAGTTCAATAAATTTTAGATTGTGCCGGTTAGTTACATATATATATATAAAAAAAAAAGGATAGAGACAAATAGATAATAGTGCTTACCAGTGAATAATGAAAAAGGAATTAAGGAAGAACAACAAACAAAAGAAAGCATACAATTCAAGAGTGAAAGAATAAACTAAAGCTAGAAAGAACAAAAACAATTCATTGAATTTTTTTATTACTATTATAAGATATAAATACAAAATTTGTGGAGTTTATCTATGCTTTCAAGGGACACATCAAAATACTTGCTCATTTATACCATTTGGTAGACGATATAGTTGGTGGAGACTTATGGTTATGAATAGGAGGCTGTTTTTTGACTGGTGTATAATTAGAAATTAAGTATACAGAGTTGGAGGGGATTTGCGGTTGTGAATAGGGGGAGGATTCTTGACAGGGGCATAATCGGAAACATATGTAAACAGAGTTGGAGGGGAGTTATGGTTGTGAACAGGACGCGGGCTCCTGACAGGTGCATAGTCAGAAACATAGGTAAACAGAGTTGGAGGGGAATTATGATTGTGAATAGGAGGTGGATTCTTGACATGTGCATAATCATAAACATAGGTGAAGAGTGTCGGAGCACTACAACATGAAATGTCTACGGCGACCGATATGTATCGGTCGCTCCAATCGACACGGGCGACCGATAATCAGCGACCGATACAATATCGGTCGCTACACAACGACCGATACCGTATCGGTCGCTGACTCGGCGACCGATAATAAGATCTTATTATCGGTCGCAAAGATCTTATTATCGGTTGCCGAGTTAGCGACCGATACGGTATCGGTCGCTAGGTATCGGTCGCCGGATTCAATTAATATGGCAACGGTCGTATTAATTTTTGCTGAATTGCTATCGGTCGAGCCGAGCCGATCGATATCGATCGCCGTGACGGTCGTGGCTCCTTTTATTGGCAGAACGGCCAGAATTGTTTTCGATACGTTTGCTGCATCTCGTTCTCTCCCTCTGGCTCCTTGCTGTCGCCGACCCAAACCACCGCCCACCACCTACGATTCCAGCCACCACCTTCGATTTCGGCCGACGCTCCGGAAGCCGGCGACCGACGGACATTCATCTCCGGCAACCACCGACGCAACATATCCGAAAACCACCAATGTGAGTCCCCCTAATTTATTTTTGTAGTTAAATTGTTGATTTTTAATTGTAAAATTCATATATATTGTTGTATATGAGTAATTTAGTTGAGCAATTTTAATGTGGTTATTGTTTGAAATTCAAATTTATGGTAGTGTTTAGTGTTAGTCAAGTTTAGGGTTTGAAATTCAATTTAGAATTGTGTTTTGAATGTAAATTTTTAGGGTGAATTATGAATGTTTGGAGCTTATTATAGTGTTAGGTTGTTAGAGTTTGAAATTAAAGTTAAATTATTGTTGGTTAGTAAAGTAAGATTATATGTTGTTAAATTGTTGATGTTTAATTGTAAAATTCATATATATTGTTGTATTTGAGTAATTTTAGTGTGGCTATGGTTAGAAATTCAAATTTAGGGTAGTGTTTAGTATTAGTCAAAATTAGGGTTTGAAATTGGATTTAGAATTGTGTTTTGAATGTAAATTTTTTGAGTGAATTTGAGTAATTTACTTGAGTAATTTTAGTTTGGTTATGGTTTGAAATTCAAATTTAGAATAATTTATGTTTTGAATGTGTATATTTATGGTGAATTATGAATGCTTATAATTTATTATTGTATTATGTTGTTAGGACTTGAAATTAATGTTAGAATATTGTTGTTTGTTAATGTAAAAGTATATGTTGTTGAAATTGTTGATTCACAATTGTAAAATTCATATATGTTGTTGTATTTGAATAATTTACTTAAGTAATTTTAGTGTGGTTATGGTTTGAAATTCAAATTTAGAATAGTGTTTGTTTTGAATGTAAATTTGAAGGGTTTATTATGAATGCTTATAGTTTATTATAGTATTATGTTGTTATGGCTTGAAATTAAAGTTAGAATATTGATGTTTAGGGTTTACAAGGTTATGAATAATTAGTTTAATTAATTATAGGATGTTTAATTTGTATGGGATAGGGCTGTGGTTAGGGTTAATTGATTGTATATATTTGGTTAGTTAAGTTAAATTAATTTAGTTATAAATTTGAGTTAAGTTTAATTAAATATTTAGTTAAATGAAGTTATAATAATTCTTGAGAATGTTTATGATTATTCAAATTTAAGTGGGTTAGTTTTATAGGTTATAAGTTAAGGTTGAGTATGAATGGTTTTGGTAGTTATTAATAAGTGAGTTAGTTATTATGGTTGGTTTGGAACAAATTTACACGACTGCCAACTTCGTTGGTTAACTTAATTAAGTTAGCCTATAAAGTTGGTAGCGTAAATTTTTTGGTAACCCAACCTAATTGCTAACTTAATTACTTATAACCAAATGAAGACATAAATTGTAAATAATTATGTCACGTCCATTTACGTAATCAACAACAAGTTGCTACGTAAGTACTCAACAACCATTTAAGTAGCTTAGTTGTAGATGTCATAAAAAGTGTGCGTTGGTGGAACCATTACTACATTAACAACTACAATTTCCAAGTCCAACGACAAGGAAAGTCGAATGCCAACTCTGGGGTATATGTCAAAGGAATGCACGGCGTAGACTTCTATGGGACGCTCCAAGAAGTGATTCAGTTGGAATACTTAGGAAGATTTGGAAATTACAAAGTTGTTTTGTTCAAAGTTGATTGGTTTGACTCCGTCCATTGTTTGAACAAACATGAGCATTACAATATCGTGGATGTGAACCACACAAAACGATATCGAGTATATGAACCATTCGTGCTGGCATCCCAAGCAATGCAAGTGTTTTATACTCATTATCCTATTACAAGGCGAGATAGAAACCAGTGGTGGGCAACACTCATCATAAAGCCGAGGTCAACGATTGACGCCATTGATGATGCCGCATATCAAGAGGATAGCACTGAAAATCCTCCAACACTATCTAGCATTGATGAGGACCAAAGCGAAGATCGAGATGACTTAAGTGATGAGGAAGCCATGCACGATGATGCTAATGAATCCATTATGGGGGAAGAGAGAGTGGGAATAGAGGAGGATAATATGTTAGACCCTATTTGTACCGAGATTATTAGTAGTGACGATGAAGAGGAGTATGAGTAGTGAATTCTATTATCTTATCAATATACATTACTAGTCATTGAACTTTTATTATATTCACAACTTGGTTCAAATTTTTCATGTACTTAGTTGAAGCCAATGCATTCTACTCAAATGCGATGCCATTTTGATATATATATATATATATATATATATATATATATATATATATATATATATATATATATATATATATATAAAAGTTTGGAACTAACTTGTGTTTTGATTTTACCCGATATTAACTATTATATTAGGGGGAGACAACCACATAACATTTGGCAAAGAGCTGCTCCGATCGACCCTGCATTATACCCCAACTGTGTAAGACTTGAATGGGGGGAGGATTGGTAAGATGATCACATAAAATCCTATGTACAGTGATTTAGCATTGGTCTTAATAACTTTAGTTGTGTTTTTTTCGTAAGGATTGCATAGGTTCGCCGATCCCCGTTTAGCACGGTTTGTTGGAGGCCAACTTCGTGGCCACCCAGATCCAAAGCCTGCTTCCCAATGGTCCAAACAAGAGAAAACAAATTTGTGGTTGGATTTCTGTGTGAGTAATTATGCAAATTGGGTCCATTGATTTTCTTTTATGTAATAGTCGTTTAACTAATCACTAATAAATTACTTTATACAGCGACATTATGTTTGGGAAGAAGAATTAACAAGGGATGTATTCAGTGGGTGGCACACGAAATTGTGCGACCGGGCTTCTGATACAAGGTACAAGGTCAGGACCAAGAAGAGGATGGACCCTGTACCTCACATGAGCGATGAGCAACGTGATGCAATAGATGAGGAATCCCAAACTGAGGATTTCATTTGACGGTCCAATGCCGCCAAAACAAACAGGAACAATGAAAACTCCGCCAATTGCAAAACGCGGGTGGGCTCGGTTTCAGCGGCAAGTTATATGAAGAAGCAGGTAAATCCTAAATTGGCACAATTAATAAATTAAAGTTAAATGTATGCATTAACAATTACGAACTATCTAAACAATTGTTTGCATTTACTATCTTAATTTGTAGATGGCCAGGGGGAAACTCATGACCCTGTCTGAAGTCCACGCTCACATTCATTGTGGGCGAGATGCTGCGGGGAATCCGGTGTGGAGTTTTGAACATGATGCCACACTTGCTGTAAGTTTCCTTTAAACATATTCATAAACTAAAGTTGTGTTTGAATTGTGGCACAATTAATAAATTATAGTTATATGTGTGTTTGGATTGTATTTGAATTCCGGCGTGTGGCCGTGAATGATTTAAGTTGTGTTTGAATTGTATTTGAACTCCGGCGTGTGGCCGTGCATGTTTTATGTGTGTTTGGAATGTATTTGAACTCCGGCGTGTGGCCGTGCATGTTTTATGTGTGTTTGGATTGTATTTGAACTCCGGCGTGTGGCCTTGAATGGTTTATGTGTGTTTGCATTGTATTTGAACTCCGGCGTGTGGCCGTGAATGGTTTAAGTTGTGTTTGGATTGTATTTGAACTCCGGCGTGTGGGCGTGCATGGTTTAAGTTGTGTTTGGATTGTATTTGAACTCCGGCGTGTGGCCGTGCATGTTTTATGTGTGTTTCGATTGTATTTGAACTCCGGCGTGTGACCGTGAATGGTTTATGTGTGTTTGGATTGTATTTTAACTCCGGCGTGTGGCCATGCATGGTTTAAGTTGTGTTTGGATTGTATTTGAACTCCGGCGTGTGGCCGTGCATGTTTTATGTGTGTTTGGATTGTATTTGAACTCCGGCGTGTGGCCGTGAATGGTTTATGTGCGTTTGGATTGTATTTGAACTCCGGCGTGTGGCCGTGCATGGTTTAAATTGTGTTTGGATTGTATTTGAATTCCGGCGTGTGGCCGTGCATGTTTTATGTGTGTTTGGATTGTATTTGAACTCCGGCGTGTGCCCGTGCATGTTTTATGTGTGTTTGGATTGTATTTGAACTCCGGCGTGTGGCCGTGAATGGTTTATGTGTGTTTGCATTGTATTTGAACTCTGGCGTGTGACCGTGAATGGTTTAAGCTGTGTTTGGATTGTATTTGAACTCCGGCGTGTGGTCGTGCATGGTTTAAGTTGTGTTTGGATTGTATTTGAACTCCAGCGTGTGGCCGTGCATGTTTTATGTGTGTTTGGATTGTATTTGAACTCCGACGTGTGGCCGTGAACGGTTTATGTGTGTTTGGATTGTATTTGAACTCCGGCGTGTGGCCGTGCATGGTTTAAGTTGTGTTTGGATTGTATTTGAACTCCGGCGTGTGGCCGTGCATGTTTTATGTGTGTTTGGATTGTATTTGAACTCCGGCGTGTGGCCGTGAATGGTTTAAGTTGTGTTTGGATTGTATTTGAACTCCGGCGTGTGGCCGTGAATGGTTTATGTGTGTTTGGATTGTATTTGAACTCCGGCGTGTGGCCGTGCATGTTTTATGTGTGTTTGGATTGTATTTGAATTCCGGCGTGTGGCCGTGAATGGTTTAAGTTGTGTTTGAATTGTATTTGAACTCCGGCGTGTGGCCGTGCATGTTTTATGTGTGTTTGGAATGTATTTGAACTCCGGCGTGTGGCCTTGAATGGTTTATGTGTGTTTGCATTGTATTTGAACTCCGGCGTGTGGCCATGAATGGTTTAAGTTGTGTTTGGATTGTATTTGAACTCCGGCGTGTGGCCGTGAATGGTTTAAGTTATGTTTTAAGTTTTATTGTGTTCGCTACTTATGTATGAATGATTGCAGGAAACTTTTCGCCAAAAGTGTAAGGAGCGTGGCATAATTGAGAACTCCCCGGAAGCTAGGGAGTTGTACCTGCAACTGGCAGGGGGGTACAAACCCAAAGACTAAGCTGTCTATGGTCTTGGGAGTGCGGCCTCGTACTTCTATGATACTCCACCCCCTACCCAGGGCAGTTTTTCTTCTTCGAGGCATCCCTGCGCAACTCCGTCCACTGATGCTATTATGCGGGATCAACTTGCTGCTCACACATCCGCCATCTCACAGATTCAAAGTCAGTTGACACAAGTTGTCCAATATCAACAACAAGGTGGTAGTTCTTCTTCCCCATCTCAATATCTAAACTTATCAGGATCCCCGCAATTCTCTCCCCAACCTTGAACTTATGCACTTTTAGTTATGAACTTTTAAGTTGTGTTTTAGTTATGAACTTAGATTGTATGAAACTTAGCTTGAATTTTAGTTATGAACTTTTAGCTATTATCTATATATATATATAAACTTTTAGTTATGCACTAATGTTTAATATTATATATGGTTTAGTATGTTATGTATGAAATTGACAGGTGAAAAAACTACACGGCTGATATATAT